>CM063252.1:20849527-21449527 GCA_032158295.1 Pycnopodia helianthoides | reverse complement strand
ACTAGGAGGTAAACCTGGAGAATCTAAACAAAAACAACAACACCAAAACAAAACGGTTTTTAAACGGTCAGGCTTTGTACATTTTAGAAATTATAGACCACTTATTGAAAAGTGCCGTTGCGTTTATATTCAATCTTAAAACTTACGCAATAAATGTTGCGCAAGTGGTCTTACGCAGACTGCGTAAAGTTTCGTGAAATCGGATACTGGGCTTAAACGGCAGGCAATTGCAATCAGGGTCTATTTTCACAAAAACTGATATCAGCAGAAATTGGCTAAATAAAGTTATTCACCGAGTAAAACATAAGATGTAATACGTCATGGTAATCTAGACGGTGACCCATTTCTGCTAAGCATAAAAGCTGTGAGGGAGAATAGTTGCTCAACAAAGTTATTCACTAAGCAGAACATTAGACGTGAACCAGTGGCACGCAGTGTAATACGTCATGATATTTTGGCTGGTGACCCGTTTCCGCTAAGCGAGGGAGAAAATTTACTACACAAAATTATTCACTAAGCAGAACATTAACAGGGAACCAGTGCCATACAATACAACAAGTCATTTCATAGCTGGTGTCCCAATTCTGCTCAACAAGGTTTGCGTTCTCAGCAAACCTCCGTGCCTGTAATTCCCAGACTAATGTGATAGATCCCCCACTTCCTTCCGAACCCTGCCCACCCACCCCACCCTCTCACCCCCTGCCTTCATTCCCAGAAAAAAAACTAAATTATTTCCCGTCTCAAATGTGGTTGAAGGAAATGAGGAATTTGATGAGAGCAGACAGGTGTACTTAGCCGTTCCGCTCAACAATCGTTCCATCTTTCCATGAACCCTTCAGCTACCTCATTCAATTGATTTCACTTCCCTCGGTGTGTCACTAACACTAATGTCACATGACACAAGTTACTCGTCGGACCTTGTGACTCGGATGAGAATTGTTTACATTGTCTGGGTTCGAGGAAATCGTTGTTTAACTCCAAGGAAACGGTTGTTTTAATATCTTCTTGTGAGATAAGAGAGCTTCAAACAGACAGCACGATGGAAAATATCTCTATTTCAGTATTTAAAGGAACATTACAGAATTGGTTTTTGCTAACAAAACAGTTGCTGGCAGTGTAAGCACTTTATGTAATCCACCATATACATAAACTGACAAACCTGTAGAAGTTTGAGATCAATCGGCCATCTGAGTCACGAGAAAATAGTAAAAAACCGATTACACATTTGCACAGAATCAACAAATGAATAAGATGCTCACTGAGCGATATACTCCAATCGGAAAATTAGTTTATTCATTTCTCATCAAATATGACATTGCAGACAGAAATATTTCAAGGGATGTTTTCTACTATCATCATCATTAGACCGTGTAAGTTTTGTGTAAATCTGTGATCAAAAAGTATATTTTGCAGGTTTTTTTCTTACCGATTCCGTAATGTTCCTTTAAATAATAATAATAACACGATGCTCTTATGAAGTGCATTTCAGTTTTGGGAGAACTCTCAATGCGCTTCACATACAAAACAAACCACGGTTCTCTCTTAGGATTTGAAAGAAGTAAAGCCGATGAATAAATGTTTGAGATTAATCGGAAGGGTGAAACCCTCGTCATTAGGAAGCAACTCCAAAATTCAATCCAGGGTCCCGTATGCTCTTTAAAAAAGAAAAACATTCGCACATGTTTACTTTAACCGGAATCGGATATTGGCACACTGCCAAATGTCACTATGGCAGCATGTAGTGGCAGGCGTTTGTTGAGGCAATGACACTAGCGTTAAGGCCTCGGAAACAGGTTTGCCGGCTGCTGCTAATGTTAGCCGGTGATATTCAACTTGTTTCATTCAAAATTGTGAGTAAAAGTGGGTTACAGCCGACGGCCAAATAACAATCCACACAACTCACGTCACAAGTCTCCAACCCCCTCGTCCCCCCCTTCCTGATTTCCGGCGACCCATCCTTAGTTTACTAGACTAGAGCGGGATTTGAACCAACGACCTCCGGATTGATTTGCTCTACCAACTGAGCTATCTAGCCCTATGGTTTATTAAGCCATCATAAAAGATGGTTCATTGTGGTTTATTACTTGACATGTACAATCAAACAACCCTGTGAAAATTTCATTTCAAAAGGTGGTTGCGAGTTTGAGATAACATCCAAAAACTAGAGCAGTTATGTCCATGAAGGAAGAATAATCCGTAATTGGAATACACAATCTGACAAACATTTCTGCACGAAAAAAAATTCTCGGATTGAACATTGGTTGAATCCCTTTCTCTAAAACCCCATTCCTTGGAAGGGAATCGTTTCTCAAAAATGTTATACATTATCAACAGCTGCAGTGCTTCTGCAGAAAGTTTTTATGGTCAATAATTTTCAAAGCAATTACCCAAGTTAACCTTCACCTGTGACAACATGCTAGTGTTCCATCGCGCCATTGTTTTGCACGAATGGAGCAATATTGTTGTACACTATCAACAGCTGCAATGCTTCTTACCAAGTAAGTTTTTATGGTCAATAATTTTTGAAGCAATTACCAAAGGGAGGGTCTACCTGTGACGTTGTGCTAGTGTTCCATCGCGCAATTATTTTACACGAATGGAGCAATATAAACCTACCCATCGCTCCATCCTGCCAAATAATGGAGCACTGGAACAATAGAATAACGTAACAGGTGGAGATTAAGTCGCATACTGCCCTCAGTGTACGCGCCATTCGTGGGTAAGAATGGCCCGAGGGCGAAGGCTTCGCCCTCGGGCCATTCTTACCCACAAATGGCGCGCACCTCGGCGTTATCCCTTACGTAGACCCTTCCTTTAAAGGCCCTGTACACTATTGGTAAGATAAAAAAAAACAATGTTCACAGATTCACACATAACTTACATGATTTAAAGTAGGTAACGGTAGAAAGGGTTCCTTAAAATATTTCTTCCTAAAATGCTATCGTTTCTGAGAAACGAGTAAAACAATAGTAATTATCGCGCGCGATAATTGAAAAAACAGAAAACACATAAGATCTCTTTTCACTATTTTCTCGTGACCTCGATGACCAATTGAGCTCAAACTTTCACAGGTTAGTTTGTTCATGCATATGTTTAATCACACAAAATGTGGACACTGATTTTGAGCCGTTACCAAAAGTGTACAATACCTTTAAAGCAGTGGGAGGATGAAAGTATTTGAAGAAGGTTTACCTTTAGGAGTTCTGGATGTAAACTCAGTATCAAAATAGAAGGTATCATCTGCGTTAGACACGGCTGGCTTGAATGGAGGTGAGATCTCTTTCCTCAGGAGTTTCTACAAACAAACAAACAAACATGAGTAAACAACTTATTTACTTATAATAATAATAATACTGAGTTCTTATACAGCGCTTTATCACACCAAATGGCGTCTCAAAGCGCTCAGTATTTTTTCCTGCAAGGTATGCGGAGTTACATTTTGAAGTATGAGACCTGTTCCTTTACATAGCACCATGCAATGGTTTACAAGGTGCTGTGGCACAATATGCTGTCGATCCAACCAGGAACACCGGGGCGAACCCCTTCTCTTTACGATAAGTGCACTGGGTTCTTTTACCTGCTTTACACAACACACAGGACCTACAGCTTTACATCCCATCCGAAGAATGCAGCAAAAATAGTTTAGTGTCTTGCTTAAGGACACAAGTGTCACGACTGAGACTCAAACCCACACTCTGCTGATCGGAAACACCAGAGCATGAGTTCGGTGTTCTTATCCGCTCGGCCACGACATGCCACAAAACTTCTACTTTAGAAGTTCTATTCACTCAGAACAATGAAATAAGTCCTGACCCAATCATACAATAAATGAGTCCTCTGTTTTATTATTAACTATTCATAAGTTACTGAGACAGTTTATCTATTCTGATTGGTCTAAAGGAGATCATGTGGTTATGTTTAAACGTCCAATATAAACACAGTGAGGAGTGTTTAAACATGGACTGATGAGATTGCGTCAAAAGAGGGCGCTATCAAATGATGGCGAGGGGTGTGCAAATTTCACGGCCCAATAATTGGTTTGCCTAAAATTGAACCTTCTGGTTACTTAGCACTCAACACGGTTAATAATTTAACGCTGAGTCAAGGTGAGCTGAAACTAAACTTTCAGATTTGTTAAATCTGTCGCCAGTCTATCTTACAGATTGCATTGCCACCCATTTACCATCAAGGGAAGGCCTACGTTCGAACCGGGACGTTACTCGTCTTGTCATCTCTAAGAGTAAAAAACGGATAGAAACGGATAGGCGATGGATCATTTAGTGTGTTCGGGCCAACTCTCTGGAACAAATTACCGCAGACCTTAAGATCCTCACCAACGGTTGATGCTTTCAAGCACAATCTCAAAACCCATTTATTTTAGTGTGTTCACATTGCTGATGTTTATGTTCGTTTGTGAAGCGCAATGATCATTTTTGGAATTGCGCTATATAAGAACTGATATTATTATTATTATTGTTAAAGGTATTTATGAATGTGAATAAAAGCGTAGTGATTCAGGCTTAAACAGCCAGATAAAATCTTGCAGGGTCGTGGCTGCCCAATAAAGAACCTTACTTCAGCTTGGTCCTTTATCGCACAGCTACAACCCTGTCAGTTTTATGTTAAATCCTCGCCACCACTCTTCTATAGATAGTTCCCAGTAGACGCCATCTTTACGGGCAAAGTGCATTTTGGCTTGCAGATGCGTCAAACGCTCAACTTATTAACGCAGCCGCGTTGTTCACTGACCAATCCTGCAATGAGTTTCGTGAAATGCGCGCGTGTTGCACGCCGTTCTCACACGAAACGCACGACTGTTTGTTCCAAACTGCCCGTAAAGATGGCCGATTTACGTCATACTGCAACCCATCTATTCCCTTATTAATGGACACGCACACAGCGCTGGTGTCAGCCAATCTGACACTCACGGTGAATAAATACTGTTACCCCTGGTCACTGGGCCATTTATTTCATTCCTTAAAAACCATCTCAGCTCCCTTGGGAGTATACTTGTACAACCTGGGCTGCCGTAGCACACCATGCACTCCTTGGTGAAGAGAAGCACTTATGGTTAAGTGTCTTGCTCAAGGACGCAAGTTAAATCAATCAGAAGAACCATCTCTGCCCTCATCACAGGTACCCATGCACTCCTTGGTGAAGAGAAGCACTTATGGTTAAGTGTCTTGCTCAAGGATGCAAGTTAAATCAATCAGAAGAACCATCTCTGCCCTCATCACAGGTACCCATGCACTCCTTGGTGAAGAGAAGCACTTATGGTTAAGCGTCTTGCTCAAGGACGCAAGTGTCACGGCCGGGTTCCAACCCCACACCCTGATGACTGAGCCCCTCTAGAACTGGAATTCCATGCGCTAGACGGCTTGTCAAATAGTCAAGCTAGCGCTTCGTCAGTCTTACTTCTCATTTATTAGGGATGTTGACAGTGAAGTAAGAATAAAGGCTTTGCCTACAGTGCCCATGATTCTACTCTAGATTGAGGTGGGTTTAGAAGATTGATAGATTACCTTATACAGCACAGTAATTTGACGGTGCTTCTACGGTTAACTACAAACCAAAGGGGTCTTAATTTAGCAAGTACCGTAATAAGGAAAGTGTTTTGCTGATTACAAGCAGATAACGTTAAGTACCTTGTACTTAGGGTCCTTTCAACTTAAATCGTCAACTGCATCAAGTAATGTGTATCCATGGCAACCAGTGCTTCATGACCTAAATGTACAGTGAGGTGGGACTGTATGCTCTGTCATGGAGCTCTGTATTTACTGTTATCGTTCATTTTTTGAATGTCGCTGGGAAGTAATGTTAACATGGCATCATAAATATTCATGAAGTAATAGCCCAGTCCCAGTGCGCACGATCGGCACAAGGAATTTGGGGTAAAATTTGAGTCCAGACAACACCGGCAACCATCATGCTGCGCTGATTTTGAAGCAGTGCGGTACACGACTATAAAACCTGGCATAGTTACATGTAAACTACAGCATTGGGGTCCTTCTTGGCAGCTTGGTTGATTTTTTAACTACACTCGGTTTCCAAAGATGCGGTGCGGTATAATTTTAAAAGGGCGCTTTTGCATGGCTTTTGAAAGAACTTGTGTACCGGATCAGCTCGCTGGGGGAAGTAAGTGGAGAGTTCTTGGGCTTTTTATGTAAAAGAGTTTTGTTTTTTGTTGAACATTTATGAACACCTCCACAAAAGAGATCATAAATAAATATTTCATAAACCCTTTATGAGACCATAGCTGCCAGAATGGTGTCAAAATGGTGTAAAAACCCAACAATATTAGCCATGTCTTGGGCATATAATGATGATTGTACAGACATGATGAAGACAAAGGCACAATGAAAAGAGGGGGGGCGGACACCATTAACTAATTTGTTCGTGAATGTGTCAATGGTCATATTACTAGGAATTATTGAAAATAATCGATACAATGCAAACTGGGCCAGATTGCTTAAGCACAAAAAGTAGCTAAGCGCGACAAAGTTATGCTTACCAGAATAAGGTTACCAGCCAAACTACCGTGTCACATGTACAACTTGTGACTGGTATCCTGCTCATTTCTGCTTAGCAGACTTGTAATTGTTAAGCAATGTTTTCTGCTTAAGCAGCTCCATTAAAAATTGGGCCCTGAGCTTGAAGCTCGGCCAATCGTGATGAATTTGCTAGGAATACTGTGGGCATGCGTGCGCGCAAGTTTTCACATGGAGTCAGAACAGAAAGTTATAACTGAGACGTCAATTTTCATTTGGATACTGTGCAAAAACACTTGCCTTCGACATCATGTGATGCTTTGTGTCAAAACAAGGCACTGTTTGGAAATAGCTTGAAAATATCATGCTCAGCCAATAAACTATTCTTGGAAATTTGGTCTGTGGTTGTCTTTCATTCGTTAAGGAAACATTCTGAGACAGTTTTAGAATAATGGTATGTGATAAAGAAACCTTTGGTTGTTTGTACTCGTTATTAAAACAAAAGGATGTGCTAATTACAGGAGTTGTTAGTTCTTGGTTAGGGGGGGATGAGTGGTTCCTGTGTGTGTCGTGATGGATAAGTGGTTATTGTGGGTGACACAGTAGCTGGTGGACGTCAGTGGTGATAGTACAAGGTTAAAATAACCATGTCATTCAATATACAAACATCCTGAAGTAATAATAACTAGGATTTGAACTTTGCATGGTGGAGATACAATCTAGTAAGGGTTGCTGTACCACCATGTACATGAGTAGGATTTGAAACTTTGCATGGTGGAGATACAATCTAGTAATTGGGTATGCTGTTGACCAACCTATGTACACTGAGTAGGATTTGAAACTTTGCATGGTGGAGATACAATCTAGTATGGTTTGTAGTAACACCATGTACATGAGTAGGATTTGAAACTTTGCATGGTGGAGATACAATCTAGTAAGGTTTGCAGTAACACCATGTACATGAGTAGGATTTGAAACTTTGCATGGTGGAGATACAATCTAGTAAGGTTTGCAGTAACACCATGTACATGAGTAGGATTTGAAACTTTGCATGGTGGAGATACAATCTAGTAAGGTTTGCAGTAACACCATGTACATGAGTATGATTTGAAACTTTGCATGGTGGAGATACAATCTAGTAAGGTTTGCAGTAACACCATGTACATGAGTAGGATTTGAAACTTTGCATGGTAGAGATACAATCTAGTGAGGTCTGCAGTAACACCATGTACATGAGTAGGATTTGAAATTTTGCATGGTGGAGATATAATGTTGTAATAATGTTTTTGTTGTTATGACTTGACTATTATTATTTTGCACTATTTTGATTGCAGGAATAGAACTAAGATTTGGGAGGTCTTCTGATACTATTTCCAAGACTTCACCAGAATTTCAGTTGGAAATATTTCAGTCAGGCATGTTTGGCCCTTGGAAAAAAAGTAGGAAAATTCTATCGAATTTGGGGTGAACAAAGACCCTTAGCTAGAGCGGGATTTGAACTTCCGACCTCTGGATTAACATGCCAGTGCTCTACCAACTGAGCTATCTAGTATTTTGTTGGTGGTCTCCCTATTTTGTCAATATCTTCGTTTTGGGGTGCCAGTCAGAAGCCATACAACCGTTAACTGCCGTATAGCCAGGGATCACACCCAAGTTTACATACAAACTGGGAGCGCAGCAGAGGATCACCTTAAGGGGATGCAACTGTTTATTTCAAATATCACGAAACAAACCACAAGGTTTTAATGGTACTAGGGCTGACCCACATGTACTACATATTATCGTACGAACTTTTGTAGATTTTTCAAGGCTATTTAAGAACACTTTTGCTAATTTTTCTACATAAAAAAAATAATAATAATCAGAAATCAGATTAAAGTAGGAAGGACATCTACCTGTCCTTTCAAGAACTGAAACTGGTCAAAATTCTCACCGCAGAGTTTATGTTTCTCAATCCTAGATAAAACACACATAGGAATGTGACCACTGCATATCGCTGCTATATATGTTTTTTTAAAAGATTGTCAGCGAGTAACTTAATACAGCTAGAGACAGGATAGGAACAAATGTTGTGGTATTTGTTGGGGGGATTTGTGGATGGAAAACATTCATAGCATCATATTTTCATAGCACTCATATTTTTCATAGCACTCGTATTTTCATAGCACTCGTATTTCAGAATGTTCAGGAGTATGTTTTCTTCTGGCGTTACAACCGCTATCACAAAAACATTAGGTATGTAAGCGACTGAGAGATAAGTCAGGGGATCCTGGAATGTGTTGACGTGAACCCAGGTCACCAGACTAAAAAAACATGAGACTGGGACGTGAGACTGGTTAATGTATCTCGTTATCAGGTGGGTTTCACTCTGTCATCACAGACTTGTTCTACATATCATACTGAGAAACATTTTTTAAAACTTGGGGATACAACCATGTATAGAACTCTTTTGGGAGGAGTGTTGGTTCGGAGAAGAATCGGTGTGGTCTCGAACAGTATGTTCGGCTCGTCTTCAGGAGAATGCTGGACTGCTGATGCTGCTCAGGCTAGCCACTAGGGCTGGAGGGTTAATAATAATAATAATAATAATAATACAAAGTTCTTATAAAGCGCACATATCCTAGACACTAGATCAAGGCGCTGAACAAATAGAGAATTAACAATAAACAAATTAGTGAGCTCTGAACCGTTCAGTCTTCAACAGTTTTTTGAATTTCATCATTGAGTCAGACTGGCGGATTTCTGGAGGGAGTTGGTTACATATTGCATAGTTGGTCCGCCTGGACACGTTACGATGGCCCTCTAAGCAACTTAAGACATCGTTAAGAAACCACCAGAGATGTGAAAGCCTTCGACGAGCAGAGTAAACTGTTTGAAACGTCGAGACCACACCAGTTTCATTTCATTTCATTTATTCTTGTTGTGAGACCAAGAACTCTCGGAAAAGCGAACTTAATCACTATACTAGCCAAGAACCCCATGGAGAGAAGATACTGAAGGAAGTTTCAGTTCGGGGTGCCAGTCAGAAGCCATTCAACCTGTAACTGTCGTATAGCCAGAGATCATACCCAAGTTTACAATACAACCTGGGACAAAGATATTGACAAAATAGGGAGACCGCCAACATAGGGCTAGACAGCTCAGTTGGTAGAGCGCCGGTATGTTAATCCAGAGGTCGTTGGTTCAAATCCCGCTCTAGTCAATTTGTCTTTGTTCAATCCAATCAGTTTCCCTTGTGGTTTATTAGGTGCTTTTTTTCATTCAATGAGATCTTGAAAGAAAGGGGAAAATCAATTCTATGAAAATGTCAACTAGAAAATATAAATAATAAATAGCAGAGCAGATGGTTCTGGTGAACAGTAAACACAGTGATTTAAACATGGTGACACATTGTAAGGGCGTTGCCGCGGTAACTCACCTCAAAATCAATGGATGCGAAGAAGGGATGTTTCTTGATGTCCTCTACGCCGTTGTCTGCCGCGCCGAGACGGTTTGCGGGATTTCTCTTGAAGAGTTGACGGAGAAGACTCTGTGCTTCTGGGCTGAGGAACTGAGGCATACCGAGTTTGGCTCTGATGGGCGAAAAGGAAGGGATCATGAGCAAAGATTTAAATGTCGCAGAGGGTTGATTCTTGGAGGAGTATTTTATTTCCAATCTTCTAAGTTTTCAATAAACACACCATCGTACCGATGGCGTGTTGTGGCTGAGCGGTGTAGAGCACCGGACTCAAGCTCTGGTGTTTCTGATCAGCAGAGTGTGGGTTCGAGTACCGGTCTTGACACCGTAGGTCCTGTGTGTTGTGTAATGCACGTGAAAGAACCAAGTTACATTTATCGTAAAGACAATGGGCTTGCCCCCCCCCCCCCCCCCCTCTGTGTACAGGGTTCTGCCCAGGATTTCTTTAGTAGCGGAAAAATGTTTCCCAGGAATGGATCAGATGGATCAGTTACACGGTAGATCATAAAATAGACTCAAACCAAAGAAGTTCTCAATATTAATGATCGGATACCAATTTGTCACTGGTAAATATCCAATTTAAAGGGACGTTACAGAATTGGTAAGAAAAAAACTTGTAAAATATACTTTTTGATCACAGATTTACATAAAACTTACACGATCTAATGATGATGATAGTAGAAAACATCCCTTGAAATATTTCTGTCTGCAATATCATATTTGATGAGAAATGAATAAACTAATTTTCCGATTGGAGTTTATTGCTCAGTGAGCGTTTTATTCATTTGTTGATTCTATGCAAATGTGTAATCGGTTTTTCACTATTTTCTCGTGACTCAGATGGCCGATCGATCTCAAACTTCTACAGGTTTGTCAGTTTATGTATATGGTGGATTACATAAAGTGCTTACACTGCCAGCAACTGTTTTGTTAGCAAAAAACAATTCTGTAATGTTCCTTTAACTTTTCGTTAAAAACCTTTAAAAAGGAAATTGCAAATTTAATTTGGAATTATGTGGTGGTCGGAAAATTCTGCCAGTGGTGACTGGGAAATCCTGAGTGCCGGGCGGGTTTTCCGGCACCGACCACTGTGGGCAGAACCCTGCTGTGAACATGTACATGTATTGTGTCAATCTTGCCCATATTGTGCACACCCTTACAGTAAACTACCACACAACTGTTTGTTGATCACTATTTCTGAAAGGGTAACCACATGAGCGTGACATTGTCAGAGTGAGAGTACATACTTGAGTATCATGGCCATCGTCTCTTTGCGGTGTTGACCTTGGAATGGTAACGCACCCGTCAGCATCTCAAACTGTAATAACAATCAATAAACACAGGGTGGATTAGTAATGGCATACGTCTGGCACCCTAATCACTCATGCTACAATCATGCAGTACGTAGCCACTGTGTGACAAGCACCAGTCTATTTCAGACTCTAGCCTCAATCTGATCTCGTATAAATAAGAAGGACGCTGCATAATAATGAAACTCTATACATTGAAACTTTTCACTTTGATTTTTCTTTCAGAGTGTTTTTTTGTTGTGAGCCCTTTATTGTCTTTGTTCACATGCTGGGCCCCAAGAGTGTCTTTATGTTTGCAGAGCTGCCAACAATGCTCCATATTTTTGACCGCGTGAGGGCGTTCTCAAAAGCATTTTTATCACTTCCGGGGGTATAACTTAAGCGAATATCGTCTGCTCAGCTAGCTGTGTACAGTTCTGTCACGTCTCTGCGCGATAGTTTCTAGTTGCTTCTAGAATCTAAGGTGGGTTAATAACCAAACGGCTCCTTTAAAGGTCTTATTGTCCGTGATGGATATGACGTCCGGTAGTATTGTGTTTCAGTCCTTAACTGTCTGGAGGAAGTATTTGAAGCAGTTTTTGTTTGCGGAGAACAGTTGTTGCTATAAAGAGGATGAGCCACGCTTAATTGCCAGTTCTGATATTGTAAGATTAGATGCAGGGCTCTATATTTCTTTAAAGGAGCCGTTATTAATCCACCTTAGATTCTAGAAGCAACTAGAAACAATCGCGCACAGAAGTGACAGAACGCCGATGTTAAAACTGTACACACTAGCTGAGCAGATGGTAATCGCTTAAGTTATACCCCCAGAAGTGATACAAAAATACGGCGCATTGCATCTTGCAATCAGAGAGATTTTGTCCAGCAATCAGGGAGATATTTAGAATTACATTCAACATAATAGGGAAAAAGTTTCCATAATCCGGGAGATTGTCAAATTTGTTCAACAGAACATGGAAAGATTGGTTGATTTTCAGGTGAGTTTCTGCAGAATCAGGGAGAGTTGGCAGCTCTGTGTTCAAGGAGGCGAGACAAATTTGAATTTCGTCAAGGTCGACAAGTTTTGAGTCATCTTGTAGCACCTGCCTCATGATCCTGTTTGTTTAAATTTGTTTGTGGTTTGTAAAGCAACAAGGTTGTAATTTCCTATGTTAATGGCATTGGATGGCTCTTGTTTTGTGAGGTTGGTGACTATTTATTCACATTCATGTTAGAAAAGGTCCCAAATTGCCCGTGCTGCAAGGTTGCTTTAACATCCACTACCTTATGGAGACCGAGAACAAACCAAAAAAGGGAAACAGAAAAGGTCTCCATAGGGGAATTCTAAAGACCGGGGTGCTCCACAAGGAATGTTGTGTACAAATGGGAGGATGTTAACTATAAAAGATTTCTCCACACGAATGTAAAAACTAGAAAGTGTGTAGTTTTCTGTGTTAATGGCATAAGATGGATTTTTTTGGTGAAGCTGGTGACCATTTTTTCACATTTGTGTCAATAAAGGTTCCAAACTGCCCGTGCTGTGCAGGGTTGCGAGTGTGATAGTTTTTTAAGTCAACCACTTCTTGAAAACATGGCCTCTCTTGGATTAACTGTAGAGGGCGCACTGTACTGCAACACACCAGGGCCCAATTTCATAGAGCTGCTAAGCACAAACATTTGCTTAGCATGAAATTTCTTCCTTGATCAAAACAGGTTAACCAACCAAATTTCCATGTGTTGCATATTGCTTGTTACTGGTATTCAGCTGTTGTTTGCTTATCCTGAAAATCAATGTGGAAATTTGGTTGGTAATCCTGTTTTTATCAATGAAGAAATTTCATGCTAAGCAAATTCTGGTGCTTAGCAGCTCTATGAAATTGGGCCCTGTATTGTCGATGGTGAAACAGTTAATGGCAAGGGCGATATCATATGATGAGCGCTGGGATATATTAAGAAAGCAGGCTTAAATGGACTGGGACCTCATTATTGTGTTCAGCGTCGAGTCCTTGGCTCGCGGCTTGGCAATGCTTTAGTCATCTTAATCCAGAGAGAGTGTCCGCCTGGACACGTTACGATGGCCCTCTAAGCAACTTAAGACATCGTTAAGAAACCACCAGAGATGTGAAAGCCTTGAAGCTATCCAGAGCTGGCTCCACGCTGGATAAACCCAACTCAGCCCTACAGCTCTCTTATCACCTTAGAGTAAAGACTTCACACTTACATTGCCTCAATTAATTCCCAATGTACATTCACACACAAGGCAGTTACTCTGCTGTTACTATGCACTAGAGAAAAATGCCGAATAAAAACAACTTCTGGCTTTAAAGATGAAATCCATGTGTTGTAGATTATTGTACAGACAGCATGAAATAATCCACCCCTGGTCTTGGGCTTGGTGTCCTGGTCTTGGGCTTGGTGGCCTGGTCTTGGGCTTGGTGCCCTGGTCTTGGGCTTGGTGCCCTGGTCTTGGGCTTGGTGCCCTTGTCTTGGGCTTGGTGCCTTGTCTTGGGCTTGGTGCCCTTGTCTTGGGCTTGGTGCCCTTGTCTTGGGCTTGGTGCCCTGGTCTTGGGCTTGGTGCCCTGGTCTTGGGCTTGGTGCCCTGGTCTTGGGCTTGGTGCCCTGGTCTTTGGCTTTGTGCCCCTGCTCTTGAGTTAAGTGCCCTTGGTCTTGGGCTTGGTGCCCCTGGAAATGGAAAATGGAGGTGCCCATTGCAAAATGAAATAGCTCTGCCCCCCCCCCCAAAAAAAAATTGAAACAACAAACATCCCACATGTATATAATTTAACCTCAGGGTCTAGTACAAACATCCTCATAACCAAAGTGTACACTTTATTTACATTACAACATATGGCATGCATGAATAACACATTTTGCATTTTTGCTGGTACTTGTTGCAAGCACATCCCGCCAAATCAACGCATCAATTTTATGCTGCCAACCTAGGGGCCCCACTTACCATAAGAACACCGAACGACCACCAGTCTGCGGCCGTTGTATGACCTCTACGATTGACCACCTCAGGTGCCATGTATTCTACAGTACCGCAGAAGGAGTACGTCTTGCTGTTGTCCACCGATTCTTTACTTAACCCAAAGTCAGTCAGCTTGATGTGCCCTGATGCATCCAGTAAAATACTACCCCAAGAAAAAAAATGGACAATTTAAGAGTCATTAGAAATTAATGTTAACTGTAAGAATTTAATGTCATCAACAGCAATGTGAGCAGCCAAGATGGGTGCACATAGCAAGGTTGGTCTTGCGCTATCCCAAATTTTTTCCACCAGTCCGCTACACCCAGGGCCAGCTCGCCACACCCACGGCCTGTGCAACCCCCTCCTACCCTGTGGCTACCACACTATGGCATCCCCAATCCACTTCCACTTGTATGCACACCTACTTTTGTGTGTACATGTAAAGGCATGTACATGTAGACACATCTTTGTCAACTAAGTAAGTTAAGGACTTCTCTTTGTTCTCCGAGCTAAAGACTTAGTTGTTGTTTTTTTGGCAATATCCCTTTTAGCTTTTTTGAGATATGGTGTACACTACAGAAGTGCACTGTTTGGTTTGGGTGTACACAGACAAATGTACCCAAACCTGTAAAGTTGAGTCCAACATACATGTATCTCAAAATGGCTAATTGGTTTTGTACATCAAAGCAAAGCGAGGGCGTCCTCCCTCTGTCAAAACACCCGGAACCCTTTTGCTAAAGTCCAGAGTTTCAATGGGTAGACACCCCCTATAGACTGTGCAAGTCTCGCGCGTATCGGAACGAGAAAACACGTCAAACGAAGAACATATTTTTCCTGAAATCAAATCTGTGTTTTAAATTATATCTAATGACAAAATCTGAACAACAAAAATACTCAGAACAATTTTTATAAAATTAGTTTTAGCTTTTATAACAAATACACAAATAATGTGTTAATTATTGTTAAAACATAATTAAAACTCTGGGACAAGGATGCTTATTTGATCTTAACTTTTAAGAAACCCCTTACGCGGATTCGCGAAGGTCACACTGGCGTAAAAATAACGCTTGGCACAGTTTATAGAGGACGCTGATGCCTCAACAACCATAGATTGCAATGAAAAGGCCTGGCGTTGCAATTACAGCATCTGGCAATTATCATCGCGCATCCAAAACGAGCGTTTACATAAGTTTTGTTATCGGAGGTGAGCACAAAATTCTTTATTTTTGCAGTAACCGGAAGCTGAGGTCAAGTTTAATTCTCGGGTTTTCTTCGTTATAATGTTGAATTGATTTTACTCTCATATTTTGTATTACTAAGTATTACATTCCCAACAACATATACAATTTTCATAGTCATAAACTACGTTAAACTAAAATCATTGACGAAACAAAATCTCGCCCACGTAAAACTCCATATGGTTGGGACCACTATAGTCCCCGAAGTTCGAATGAGCGCGAGACTTGCACAGTCTATAGATACAGGGGTCGATTTCACAAAACTCTTCCTAACTTAGGACTAGTCCTAGGCAATGCTAACAGATAGGACTAGTCCTAAGTTAGGACCAGTACTTAAGACTAGTCCTATCTCTTAGCATTGCCTAGGACTAGTCCTAAGTTAGGAAGAGTTTTGTGAAATCGACCCCAGTACACTGAGTCCATGCAAGGTATCCATCACCAAGACAACCTCAGTGCAGTTCTGCAGTTCTCAGTGCAGAACCGAAAGGTATGAAAAGAGCCCCATCCCTGTGTTAACTAAAATGCTTAATAATTCTTAATTCTGTGTTTTGTGTGTATCTTTTTCCCTTTTTTAATAATTGCTTGTTTTAAACTCTTTGTAAATTCAGATGTAATTCGGCCCTTGGGCTGCGAGTTTTGAATGTTTTTTTAATAAACCAGAATAATTTAAAAAAATTCTGTACTCATTGGATGTTGTGCTTTCTTTACTTTTTAACTTAAATCTTTTGAAAATTGGGGTGGGGGGGTGAGAGAATATGCAATTTTTTTACAATGAATAATCAAAATTAACATCGGCCAATCACAGACTGCCCTCTGTGAGAGAATATGCAAATTGTTTAACAATGAATGCTTAAAATTAACATCGGCCAATCACAAGCCGCCCTTACTGTAGGAAGCTCGGGGAATAATGATGAATTACGAATTATCCGATGGATTAAGCTGTTAACTTAAAAAAAAACACGCAAGAGTATTTGCGTCGAGGCTGTCGTCCTTTCACGGTACGTATGTGTGCAGCACTACGGTGAGCCTTGGTGCCAGAGCAAGCAGACGACAGCATGGCAACCAGAGCTAACATGCACAGGGCACCTCTAACAGACACAGACATCTATTATAAATATACGTCATACAAAGAAAACAGGAGCGTCTTAGCTGGAACGTAGATGAGCTAAATTAAGCTCTGCTGAATGACGTACATCCAAAAAATCAATCCTTATGCACTTTTAATATTCCCTACAGTCTGACCCTTGTCAGTAATGCCATAAATACAAATTAATTTCCATATGTGAGTCTGTATTCATTCAAGAAAATACATTTTTTTCAACCACTCAACTTGAAAAATACTTAAAAAAAAAAAAATCACATCTCAGTGTTGGGGAATTTTTTTTATCCATAACAGGGTTCTATCTAACCGACTAGCAAAACCAAATTTCAATCAATTGGATATGATTCGTTTAAATCCCTAAGTTGTATCTTCTTATTACAAATGTTAATGTGGAAATAAATGTTACTTTGAATTGAATTTGAATTACTCAATTATTACATGTACATCGATTCCCATAATTTTGTCAGGTATTTCTTTTTGTTGTCGTCAAACACTTGCAGGACACTTTTTATCTCGACAATAATTCTCCCTTGTGGGCGAAACGCCGCTCCACATCCTTCCCATTGTCATCCCACACCGGAAGAGTATTTATACCGTCTCGGAACGAACCGAGAGGTAAATATAAAGATGTCATCATCGATGACTGCCTCCGAGCATCCATCTTGATTACCAACATGACTAACTCAATCCAAGCACAAAATGACTTCATATTAAATATCTGGCCGGTATTCCCTGTATGAAATGGATGGTGCCACGTCCAATAAAAGAAGTAGGGATAGAGTCAGGACTGAGCCACTTTACAGGGCTTTGAAAGCGAACCTACGGCTTGTACTTATACATTGTGCACTCTGTTTATGTACAGGAACACTCGACTCATGTCAGACAACAGAAACACAAGCGGATAATTAGCATACCCGTGTGGATCATTATAGCTCTCTAAGGGTCTCTAAGGCAGTCTCGGTTTGGGAAAACGCCTCAACTATATTGGTACAAATTAGGATATAAAATGATGTAGACATTAACTAGAGAGGAAGTGCATGAAAGCAGCAGGTATTGAACTGTTCCGGAGCGCTGCATCGGGCCTGAAAGTTCACTGGGGTAACGGAGGTAATTGCCCCCATGCTTTTGGTCATTGCCTTGGTGCCCTTTGAAATGTCCCAGTAGAAATTAACATGTCCCTCGTAGAGCTGCCCTTCACGGCAGGAAAAACTGCCTTGCCCCTTTTTGAGCAGCAGTGCTTATTTATAGTTGCTAGCCTTGCGTACAACCAGAGGAGGTAATTGCCCCCATGCTTTTGGTCATTGCCTTGGTGCCCTTTGAAATAGTTCTGTGTGGTGCCCTTTACCAAGGAAAAAGTGCCATGAAGTATCAGGCTTGCATTCAGCAAAGCTTTGCATGAGGACACAAAGATGGGCATCAAGGCCATCAGTTTAGTATTTGAGTTTACTGCCTTCAGGCCTTGCAATGCAAGTAGGAGATGGAGGAAATTGCCTCCATACCCCTGGTCATTGCCTGTATGCCCCTGGTCATTGCCTCCATGCCCCTGGTCATTGCCTCCATGCCCCTGCTCATTGTCTGTATGCCCCTGGTCATTGCCTCCATGCCCCTGGTCATCGCCACCATGCCCCTGGTCATTGCCTCCATGCCCCTGGTCATTGCCTCCATGCCCCTGCTCATTGCCTGTATGCCCCTGGTCATTGCCTCCATGCCCCTGGTCATCGCCACCATGCCCCTGGTCATCGCCTCCATGCCCCTGGTCATTGCCTCCATGCCCCTGGTCATTGCCTCCATGCCCCTGGTCATTGCCTCCATGCCCCTGGTCATTGCCTGTATGCCCCTGGTCATTGCCTCCATGCCCCTGGTCATTGCCTCCATGCCACTGGTCATTGCCTCCATGCCACTGGTCATTGCCACCATGCCCCTGGTCATTGCCTCCATGCCCCTGGTCATTGCCTCCATGCCCCTGGTCATTGCCTCCATGCCCCTGGTCATTGCCTCCGTGCCCCTGGTCATTGCCTCCGTGCCCCTGGTCATTGCCTCCGTGCCCCTGGTCATTGCCTCCGTGCCCCTGGTCATTGCCTCCGTGCCCCTGGTCATTGCCTCCATGCCCCTGGTCATTGCCTCCATGCCACTGGTCATTGCCACCATGCCCCTGGTCATTGCCTTGATGCCCTTTGAAATGTCCCAGTAGAAATTAACATGTCCCTCATAGAGCTGCCCTTCACAGCAGGAAAAAAACTGCCTTGCCCCTTTTTGAGCAGCAGTGCTTATTTATAGTTGCTAGCCTCGCGTACAAACACTACCTGTCAAGAGTGCTGTGGGCTTGTCAAACCTCTTGCAAGTAGGTCGCCGAGAGACAGCAGTCAAAAATTATCACCCTGTTTGTGTGAGACTGTTTATTTAACCCGTAAATATCACACAAATATTACCCTGACTAGTCACAAATTCAAGACGGCTTGTCAAATGCAGAGCTGACTAACCCAGTTAAATGAAACGGTTTGTATCCTTCAGACATTAAAGGGATAAACGTTGCCATCAAACTGGCTCTCCAAATGTTTAAAGGTATTGTACACTTTTGGTAACAGCTCAAAATCAGTGTCCACATTTTGTGTGATTAAACATATGCATGAACAAACAAACCTGTGAAAGTTTGAGCTCAATTGGTCATCGAGGTCACGAGAAAATAGTGAAAAGAGATCTTTTGTGTTTTCTGTTTTTTTCAAATTATCGCGCGCGATAATTACTATTGTTTTACTCGTTTCTCAGAAACGATAGTATTTTAGGCAGAAATATTTTAGGGAACCCTTTTTACCATTACTTACTTTAAATCATGTAAGTTATGTGTGAATCTGTGAACATTGTGTTTTTCGATCTTACCAATAGTGTACAGGGCCTTTAAGTATGCAAGACTTGTGTGGTCTCTATAGGGCTGGAATTTTAAATATAGAAACACCGACTCTCACTTTAATTTCCATGGCTGCTAAAATGGCACTTCAATTTAAAGGCGCATCGCCCCAATTTTTTTGATTGCCGAATTGATGGATACAAAATTGATTTGAATATTAGGAATATTAGACAGCTATTTTCCATTAGTTGAGGTAGTTATAAACTTTGAAATGAAATTGAAGGGAAAAACCGTCAGCGATTCATAAAAGTTTTTTTAAAAAGATACACAAGTTATTGTCGGGATCACATTACCAACAGCCATGAAAAAAACAATGCAGGTTACAAGTATTTGGTGTATTGCAAGAAAGCATTACAATTCTTTTAGTTTTTTGCTCTTTTTTTTTTCATTTAGAAATATCTTATCTGTCAAAATTTGTTTAGAGAAATATTTATATATTTTTGGGGCCTTAAAGGCAGGATATACTTTGGTAAATGCCAAAGACTAGTATCCTCATATCATAGTACTCCCCCACCATATGCATAAAATAACAAACCTGTGAAATTTGGGCTCAATTTGTCATCAAAGTTGCAAGAAAATAATGAAAGAAGAAACACCCTTGTAGCATAGAATGCCTGGAAAAGCTTCATGCCTGAAGCCTTTCTCACATTCAAATATTTTAGTGAAGTTACCTCTTTCTCATTTAATTCAGAGGGAGGTGTTTCTAACAATAATTTATACTATCCGCAGCTCTCAGTTGCTCCATACCAAGTAAGTTTTTATGGTAACATATTTCTTGAGTATTTACCAAAAGTATCCACTGCCTTTAAAGCAAAACATTTGGTGATGCAACATTAACACCATCCTTTCTGGAGGAAACAAAATATGGGGCCTTGAGTTCAAGACTATACCGAGACCATGAAAAGGCTTCTTGTAATACCAGGATAGGAATCATAATTGGCTCAGTATTTTCCTCTCCAATCTGCAGCATGGAGGAAGGTCGAACTATCCATTAGTCTTCACTCAAGCCGCTTACATTTCCCTAGCAACAGTTAAGATACACATCCCTAGCAGTCACCGTCCAACTACACTTCGGAATCAATTCTAAACATTCCCGGCATTCCTCAATACTAACGTGTTCTGATCAATGGTGAACCCAATGGGTATGCATGGAATGCTCCCTGTACATTGGTTACTTCCGTTAAGGAAGGATTTATTAGACTCCATGTCTCTAGAATTGAGCATCCATTCAGGTCTTGTTCTTTGTCTTCTTACCACATATCTGAGGCTTTGTGCACTGTAAGCACCTGTCTAGTAGTGTCAATATAAACTAAACTTGACTTGAGGCCTCAATGTGCAAAATGTACATTATTTTTTTGGTGTACCTCATTTAAACATAATATGTGCATGTTTTGAAGAGATAAGAGAGGACGAGGCTATAAGAAATACTCTACTTTCATTCTGATACATGTAGTAGCTTAATTTAATGCTCAATCAAACTAAAACAATAGGAGGGGTGAGGCATACATACATTTTGTTTTATCTTTACATTCTGATTGTACAAGTACATGTACCTCAAACTAAATACCTCCAGTCATGTTTAAAGCTACCCTTGGGAGGACTGAGGCAATGAGGTACATTCAATTTGTATTCTGACTGTACCTCAAATCTACTTTATCCTCAGTCTGGTTTCAAAGTATATAAGGTGTGAGGCGCTTATCTTCTTGAATTATGAACATGTACTTCAAATTAAATTACGTTCAATCAGGCTTGGGAGGTGTTAGGCTTTGCTCAAGGTAAACCCTTTTCGCGTTTCGACTACACTTCAATCTATTTTATGTTCAGTCAGGCTTCAATCCATATGAGGTGTGAGGCAATGATTTATAATCTGTTATTCTGAGTCTTCGTGTACATTTTAAGATACATTAAATCAGGCTTATGAGGGGTGAGGCCAAGAGCAAGGTATACCCTAGTTGCATTCCGACTGTACCTCAATTTACTTTACTATCATTCAGGCTTAAATCCATATGAGGTGTTAGTCTATGAGGTTCAGTCATGTTTATTACCCTCTCTCTAACCTCAACCTCTCAATCTTTATGAGTTGTGAGTCTATGAGGTTCAGTCATGTTTAATACACTCTCTCTAACCTCAACCTCTCAATCCATATGAGGTGTGAGGCTATGAGGTTCAGTCATGTGTATTACCTTCTCTCTAACCTCAACCTATCAATCCTTATGAGGTGTGAGGCTATGAGGTTCAGTCATGTGTAATACCCTCTCTCTCACCTCAACCTCTCAATCCATACGAGGTGTGAGGCTATGAGGTTCAGTCATGTTTATTACCCTCTCTCTAACCTCAACCTCTCAATCTTTATGAGGTGTGAGTCTATAAGGTTCAGTCATGTTTAATACACTCTCTCGTACCTCAACCTCTCAATCCTTACGAGGTGTGAGGCTATGAGGTTCAGTCATGTTTAATACACTCTCTCTAACCTCAACCTCTCAATCCATATGAGGTGTGAGGCTATGAGGTTCAGTCATGTCTATTACCCTCTCTCTACCCTCAACCTCCCAATGACAAGACTTACTTTTCTGGTTTCAGATCTCTGTAGATGATTCCAAGGCCATGAAGATGATCCAAGGCGAGGGCTAACTCAGCGAGGTATAACTTCACATCCTCCTCTGTAAACATCACCTATATAACAACCAAATCATAAACAAAGGTCCAAGGTTAAACATAGCGTATAACAACAATAACATAAACAAAGGTCAACGGTTAAACGTCCTTAATAGTAAAACAAAAACAAGCAACGGTCAAGGGTTAAAATGTCTCATACTGTGGTAACAAGAACATTTATAAGCAAAGGTCAATGGTAAACTTTAAATAATGACCACAAAGATCAGACACTAAACATTACTTAAAGCCTTTTTTCTACTTCACTTGAAAGCGAATGCAAAGGGAATTCTGGTGATGCAATAATCCGGTACATGCTGTTTTTCGGAATGTGAGGCAAGAAAAATTTGCTCCGCTTTCGCTTTCGCTTGAAGTATAAATCGGGCTTAACAAAAAGGAAAGCAAAGACCAAAAGTTAAATATTGAATAACTCAAAGGTCAAAGGTTAAAAGTCTCTAATTTATAACTGTACCAGCACAATAAATTAATACTTTAATTTACAGTGCAATAAATAGGTCAGAGTTTATCAATAAACACACGAACCTGCAACACAAATATGATAATGCAAAGGTCAAAGGTTACAAGTCACATAATCACAACATTTGAAAAGGGTAAAAACAATACTGACAGAATAGCTGTACCGGCGCAATAAATAAACGACATAATTTATGGTGTAATCATTGTCAGATTTATCCATGATGAACCTGCAACAATTTTCCTCCTGTCATTAAAGGCACTGGACACTATTGGTAATTACTCAAAATAATTGTTAGCATAAAAACTTACTTGGTAACGAGCAATGGAGAGCTGTTGATAGTATAAAACATTGTGAGAAACGGCTCCCTCTGAAGTAACGTAGTTTTTGAGAAAGAAGTAATTTCTCAGTAAAATATTTGAATTGATTTTGAGACCTCACGCGTGAGGTCTCGAAATCAACCAGCATGTGAAAGCACACAACTTTGTGTGACAACATGGACAAGGGTGTTTTTTCTTCCATTATTATCTCGCAACTTCGACGACCAATTGAGTTCAAATTTTCACAGGTTTGTTATTTTGTGCATATGTTGAGATACACCAAGTGAGAAGACTGGTCTTTGACAATTACCAAAGGTGTCCAGTGTCTTTAAGGAATCTGTGAGGGCACATCTTTTTTGATGACAGTTCTTGACATTCTTCCTTCCCTGGACGGCTTTTGCTCACAACATTGTATGTCCAAAAAATTAAAATATAATAAACAAATCTGTTAGTTTATCTTTATTTCGTCAAAGCTTTTAAGACTTACCTCTATCTATGCTAATTTCTGTTATGTGTGCTTTGATCTTGATGGAATAGCGCCTTACAAGTTTTAATTGTTCTGACAAAAAATATGACCAAATGTTTTTTATCTACATGTAACATACATGTACATGTGTACATAAATCATCACCTATTTGAGCGCTGGTGCTGCACAGTCCTAAGGAGTTGAGATGGTTTCAAGCAAACTTAAGGCACTTACAAACAAGGATAATGTACATGGTGTAAGAACTTTGGTACTTGGGTTAAAAAGCCAGTAGTATATTGTTAGTTGTTCTGCATGTTTAACTTTGTTGAAAAGTTTGTACTGTATGTACATACATTTCTACATGTACATTCCAGACAAATGCATTTAACCCCAGTGTTCAAACAGCAGAGAACTAACAAACTTGGTGTTTTAAATACATGATTCCCTCAAACATTACACCTATGTAGTAACCCAAGAAAGACAATTTATAGATCAGGGCGGAGTGCCCCTTTAACATGCCTCCCCAACCATAGCGCAGTAACTCAACACAACAAAGTCATTGGGTCTCTTTCCCAACCATGAGACAGATACATGAATCCAAACACAAATTCATTTGATATAGGCGGAGTGCCCCTTTAACATGTTTCCCTTAAAAGCACAGTAGAAGCCGCCCTTGGGTAGACCTTTAAATGAGACATTGTGTGAATGTTGTGGGAACAAGGGTCACCCCACACAAAACCATGCTCATGTCACCCATGATCGAAGACCAGTTGCTAAGAATGCAATCGATGCATACGGAACTCCACGTAAAACTTATTGATTGGTTCCTGCCTGTCGGAAACACGTTTCAGAAGAGGGAATTTTTTTACTCTAGCGATTGTTTTTTTTTTTTTCCGACGTCGACTGATGCCGATGGTCTTAACATCATTATACAATGTAGCTATACTCAGGTCGTCAACAACCGGTGACCGATACGTTCCCAACGGTCTCAGCTCAGGAGCAGCATCATCCTGTAAAGTAGATCGCTGACTGTTTTTGTGTCGCAGCAAGGTCGACCTGAGGGCAGCTTAACCCACCACGCACTAAGCCATTGGATCAGGGTCGGAGTGCCCCTTTAACGCCCAACCATAGCCTGGTAACCCATCCCTCCATGGGTAACCCAACCCACTAAGTTTAACAAAGTCATTACCGGTCTAGCGCGACACTTCCCATGTGGTATAAACGGACGCTCCCAACCAAACAGATACACCAGACTAAGAACATAAACTCTGCACTGAACACACCAGTCAGAGGACAAAGTACATGATGAACCAGACCATAATGTAGGATCACTGCCGCAGCATACTAAGATCAAAGCTGGATATCATAACTGGGTCAGGCAATAATACTATATAGACACCATGGTCCATGCTGGATATCATAACTGGGTCAGGCAATAATACTACATAGACACCATGGGATATCAGCAGACAATTTCCTCTTTGTCACTTCTAAATCCTTCCTCGTGTTTCACTTTCAATTTCAACTTTTTAAAAAAATGTTGGGTTCCTCTCTGTAGTATTATTATTATAACAAAGCTAAAGTAGTAGTCCAGGCCGATTTCCTACCTCCCGCCCAGGTAGTAGTTAATAAGCAGGACAGTTCTTTTCAGAACTGAGAAGTCTCCCGAATTCCGAAAATCTACTCCACGGTAGTAGAATAAATAGCAAGACAAGTTCTGTAAAGAACAAATCTACACAGCAAAGTAGATTTTTTTTTACACATGGTGTTACCGCAAACCGAATATGTATATTGATACCTCACCATGCAACGCATCAAAACCCATATTGTTATTATATTATGGTTTATTACAAAACTGCTCATTGCAGCTAACCAGCTGAATTACAAAACAGTTTACATTGAAAATAAAAGGAATACAAGTATTTTTTTAAAGTAAACAATCTAAAAATGTAGAATGAATGTAACAAAGAGGCTCTAAGGGAATCAAGAAACATACAAAGTACATTAAAAATAATGCACAGTAAAAAGTACAGTCATCCACTGGACATGAAAAACCACAATAAAAATTCAAAAACGCACACAAATAAACAACATATAATTTTTGTTGTCCTTTTGTTTATCACAGAACAAAACAGCTATTTCATTGACAAAATAGGGAGACTGCCAACAGAGGGCTAGATAGCTCAATTGGTAGAGCGCCGACACATTAATCCGGAGGTCGTTGATTCAAATCCCCTCAAGTAAATTTGTTTTTGTTCAACCCAAGAATAAAACAGTGCTAAATAAACAACAGCAGTCAAAGCTTCCTTGTGCCATTCTTTTTTTCTTTTTCTTTTCGAGAGGGGGGGGGGGGGGGGCAGGGGGCATCGAATTCCAAGTGCCACAAACCTAACAGTCAATTTTGCTCAATATAACTGATTTGTGAAGAGCCCATGATATTGATCTTATTTCACATCCTGAACCTAAGGTTTTTAGTGGAGAATTAAGTTTATTTTGTTCCACTATTGCATAGAACATGTACGAGGCATTACTCATGATTTTAATCTTGTCAAACATTTCGAGACAGCGCTCAGTACTTGATGTGTTATGCTGTAGGAATAATGGCGTTAATCTCGGCTATAATCCACTAGATATTGGATCTCTACTCTTACAAACGTTTTTAGGTCGGTGCAGTGGGGTCCCCTGTGCATAGAATTAATGGTTTATTGAGCTGAAAGTGTTATGTGTGCAGCTTGCAAACGGGACCTATTTTCATGGATCTGCTTGCCCTGGATTCTGCGCTAGCGGTCACAATTCTCCATTTACAGGACCCGCTTTAGTGACAAACAAAAATATGGCATCCAAGATTTCTTTTCTTGACATTCCTACAGTGGTCGGTGCCGGAAAACACGCCCAGCACTCAGGATTCCAAAACCACCAGAATTTTTGTTTCCACACATTTTCAACAAAATTCAAATTAAACTTGCAATTCCCTTTCAAAGGTTTTTTCAACAAAATGTAAAATGGGTATTTACCAGTAAAAAAATGGTATCCAAAGCCATTAATATTGAGTACTTCTTTGGTTTGAGTCTATTTTGTTGATCTACCGTGTCACTGATCCATCACACAATGGTTTCCAGGGAAACATTTTTCCGCCACTCAAGAGAAATCCCGGCCAGAACCCTGAGCCATTGATAATTTAGCGAGATTGGTTTTAACACTTTGTGACTCCAAGGAAACACTGAGTCACTCAGTGCCAACTTGTTATATGACAGACACGGTCGTAGCCAAAAGCACATGATGCACCTTCTCCGAATGGCAGTCCAGACACCATACAAGGACAGTTTGACTTCAACTATCGGCCCATCGTTACCGTAATTCAGAACTTCCAAATTAAGTCCTCATCCATGCCGAGTGACGTTGCCGCGAATCAAATCTGACCATGTTAGTACAGCGAGCAATTATGAAGACAAAAAAAATAAATGCAATCGGAACTACGCAAGTAATCACTGCAAGCAGGCTTTTTCGTCATTAAATATTTGCTCGATGTCCACAGGCCGAGAATTTTGTATTGACAATTAATTGAGCACCTATGACCTTTCTTACAACATGAGCTACGGCCAAACAACTCAGGAACAGTAATGAATAACGCTCATGGTAATGTGCATGAACATTTAATTAAACACTAACTGTGAATATAGTAACAGAATAATAGTCATTAAAGAAGTGGCGAATCGGCACCACAGCCAAAGTTTCCGAGTTTGGAGAAAATCTCTTTTGAAGTTGAACTGTTTTTTCAAACTACAGTTTCGAATACTGCTTGCTAGTTTATCTTTTACATTTTACTACCAAAATAGCGCAGACTTCTTCAGTCATATATAACTGTTGATGTTTTTAATTTTGCAACAATTTTGATGAGTTATTAATTCCTAAAGGCATATAATTTATTCGTGAAAATGTAGAGGGAAAAACACGCATGCAGAGCCCCGAGCACAAACCAGTGCATGAGATTTGTCGGTTCGTAAAAATGCTTCACTTAAAGGCCCTGTACACTATTGGTAAGATCAAAAAACACAATGTTCACAGATTCACACATAACTTACATGATTTAAAGTAAGTAATGGTAGAAAGGATTCCTTAAAATATTTCTGGAACAATAGAATAACGTAACAGGTGGAGATTAAGTCGCATACTGCCCTCAGTGTACGCGCCATTCGTGGGTAAGAATGGCCCGAGGGTGAAGGCTTCGCCCTCGGGCCATTCTTACCCACAAATGGCGCGCACCTCGGGCGTTATCCCTTACGTAGACCCTTCCTTTAAAGGCCCTGTACACTATTGGTAAGATCAAAAAAACACAATGTTCACAGATTCACACATAACTTACATGATTTAAAGTAAGTAATGGTAGAAAGGGTTCCTTAAAATATTTCTTCCTAAAATGCTATCGTTTCTGAGAAACGAGTAAAACAATAGTAATTATCGCGCGCGATAATTTGAAAAAACAGAAAACACATAAGATCTCTTTTCACTATTTTCTTGCGACCTCGATGACCAATTGTGCTCAAACTTTCACAGGTTTGTTTGTTCATGCATATGTTTAATCACACAAAATGTGGACACTGATTTTGAGCTGTTACCAAAAGTGTACAATACCTTTAAATACATTAGGTCAACAGATTTGTCGATTTGTAGAAATGCAAAAGTCACACACTATGTAATTCAATGAATAAAGTGGTGATCTTGAAATCAAATGACAAAGTGAATCTTGATTCACTACTTTGTAATAATGCAAACTGCTAATTAGTGTAATTACGAAACCATTACGTGTTAGGTTCTGAAACTTGCTGAAAAGGTCAAGAATTTGTACAAAAATCATTTCAACAAATCTTGTGACAAAACGGCGACAAATAATGAATGTTTGTGAGTGCAATGGAGAGAATATTTTCATGAGTTGAAATCAAATCAATAAATCAATCAATAAATGGAATATTCTACTCAATAGAACATTCAATCTTTCAACGAGTGAAAATATTCTCTCCGTTGCACTCACAACAATTCGTTATTTGTTTTAAATATAAAACCCAAGTAGATCTTTGCCGTTTTATGAAAAAAAAACTATCAACAAATTGTATAAGTTTGCGTACTGACATCCACAATGAGGGCGCTTTGTAATGCTGTGTAACACACGTGCTGCGCGCAGCGTGGTCTAGCATGCAATAGTCAGAAAGGATGGGACAAAAATGCACAGTGATTAGTACCAAAATGCACGGTTTATGACCAAGGCCATAAACTGGTTTGAATAATGAAAGCCGCATGATCATCAATCCTGAAATCAAATGACAAGGATAAGATCTACTTAGGTACTTCATATAATTAGCTATTGGAAATTTCTTCGCATTCCAACAAAAATGACCTGCAGTATAAATGCACTAACTGTTAATTGTCCTTTTTTTTTTTTGGAAAGACTCTGCTAGGGTGGAAACGTGTGGCAATTCACACACTTTGCACAGTGAACAGTAATTAACAGTTGTCATTAACGAAAATGTTACAGGTCTTATATTTGTCTTAAGTAATGAACCACAAGGGAAACTGACTGGGTAAATTTCAAATACTTAGGTCTTATATTTCACAGAGGCAATCGCCTTCATGCCTCTTGTCATTGCCTACATGTACATTGTAGGTGCCCCTTGAAATGTTCCAATTAAAAACTCCCCAACCTTATCATGAGTGAAGGATCACAACTGAAGCTAGAGCCACAGCATGATGACTTTTTCATCTAACAGTTTCGTAGAAAAAAAAAAATCTCAAAAAAGCTAGGTTTTTAGACTAAATCTATCGTCCAATTCTCACTTTTATAATAAGCATTAGTCTAATCGCCCCTATCTCGTCCCAAATCTTCACGATATGAACTTTCTAGATTTGGCACTTTTGCCTCGGAGTGTTTTCAAACAACTTGTCAACACATAATGGAATCTACGATAGCCGAGCACCTGGTAAGAGCCACGGTAGTTGACTTCTACCTTTACTCTGGGTGCTTCCTGGCAACCGGATTAAAGATGATGAGGAATGGCGGTTTAAGGAGGGAGACGGGAGGCAATGACATTTGCAGTCTCAGCCGACTTCTACCGAGCCCCGAAAATATTTGTAATCAGAGCGCACTTCCGTAGTGTTAGCCACGATGACCGAGCGCCCGCACGGCAATCTCCGTCTTGCACTGACCGACTTATGAGATTGACTGCTATCTTAACAATCACCTGTCCAGTATCACCATCTACGTACACAGAAGGCTAATCAAAAGCAAGTACTATACACTTCACTAGGCGGTCTTAACATTGCTAATTTGCCATGGACTTCAAATACATCTGTCCTCGGGGAGCGCAGTACTCTACAAAAAGTGAAAGACAAATTTGTAAGCTTGCTACACAACAGTCAAGTGCAGAATAAGCACTGCTAATTTCCTGTTAGTACAATGTCAATTTGTTGAGGATACTGTGTAAACATCATCAAGGCAGTGGGTTATGCTAATTTACATGTAGGAACGGTCGGTGGAAATTCGTGAATAGAGGGTGACTTTGCGTCTGGCGTACACTCCACTAAGCAC
This sequence comes from Pycnopodia helianthoides, assembly GCA_032158295.1. Taxonomy (NCBI): domain Eukaryota; kingdom Metazoa; phylum Echinodermata; class Asteroidea; order Forcipulatida; family Asteriidae; genus Pycnopodia; species Pycnopodia helianthoides. The sequence continues at coordinate 21,419,584 of CM063252.1, read as the reverse complement.
AGCATGATGGCCGGTTATTCCTCATTATAACAAAAACACAAATCAAATCCCATGAAGGCATCCACCGTGGAGAATCGTGCTGCTCATTTACCAAAGTTGAACTACCAATACGCTCAGAGCAAACCGCTTTCAGAGAACACGCAGCTGACGTCATACAAATAACTACACAGTCCTACCTAAGGTCACTGTTACATGGACTACATGATTGTGACAACAGCTCATTTATTTGTATTTACTACTGCTAAACAATGACTTAACATGTAGTGTTTAGTTTTGTTTGTTTTTGTTGGGGGTTTTTAAAAACAAAACTACATGACTGTGACAAATGTTTATCTCCACAAAATGATCAATAGTATATTAAAGGAACATTACAGAATTGGTTTTTGCTAACAAAACAGTTGCTGGCAGTGTAAGCACTTTATGTAATCCACCATATACATAAACTGAAAAACCTGTAGAAGTTTGAGATCGATCGGCCATCTGGGTCACGAGAAAATAGTGAAAAACCGATTACACATTTGCATGAAATCACATGGGTTCAACAAATGAATAAAACGCTCACTGAGCGATAAACTCCAATTAGAAAATTAGTTTATTCATTTCTCATCAAATATGGCATTTCAGACAGAAATATTTCAAGGGATGTTTTCTACTATCATCATCATTAGACCGTGTAAGTTTTATGTAAATCTGTGATCAAAAGTATATTTTACAATTACCAATTCTGTAATGTTCCTTTAAAGTGGCATATTGCCTTTGGCTTGAGAGCTTTGAGCAATAAAAAAACATTGTTTTGAAATTAATATGGTTGGAAAGATATTTTAAAAGTACATGTAGAATACAACGATTCTAATAAATATCCCGTAAAATTGTGTGGCTTCTGTGTTGTTTCATGACAGAACACAGTCCGCAATTTTATAGAACAAACTTGTTGACTCCACAAAAGGGTGGACCATACATGTATGTTTCCCTGGTTGTATTTCAAGAGGCAACTTTATGGGTATTTTTAATCACCACTCACTAATTACAAAACACTGTAGGTGTTTTTGTGCATGAACACTTATTGAAAAGGGTTAAGGAGCAATTCCAAACAGCAAAATTTTGAAAAATTTGAAGGCAATGTGCTCCTTTAAAGGAACATTACAGAATTGGTAAGAACAAAACTTGTAAAATGTACTTTTTGATCACAGATTTACATAAAACTTACACGGTCTAATGATGATGATAGTAGAAAACATCCCTTGAAATATTTCTGTCTGAAATGTCATATTTGATGAGAAATGAGTAAACTAATTTTCGATTGGAGTTTATCGCTCAGTGAGCGTTTTATTCATTTATTGAATCTATGTGATTTCATGCAAATGTGTAATCGGTTTTTCACTATTTTCTCTTGACCCAGATGGCCGATCGATCTCAAACTACTACAGGTTTGTCAGTTTATGTGTATGGTGGATTACATAAAGTGCTTACACTGCCAGCAACTGTTTTGTTAGCAAAAACCAATTCTGTAATGTTCCTTTAACGGAGCACATCGTTGGTTTTGGGAAAATTAAATTAATTCTCCTCCTCCAGTTTTAATATACACACCATACAACCAATCTGGAAAATGTTCATAAAACTAGGTGGTCACATTTAAGTCAAAATATTGAGATTCATATATAATATACATGTAGGCCTTTCCATTGTTGATAAACAAACCCCACCGGTTGCCATGGACGCTGAATGTGAGCAAAACATTCAATGCGTTAACAGATGTTGTGACCAAATCAACATTTCTGCAAACCTTCAATTAAAAAAAAATACATTCCATGATTGGTTGCCTTGTTTCAAACAAATTCTACATAATTTTTGATTATTTGTGTATTATTGCTACAAACTGTCACTATCTGTTTTTGCATTGTATTTATGGCTTTATCCAACCTTGGTTGGCAAAAACTGGGGCTGTGATGTTGCAATAGAAAGGTCTATATAGGATTTATGGTTTTTTTTTTATTGGCATCAGGGATAAAGAACATTATTTGGTTTTAACCCTTTCACCGATGTATGTAAAGCACTGTACATGTATACTCAGTTCAAGTACTTCCCTGAGTTCTGTGAAAAAAATCCACAGGCATATTACTCAAGTGGGATTCGAACCCCAAGGGCAAAGAAGGGCAAAGGTCTTGGGTTCGAATCCCACCCGAGTAATATGCCTACTGGATTTTTTCACAGAACTTGGGGAAGTACTGAAGTACTTCGGGAAATGCTTTACACACATCGGTGAAAGGGCAAATCCAAATAATTTCATGTACATGTACATACACAAGATTACAGCAGTCAGATCCTGCACTCAAATCAAAGTACCTGGGGTCGATTTCACAAAACTCTTCCTAACTTAGGACTAGTCCTAGGCAATGCTAAGAGATAGGACTAGTCCTAAGTACTGGTCCTAACTTAGGACTAGTCCTATCTCTTAGCATTGCCTAGGACTAGTCCTAAGTTAGGAAGAGTTTTGTGAAATCGACCCCAGTACATGTAATTCTGCCCCTATCCATGCTCATCAATGTTGATTGTTTGAAGAAGGCTTGGATATTAATAACATGCAGTCCTTAGCGCTTTATCACATCCAACAATTAAATTCGAAGCCTTCACAACTTATAAACACATACATAGCCAGGGCTGCATGCACCAGTAGAGTTTGAGTTATGAGACCCATTTACATAGCACCTTGTAAGGGTTTACAAGGTGCTGCAATCTGCAGCCAACCATGCCAGAAACACGGCAGCAAACCCCTTCTCTTAGCGATAAGTGCGCTGGGTTCGTTTGACGTGCATTACACAACACACAGGCCATACACCTTTAAATCCCATCTCTACTTTTTTTCACTAATTTCTATGATCAAAGAGCCTTCCAGTTCATCGCACCTTCGTTATAGAACAACTTACCTCTTCATATTCGCAAAACTGACTCTCTTCAGATTTTTAAGGGACTTTTAAAGACTCATTTGTTTGAATCTTTATTTTTGTAACAATTGCTTTATTTATATCATTTCATTGTTTTTTATTTGTGTTGCGTATAGAGGCTCCTGCATTATGCGCTATATAAATGTCTTATTATTATTGATAAAGCAATTTTATGGTTTATGGGTTTTGAGGCATTGCATGGTGAGGTATCAGTATATATTCGGTTTGCGGTAACACCATGTGTAAAAAATATCTACTTGCTGTGTAGATTTGTTCTTTAGAGAACTTGTCTTGCTATTTATTCTACTACCGCGGAGTAGGTTTTTTTGGAATTCGGGAGACTTCTCAGTTCTGAAAAGAACTGTCCTGCTTATTAACTACTACCTGGGCGGGAGGTAGGAAATCGGCCTGGACTACTACTTTAGCTTTGTGGATCGGGGGGACTTCTCGTAATTAACTGCACTGCCGCGGAGTGAGTTCTTTTTGGTCTCTTTTTATGGTCAATTTTATGGTTACATGTAGATGTCTCACTCAAGGACACAAATGTCAAGACTGGACTGGAACCCCACACTGTGAAAACACCAGAGCTGGAGTCAGGTGCACTGGACTGGGTTGGCCTCGAACATACCACAATTAAAGGTCACAATATTCACGATACTAAATATATCTATATGCAAGGACGTTCAGTTCCGAGTCTATATTAATTACATCTACAATGAGTTGGACTCGGGTCCTGATGTATAAGTAACAAACTAGGTCAACACAAGAAAATTAAGGCAGGGATTAGCGTTCTGAAAAATTCAATGACAAATTGACTTCAATCAATATCTTCAGATACAACAAATATGGAATTATATGCCAACTTTCCTATGAAAAATTGTATAAATTTTGTTGATAAATCTTGAAGATGGAGCATGGATTCTGCTTGAGTTCAACTTTGCATGACCCCCGGAAATCCAATTTCAATCTCATATCACCAATATCAAATTTCCCATTTTCAAGGTTTGATCCTGTGGCAAGAGTTTCCCAAGGACTTCCCGTACAATGACTTCCTTGTACTTCCGGTACAACCATGAACCTTGGTTCTTAGTCATACATAATGTAAATGTACCCAAATTTACCATGATACATCATTGGTTATTGGAAAAGTACATTCATTCCAATAATCTAGTTATCAAGAATTATATTATAAAGGGATAGTACATCATTGGTTATTGGAAGAGTATATTTATTCCAATAATTTGGTTTTCAAGAAACATATCATAAAGGGATGGTACATCATTGGTTATTGGAAGAGTACATTCATTCCAATCCTCTAGTTATCAAGAAACATATCATAAAGGGATGGTACATCATTGGTTATTGGAAGAATATTCATTCCGATCCTACATGTACATGTAAAACAAATTGTCTGGATGAAGGATAAGATTTTAAATTCTACCTGAAGTGAAAAACTGGAGACAGAATTCCTAGGAGGATGTCGTAGATCATTCAAGAGCTTCAGGGCCAAGGTATATTAAAACCTGGCTGTCTCCCCATTTAGATTTTTGGTTATTGGGTAGGAATGGCAGATGATGAATGGGTACCAATGAAGAGTAGTGCGAGTGTGAAAGCTGGGTTGCAAACAGTCAGAGGCGTAGCTAAGCAGGATACCAACCACAGATTGTATGTGACATAATATTTTGGCTGGTAACCTTATTCTGGTAAGCATCATTTTGTTGTGCTTAGCTACTTTTTCTGCTTAAGCAGCTCTGTGAAATTGGGCCCAGGGCTCAATTTCATTGAGCTGCATAAGCACAAAGTAGCTTAGCACAACAAAATTATGTTTACCATAATAAGGTTACCAGCCAAAATATCTTGTCATACATGTATCTGTGACTGGTCCCCCGCACACTTAAGCTAAGCAGAACATTTTTTAAGCAACATTTTCTGCTTAAGCAGCTCTATGAAATTGAACCCAGTTTGCAATAGCTTGATCTTGTTCATTTTTAACATTTCTGATCACTCTCATACAACATCCAGACAGTGCTTGCATAAAATGACTTGATTTAGACTTGTTTTTCGAGCCTCGCTCAGCGAGAGAAATACATTATTGCTGCTTGAAGTGCACTCATCTCTAAGAGGAACAAATATGATGGGTTATGCAAAGTTAAATAACGTCTCCAGGGCGAAATGTACAGCAAAAAGCCACACGCTGTTTTCTACAAAAAAATAAACGGAGAAGCCATTTTTTTTTAAAAGTAAAGCTTGATGGTCTATTGGGGCTTGATTGCAGGCCTGAGGCTGGTGATTTTAGCGTTGGGCCAGTAAACTCATGACCAGACTAGTACTGCGGTCTAGTGGTTTTTTCAAATGAATAATAATATGTCACTATGTAATAACTTCAATCTGGACAAAACTATTTTTCAATGTTGACTCTGAGTCTGATAAACATCTTGCTAAATAAATTCTGTTGAGTATCGAAGTACAAGTACACTTAAAGGCAAAGTATACCTTTGGTTTTTGGAACTGTTTGATTGTTTTAATCCTTTATAAATGTAAAATACAATCAAACTAACCTGTGAGCGGTTATATCCACGCAGTAAGAATAATCCGTAAATTGAATACACAAACTCAGAAACGTTTCTCAGATTGAAATGTTTTTGAACCACTCTCTCTAAAACCACATTCCCTTGAAGGGAATTTTTTCTCAAAATGGTACACATTATCAACAGCTGCAGTGCTTCTTACAAAGTAAGTTTTTAAGCCCATAAGTTTTGGATTAGTTACCAAAGGTAGACCCTTCCTTTAAACCCATTTAAAGACAAATGATATCAATCTTCCCTTAGTGCTTGCTCAAATAAAAAAAGTTTATAAATATGTATGTTGAACTGTCCATAAAATTCTTTCTCAAATAGATTATGGTCTTGTAAAATAACTTCGGGTATTGTAAAAAAAATTAGCTACAAGCCCTGCGGTTTTGTGGAATTTGCCCTCGATTCCAGCCCTGTATATTCTCAAAATCTAGAGAAATTGAATGCCTTTATGATCAGTGAGCTTGTAGATTAATATCTGGGTTTTGCTTTATACTCATTAAGCCCAAGAGTGCCTTTGATCACAGAACCTTTTGCACTTTCAAATGGTTTACAAGGTGCTGTGACAGCGCATTCAGCAGCCAATGCAAAAACACCGGGGCAAACCCCTTCTCTTAGCGATAATTGTGACTGGGTTCTTTTACGTGCATTACACAACACACAGGACCTACGGCTTTACGTCCCATCTGAAGGACGAAGCAATTATGGTGAAGTGTCTTGGTTAAGGAGATACATGTAAGTGCCACGGCCGGGACTGGAACCCTCACTCTGCTGCTCAGAAACACCATGGTCCAGTTTTAAGCACAAAAACAAGCTAAGCACAGAAATAAGGTTACCAGCCAATTACCATGCCTGAATGCACTAATTGTGACTGGTATCCTGCTCATTTCTTCTAAGCAGGGAATTGTTAAGCAAAATTTTCTGCTTAAGCTGCTCTATGAAATTGGGCCCAGAGCTTGAGTCCGGTGCTCTAAACCACTACAGCATCAATCAAACAGTCAACCAGTGTGCTTTAGGGCTACATGTACATAAAAAGGAAATGACACATGTAAATGATTGCAACTTAATCAGGACTGTAGCTTTACAGGAAGTCTTTCATTCAAGCAGAGGTGTCAGTCTGAATGCATACATCACTACCAAGTAGTCCCGCTGTGCGGCAGTACCAGTGGGATATTTCCTGCATGCTCTATGCGTGATACTCTATACCTACACAGTACAGAACAGCATGGAACCAGGGATGTCAGTGTGTATACTGAATGCATACATCACTACCAAGTGGTCCCGCTGTGCGGCAGTACCAGTGAGATATTTCCTGCATGCTCTATGCGTGATACTCTATACCTACACAGTACAGAACAGCATGGAACCAGGGATGTCAGTGTGTATACTGAATGCGTACATCACTACCAAGTAGTCCCACTGTGCGGCAGTACCAGTGGGATATTTCCTGCATGCTCTATGCGTGATACTCTATACCTACACAGTACAGAACAGCATGGAACCAGGGATGTCAGTGTGTATACTGAATGCGTACATCACTACCAAGTAGTCCCGCTGTGCGGCAGTACCAGTGGGATATTTCCTGCATGCTCTATGCGTGATACTCTATACCTACACAGTACAGAACAGCATGGAACCAGGGATGTCAGTGTGTATACTGAATGAATACATCACTACCAGGTGGTCCCGCTGTGCGGCAGTACCAGTGAGACATTTCCTGCATGCTCAATGCATGATACTCTACATGTACATTGTATACCTACACAGTACAGAACAACCTGGAATAAGTTTAGGTGCTAACCCTTCATCAATTTCGTCTGCGTGGTCGGTTTTTTCCACTCCGACGCATTTAGACGCTTGACCAGTTAATGTATTTTGTTGAGCAGACAATAGAACTAGCGTTTGACATGAAACAAATGTTGGCAGCTCATTTTCATTTCTATCAAGTTTTCTACATAAGTGCAATAATCAATTATCTCTCTGCAAAGATAAATTATTATCATCTTTATTTATTAATTATTTACTTATTACATATATCCAACAGCACAATTAGCGCCAATAAAAGGATGAACAGGAAACGAGAAGAAATGTTCAGTTTTTAATGTGGTTTCTTGCCTTGTCTTTCACCTCTGTGGACCCTGGTTCGAATCCCACCTCAGACTAGAGCCTTGCATGTGGATTGGGTTTTCAGTCCCTACCTGATTGCGTGGGTTTTCCCCATCGGGGTTTTCCTCCCACATCTAAAACTGAATGTTTCGTATCGTTTCCTATTCATCCTGTTACTGGCGACAATAGATAGGTTGCAGTATGACGTAAATCGGCCATCTTTACGGGCAGTTTAGAACAAACAGTCGTGCGTTTCGTGTGAGAACGGCGTGCAACACGCGCACATTTCACGAAACTCATTGCACGATTGGTTAGTGAACAACGCGGCTGCATTAATAAGTTGAGCGCTTGACGCACCTGCAAGCCAAAATGCACTTTGCCCGTAAAGATGGCGTCTACTGGGAACTATCTATTGTGTTGTTTGATGTGCAATAAAATAAACTTCAAGCCAACATGGGAAAGATGAACACTCCTACTCAAGCCTGATCGACGTCCCCACTAAATTCTACATTCAGCTCAGACTAACGACTTCACACTGTTCTCCCGGCCCTAGCAGACGATGACAGAGTCTCTACTGACTCATTCCACACGTGCTCTTCACACTTCTCTACACGGCAATGAGCATCCTGCCGTCACACCTTATCAAGTGACGCTTTAAATTTCAAGTACATGTATGGTCCTTCCTTGAATTGAAAGCGGACATGGTTGGAATAGATCACACAGACAACTAATAATAATCCATTTTTTAAATAGCGCTTTATCTACCCTCGTCTCAAGACGCTGGTTATGTCTTTAATGAGACAGGTATGCTAAGTTCTTGAACCATGCGACCCATTTATATAGCATCTTGAAGGGTTTACAAGGTCATGCAGTGCGATCTGCAGCCAACCATACCAGAAAACACCAGGGTGAACTCCTTCAGGCCTGGAATTACAGAGAGGCCATAGTTGCCCTGGTCTTTGCCTTGGTGCCCCCTTCAAAACTTCCCCACAGACTTTAAGATTTTCCAATGGAAGTGCCCTTTACAAAATAAAAATGGCCTTGCCCTCTTCGAGATGAGCTTCCAGGCCTGCCCCTTCTTGTAACAATAAGTGTAACTGGGTTCTTTTACGTGCATTACACAACACCTACGGCTTTACGTCCCATCCGGCGGACGAAGCAATATTGGTTAACCCTTAGAGTGCCAGCCTTCTTTTAAAAATTCTCAATCCACAGGCCGGCCATTGAAAAAAAAAAAATAATAATAAAAAAATATTTCGATTAGTAGAACTCAAATGAACGTTGGCGGCCTGTGATTGGAGATTCAGTTTGACGTTTTAGAACGTTGGCGGCGCTCGAAGGGTTCCGTGTCGGTCGTGTTTTGGCCGTTCTTTATCCAGAGGGCATTTATATATTTTTGGGGGTCGACTATGGGAACGTTGGCGGCCTGTGGATGGATACTTTGTTTGACGTTTCAGAACGTTGGCGGCACTGGAAGGGTTAAGTGTCTTGCTTCAGGACACTAGGGTCACGACCGAAACTCGAACCCACACTCTGCTGACCCGAAACGCCACAGCTTGTGTCCGGTGCGCTTGACCGCTCAGCCACGTCACGCCACTCTTAAACACTGTATCTACTACATGTACATGGCCCCAGTAACCTACATGGATTATATATCATTGTTTGCACATCATGATAATATTTAGTGCATTATGAGATACCTCTATGTCCTTGCATGTCATTATTCATTCCTTCTGCTGCCTGTCAATGTGAGCTATGTCAGGCACGTAGCTGCCGGTAGTAACTTGGGTGTGATGAATTGTCTACAAGGAACAACTCTCAAAGGACAGCAGAAGGTCTCTCACTCACACCAGGGCACAATTGCATAGAGCTGTTAAGCAGAGAATTATGCTTAGCAACGTTCTGCTAAGCACATTTAAGCAGGATACCAGTCACAGATCGTACAAATGACATGGTACTTTGGTTGGTAACTTTATTCTGGTAAGCACAATATTGTTGTGCTTAGCTACTTTTTGTGCTTAAGCAGCTCTCTGATAGAGCTGCTTCAAAGCAGAAAATCCTGTTTAGCAATTGTCTGCTAAGCAGAAATGAGCAGAATACCAGTCACAAATTGTACATGTGACATGGTAGTTTGACCGGTAACCTTATTCTGGTGAGCATAATTTTGTTGTGCTTAGCTACTTTTTGTGCTAAAGCAGCTCTATGTAAATGGGCCCTGCTAATAAACAAAAAACCCGCTTTGCGTTTGGCAATTCTGCTAACCCCAATTGACTGGGACTGGATTTCTCCTACATGTATACACTGGTACCCACGGATTGCCACAAAGTACTTTACCATACCATACAGGCTAGCAGTACTATTGGATGCATGGGTTTCTTACAGCTGGTACAACGTGGAAGCCCAATGGACCAGTGTACAGTGGACCAAGGCCGTGTCCGAATTGATGGCTACGGCTGGATCACCATCATGCATTGAAGTACAGGACATCCTTAGCAACACCCTTACCAACAGTCGTAGCCATAGCTGTAGCTTCTAATGGAAAGAGCCAGTTGGGCAGGAAAGTGACCCGATCGCAATTTAATCACGTCAAGACCCATATTTTAAAACAGTAAGCAAAACTTAGGTGCTCAATTAGAAAGATGTCAAGTACCAGCCACAGACAATACAAAGTGAATGCTCATTTTGGCTGGTAACCAAAATGCTTAGCAAGATTCTTACCTCTTTTGACAGTCTAGTGAAGAGATCTCCGCCTCGAAGGAAATCCAAGATCAGATATAACTTCCCTTCAGTCTGGAATGCTGCAAGTAAACAAACAGGTGTCAATATTTACTGGGCAAGACTTGCATGTATTCAAACTTTCGGGACCAAGATGGTCCCAATCACATTAGCCTTTTTTTAGATATGGTGGACACTATAGATAGGTTGCAGTATGACGTAAGTCGGCCATCTTTACGGGCAGTTTAGAACAAACAGTCGTGCGTTTCGTGTGAGAACGGCGTGCAACACGTGCGCATTTCACGAAACTCATTGCAGGATTGGTCAGTGAACAACGCGGTTGCGTTAATAAGTTGAGCGTTTGACGCACCTGCAAGCCAAAATGCAATTTGCCCGTAAAGATGGCGTCTACTGGGAACTATCTATAGGAGTGCACTGTTTGGTCTGGGTGTATACAGACAAATTTACCCAAACCTAATAGTGTCATAGCATTGTGTCCACCATATCTAAAAATGGCTTGAGTAAAACGTGTGCCGATTCTGTTTCCTCAAATACTTTAGTTTAACGTACATGTAGTTTATGGCTACATGTATAACAATTATATCAAATTGTTGAGAAAGTAAAATTTAGCCATGAATTATATGAAAGTGAAATAAATTTAACAAATCACATAAGAAGACCTGAGAATTGACCTCAGTTTCCGATACTTGCAAACAATTAACAATTTTGTTCATGTTACTAAACCTACTTTTATGTAATGGTTGCACCAATGCGAGCCTGATTGGCAAATGGGCTTTCTAAAAACTAAGCATCCTCATTCCAAGTTTTAATTTTGTTTCAATGTTAACTTTAAACAAAATTGTTTGTTTTATATTAAAAATTGAAATTGCATTTTTTAACAAATTGCTTTGGGTATTTAATTTTTCTACGAAAAAAACCGCCTTACCTTTACAAGAACAAGGTATCTGGCCTTTGGAATTTATATTGGGGGTTTATTAATTTAATTTGAAGAAACTTGAAGTGTTTGGTTAAGAGAGACAATGCTAGGCAAGTAAACTTGAAAGAGTGATTGTAACTGTTCGCTGCCACAAAAGAGAAAAATCAATAATGGTCTGTTGTTATTCTACGAGACACCACAGCAATGACCATACTTGTAGACTCTTTAACCCTCCTACTGTCAGTGACTCTTGGCAACATTTTCCAGTGAGTTGACCAACCATTTGAAACCATTCGACTGCCAAGGTTGTGTACTGTGGCACAACTGTGCACAGAACTAACTGTGTACTGTGTACATGCATTCCCTTATGGTATCATATTTCAGGCTGGTATAGTTTATCTATCATTCAAAACCACTTGAATGGTATTGAATGGTTAGACAGCAAGAGGGTTAAAGGTATTATACAGGATTGGTAGAGCTGACAAAACATTCGCAAAGTTCATGTTTTGTGTGATTACCCATGAAATAACAAACCTGTGAAAATTTGAGCTCAATTGGTCATCGAGGTCACGAGAAAATAGTGAAAAGAGACCTTATGTGTTTTCTGTTTTTCAAACATCAAATTTATTATCGCGCGTGATAATAACTATTGTTTTATTCATTTCTCAGAAACGATAGCATTTTAGGCAGAAATATTTTAAGGAACCCTTTCTACCATTACTTACTTTAAATCATGTAAGTTATGTGTGAATCTGTGAACATTTGTGTTTTTCGATCTTACCAATAGTGTACAGGGCCTTTAACCATGTTAACATTTGTGGGTCTGTTAATGATAGTCTGTTGTTATTGCAAGATTCTACGAGACACCACAGTAATGACCATACTAGTAGACACTTTAACATTTGTGGCGTGTCGTGGCCGAGCGGATAAGAACACCGGACTCAAGCTCTGGTGTTTCTGTTCAGCAGAGTATGGGTTCGAGTCCCAGTCGTGACACTTGTGTCCTTCAGCAAGACACTTAACCATTATTGCTGCGTCCTTCGGATGGGACGTAAAGCCGTAGGTCCCGTGTGTTGTGTAATGCACGTAAAAGAACCCAGTACACTTATCGTAAAGAGAAGGGGTTCGCCCCGGTGTTCCTGGTTTGATTGGCAGCATATTGCGCCACAGCACCATGTATACCATTACATGGTGCTATAAATGCATAGGCCTCATACTTAAAAAAAGGTAGCTCCACATACATGGCAGGTAAAAATATCAGCGCCTTGTATCCTTTGGCAAAAGGCGCTTTATAAATACAGTTATTATTATTATTATTATTATTGTTAATGATAGCCTGTTGTTATTGCAACATTCTACGAGACACCACAGCAATGACCATACTTGTAGACACTTTAACATTTGTCAGTGTGTAACTCGAGGCAAGGTGGAGTATCTATGACCCCTCCTGATATCTACGACCCCCTCATTCACTGACGTCACATCTGGCTACAGTTTGCCCACAGTCTGCCATGTCCAGTGTCAAATTGCTTCTAAAAAAGATATCCGCTTCTAACCTCGCAGGCCAACACCTAAAATGCGTGTACAGTTTCTCGCCGTAAACCTCTAAATGTGATTCATAGATACCCGGGACATTCTATCCATTCTGATTGGTCGCAGGAAGATCATGTGACCATGTGGTCTAACCTGTTGTTTAGTGAAATGACCACTTCACCCCCCCCCTCGATCTAAATAAAGACACACCCCCATATTAAGATAACTTACCATAGTGCAGCTTAACGATAAACGGATGGTTGACGTCTACCAGTATATTCCTCTCCATCTTAGTACGCATACGATCACGGACTGTAATGAGAAATACAATATCATCAGAGGTGTTCGGTTACCAACTAAACCAGAACACAACTCCTCGTCATCTATCTGAGACACTACAGAGTGTGACAGGGAATTCTTTCAGACCAAATAAACAAATACTTGACGTGTTTTGGTCTACCACAATTCCCACTCCATATTTGACGTTCCACTTTTGGGTGAACTTCTCAAACAACTTAGCAATAAAGTTCAATAGGAATTGAAACTTTTTATGGTGACAAAACAATCTATTCAGGTTTGCAGTAGTAGGGTTTGCAACTTTGCATGGAGGAGATAAAATCTACATATGTAGTAAGGTTTGTGGTAACACCATGTACACGAGTAGGATTTGCACCTTTGCATGGTAGAGATACAATCTAGTAGGAGTTGTTAAACCACCTGATCCTTTAGGAACCCATTTAGGAGTTGTTTAACCATCTGATCCTTTAAGAACCCATTTAGGAGTTGTTATTCCACCTGATCCTTTAGGAACTCGTTTAGGAGTGGTTAACCCACCTGATCCTTTAGGAACCCATTTAGGAGTTTGTTAAACCACTTGATCCTTTTGGAACCCATTTAGGAGTTTGTTAAACCACCTGATCCTTTAGGAACCCATTTAGGAGTTTGTTAAACCACCTGATCCTTTAGGAACCCATTTAGGAGTTTGTTAAACCACTTGATCCTTTAGGAACTCATTTAGGAGTTGTTAACCCACCTGATCCTTTAGAAACCCATTTAGGAGTTTGTTAAACCACCAATTTAGGAGTTGTTAAACCACCTGATCCTTTTGGAACCCATTTAGGAGTTTGTTAAACCACCTGATCCTTTAGGAACCCATTTAGGAGTTTGTTAAACCACCTGATCCTTTAGGAACCCATTTAGGAGTTTGTTAAACCACCTGATCCTTCAGGAACCCATTTAGGAGTTGTTAAACCACCTGATCCTTTAGGAACCCATTTAGGGGTTGTTAAACCACCTGATCCTTTGGGAACCCATTAAGGTGTTGATAATCCATCTGATCCTTTAGGAACCCATTAAGGTGTTGATAATCCTTTAGGAACCCCTTTAGGAGTTGTTAAATCACCAATTGTTTTCAGAATCATTACAACTCAGTGCATACAGCTTTTGAATATAGCGCATTCCAGTCAAAATGGTTAGCGTGGCGCATATTTTTACACTAAGTAGTACACAACCCTGGACAGCTGTCATCTAGCGTCTCTCATTAAACATGTTGAAACATGAAAAGTACATTGTAAGACAGCACAAAAACATCTTTTTCCCCTCGGCAATTGACATTTTATCAAATTGACCAAGGCTGCAAATTCATAAAGCTTTAGATTTGCTAAGCAAAAAAATTTGTCAAGCAATATTTTTCTGCTACTTGTTTTAACAGCTTTATAAAATTGGGTTCGGAAAACGGTAGAGAAAAATCCAGTGCATTTCTTACAGTAATGGATAAAAATTCTAAAAATTAGGCCTATATGTATTATTTTTCCTACCTTTAAGTGTAGCTTTTTTGAGGACCTTCATCGCGTACAACGTGCCACTATCTTCACCGAACACCTTCCTAACAAGAAACACCTGATATAAACAAATAAAAAAACATGCCGGTTAGAATTTGAAAACAGTTCGTTTCATTCACAGCTGTGTTTTCCCTGAGCGAGGTGCTGACAGTTCCAATCGCTGATTAAAGCCAAATTGACGCAGCCTGCAAACTGACAGGAATGCAATCGCTCACACAAATGCGCAATGATTCCAATCAACACATACATCCAAATTATGAGTTATTGATAAAGAGGGTCAATAAAACAGCTCATAAATGACATAAAATTACCATTTTTGAATTCATTTCCTTTAGCTGGTAATGGAGGCAAAATATAAGCAAAGTGGTGATGTCGCAGTTGTCTATTTATACATGTAGCATGTGTAGTATTGGAGTCTGATAGCACACGTACAGTGTATCTACATGTACCAATAAGGGTACACAAGGCACTTAAACAAAGAGAAACATTTTAATACAGATTTTTAAATTGTTTTAAATTATGAGACCAATTTATGTAGCACCTTGTAAGGGTTTACAAGGTGCTGCGGAGCACTCGGCAGCCACTGCCAAAAACACCGGGGCAAACCCCTTCTCTTAGCGATAACTGGGTTCTTTTACGTGCATTACACAACACACGGGACCTACGGTTTTACGTGCCATCTGAAGGACGCAGCAATAATGGTGAAGTGTCTTGCTTAAGGACATAAGTCTTGAGACCGGGACTCAAACCCACACTCTGCTGATCAGAAACACCAAAGCATAAATCCGGTGATCTACACCGCTCGGCCACAACACGCCAATGTTTTTAAAAACTGCCAGATGTCGCTCACTCAACTAACTTTTTCTTACCATAATCACAGATCCAAATCAAATTATTCAAAATCAATTTATTCAAATCAAGAATTTCCCAAAATATAAAACCACAATTGAGATTCAAGCATACATTCTTTCATACAAAGAACACCCGCTAAGGTGATTGGAACAGTAGAGACTCTCCTTGTTCCCCGAGGTTTGCTGTCCTTTCAACGACCTCGTGTTTTGAAGACGGCGAAGTCTTAACTCAATCAAAACGAAGACGTACGTGAGATAAACACCGGTCATCCATCATGTCATCAATCATGTGATCAATATGCAAATTAGATAACTTGACTTTCACCACGGCATGTACTATGTATCTATTTGATATTTCAAAAGCTCTAGTGCAGATATTTTAACAGGCCATGGAGGCCATGGCCTCTGTTGCCCCAGTCTTGGCCCTGATGCCCCTACAACAGATTCCAAAGGTTTTCCAATAGAAGGGCGCTTTGAAAAATGAAAAACGACTCTGCCCTCTCAAAGATGAAATTCCAAGCTACATTGGTCTTAAAGGAACATTACAGAATTGGTTTTTGCTAACAAAACAGTTGCTGGCAGTGTAAGCACTTTATGTAATCCACCATATACATAAACTGACAAACCTGTAGAAGTTTGAGATCGATCGGCCATCTGGGTCACGAGAAAATAGTGAAAAACCGATTACACATTTTGCATGAAATCATATAGATTCAACAAATGAATAAAACGCTCACTGAGCGATAAACTCCAATCGGAAAATTAGTTTATTAATTTCTCATCAAATATGGCATTTCAGACAGAAATATTTCAAGGAATTTTTTCTACTATCATCATCATTAGACCGTGTAAGTTTTATGTAAATCTGTGATCAAAAAGTATATTTTACATGTTTTTTCCTTACCAATTCTGTAATGTTCCTTTAAGGTTTGATACATTTCTTAAGTTCCTTTCATGAAGTGTCAGACCAGGCGTTTAGCCTCGCGCCCAGACAATCCGTTCATAAAATTTGTCACATTGGTAGGAACCCGTTAAGAGATTAATCATGGACCCATCATCCACTCTGTAACATGATCACATGGACAAACCTAGCCCCCCCTTCCTATCCCAAGATATCCTAATTGAATTGTTACAGGTTGCTTTCTGCTGGAATGATGAGCCTACATGTCCGTTTTGTAACTCTATATCCGTGGTTATTGGTTGACACTCAAATCCGATCTATAGTTTAGTAGTGAATTTATATATTGTCAGATTTACGGATGGTTGCTATTGGTCGAGGGATATTGCAAGCAGGTACACTGTACATGAACATTGTGCACATGTACGTTTACAAAACGTTTTCAAGTATTTAAACAGCTTGTGGTTGAATACAGGAATCATAGTACGTGTCAAGGTTTTAAACTAGTTGTTTAAACACGCTGAGGCCTGGGCCCAATTTCATAAAGCTGCTAAGCACAACAATTTGCTTAGCATGAAATTTCTACCTTGATAAAAACAGGATTACCAACCAAATTTCCATACTGTGTTGAATATTGCTTGTTACTGAGTGGTATTCAGCTGTTGTTTGCTTATCCTAAAAATCACGTGGAAATTTATTTGGTTGGTAATCCTGTTTTTATCAAGGAAAACATTTCATGCTATTGTGCTTAGCAGCTCTATGAAATTGGGCCCTGGTTCTTCATGATTTTACCCAGACGAAGTTGAATTAAAATTATAAAGTACCAGGCCTCACACTTTGATTCCAATTCATAAAAACCTTTCTGTTAAAAACATCCAAAAACCCTGTAAAAGTTGAGAACAAATCTGACAGTTTAGCCTCAGCTCACATCGATGAGTAGCTCATCGCGCAAGTTTTGAACTTGCCCGCTTAAGTTTCAAGCTATCACACGCAAGTTTCAAACTTGCGCACGCCAAAAATACGACCTACCACTTTACATGGGACTGTGAAATTTGTGCACTCCGTGCGATCATCTGAAAGCACCCTGCTTTGACTCAATAAGGTCAGGTCATTAATAGTGGCTTCTTATATAACGCTCATATCCGTCACTCAGTGACGCTCAAGGTGCTTCAACAGTCAGTATTTTCCTGCAAGGTATATATGTGGAGCTACTTTTTGAAGTTTGAGACCTATTCCTTTACATAGCACAATGTAATGGTTTACAAGGTGCTGTGGCGCAATATGCTGCCAATCAAACCAGGAACACCGGGGCGAACCCCTTCTCTTTTCGATAAGTGCACTGGGTTCTTTTACGTGCATTTCACAACACACGGGACCTACGGCTTTACGTCCCATCTGAAGGACGAAGCAATAATGGTTAAGTGTCTTGCTTAATGACACAAGTGTCACGACTGGGACTCGAACCCACACTCTGCTGAACAGAAACATCAGAGCTTGAATCCGGTGCTCTTATCCGCTCGGCCTCGACACGACACGACAGGTCATGTTTAAAGACACTGGACACCTTTGGTAATTGTCAAAGACCAGTCTTCTTACTTGGTGTATCTCAACATATGCACAAAATAACAAACCTGTGAAAATTTGAACTCAATTGGTCGTCGAAGTTGCGAGATAATAATGGAAGAAAAAACACCCTCGTCACACAAAGTTGTGTGCTTTCAGATGCTTGATTGCTTGATTTCGAGACCTCACGCGCGAGGTCTCGAAATCAATTCAAATATTTTACTGAGAAATTACTTCTTTCTCAAAAAGAACGTTACTTCAGAGGGAGCCGTTTCTCACAATGTTTTATACTATCAACAGCTCTCCATTGCTCGTTACCACTTAAGTTTTTATGCTAACAATTATTTTGAGTAATTACCAATAGTGTCCAGCGCCTTTAAGCACTTCTAACCATGTTTATGATCTCCCTGCGACCAATTAGAATGGATAAACTGTCCTGGGTATCTATGAATCACATTTAGAGGTTTACGGCGAGAAACTGTTAAGTGTTGGTCTGCGAGATTAAGTGATCCATAATGCATGGATATTTGGGTATAACTGTTCCAGCCTTTTACCTCTGTGAACAAGTGGTTTGAAGGCGATTGCCTCAGTGAAGTACATGTATCAGGCCTGTCTGTTAGACGTGCTTGTCATCGGCAAAGAAATAACGCAAGTAAATCAAACTTAATTTGTCCAACATCCATGTGCATCTGGCAGTAAATGCAGGTAGCTAGAGGCAGTTCAACTCCTTGTTTTAGCAGCTGGTACCACAACAATTTAATGGATGTTAAATTTGCACCAGGGATAAAGAATATCATTTGGTTTTTACCCTTTCATCGATGTGTGTAAAGCACTGTATACTCAGTACTTCCGCGAGTTCTATGGAAAAAAAATCCACAGGCATATTGCAAAGCTCTCATTTCTTAATTTGTTGAGGAAGTTTGAAGGCTAATGCACATGTACATGTAGATCCCTATCAGCATTTAGTCCACAGCACTACAATCACAGTAACAATAGCATCGCATACAGCTGAGCATTGCTAATAACATTAACAATACAAGGACTGAGGTTTCCACTGTATGTCTCGATAGGCTCACAACACTGGATGCTCCATGCTTCATTTCAATCTACAAATATGCCAGTACATGTACAGGCATGCAACTGTAACTTCACCAAAAAAGAGGATATTACAAAATTTCAATGATTTTGTACAGTATTTTTCAATTTTAAATGGTAAAACTGAGAATTAAAAAAAAGGAAATCGGCTGATTTGAGGAAAAGTTGCATGCCTGACATGTATTAACCCTTTGAACTCCGACCCTCTGTGACATGTGCTTAGGTTATTTATTCAAATGACTGACCAGTCTAACTCCCACAAACCGTTAATCATTATAAACTATCATCCGAGATGCCAACATTTGCATCTTGCAATCAGGGATTTTTTTTGTATAACAATCAGGGAGATATTTAGAATTACATTCAGCAAAATAGGGAAGCGGCTGTTTCTATAATCAGGAGATTTTCAAATTTTTTAAATAGTGCTCAATACTTTTCTGCTCAGCAAAAAGAAGCACGATACCAGTCACAAATGGTACATGTGACATGACATTCTGACCGGTTACCTCACTCCGGTAAGCAAAATTGTTTTGTGCTTAGCTACTTTTCGTGCTTAAGAAGCTCTATGAAATGGGCCCAGGTCACCAAAACATGGAAGGAGAAATAGGGGAAGACAAAAAGCTCAGCTAGACAGATGTAGTTGCCAGGGACATCGGGGTGCTTCCAACTAGGCCCAATTTCATAGAGCTGCTTAAGCACAAAAACTAGCTAAGTGCAACAAAATTATGCTTACCAGAAAAAGGTTACCAGCTACATGTAAAATACCATTTCATGTGTAGCATCCGTGACTGGTATCCTGCTTATTGCTGCTCAGCAGAAATTTTGTTAAGCAATATTTTCTGCTTTAAAAAGCAGCTTTATAAAATTGGGCCCTGATCTTCATAACTTAAAGGCACATTACAGAATTGGTAATTGTAAAATATACTTTTGATCACAGATTTACATAAAACTTACACGGTCTAAAGATGACGATAGTAGAAAACATCCCTTGAAATATTTCTGTTTGAAATGCCATATTTGATGAGAAATTAATAAACTAATTTTCCGATTGGAGTTTATCGCTCATGAGCGTTTTATTCATGCATTGTATAACACATGCAAATTTGTAATCGGTTTTTCACTATTTTCTCGTGACCCAGATGGCCGATCGATCTCAAACTTCTACAGGTCTGTCAGTTTATGTATATGGTGGATTACATAAAGTGCTTCCACTGCCAGCTACTGTTTTGTTAGCAAAAACCAATTCTGTAATGTTCCTTTAATGAGGGATAAACAAGAATGGGAGAATCTCAGCATGATTCTGATCCGGGTTGACTAGACATGCTTGAGAAAGAATGAGATGTACAGTATATGTTAACTAGTCACTACACATCAAATTATCAGTCGAGCTGACAGACTGTGCCATAAGACGACGCTGCCGCAGTGCGTTACAACCAACTGCTGACATCTGCATGAACTCTACCCTAACACATGGTGTTACCACAAACCGAATATACATTGTACACCCTAAATGAATAATCACATGTAATACAGGCCAATTATTGTCTTGTTTACATTTGTTGTTTACTCTGCGACACAGACTGGGGAAAGTAAACAACGGGCTTTATACACAGTGAATGAGCTACATAGACTGTATGTCAATCATCACACATTCTATCTAAGGGGGATCAGAAAACATTTTAATTAGCGACATGTACATTGTAGTATCATACTTGGCATGTGTCTACTTCAGAGACAGCGCATTCTGCATTGATTGTGCATTTGATATTAAAAAAGCTTGCAACTTTAAAGGAACATTACAGAATTGGTAGGAAAAAAACTTGTAAAATATACTTTTTGATCACAGATTTACTTAAAACTTACAAGGTCTAATGATGATGAGAGTAAAAAACATCCCTTGAAACATTTCTGTCTGAAATGCCGCATTTGATGAGAAATTAATATACTGATTTTCCAATTGGAATTTATCGCTCAGTGAGCATTTTATTCATTTTTTGAATCTATATGATTTCATGCAAATGTGTAATCGGTTTTTCACTATTTTCTCGTGACCCAGATGGCCGATCGTTCTCAAACTTCTACAGGTTTGTCAGTTTATGTACATGGTGGATTACATAAAGTGCTTACACTGCCAGCAACTGTTTTGTTAGCAAAAACCAGTTTTGTAATGTTCCTTTAAAGGTATTACACAGGATTGGTAGAGCTGGGGAAATCTCACAGACTGTATCATGTTTTGTGTGATCAACCATAATTATACATGAAACTAGACATAATTGCATTTGTGCACAAATGCATAGCTGTTTCGTTTATAACATTTTCAAATCACACTACATTACTGTTCATTTAACAATTTATGACAAAAAGGTGCAACAAATGAAACAAAAGTCATTAAAAATCATGTGATGACGTCGTCATGACGTCATTTCAAATTTTACAAGAAATTGCCAATATCTAACAACCTACCAAGTTTCAACATGATCGCACTAATACATCGGGAGATATACGACTTCGAAAAAGACACCTTTAATGCCGCGTCACGTGACCCCCGATGACGTCATTGATCTGTAATTTCACACATGTGATGGCCGCCTGACGGTCAACATAATGTGTTAAAGAATTTGGATTATACAGTGTTCATTTAACAATTTATAACAAAAAGGTGCAAAAAATAAAATAAATCATAAAAAATCATGTGATGACGTCATCATGACGTCATTTCAAAATTTACAGGAACTTGCCAATATCTAACAACCTACCAAGTTTCAACATGATCGCACTTATAAATCGGGAGATATACGACTTCGTAAAAAGCATCTTTAATGCCACGTCACGTGACCCCCGATGACGTCATTGATCTGAAATTTCACACATAGGATGGCTGCCTGACGGTCAACATATGTGTCGATTTTGAAGTGATTACACAAAACTTCGCCACACACATCTTCAAAAAGTCCATTTTGAACAGTTTTCAACCTGCCGCTAGAGGGCGCTCGTGTGTATCATGACGTCATCGTTGTTTTTTTTTTAATGCACACCCTTGCCAGACACTAACATCGTTGAAAGCATGTTCATAACATTTAGCACTTTTGAATTACAAGGCACTTCCGGTTTCGACCGGAAGTAGAGGTCAAGTGAGGTCACGCACACTGAATAAAATGAAGACCTAATTTATCCCTATACAATCCCGCAAACAGAACCCTACGGTCTCTTGAGGCTGATTTGATACAGATTTTCAAATGTTTAAAATAGAAACCTTTAAGATGACGTCACGTGACGAGTGATGACGTCATCATGACGAATTTGTTTTAGACACTTCCTTGCACCAATGCCAATCATCACTGAAAGTTTCAATGCAATTGCTCTTTAGGAACTATGCAAAAGGCCGCTTAGAACGAAAATTACTGAAAAATACAAATAAAAAAAAAATAATAATAATAAAAAAACTTTAACAAAAACAAGAGCTGTTTCGCTGCGCTGCGAAACAGCTAATAAACCTGTGAAAATTTGGGCTTAATCCGTTGTGTGATTCAAGAGAAAATAGTGAAAAACCATGCACAATTTTCAGCCTGTAAAAAAATGTCCTTACTTTTGGTTGCAACAACCGAAATCAGCTGTTGTTTATTTAAGGTTTTCAGATGAGTTTCCTCGATTATGAATTCATTTCAGAAGGAAATATTTCCCAAAAATAAAATGGTTCTAGTATGAACTTCATAATCAGTCAGCTTTCAGCATAAAATTAAACAATTATGTTCTGCATCCTTACCAATTCTGTATATTAATCAACCTGAATATGAAATTGGATTACTACGGAATGCATTTTTCTAAACTTCAATGCAAAATAACAGTAGCAACAAAAAGCTACAAGATATTTCTAATGAAATTTGAAACAACACTCTGCAAATTTGCGTTTTTTGTTTTTTCGCACAAAGAAATGTACAAATTTTTATGATTAAAGTGAACAGTTGAGTTGGTTCACTTGAGTTGTTTTTATAAACCTTCCGTTACTTCCTGTTCAACCTGACAAACGTCTTTAACTAAACATTCTACTGAACTGTTGTGCAAATCAGTTTGGTCTGAATGCAAGGTTGAGGATTGTTTGTTCAGTTCTCATCACAGAAATGTAATCCAACAAATAATATTAAAGCTACACACACACACAAATCCAAGGGCTGGAAAAAACACGTACGGACATGACAGAGTTTAAAAAAAATACACACTGAGTAACTTGGCCAATAACCCCTCAACTAAACACCCCTACTTTTTAAGACTGACTTTCAATTCCTAAACCTCCTTAAAGTTCAGCAAGTATTTTTTAATTGTTGGGGTACCCGCTGCTAAACTATGGGATTGGAACTGCCTTTAGCTACCGGGCAATCTCGGTGGTCTAGTTGGTAAGACATCTGCTCTAGAATGGCAAAGAATGGGTTCGAATCCCACCTGAGTAATATGCCTGTGGATTTTTTTACAGATTTTGGGGAAGTACTGAGTATACAGTGCTTTTCACATATCGGTGAAATGGTAAAACTAAATAATATTAGTATTTTTAACAAAGACACATTTTTTAAGTCTTGTCAAAAAAAAAAATAATGTTCCATTGGCATTTCTGAGCTGCAAGAGAAATTCAAGGCCTGCTAAACCATGGGCTTGATTTCACAAAGCGCGTAGATTAGTCTTAACAATCTTAATTGCTAAGCAAAGTGTTGAGGTCACAAATACAAATCACCATGGCGATATTAACAGCTCATTTGAACAATCAATGTAAACAAAACTAATGTTATTGTTCTTTTGTTATAGAAAGCTACACAATGTAAATGAGTACATAATGATTACAAGATTATAACTAAATCAAAAATGTTTCATAATGCTAACAAAATACTAATACCACTAATTCCCTCATATAGGTTCCCTTTACTAACATAAAAATCTGCCTCGCCCTTTAAAACAAGTATTAGACAAAGGCCCAATTTTATAGAGCTGCTAAGCACACAAAAATTATGCTTACCCAAAACAAGGTTACCAGCTAAAATACCACATCCCATGTAAATGTTCATGTACCGTCTATGACTGGTATCCTGCTCTTTTTTGGCTCACCAGAAAATGCTTAATCAATATTTTCTGCTTTAACAGCTCAATGAAATTGGGCGCTGCTAAACTATTCCCTAAATATTGAAATACATGTAGTGCGCTATCTTGTTTAACGCATACTGTCGAGCATCTTCATGCCATATCCATTCATCTTTGTATGAAATTGAAGAAATAAGGGTCACTTGGGTTCAATATATCCGGCCACACAAAAATTATTATTTGTTTCCTGTAACCCAAAGGACTGTTCAAAAACCAACCAATCCAAACAGTTTTATCAATATTTGATTTATTTCATTTTAACTTTTTATCAAATCAAACCAAATCTGATTGCATAAATATGTAAGAAATCTTTAAAGGAACAATACAGAATTGGTTATTGCTAACAAAACAGTTGCTGGCAGTGTAAGCACTTTATGTAATCCACCATATACATAAACTGACAAACCGGCCATCTGGGTCACGAGAAAATAGTGAAAAACCGATTACACATTTGCATGAAATCATATAGATCAACAATGAATAAAACGCTCACTGAGCGATAAACTCAAATCGGAAAATTAGTTTATTCATTTCTCATCAAATATGGCATTTCAGACAGAAACATTTCAAGGGATGTTTTCTACTATCATCATCATTAGACCGTGTAAGTTTTATGTAAATCTGAGATCAAAAAGTATAAATACAAGTTTTTTTCTTACCAATTCTGTAATGTTCCTTTAAGGGCACATTGCCTTTAAATCTAGTCACATTTTGCTGTTTGGAATTAGGCCTACATGTACTCTGTGTCCATTTGAAGAGTTTTTCATGCACAAAAACACTTACAGTGTGTTGTAATGAGTGACTAAGTGATTAAAAAACAAATATTTGCCTCTTGAAATACAACCAGCTGAACATACGCTCTGCCATTTTGTGGGGTCAAAATGTGGTTCTTCAGAAAATAAGTAAACAACAAACAATTCCACGTACATCCCCCTCCCAGAAATAAGTAAATAACAAAACAACTGCACAAATATCCCGTCCCACAAACTAACAAAATAAATCCACGTATATCAATTTCTTTCTGGTCAATGTACTTAAGTTTTGGTGTGCTTAACGTAAAAACAAAATGTTCTTTCTTTTTCCCCTACCAACCGACCCTTTTTTTTGTAGCCTATTACAGGAAACAAAAATTTCTTTTTATAAGGCCTCATTAAAACCAAAGAGGGACAAAAAATTGCTTGACAATGCTATCCTATTTATAGCCTGTGAAATTTGATACAATACATCCTGTAAGTAGGTTAGGTTTTGCGGGGGCACGTCGGAAATAACACCCAAAAGTAAGGCTCTAGTTTCTTGTCACCTTTCAAAGGACAGGATAGGGAGCTTTTTTCCGTGAATTGTTTTGCATGATTTAAATTTGTTATAATTTGTGGGGGAGGGGAAAAGGCATTTTCAACTTATTTCCTTCTTTTAGGTACGGCATTGAGGGCTAATTTCATTTCGGCAAAATCAGAGAATTACGACAGTGAGTAGAATCAATGTTTGGTAAAATCATCGAGCAGTTCAAAGTATGTTGACTTGGAGTCTGATGATTATATATTTCACTTCTTTTGAGTATCTCAGTTAACCTCTTTATTGCGTTTTCAAATTCGAACAGATTCAAATGTTACAAGCAGTGGACACTTTTGGTAATTACTCAAGAAATACAGTTTGTACATTACTATAAAAACCTACTTGGTAAGGAGCACCTGAGATCTGCTGATAGTATAAAATAGTGTGAGAAACGACTCCCTCTGAAGTAATGTAGTTTTTGAGAAAGAGGTAATTTCTCACTAAAATATTTGAATCTGAGAAGGTATTTGAAAGCACACAATGCTATGAAACAATTTTTTATTTTTTCCCCCCATTATATTCTTGCAACTTTGATGACCAAATTTCCACAGGTTTGTTACTTTATGCATGTTGGGACACACCTAGTGAGTATACTAGTCTTTGACAATTAGCAAAAGTAGGCCCTATATCCTGCTTTTAACCCTCCTTTTGTCAGACCATTCAATACCATTCACTGTGGTTTTGAATGATAGATAAACTATGCCAGCCTGAAATATGATACCATGAGGGAATGCATGTACACAGTACACAGTTAGTTCTGTGCACAGGTTGTGCCACCGTACACAACCTTGGCAGTCGAATGGTTTCAAATGGTTGGTCAACTCACTGGAAAATGTTGCCAAGAGTCACTGACAGTAGGAGGGTTAAACTTTGTAGTAAAGTTTTCTTCTCATTTTGATTCTGGTTTTGTAAAATATAATTCTGGTCCGGTAAGAACTCTGAGCCACAAGCCTTGCGGACTTGTGGATTCCTGTCCCCAAACAGAATCCATCAATCAATCAATCAATTAAAATCTAGCCCTTCTAATTGTAATTTATATTTTTTAAACAACCCTTTTTAAACTATGAACAATAAAGACAAATTCAGTTTTCTTCACTGTACTGTTCTCTAAAAGCAAAGTAAAAACAAATTGTCCTAATTTGAACAACATTTCCTCTAGACTTAATATCGATGTTGTTGCTGTTGTTAGGAAGTGTTCGCTTTTTTAAGAAACGTCTGGTGATTGTTTTACTGACACCACACATAGCAACTGTCTGCCCAGAGTCGTTATACAATGTCGTCTGCTATTGTGGGCGTCAAAATCCATAAAAAAATGGCACAAAGTTACATGTAACTGCACCCAAGTTGCCTGCAACGTACATTGCACAGAGCCGTAAAGGGAATCTGGCTCTAAAACTTGTGCAACCACAAAATGTGTGATGACGTAAAGGCCCAATTTTATGGCTCTGCTTACCATAAGCAAAGAATTGGCGCTTACGGAAGCAGGGAATTCCGCGCTTACGTTGAAGGGTATTTCACGGGCTAGCAGGGAATTTTTGTTTGTGCCATGCGTACTCCACGTTAACATGCGTACTCCACGTTACCATGCATTCTTCGCTTACACAGCTAGCGCAGAAATTTGGCGCTTGCACAGTAAGCGAAGAATGGTGATCGCATGCGCAGAAAACTGCGGTAAGCAGAGCCATGAAAATTGGACCCTTGTGTCTGGGGTCAATCCATACATGGAAATCTCTTTCATAAAAAAAAAAGGTTCCAAAATCTCTACTCGAAAAAATTTTTTCCTAATGATTTCAGAGAATAATAAACATTTGTTTTTACAGATTTATTTTCATTTCATATTAAAAACATCTGTGTTGATAAACAGCAACAGAACCCTCAGGAAAACAATGAGTTTAATCTCTCCCAAGCCCCCCCCCCTCCCCTACCCCTCCAGCTCAAAACTCTTTGTGCATCTTAAACCAAATTTCACTGCTAATAAAAAACATGCGCCGGCCGGAGGGCTGTATGGATTTTCTCCGCACATCTGCCAACTGGATTAAAGAGTTGCTCTTTAAGCAACTCATTTAAATGCAAGTCATAAGGGCTCCACTGGCAGAGCATACATTCCCTAAATTATGCCACCTTTTGAATTAATTTTTCAAGCTAGAAACCATGGGGGAGGGGTTACCGTCGTTTAGCAATACATGAATTGTCGGTTGTCGTATAATGTGCTGGTCTGTTTGTAGCACGGTGTGTGTGTGTGTGCAGCCGGCAATGTTTACATGTACATCATAACAAAGAATACAATCATTGGTGAAGTGAAGGAACTTTATACTGACTACAAATTAGCTATGACACAGCATTATCTAAAGGAATGTTTGGGCGCCTTCTGGAACACTGTTTTAAATTCAGCCACACTACTTTGTCTGCCACTTACTGTACATTTCAAGTTTGTAAGTGTACAATTCGGGGGCTGCTTTTAAAAACAGAAAAAATGGCTTGAGAAATGAATGTGTTAAGTACAAAACAGCAGAGTACCAGTCGCACAGTAGTATACATTACATGACGTTTTGGCTGGTAACCTGGTTCGGCAATTTTGTCAATGCTTAGCCATTTTTTGTTATGAAAGAGGGCCCTTGGCTGACATTGTTCAACCTAAATTAAAAACAGAAAACCTTGCTTTCAGAGAAATAAATGTGTTAAAAATACAAAAAGCAGGGTAACAGTCGCACAGTAGTATACATGTACATTCCATCATGGCATTTTGGCTGGCAACCTGTTTTGGCAATTTTTCAATGCTTAGCCATTTTTATTTTATGAAAGTGGGCCCTTGGCTAACAATGTTCAACCTAAATTCTGAAACGATTATGGGATGGTTTTCACTTTATGGTCGATGGACATCCTGAGTCCATTTGAGTCAACAGAGTACTTGGAAGCCTGATCAAATTTTTTAGTGGGAGTGAGAATGCATTGCATTTCGTGATTTCCCATCATCGGCTAACAACATGGGATGTATTTCAAAAGCTCCACAAAGCGGCACATCGCACGATCAGTCGTCGCTCACTGCAGCGCCGGTATCCCAGCCATTGACTCCTCCGAGCTCACAATCATTAATTCACTCACGCGCTCCCCCCCAATCCAATCTAGACCAGACATATTACGGGCAGCGACGTGTGGCGCATGAGGATGGGATTAAACCATAGGGTGCTCTCAGGGGGGTGCCATGGGTAGATCACTCCAAATAAAAATACACCGGCTAATGATGAACCCGTCACGTGAATAATCGCTAGCACATTGACAAAGTCATGTTAGAGTGTAAAACACTCATCACACTCTCCATGGATTTAAGAAGTTTGGAGACTCAGGAAATGTGAAGAAACATCCCAAATATGATACTTTTAAAGCCCAGTTCATACTTCCTGCGAATGCGAAGCGATTTTTGACTGCACAAATTCGCAACGGACAATTCGCAACGAACAATTCGCAAGGGTTGAGATGTGTGCTCAACTCCTGCGAAACATTCGCAGCAAAAACAGCGCTGTGACGTCGAAAATTTGAATCGAATTCGCATTCGCAAGAAGTTTGAAGAAGTATGGGCTTAAGGGTGCGATTTCAGACAGGGATGTAGTGATCTTAATTGGCTAAGAAAAGTGTGACAAACCACGATGGCCACAGTGTGAAGTCAACCTTGGATGCATCTTCGGCCGTGTCCGACTTAGCGGCTTGTTGCTATGAATGTTGCTAAGGGAAGCCTAAGCTTTGATGCTTATTAATATGACGATGTAGCTGCAGACTTAGCGCTTAGCCAAATCCAGGCCAGAAACTATAACATCTGAATGTGGCAACTTTCAAAGAGACCAAACCATCCTTACAACAAGTCGAATAGCATGTTAGCGAGTCAAGTTTGAAGACCGGCTACAAAAACCCACTGCCAAAATTAGATATATTTCAGCCCCTTACTTTACAAGAACAATGTGTCAGGCCCGCATCAACACTTTAATTACGTACCAACATTTAATTAATTATTCGGAATAATCTAAATAACTAATGACCCGGCATGCTGCTCTAACAATTTCCTTAAGTGTATAGCACTAGCAGTGATTATTTATGCAATATGTAGTAAGTCCTGGTATTGACACTGCATTCAAGTTCATCAGAACCAGAGCAAAACGGCCTTGAGAAAATGTGATTAGGACTCCACATTAACCTGCTATGCTTCCATGAATATTGCATTGCGGTCAGCTGTGTACATTAGAGTCCCCGTGGAATATCAACCCTGATGAATGTGTAACGCAATTGGGTACAATTTCATGCGGATTAGTCAACAGAAACGTTTTCAGAAATTAGTCTTTTCTTGGTAATCCATGTTTGCCAATAGACCGTTATCATGCGACCACCATCTTGGTCATGTTCCCTGCATCCATTAACAGTAATGAATGCTAAAATCCGTAAAGAAAATGGAACCAGACTAATTCTTTTTTATACCAGCCTCAGTTTGGTTACAATGATTTGGATTGGATAAAAATCAAGATGGCCACAATCAGTTCATCAGTTCAAATTTGTTCATCAGAACATGGAAAGATTGGTTTATTTTAAGGAAACTGTCTGCAGAATCAGGGAGAGTTGGCAGCTCTGGTGCTGACCACTTGAACAGCGCGGATGGCACCTCCACAAAACGGGTGTCTACCATTTCCACCATTTTGAAAGCCAATTCCTTTGAGGTCATTTAATGTTGACTCCCTAAGTGTTAAGTGCGTGGCACATCGTGAAATCGGTCCTCGACTATGTTCAAGCCAGACATATTGGACATTTCAAATATAATAATTTAGAATTTTATTATTTAAAAAAAAAGATTTTTAAAGGCCAATGTAGAGTATAATAATAATTTTTCTATTTTCCGAGGGTGAAAATAAACTAATTTAAATATATGAAAAATATCATTTCTGGGCCTAATTTCATAATGCTGCTTAGCACAGAAGAATTTTGCTTAGCACAAAAAGTTAACCAGTCAAAACTTTTATATACTGTACATAACTTGTGACTGGTACCCTGCTCTTTTTCGCTTGGCAACATTTTCTGCTAAGCAGTTTTTATTAAAAAGGGGGCTGGGATTGTAAGCTACATCAGTGAACAACAAAACATGAAAACAACTTTGACCAATAGAAATGCACAGAACATGAATATTCATACCAACCTTTCCAAATGATCCCTGACCTAAGACCTTCAGGAGTTCAAACTGACTGGGGTCAGACTTCTGAAGCCCCTCAGCGGCCATGCTGGTTATGTTAATTTCTCTCATCTCGGAATCTTCCTGTAAAAACAAAACAAAGAAAATAAACGTCAGAAATCATATATCATAAAATTTGATGTACTACAGGGCTCGAATTTGACACTGGACCGCAGGCCCAAGGCCAGTGATTTTAGTACTGGGCCAGTAAACTCATGACCGGACAAGTCTAGCGGTCTTGTGTTTTCAATTCAATTAACAATTTATGTAACTCACTCTATAATATCTTGAACAGAAACAAATTATGTTCAAATGTTGACTCTGAGACCCTTAAAGACAAATGAGGTAAATCTTCTCTTATATGTCTTAGTGCTTGTTCAAGTTAACATGCAAGTTGAACTGTGCAAGGAAGTCTTTTCTTAGTTTGAATCTGGTCTTATAAAATTATTTCTGGTCCAGTAAAAATTTGGAGATACAAGTCCTGTGGTCTTGTGGATTTTTCCCCCAAATTCGAGCCATGTACATGTACTGGGGTTGTCGAAAACTGGAAGTTGGAAACTAAGTAAACTAAGACACAATCGGCGACCAGAGTCACATGACTCATAGTGGGTATACAATGTAAACAAACCAAGCAAGCAGCCTGCAGTGTGCATGGAAAAGCATGACTGCTTCCCACCATTCAGCAGCAGCACTTGGAAGCAGCCATGCTTTTCCATGCACACTGTGCGTTGTCGCTTGCTTGGTTTGTTTACATTGTATACCCACTACAGGGCTCGAATTTGGGGGGAAAATCCACAAGACCACAGGGCTTGTATCTCAAAATGTTTACTGGACCAGAAATAATTTTACAAGACCAGATTCAAACTGAGAAAAGACTTCCTTGCACAGTTCAACTTGCATTTAATTGAACAAGCACTAAGACATATAAGAGAAGATTGACCTCATTTGTCTTTAAGGGTATTAAGTATATTTCAAATCATTACTCAAAGTCAACATTTGAACATAATTTGTTTCTGCTCAAGATATTATAGAGTGAGGTAGAGGAACTGTTATTGAATTGAAAACACAAGACCGCCGGACTTGTCCGGTCATGAGTTTACTGGCCCAATGCTAAAATCACTGGCCTCGGCCTGCGGTCCAGTGTCAAATTCAAGCCCTGCACTACGAGACATGTGACTCCGGTCGCCAGTTGTGTCTATAACAGCAACTCTTTCCAAAACCTTTATAAACGTTTCAAGTTTGATGGTTCAATGGAACCCATGTACCAGCTTCACGCGCAGCTTCTGTCTTCCACACTCGCCATTTGGGGAGTCAATGATAAGCGTTCAAATGCTATGCCGCCAATAACGCCAACTACACTGTATAAACACACAGGGACATTGACTCCCAAAATGGCACAACCAAGATGACTGTAATGATGACATCAGGGCCCAATTTCATAGATCTGCTAAGCACAAAAATGTGCTTAGCATGAAATTTCTTCAATGATAAAAACAGGATTACCAACCAAAATTCCACGTGATTTTCAGGATTTAAGCAAACAACAGCTGAATACCAGTAACAAGCAATATGCAACACATGTAAATTTGGTTGGTAACCCTGTTTTTATCAAGGAAGAAATTTCATGCTAAGCAAATTTTTGTGCTTAGCAGCTCTATGAAATTGGGCCCAGGTGAACTGGGTCAACTGTAGATATTTGCGGTTTATCCACTCCTAATTATGGGATTCAAACCGGCCTCTGGACACCGGGCACGCTCGCTGGTCTTGCAGTTAAGGCACATCTGCTCTACAATGCGAGGCCTGTGAGTTTGAGTATGCCTATATGGATTTTCCACAGGTCTTGAGATACATGTAGTATACAATGATGAGTATACAGTGCTTAATCACACATTTGTGACGTTTTTTTTAGGTCAACACATTTTCTCAAAACCCACTTTAAAATAGGGGAAGAAATTCCTTCCTCAATGCTTCAAGTATTCATAATTTATTGATTTGTTTGTTCGTTTATTTATTTGTTTGTTTGTTTATTTGTTTGTTTATTTGTTTGTTTATTTCACTAACCTCACTGGAAATGTAACATCTTCTTAAAATAAAAGACTGTACAGTGTTTTAAAACTTACAATTTATAACCACCCTGTAACATTTCAAACCTCGGGTCCCAAACAAAAACATTATTTTGATTTTGACCCATGCATCAAACTGTATGATATACTCAGTGCTTTCCAAGTCCAGGGGCAAAAAAATATAAAGGGTACTCGGGTAGGATTTGAACCAACTAAAGATAAAAGTCACTTTATTTGTTATTATTGTTATTGTTGGTTTATTTCATACAAAAAAAATGTATAGTATACATGTACATGTAGTAAGGCAACCAAATTCCACTATACAGTGATTCATAAACAAGGGCTATAATGAAAGAAAGAAATAAAGCACAAAATAAAATATTAGATACACAAAATCAAACAAAACTCAAAAATTAGACAACAACCAAGAAGAAAATATACTCTAACAATTCATAAACTATTTCCCTGTGACCAGTAAATTTGTTTTTACATTATGTACAAATACATGTACTGTACATGTTGGTAAAACTCTACTTCTGTTTGTCTCAAAGTTGATTCATTCCCAGCTGGACTTCACCCAAGAATAATTATCTGATTCTGATCAGTAACCAAAGCTTCTCGAGTGGTATATTTATGTCATAAACCAACACAAAATGTCATCAATTCGCTGTAATAATGAATGATCATTTGACAGTTTTACGAAGTAACAAAGTCCAGATGGTATTCTCTTATTCTCATCCAGTTCCCTCAATTCGTTTACGATTCTCCATCCCAGCAAACATTCCCCCCCCCCAATGATCCAATTTCAAACAAATTCGTCTGTCCTTGTTTGTCAATGATGACTATAATTTGATTTGTAATTCCTCACATTTGTTCTTTGATTATAATCTCTTATCCGCTGGCCGTAAACTGGCTTGTTTGTTAGGATCAAGGACATCGGTTTGTAATAAAGGGGCCATTAGAGTACTCCACCTGATTTGTTCAGTCATGGTTCTGTGTAATGAAATGGCACAGTACTGGGTTGTTTGCGGACCATGGTCACGGTTAACGCAATGGATCATAACCCAACCTTTCAATTTATCCTACGGAAGCTGAAAGTGACCATCCGCACCTGGGTCTCTCTACAATAGCGGGGCATTTTGGGATCGTACAGTTTTTTTAACAAAATTAAAGTCAAAAGAAGATTTTTGCTACACTGAGACATTCAAAAATCATTGTTTTTTACTTCAAACAGTGTGCACAAAATAGTTTTATAGCGCATTATCATACCAGATGGTCTCAAAGCGATCATTATTTGTTTTACACTCTATTCGTAGCTATATATTCAAAATATAAGACCCATTTATTTATATAGCACCGTGTAACAGTTTTCAAGATGCTGTGGCATAATCTGCAGCCAACCATACCAAAAAACACCAGGGATATAACCACTTCTATGAACGATAACTGTACTGGGTTCTTTTATGTGTATGACAAAACACACGGGACCAACGGCTTTACGTCCCATCCAAAGGATGAAGCAGCAATGTATCTTGCCTTAGGACACAAGTGTCAAGACTAGAATTTGAACCCACACTCTGCCGATCAGAAACACCTGAGCTTGATTGAGTCCAGTGCGCTTGTCCGCTTGGCCACGACACGCCATAATAATAATAATAATAATACTTGGTTCTTCAACAGTGCATGACGAGAAACTAGATCAAGGAGCTTTGCGACATTCCAGCTATTCTTCAAACTTTCTCAACTCCACGTGGAGCATACAACCCCAAGCTGCCTAATACTAATAGTGTCATCTCAGGTTCCTATTCATACACCTGGGTTAAGAGAAGCAATTTATGGTTAAGTGTCTTACTGAAAGACACAAGTGTCACGACCGGGATCCACACCACTCTCTGATGACTCGGCCAATGGAGCTTGAATCTGATATGCTAGACCGCTCGGCCACGACACACCTAATGATGGCGTTGCAACCTTTCGGTAACCCCTAGATTTCAAGGAGCTTTTAACACGTTGACTGCCGGTCATAAATTTGAAGGGGTGTTCCCATTTGCCAAGCATCCAAGTGTGGTGCGCATGCGTGCATACCAGTGTGGTGGGCATGCGTGCATACCAAATAGGTACTTTTTTTTTGTCAACATGTTGTAGCATACAAATTTTAACGATGTGTGCTCACCACTGCCAGAAGCGTATACGTTGCGTTCTCAGTGATGCCAGTGTATTCAATTCACTATACAAAAGCCTTTCATTCTCTACGAGTATACTCGTAGTGGCAGAATCCGTTACACCTGTTACTACGAATATACTCGTAGGCGGCAGTCAACGTGTTAAGACCAGTTTCCCACTGAAGAATTAATCAGAGAGCAGGATTTTCTTTAAATCCAAAGAAAACATCTGGGGCTTACATATTTTTCCAAGGAAGACATAAAAAGGTCTGTGGCCCACAATCATTCAGCCGCTTTAGAAGCACTAAGCAAATACACTACAAGCACAAAACAAATGCGCTAACCAGAAACGGTTACCAATCAAAATACCATGTCATCCCATGTACAACTGGTATCCTGCTCATTGTTGCCGCGCAGAAAATTGATAAGCATTATTGTCTGCTTATAAAGCGGCTCTATGTTATGGGCCCTGAAGTCAGATCGAAATTTCTCATCAAAACAAGCAAGTTTTCCCAACACTAAAATGTGATTATTTGTAATCAATTTTTCTGATGTTGTACAAGTGTCCAGTAAAATCCCTTTGAGCATGTGTAGCGCTTACATGTTCAACTGACATGAACTGTACAATCTGTCAGCTATGCAATGAATAATACATGCTACTTGTTTTGGACTAAACAAGGTCATCATGAATAAATAGGACTGAGTGAGATCAATGGTAGTCAAGGAAAGAATAACAATAGGCTCAAGGGGGGGGGATAATCAAGGACATCAAAACAATAGAAAAGAGACTGAAATATCAGGTGTGTGGTCGGAACATGGTTCAAGTAAAGTGCATTATCCGCCAAGACAGTTTTGGAAGTTGCTGTGTGTAAAGCGCTCAGACAGTGTCTTGCAGGGCTCTCCCCAGGAATTTGTTCAAAACTGTGGGTCATTCTACATTTCTAGACCCAAATTGTTGATTGTCTGACAACAGCACACTGAAATGAAACGAGGATCTGGGAATGTTTTGTACTCTGTGTTTATCTTGGTTTTGAAGGGAAGGTATACGATCAGTAATCACTCTAAAAATTAATGTCAATAAAAACTTACTTGGTTAGAAGTACATCAACTTTCGATACTACATACAGTATAAGGCATTTTTAATTATTTCAATTCAAAATACTGTGGATATGGAAAAAGATGTCAGTTTTTATCCCCCAAAATTTGAATCTGAGAAACATTTCTCAGATTGTTTATTCCTATTGGGGATTATTCTTATATGGGTTTTGAGGCATTGCATGGTGAGGTATCAGTATATATTCGGTTTGCGGTAACACCATGTGTAAAAAAATATCTACTTGCTGTGTAGATTTGTTCTTTAGAGAACTTGTCTTGCTATTTATTCTACTACCGCGGAGTAGGTTTTTCTCAGTAGACTTCTCAGTTCTGAAAAGAACTGTCCTGATTATTCTTCATGCGTGGATGTATTCACTGCGGATTTTGGTGATATTTCAAAAACCACCAAACCGCAACCACCTTTTGAAATGAAATTTTCACAGGTTATTTTTTTTGGTATAATATCTACATTTATACACATGTACATGTAAGGATTAAAACAATCCAACGGACCCAAAAACAAAAGGTATACTTTGCCCTTAAAACCCTACTGTGCAATCTGGAGCATTCTAAATCTTTGTATCTTGGCGATTTTTGTGAATTTAATTTCAATTTGTTTGTATTTTTTTTCCCCGTATACAAGCCGAAATTTGTGTGTACCAGCCTGCACTTCGCACGTACGCACATGTATCATTCTGATATGCTAGCTTAGTGCATTGGGTACAACCCTGCCTTGGTTAACTATCTCAGATCAGCTTCCACACTTATGTGACCCAACAAACATGAAATCACAAACCTGTGAAACTTTATGCTCAATTGGTCACTGGAGTTAAGTGGAAACAGTGAGGAAAACCAAACCGTGTTTGTTTTCACTGTTTCAGTCATGAGACTCGGCCGTGAAGGGCTGTCTCTCACTCTTTCTTTCTCTCTCTTTGAATTTAAATTGTTATTCTACGGAGGAAATCCTATCAAATCTGATCCATTTGCACAAATTGCTTTTCCTGAAATTGGATTCTAAATTGGTTTTTCAAGTTCTCAGAAAAATGAAGTAATACGGAATGTTATCTTGCATTATGCATGATCACCTTTTTGTTCGAATAAATTTGATTTATTCACGCGGGCATGTTCGTCAAATTGCAGGTAACATAAAGCATCAAGATACACCCCACATAGCGAATTGGGTCGAGACACAAAACAAATTGAGTAATTTCTTTTTCCTTTTATATTTTTTGTTAAGATCAAGTTCACAAAAACCATAAAATAAAAAAAACCATCAGAGTGCACAGACGAGCTTGAATTGAATAAACCAGAAAAATCACTCTGAGAACCTCAATAGTTGGATTGCACATGACGTCATCGACCACTATCGTTGATGAAAAACAATGGAAATGTGCACACCTGTACGCGCTGCGCTGTGCACAGCTCTCCCCAATGATACTGCAGCCTTTCACGAGTGCATGTTTCATCAACGATGGCGACCAATGCAAGGGGTCTATTAGCTTGCTTTGGTTTAACCCTCCTACTGTCAGCGACTCTTGGCAACATTTTCCAGTGAGTTGACCAACCATTTGAAACCATTCGACTGTCAAGGTTGTGTACGGTGGCACAACTGTGCACAGAACTAACTGTGTACTTTGTACATGCATTCCCTCATGGTATCATATTTCAGGCTGGCATAGTTGATCTATCATTCAAAACCACTTGAATGGTATTGAATGGTCAGACAGCAATAGGGTTAAAAGCCCTACTGTGCAATCCAGGTCATTCTAAATGGTTTTACCTTAATGATTTTTGTGAATTGATTGATCTGAAGTGAAAGAAAAGAAAACTAATAAATATTTCATTTTATTATTACTATTTTATTCTACTACCGTGGAGTAGATTTTCGGAAATCGGGAGACTTCTCAGTTCTGAAAGGAACTGTCCTGCTTATGAACTACTACCTGGGCGGGAGGTAGGAAATCGGCCTGGACTAGTACATTTGTGGATCGGGGGGACTTTTCGTAATTAACTGCACTGCCGCGGAGTGAGTTCTTTTTGGTCTAAACGAAAACGTTTCGACTAGCTTGCTCTAGTCATCGTCAGGATAGATGTATACATGGTGTTACCGCAAACCGAATATATATTGATACCTCACCATGCGATGCCTCAAAACCCATATTACTACATGTATTTTGTTTTTGTTTGTTGCGTATTGGCTACAATTGGCATATCGATCCGATACGCTAGCTTGCGTTGGGGTGAACCCTGTTTCCAGATGTCTTCACACCACACGAGTCAATGCTCATTGATTCCAAGAATCATTCTTTTCATTACCAGAAAGGTATCATCATAACAATAATTAATAGTTCTTGACGACTGCAAGAGCAAAACGTTCCAAGAAAGCGGTCAGAGTTGGCTGCACAGTGTTTTTCCCAAACTCCTACTTATGACGTCCGTGTCTTAGAGCTCCCTGGTGGTGGGAGGGTGAAATAAATGATTGCTCCCAATCCAGATGCGATTGTAATTAATGCCATTCTGAGATACGACCAACATCGCCCGCAGCTGTATAGAACAGCTGCTTCTGAAGCGACAACACTGAGATGTTGACAAATATTTCTACATGTTATGTTTTGGGATTCCTTGTGATGTGATAAGCTCTTGCTGTGTAGGGATGAGGGATGCATGCTGAGCATGCTGAGTGTCTTAACAGTGGGCATGGTGCAGGGCTCGAATTTGGGGGGAAATCCACAAGACCACAGGACTTGTATCTCAAAATGTTTACTGGACCAGAAATAATTTTACAAGACCAGATTCAAACTGAGAAAAGACTTCCTTGCACAGTTTAACTTGCATTTATTGAACAAGCACTAAGACATATAAGAGAAGATTTACCTATTTGTCTTTGAGGGTATTAGGCCTTACTATATTTCTAATCATTACTCACAGTCAACATTTGAACATAACTTGTTTCTGTTCCCAAGATGTTAAAATTGAATTGAAAACACAAGACCGCCGGACTTGTCCGGTCATGAGTTTACTGGCCCAGTACTAAAATCACTGGCCTCGGGCCAGCGGTCCAGTGTCAAATTCGAGCCCTGTGGTGGGGATGGTCTTACATTAATGTACTGATCGCTGATTGATAACATGGACCAATTAGAAGCACACCTCAGTGTAAATCAATGCACTCTACTGGAATTCTACTGACAATGATCAAGAGAACGGATTCGTTTTATACTTGCTCTTTTTGATTATAAACGCTTGAACAAAACTCCCCTAGATATCTTTGCAATATACTTGAGTCGGGAACACATCCTTGTTTTTTGTTCGTAGCTTCGTTTTTACAATTCTTTTCAATTTCTTCTAAGTTATTATGGTCATTAAGTTTTGGAGCAATTACCAATAGATATTCGCTACTTGCACGGATCTGCCCTGTGAGTGTAGAGCCTCGACTTCACGCTTCATTTGTTTTGTATTCATGCTGATGGATGAAAGTGTCATTACATTACCTGACAATACAGAGTTTATATTATGCTTCTATTCACTGCTGTCCCCAATTTGAGGCTCTAGACGCAAATGGCTGACCGTACAAAGAGCAAATACCCTCCCTTAAAGGTATTGTCACTTTTGGTAACAGCTCAAAATCAGTGTCCACATTCTGTGTGATTCAACATATGCATGAATAAACAAACCTGTGAAAGTTTGAGCTCAATTGGTCATCGAGGTCACAAGAAAATAGGGAAAAGAGATCTTATGTTTTCTGTTTTTTCAAATTATCGCGCGCGATAATTACTAGTGTTTTACTCGTTTCTCAGAAACGATAGCATTTTAGGCAGAAATATTTTAAGGAACCCTTTCTACCATTACTTACTTTAAATCATGTAAGTTATGTGTGAATCTGTGAACATTTGTTTTTCGATCTTACCGATAGTGTACAGGGCCTTTAAAGAAGAAAAAACCTGGCTGCTTCAATATTCATATTTCTTGGGAATAGTACATGTAATAAGACACTGTTAGGGTCATGTCACATGAGGTAATTAACAGAAAACCAGTTCAAGGCAATATCGTTTGAAGAAGACAACCCTTCACTTGACAATTTTCCCACACAATTTTCTAGGGGATTGTGAGACATTGCCAGACAAATTGTCTCTAGTGATATCAAAGCGTTCATTCTCCATCCAGTGCAGCTCGCTGCCTCCAAATTTCCCGTAGAAAATTGTCTTGTGTCGCACGGCCCCCCTTGTCTCTTGTCTGCTTGTGATACCACAGTATTCCTTACTGCATGCCGTGCAGTTAGTTATATCACAAATCTCCGAAGGATTTTCAAAAATGCGGGACATTCTGGACCCAAACGTTGCAAGTTTGGCCGAAGCACGCTGAATTGAAACAAGGAATGTTTTTCCTTTGATGTTTGTGTTTGATTTTTAAAGGTCTACTGCTGGAGCATTTTCAATGTTTTCTTTTTATTGGGGGGAGGGGGTGTTTTTTCTTTTGTCTTATTTTTTTTTAAGTATGCAAATAAAACAAAAACATTATTTGTTATTTTGTTTAAAGGAACATTACAAAATTGGTTTTTGCTAACAAAATAGTTGCTGGCAGTGTAAACACTTTATGTAATCCACCATATACATAAACTGACAAACCTGTAGAAGTTTGAGATCGATCGGCCATCTGGGTCACGAGAAAAAGTGAAAAACCGATTACACATTTGCATGAAATCATATAGATTCAACAAGTGAATTAAACGCTCACTGAGCGATAAACTCCAATCGAAAGTTAGTTTATAATTCATTTCTCTTCAAATATGGCATTTCAGACAGAAATATTTCAAGGAATGTTTTCTACTATCATCATCATTAGACCGTGTAAGTTTTATGTAAATCTGTGATCAAAAAGTGTATTTTACAAGTTTGTTTCTTACCAATTCTGTAATGTTCCTTTAACAACTGAATATTTTTTTTCTTTCTTTCTGTCTCTCGGCCTGCAGTTTGTGCGTATCGGTCGATACACTAGCTTGTGAACTCTTGAACTGATCAAGTGAGTTCGCATTTCTAACATGGAGTTGGAAGCTGGTTCCACAGTTCGGGAACTGTGTTATGCGAAGGATCTCTTGCCGTATGTAACTGTGTTCATGGTTCTCAGTTGTAGAGTGGTAGCAGCAGGGCTCGAATTTGACACTGGACCGCAGGCCCGAGGCCAGAGATTTTAGCATTGGGCCAGTAAACTCATGACCGGACAAGTCCGGCGGTCTTGTGTTTTCACTTCAATAACAATTCATGTACCTCACTCATGATATCTTGAAACAGAAACAAATTATGTTCAAATGTTGACTTTGAGTAATGACTTGAAATATACGTGAGACAAATGAGGTAAATCTTCTCTTATATGTCTTGGTGCTTGTTCACTTGGATGCAAGTTAAACTGTGCAAGGAAGTCTTTTCTCAGTTTGAATCTGGTCTTGTAAAATTATTTCTGGTCCAGTAAATATTT
Organism: Pycnopodia helianthoides; assembly: GCA_032158295.1. Classification (NCBI taxonomy): domain Eukaryota; kingdom Metazoa; phylum Echinodermata; class Asteroidea; order Forcipulatida; family Asteriidae; genus Pycnopodia; species Pycnopodia helianthoides. The sequence continues at coordinate 21,378,079 of CM063252.1, read as the reverse complement.
TGAGATACAAGTCCTGTGGTCTTGTGGATTTTTCTCCCAAATTCGAGCCCTGAGCAGGGTTTGATCTGAGAGTATTAAAAGGTTCCTTGATGCAGATGAGATCAACGTAGATAGTTTGGCGCTAGTCCGTTAACTATTTCAGTGGCAATGTTGTACTTGTACGATCTATTTTATGTGTTCGAAAAGTGTCATCAGTCGTACATGTATGTACGACCATAATATATATGTTATCATGAGAGGGCAATTATCACTCTGACTCAGGAAATACTAGATAACGCAAATCAGCAAGATCTTACATTTTGTTTTTAAAATGAGACAGACTATAAAAAAGCTTAAAAAAGCTGGGCACTTTAGGTTTAAAACCACACAAAACAGTTTAAGAGCTTCGAAAGTTAAAGCTTGAGTTTGTAGACTCATTAACCCTCTTGCTGTCTGACCATTCAATACCATTCACTGTGGTTTTGAATGATAGATAAACTATGCCAGCCTGCAATATGATACCATGAGGGAATGCATGCACACAGTACACAGTTAGTTCTGTGCACAGTTGTGCCACCGTACACAACCTTGGCAGTCCACAACCTTGGCAGTCGAGTAGGAGGGTTAATGTAATGTAGCTTCCATTCAAATAAACGTCATTGATCACAATAAATATGACTGACTGAGAGAGAATGTGCTGATCAAAAAGTACTGAAGTTAAAGTTCTTCAGGTGGTCCATATACTGTATAAACCATGAGTGTTCAGCGAAGAGAAATGTTCACCATGAGTCATGCATCAGTGCACAGAGTTAGAATTCCGAAGAGTACGAAGGATGTATTCAATCATATCATACAAGGGCAGAGATTTATACTGGAATGATTTGTTGGCCCTGGGATGCCAGTCTGTATGGTTGTGTATTGAATCAGTGGCAGTGAAAAGGCAGGGCATGATCAGGATGTCATCAAGGCCCGATTTTATACATCCATCATTCTGCAATTACAATAACTACATGTACATGTGTAAATGATGTACATATGTACAGCACCTTTGCCTTGTGAAGCCTGTCCGTGTCCAATACCTAGGCAGAAGGAAGGTGGGGGCAGTTTGCACAATCTCAATGTTGGAACCCATCCATAATACAGTAGAGGGTGTGTTCCTTTCGCAATAACTTAAAAGCACAACAGAAATTCTAAATTTCAAGTTTGTGATACCAAGTTCAACTCATAGTGTTAGCCAGAGGGGTGTCTGGGTGCCTGTTCGACGCCCTGTAGTAAATTTGAACACACTGTTTTATCTGTCATTTATGTGTAAATGTATTGCGAGTGAACAAATTTGGGCACCCTTTTACCAAATCCTGGCTAATACCTTGGTTCAATTTACATGAATGTGTGATAAACTTAATGCTTTCCAAAATCGTCCATAGACTACTAAATTCATCTTCAAAGAAAAAGAGGATGAAAGAAGCAGCAGAGCAAACCCTGTGTGGTACAATGTACATGTAGACACCCCTAAACACTGCCAAAAAGTCCATCTATTTTGGAAGAAACTTATCGTTCTACACCAAAGTTTTTATCTTGTCATGGAAGGAACAAAGAATGTTCTTTGATATCTGTAATAATGAACAAAATCTGTTTCATCTTATCTCACCCCAAATCTGTTCAGTCTCACCCCAAATCTGTTATTCACCCAAATTCATTCTCACCCCAAATATCTGTTCATTTCTCACCCCAAATCTGTCTTTCACCCAAATTCATCTCACCCCAAATCTGTTCATTCTCACCCCAAATCTGTTCATCTCACCAACTTCATTCTCACCCAAATCTGTTCATTCTCACCCCAAATCTGTTCATTCTCACCCAAATCTGTTCATTCTCACCAATTGGTACTCTTCAAACTAAACGGATGAATAACATGGAACAGCCCAATACTACTGGTTGTATTTTGACAGCAACAGCGACAAGTTTTAGAAGTCCAGTTTTAAACATGCATTGCTATGACGATAACTTCCAAATCGAGGAGATTTTGTACAACGATCCATATTTTTAATTACATTACGCATTAATAGGGAATCAGTTTCCATAATCAGGGTGGAGATTGTCAGATTTGTTCATCGGAACATGAAAAGATTGGTTTATTTTCAGGGAAACTTCTGAAGAGTCAGGGAGAGTGCTCTGCCCATTTCAGTGACAGTGTACAATGTAGTTTCCATTGACTGATACAGACTGTACATTCCCTAATCATGTTCTGAGCGATGGGATCTACATGTACGTGTATGTTAGCCACCAAACACTGTACAGTATGAGGCAAGATAAAATTAAAAACATGTTTAGCGTTCTGCCTTTTTGAAAAGGAGGAGGTGGGCCTTTTTTTTCTTTTTTTTTTGAATGGCAGCCTGACTGATTTTTCAAATGGCCAGGATATTTTTCAAGATGGTTGCCAGCTTTTTTTCGGTGTGTTTGTTCGGTGTGCTCAAGTAAAAAAACACTACAGTATTTTAGAATTTAGAATTTTCGTCAGAGATCATTAAAAATTGATCCTTTAAAGGTATTGTACACTTTTGGTAACAGCTCAAAATCAGTGTCCACATTTTGTGTGATTAAACATATGCATGAACAAACAAACCTGTGAAAGTTTGAGCTCAATTGGTCATCGAGGTCACAAGAAAATAGGGAAAAGAGATCTTATGTGTTTTCTGTTTTTTCAAATTATCGCGCGCGATAACTACTATTGTTTTACTCGTTTCTCAGAAACGATAGCATTTTAGGCAGAAATATTTGAAGGAACCCTTTCTACCATTACTTACTTTAAATCATGTAAGTTATGTGTAAATCTGTGAACATTGTGTTTTTCGATCTTACCAATAGTGTACAGGGCCTTTAAAGAAAAAAAAGAAGAAAAAAATGAGGTAGCCTCTAAAAAAGAAGCGGGCGGGGACGCTAAACATGTTGGGTTTTTAATAGGCCAAGGACAATGTATTTGTGGCACTGTAGTACACTGAGTTCAGTTCCTGTCTCCACACCTACATGTATACTCAATCTTGTCTTTCCTGTTGGAACCGTCCATTATAACCCACAAGGTCTCACTGGTTTCCTCTTCTACTGGACTGAGATACTCCAATGGCAGGCCTCAACGTAACCCACAACAACAGCCGCGGTTGCCTTGTCGTTTTGCTGTGGTGCCCTCTGCACAGTTCCAATACTTTCCTCATAGAAGTGCCGCTTACCAGGGGAAAATTGCCCTGCCCCCTGCGAGAGCCAAGTTCAAGGCCCGCAAATGGTGTAAGGGTGGATAGCGCGGGGAATCGCGACGGTCGAGTGGTAAGGAACAACAGCGTCTTGCACCAAGACTATCAATGCGCTTGCATATGGCGCAGTAACTTTCCCACAGTCATTCAGATTACCAGACTAATTTTATCTGTTTTCAAATGCAACCTCGCTTTCATAATACCAACTGCTGGGTCAATCAACTGAAACAACTACTGTATGTCCAATTCTTTAGATTCCTGATGTCTGGAATAGTGTTTAATATTGGTTTTAGACCCGTACGTTTGAAGACCAGCTTGAACGAAAATGGAACAAGTGATCTTTGATGAAATGTGTCCAATCAATCAAGGAGATTGAGTTCACATTGAGAGTAAACAGATTTTAATTGGAATAAAAACAAACCTTTTGAATTCCTTTCTACGATGCTTTTCAGTACGATTCATGGCTAATTAGCCCCCCTGTGGCATCATCACTCATGTGACGTCATTTGTGGGAGCTCTGTTTGGTATAGCCACTTTGTTGGTATGACAAAGCAATATCCCATACATTGTAGATGACATCAAAGTAATGCATTTTGACGAGCCCCATCAACAACAGAAGTGTAGCTTGTTTTTCAAAACCTTGAGGTTGGCCAATTTTGTTATCGATAACTGACTAATTCTTTGATCGATAATTACGAAAAATTCAGAAGTGGAAAAATATTGAAATTACAACTAAATGATAAACAAACACATTGTTTATGTACGGACGCAAACAAGGTTAACCCTATAGAGACCACGGCGACCACAAACGACTTGTACCAAAATGCCCACAGCAGCCGCAAATGGCTGCAAGATCTGACCTACTTCCTCTCAACCCAAAAAGGTCAAAGTAAAGGTCATGTCCTAAATTGACATTTTCCAATATTTCCCGCGGTACAAAGCTATCTGTTTCAAAAATTATTTTTACCAGACACTTTCATAAGAAAAAAAAATGTGTCAAAAATTAAAAACATTAGCCGTGTCTGGGTGTATGGTGATGATCTATAAGGAGTTAAATAGCTTTCAAATTAATTTTTTTTTTTTGATCAAGTACAAGTGGCTGTTTATCAACTAAACTGTTACCAGACTAATTGGTATACATCGTGCTACGTTAAGCTATGGTGGGGAGGTGTTCCATAATGGCAGCCTCACTTTGAAACCAACTGTGACTAATGTAAATTGCGCAAACTGTAACGGTCTGTTTGTGAAATATTCATCAAAACATTCATCACTGAAAATTAACACCCGCAATGGAAATCTGACACAAACAGGAAGTAGGAGATTTGGCTGAACTTATTTCATCGGAGTATAGAAAATGGACTGGTTTAAGCTGAGGGAAGGGGGGATTAGTTAGGTAAGGGGATTAGTGATGAAAATGACTGAGGATTAAGATTATTGGCTTGTAAGTCAATAAAGGCCAGTCTTCTACTCACCGATTCATTGGTATTGTCTACCAGCATCTCTTCACTGCTCTTTCCCTGTGAAGATAAAAACAATTAAAAACAGAATGAATGAAATGGTCACCCACTGAAACGATCTATCTACAACTTTGGCCATTTTAGTGTTGACACATCGACCAATTGAGGCTAGGTTTATTTATTTTATTTCATTTCTAATCTATCACACTTTACAATGGCAATTGTTAGACAATCAAACTGCAAAATGCAAACATGTATGACTGGCGAATAAAATTAGAGAGAATCAAATCAACATATTACAAATGTACTAGCCAGTGAGTGGTAAGGGGGAACAGGTGACCAGCACCTCCACAAGGCCGCCCTACCACAAAAACTGTCAACTAAACCCCCACCTCTCCACCCTGTCAAGAAAAAGACCAACTTTGTCCGAGAAGTTTGAATGTGCGCAAGACTTGCACAGTCTGTAGGGGCAATTAGCAAAGAGAAAACCAACCCTAAACAGTAACTGACCTATCAATCATACATGTATGAGTGAGAAAACAGGGAAATTTTTCATTGTAAAATTTAAAATGGGGTGTGTCTTAAATTATGATACTTTTACAATATCAACCAATTGTTTTAATTCTCTTTTTCAAGCTAGAGTTGTAACATTTTAAATGTTTTTTTTTAACTACCATGTACCTAACCGGGACAGATCTGATTGGATTTCAAGAGGAAAACTTTTCATTTCCGTCCGATTTTCAAGAAAAGTATCCAGATTGTAAAATCCCTAAACTGGAATAGGTTTTCCCCAACGAGCAAATGATGATCTGATAACAGGTTTACAACATGCTATTCCTGGCCGGGTGACTTAAACTGACTAACATCACACTGTCAAAGTATATTTTGACTTTCAGATCCATGTGACAGGTAACGATTTTGTTTTTTCTAATGGTTAAAATACCACAATGGCTGGTAAAATGAATTATTTATGTTGTAAGAAAATACACAGCAGCATACGTCTAGAATGCGAATGTGACATTAAACATCAAAAAGAACATCTGGAGTATTTTAATGTGATCAGTGACTGGAAATTGTATTCACAATTACATTAATGAAATAAACATGAACACCACATGACTGTGGAGGCCAATTTGTTGTTTAAGGGCAAGGTAGTTTCTGAACTTGTACTGGAATATTTCAATGGGCACCAAGGCAATGACCAGGGGCATGGAGGCAATGACCAGGGGCATGGAGGCAATGACCAGGGGCATGGAGGCAATGACCAGGGGCATGGCGGCAATGACCAGGGGCATGCAGGCAATGATCAGGGACATGGAGGCAATGACCAGGGGCATGGAGGCAATGACCAGGGGCATGAAGGCAATGACCTGGGGCATGGAGGCAATGACCAGGGGCATGGAGGCAATGACAAGGGGCATGGAGGCAGTGACCTCTGGCATGGAGGCAATGACCAGGGCATGAAGGCAATGACCAGGGGCATGAAGGCAATGACCAGGGGCATGAAGGCAATGACCAGGGGCATGAAGGCAATGACCAGGGGCATGAAGGCAATGACGGAGGCAATGGCAGGGGCCATAAAAAGTAATTTTTGACTGTACAGCATTTACATAATCTTGAGATCAAACAATCTCAAAATTATCAATGCTCTATATACACGTTTGTCAAAATATTCTTCAGGCTTAAAAATCAGTATTCAAATCTGCATATCTGCATGCAATTCCCTGGTATCAGCCCGATACGCTTCATGTAGCTTGTGCATGGGCAGAACCCTGTTAAGTATAATTAAACTATTTCTGTGACGTCACTCTATTGTTCAAAGTGTAGATTATTTTTACGTAACGAATCTACAGTTGAGTGGATTCATTACAAACTAAAGTGAAATGTTCGACGGGAAAATGACTGTCTTTCCAAATTGAAAGGATAACATGATGTGCACCAAACACAGCTTTTAATGTACTTTACCACAAGCCTAAACATACAGCACGCATGGGTACTTTTAGTAGTCTATACCAGTATCGAGAATCGATTTTATTGATACCATTGTTACATAATCAAAGGCTTTCAGGAAATAGTTTAAGTCAGAGAATAGACTCTAAAGTGTAGATTCGTGAATAGAATGTACGAGCCGAAACACTTTAGAGTCCATTCTCCTTAACTGAATTTAATGTGACACAATGAGCTGTTTCAATACACTGCTGCAGTAGCACACATACATGTACTGGCAGACACCAGATATACTTGGATGTTCACTCAACTTGAACAGTCAGGCGACAGGATTTAACTAGATCATGTGACTGTCTATCCCAGGAAAACAGTCATGTGACGACCTCATACATGTACATTACACTCGCCACTGGTGCAGTAGGACAAGAACCAGCAAATTTCACTTCATCAATAGTTCTTTGAAATGCTTCATTTTTGACAATAAAAAACATTACACTGCTGGAATGATTTTTTTTTTTTGATGACCCTTCATTCTTCTTTTACTGACTTTTAAACACTTAAATTTGGGGGTTTTGTTTTGTTTTTTGTTTTATTTTTTCGGGGGGGGGGGGAGTTCCCGATTAGGCCATTATTACTAAAGTTCTAGAAAAAAAAGTCATTTTTTTTCTCCCCTAAAAATCATAAACTGTTATTAGGTTGATGCTTTAGATCTTTGGTTGACTGCCTTCTAGAAACAACATACATTACTAGGCTATTATTGAAAAAAACTACAGTTTAAAAGTATACAGTGCTCATGTTCACCAGTGTAGGGTAAAAACCACAGTAACTACCATTACCCCCATGGAATTATATGCCTGTTTAATTGTTGCAGTACCTGCTGCTAATTAGGCCTATAGGGATCAAACTGACCTATTGTCACTCAGAGAGCAGTGGTCTAGTGGTTAAGGAATACTTCTCTGTATAATGTGACTGCGAGGCTCCTAACGTTTGAATCCCACCTGAGTAGTAATAGTAGGCCCCCTAGGCTTGCGGATTTTTTTGTCCTCAGGACTCGGGAAAGCACTCTGAGCATACAGTGCTTAACACTTATCGGATTAAAACAACAGCAAAATTGCTAAAGGCAGGGTATACGTTTGGTAATTGTCAAAGACCAGTATCCTCACTTATTGTATCCCAACATTATGTATTTAACAAAACAAACCTGTGAAAATTCAGGCTCATATATGGTCACCAAAGTTGCAAGAAAATAGTTAAAGAAAAAACACCCTTGTTGTATAGAATTTAAGCGCTTAATAGAATTGTGTGCTTTCAGATTCCTGAAGCCTTTTTATGGTGAAAAATTACCTTTCTCTAAAACTATACTACTTCAAAGGGAGTCAGTTCTCACAATCTTTTATAATAACAACAGCTCTCCAGTTCTCTTTAAGTTTTTATGGTCATTAACTTGTGGAGTAATTAACATAAGTACATCCTGCCTATAATCCTCTGATGGATAGTGAAAACTCAGGAACTAGCCTTTGAAGGCCCCACAAATCTCTGTTGCTTATTTTGATTGCCACTATCAAAAAAATCCTGGTATACGTGCATTGAACATAAACATTTATGTTTCACCATATGGCCACCTAGTTTGATAGAATTTTACAAGTTGACTGTGATGATCATGATGTGTTCATTGTACTCCTAGAATTATGAGGTTCCATGAACCTCATAGAGGTCCATGTACAAACTACAATACAAAACTTTTTTTCATTTACGTTTCTGCACCTGGAATTCTCATTTGAAATCGGATCTCGCCAAAATTAGGCTCTACGTGTTCCTTGGAATCTCATTGAGCGTTGCATGGGTCAAGAAAATCCACTCCGCAAATTTAAAATTGTTAAAAAGCAATAAATTCTTACCGTCATTCCCAGTCCTCTTCAAACAGTGTGAGTGTTATAACAAATATGGCGCTGGAGTCACATGATGTGTGTACAAAACCAACCTACAGTTGCCGGGACCAGCGTTGCTGCGCGCGGAGTACCAGTTTGTTCGGTAGACCTTTGCGAGCGCAGCAAGCGCCATATTTGTTATAACACTCACACTGTTTGAAGAGGACTGGGAATGACGGTAAGAATTTATTGCTTTTTAACAATTTTAAATTTGCGGAGTGGATTTTCTTGACCCATGCAACGCTCAATGAGATTCCAAGGAACACGTAGAGCCTAATTTTGGCGAGATCCGATTTCAAATGAGAACTCCAGGTGCAGAAACGTAAATGAAAAAAAGTTTTGTATTGTAGTTTGTACATGGACCTCTATGAGGTTCATGGAACCTCATAATTCTAGGAGTATGTTCATTGGAAACATTGTGGAGTTAATTAACCTTCCCCAAACAAAAATTTAATCAAATTTAAACCCCCCAAAACAAAAGCGAATCCATGAAAGTCTAGGGAAGTTCACTGTACATATGGCGAGGGAGAGTCGAGTAGTAAGTGACTGAGCAAAACTACACCACAACTGACATAGTCCGATAGTTTGACTTTGACTTGAGCATGTTTGAGTTACTGGACCCAACAACGGCAATGTTTTTTAAACATTCAGGACAATTTTTGTATTGTAGGGTCCCAATAAATGCTCATGTTTGTTGCAATGTTGGTACCTGAGTACAAATGCCTTACACGATTCAATATCCCAAAACAGGGAGTGACAAAAAACTGCTAAAATAAAATTTGGGACTATTTAGTCTGTAGACTTTTCAACAACAACAAAATGCAAACTTTTTGAAGTTTTCCCTTCAAAAACACATTTTAACCGTTCTTTAAAAAGTTTAACAAGTTTACCCTTGCACATATATCTGACTTTTCCTCAAGTAGAATTGTAGGCCTTCTGTTGTGAAGTAAACCTACGGGGAAACCGCAAACTATGCACCACCTACCTCAGCTTGTTCTTTCACGGCCACCTTCTGCCACGGATCGGCAAGTTGATGCAGCGGCATCTTGGAATGCACTCCCAGGAAAATTTTGACGGATTAAAAGTGATCGTCTCACAAAAAGAAAACGAGCAGGATCACCGCCCCGCAATACTGAAGAGATACTCCCGAAAACGTAATAATATCCAATGGTTTAGAGAGTTAAAGCTGTCATACTCTGACACAAAAATTCCAAAATGGTGGAGATTCGTCGTACAAGTACAACTCAGCGTTAACAAACGACGTGTGTGTAGTGGAAGATTATTAACGTTTGGGGTTGATAGGAAACTAGACTTCCATTCATTGAATTAGCTGGTGTCTCTTTCATCCATTTCATGTATATAGCGGTAAAAAAAATGATGCCGAGTACCAGTCAGAGGATCTGGTGAACTGACTTGATTTCGCCAAATGAGGGCGCTGTGCGTGTAGACAGCTCCAACTCTTATCGGTCGCAGGGCGGGGCGGGGCGGGCGCTGCATGCCGCAACACGGTGTATAAAGGACGAAAAGTGGCCACCTGCTAATCTGCTATCAGAATAGCTACAAGTCAGATTTAACGTTGTTTTTAAATGAATTTTTCCACTTTTCTACTTTTCTGCTACCTGAAAATCTGATTGAACGTTTTATGAAAATGCATTTTCCACTTTTCTGCTACCAAAAAAGCAGATTTTACTTTTCCTCTTTTTGTTGGCGGACGAAAAGTGGCCACAAGCCTTTTTGCTATCAGAATAGAATAAAAGTAGATTGAAGATTTTGACTTTTTCATTTTTTCTTTTTCTGCTACCTGAAAAGTAGTTTTTACTCTGGTGCCCAAAAATTGGCCACCTGCTTTTCTCTTTTCGAACGTTTTGACAATCGTGCGTGCTGTACTTTTCTGCTTTTTCAATACCGGAAAAGCAGATTTTACTCAGGCGGCCAAAAAGTGGCCCCTCCAACAAACTTTCAGGGAAACGTCTGATCGGTATCTTAATTACAAAAATAAAGGTTATTGAGTCCGGTCTTATGTAACAATAATTATGGTCCCTTAGATTCACGGTCTGCTGAAAGCAGAAAAGAAAATGGCCATTTTCATAAAACGTTCAATCTGGTAGCAGAAAAGTAGAAAAGTGGAAAATTCATTTAAAAACAACGTTAAAACTGACTTTTAGCTATTCTGATAGCAGATAAGCAGGTGGCCACTTTTCGTCCTTCATAACGGTGGGTACGGCGTGCTGGCTCAATCGGGTTGGAACAGGGTTTGGGCTTTGGGTCAGAGTTTGGGTTAGGGCTTGGGCTCAGAGTTTGGGTCAGGGCTTGGGTAGGGTTTGGGTCAGAGTTTGGGTAGGGTTTGGGTCAGAGTTTGGGTTAGGGCTTGGGTAGGGTTTGGGTCAGAGTTTGGGTAGGGTTTGGGTCAGAGTTTGGGTCAGGGCTTGGGTAGGGTTTGGGTCAGAGTTTGGGTAGGGTTTGGGTCAGAGTTTGGGTCAGGGCTTGGGTAGGGTTTGGGTCAGAGTTTGGGTAGGGTTTGGGTTAGGGTTTGGGTCAGAGTTTGGGTCAGGGTTTGGCTCAGAGTTTGGGTTAGGGTTTGGGTTAGGGTTTGGGTCAGAGCTTGGGTAGGGTTTGGGTCAGAGTTTGGGTTAGGGTTTCGGTCAGAGTTTGGGTTAGGGTTTCGGTCAGAGTTTGGGTTAGGGTTTGGCTCAGAGTTTGGGTTAGGGTTTGGGTCAGAGTTCGGGTAGGGTTTGCTCAGAGTTTGGGTTAGGGTTTGGGTCAGGGCTTGGGTTGGGTTAGGGTATGGGTCAGAGTTTGGGTTAGGGTATGGGTCAGAGTTTGGCTTAGGGCATGGGTTTGGATTAGAGCTTAAGGGTTCGTTAAAGACATTTTGGTGTAAGGATTGGGTATGGTATTAGGAAAAGGATTAAGGGAAGTGGTATGTGTAGGGTTTTGGTAAGGGTTGTGGGTTATTTTGGTCAGAGTTGGTGTCTGGTCTGGGTTTGAGTCGGGTTTTGAGGTTAGGTTGGGGTTAGGGTCATGTCAGGGTTGGGTAGGGTTAGGGCTAGGAGTCAGAGCTGGGGGTTTGGGTCGGATTGCAGTTAAAGTTAATTAGGGAAGTGTTAGGGTAAGGGCTAGGAGTCAGAGCTGGGGCTTTGGTCGGATTGCAGTTAGAGTTAATTAGGGAAGTGTTAGGGTTAGGGTCAGGTTTTGAGTCAGTCCGGGGCGGGGCTGGCGCGGCCGCAGTACAGTGGGTACAGTGTGCTGGCTAAATCGGGTTGGAACAGGGTTAGGGCTTGGGCTCAGAGTTTGGGTCAGGGTTTGGCTCAGAGTTTGGGTTAGGGTTTAGGTCAGAGTTTGGGTTAGGGTTTGTGTCAGAGTTTGGGTTAGGGTTTGGGTCAGAGTTTGGGTAGGGTTTATGTCAGAGTTTGGGTTAGGGTTTATGTCAGAGTTTGGGATAGGGTTTATGTCAGAGTTTGGGTTAGGGTTTGGGTCAGAGTTTGGGTCAAAGTTTGGGTTAGGGTTTATGTCAAGAGTTTGGGTTAGGGTTTGGGTCAGAGTTTGGGTCAGAGTTTGGGTTAGGGTTTGGGTCAGAGTTTGGGTAAGGGTTGGGGTCAGAGTTTGGGATAGGGTTTGGGTCAGAGTTTGGGTCAGGGCTTAAGTCAAAGTTTGGGTTAGGGTTTGGGTCAAAGTTTGGGTTAGGGTTTGGCTCAGAGTTTGGGTTAGGGTTTCGGTCAAAGTTTTTGTTAGAGGTTGGGTCAGGGTTTGGGTTAGAGTTTGGTTTAGGGTTTGGGTTAGTGTTTGGGTCAGAGTTTGGGTCAGGGCTTGGGTTAGAGTTTGGGTTAGAGTTTGGTTTAGGGTTTGGGTCAGAGTTTGGGTTAGGGTTTGGGTCAGACTTTGGGTTAGAGTCTGGTTTAGGGTTTGGGTCAGAGTTTGGGTTAGGGTTTGGGTTTGGATTAGAGCAAAAGAGTTCGTTAAGACATTTTGGTGTAAGGATTTGGTATGGTATTAGGAAAAGGAATAAGGGAAGTGTTAGGGTTAGGGCTGGGAGTCAGAGCTGGGGGTTTAGGTCGGATTGCAGTTAATGTTAATTAGGGAAGTGTTAGAGTTAGGGTTGGGGTCAGGTTTTGAGACAGGGTTTGGGGTTAGGGTTGGGGTAAAGGTTTGAACTTTGGGGCAAGAAATGGGGTCAGGGGTTAAGTTTTGGGTTGGATCAGGGCTAGGGTTAGGTTTGGGTCAGGGTTCGGGGTTTGTGTTGTGCCCTGAGAGTTTGGGTTGGGGGTCAGGGGTTACTGTAAGAATGGGTTCAAATAACAAGGTTTTGGGTTAGGGTTTTGGGACAGGATTAGGGTCAGGGTTTTGAGTGAGGCTTTGGGTCAGGGTTTGGCATTAGGGCTGGAGTGAAGGTTTCGTTCAGGAGCTTGGGGTTAGGGTTTGAGGTTTGGATCAAGGGTTTGGGTCAGGATTTGGGGAAAAGGTTAGGGTCAGGATTAGGGTAAGAGTTAGACTAAGGGTTGGAAAGGGTTAGGGAAGGGTAAGGAAAGAGTACAGGTTAGGGCTAGGGTTAGGGATAGGAAATGTTTTGGGTTGGGAAAGTGCTCGGGTAGTGTTTTAGAAATAAAAATACTCTATAAGCATGGGAAACTTTAAAAGAAATTAAATTCAGGACTTGTACCTTACTTTTAACTTTTTGGTCGAGTGGGTTAAAGTTCAAAATAGAACAAATGGTGGCTCTGAAGGGTCAAAAGACAACAAGGTTGACATTATTTAGAGAACTTCTGGATTCTACTTTGGAATCAACAATAATTAATAATGACGAAACAAAATGGAGACACTCAAAATCATAATGATTTTTTTTTGCAACACACAGTTTTTTTTAAATGTTTTTGCCACCCATTGGCAACACAGCCCTACTATCCATACATACTCCATGTACAATCTTTAGCTGGTAAAGCATAAGGATAGAGAAAAAGCTGACATAGCCAAGCGCAAAATGTGCATCAATTAGCGACATACAAAGACTCTTCCAAAAAAAGGCAAAACTAGGAATGGACTGCACTCACAGAGAAAGAAAACACATTATCTTGTCCAATCAAAACACAATCAAGTTAAAAATGTGGGGATGATTTGCATAAAAACCTTTGGGTCCACCTGGTGACCTACTTTTCCCACACAAAAAAACAGTGCACGGTTTATCACAAATTCTGACTGGAACATACCAATACCAAAAGCTCTTTTTGAAAGAACCACTTTGGCTTCGGCTCTGGCTTCAAAATTAAAAGCTCTGTACCCAAAGTGCACGTTTTCAAAATGGTAGCTAAGCCATAGCCGTAGCTGTGGTTTCAAAAAAGGCCATAGAAACAGTATGATCATTTCGAGAAAGTATAAATGGATAAAGACTGCGTGGAAACCAAACACAGAACGGAATAAATAAAGTCTTTCTTGTCTTTGCCGGTGACAAACTTTCCGATATTTTATGCAAATTACCAACATGTTTTAACTGACGGCAGCACTTAAGAAGATAAACAAGGTTTCAAGGATAGTCAACAGTTAACAAACATTCTCTTTACGAACATGACCTTCAAGGTTAGAATTGAACTTCTGCAAGTAAAAATCAACAGAGTTGCTGACGAGTTGGTATCTTGAGATATTTTGAACAAATGAAGGTACAACTAAATCTTAATCAAGGTTTCTGTACTCACTTTCACACCAAAAAGGAATCGTTTCTTTTTCCAATGAAAACAGAAGTCCGCAAGAGTGACCACACTATTATTGTAGTCACTCCAATATGCTTTGGTGTCTGGTCATTTGTGATGACCACCCAAATTGTTAAGGAGCCACAATTACCAAGTTCTCACAATGTTTGTTGCAATGACTTGCTTAGCCACAAGCGACTGCTTAAGTTTGAGTTCCCGGGACTAGAGATAGTTGCTGTGTCACATGGCTCGGAGCAAGCCTTTGCGAAAACACTGACACACAATGCCAAGTGGTACCAGGCTTTGCCCCCAACGGAGGTTGCTATACAAAAGCTTGCCCCAAACCATGTGACATAGCAACACTGTCTTTAGTCTGGGAAATCCAGTTTAAGTGTTTACTTATGACCAGTCAAGTCACTGTACCAGACTTTATCAAAATCAAACCCACAAATGGTTTTGTGGATAGACCACATTGGATAGAGCAGTCATTCAGTAACTTCTCACCCCAAATAGTCTGGCACCGACCATCTCCATAATTGTGGCCATATTTGTCAAGTGGCCACAATTATCGAGAGCAGCCAAAATGTTCAATGAAATGAACTAAAAAAAGTTGCAGCAGGAACTGACCAACTGATCCTAACGTCCTGCAGTAAAACTTGGGGGCCCTTTTCCCCCCAAAGCTGTTAAACAGAAATAATTGCTAAGCCAAATAGTTGCAGGGTATCAGTTGCAACAGTGTGAAGAACACAGCATTGCGGCTGGTATCCTGCTTTAGCTAAGCATAATTTATCTGTGCTAAGCAACTTGATAGTGCTCAAGAAAATGGACCCCATCCTATACAGGTACACTTAATGTAAAATTAACAAACCACGTAAATTAAATACAATCAAAGAACTTAGTTTTCAACAACACAGTTTTCAAGAGTTTGTTATGACTTGTAGGTTAACCATTCATACTTTATGTAACCCACAAATGAAATTATTAATGTAAAATTATTTTCTCTTCTGGGGTTGAGTTATTAGGACTACAATTTTGTTTTTTCTCTTGAAGTATTATCTGTCATATTTGGAGGAAATTATTGGATGAAATGATGTGTTGTTTTTTTTTGACCGATGACAACAAATAAACTCCACAGAAACCAAGCTTTGCTTGGGGTATTTGTTGTGACACAACATAAAGACATACCGGTGCTTAAAGGAACATTACAGAATTGGTAAGAACAAAACTTGTAAAATATACTTTTTTATCACAGATTTACATAAAACTAACACGGTCTAATGATGATGATAGTAGAAAACATCCCTTGAATTATTTCTGTCAGAAATGCCATATTTGATGAGAAATGAATAAACTAATTTTCCGATTGGAGTTTATCGCTCAGTGAGCGTTTTATTCATTTGTTGAATCTATATGATTTCATGCAAATGTGTAATCGGTTTTTCACTATTTTCTCGTGACCCAGATGGCTGATCGATCTCAAACTTCTACAGGTTTGTCAGTTTATGTATATGGTGGATTACATAAAGTGCTTACACAGCCAGCAACTGTTTTGTTAGCAAAAACCAATTCTGTAATGTTCCTTTAATGCTTCTCACTTGTCATCAACAAAGGGATCTATCAAACAATTCAGAGATGAAAATATGAGATGGCATCTTATGGTCAACTCTTTCGCCCAAATCCACTGCACTGTTTCTCTGGTGTGAGAAACTCACCAACGATGAAGTTCCTGAAATATTGCTCGCTGGTCTGGGCTCCCCCTGGTTCTAGACCCGGAACCTCCCAGATGTTACAATTCAGGGGTCGATTTCACAAAGCACTAAGATTCATCTTAAGATGAGTTATCAGTATTACCATAGTGATTTGTATTGTGACATCACTCTCTGCTAAGCAACTGCGATGGATTTGCAGTTACGATCAGTCTGAACTCTTTGTGAAATCGAGCCCTGGAGGTTTAAACATGTGCATCACCAGAAATACAAAACTACAGGACTGTTTCTTTTCCTTTTGGTGACTGCTTTACTTCGTAGGAAAATTGAAGGCTCAAAGGACTTTTTGAAAGAATCCTGAAATCAGGAAAATCTTGAAAAAAAATCACACCAAGCCAGATTGATTCCGTTTCCCTAAAGTTAGATGTAACATTTTTATCCGAGTCATAAATTTGGGAGAATTTGTCTGAAAAGCTGTTTTTTTTTTTTTCAAGGATATTGAGATTAGGTTTAAGCCCCACATTAATTTTTCCTCAAAAAGGAAACCATTTAATTTGGTTTCTGAAAAAGGTCTGGTCTATCCATCAACATTCTTGCAAGGTTAACGAACTGATCAAATAAAAAATTTAGAGAGGTTATTTTCAAATTAAAACAAATCAAAACACAGGACCCAAAATGAAATCCTAGGATGTGCGTGGTATTTGGTGTTAGGGTTTAGAAAAGTGAATGCCATAACGTGGCTGAACTGTTTCTTATTTGGCCGATAAAATAAATCTCTTGTTTCTAGTGACAGATTTGAAGTCATGGTGAAGGGTTGGTGTTTTTTTTTGTGTGTAGATGATTCCTTAGTTGGGCTAGGGCTATAAGACAGACACTCTATGCATGATGCAAGAATCTTTCACAATGCCCATTTATGGATTCCTAATTGTCAAGGAAACCCACCAATAGGATAACTGCATAAATGCTGCTGCGGACGTGGCAGTTTTCACACAAGAAGTAAACGGTTTTTTGCAAGTGCAAAATCTAGCCCATATGCCTTAGATAAATAACTAATAAGTTGTCAAATTTTGATACTTTTTGCGAATACGATCCTTTCTGGGCACCGTTTACTACAATTTGCAAACGTTGTGAGCTCATGCATTGAGTGCTTGGCTTATAGCCTAGCCGTTCTGTTGTAACTCAAACCAAGAACCTTTTCCAAATCTCGGCTTGGGCTCTGACTCCGACCTGGGCTGCATCATCAACTGTGGAGCAGTGTACATTTTGCGTGATGCCACAGAGCCCCGAGCCAAAGATAGAGACGAGGTTTGGAAAAAGGGAAAATTAGTCTGGTCCCTCTTTGTGTACTGAGAATCATAACCACCACTCCACCCAGGGTACAAGATCAAGCTAGCACCTGATGATAAAATCTCTACCTTTAACAACAAGTTTGAGAACATATCAAATCAAGTGATAACAGATTCACAAATTCCCCTTCAAGGAACTTCTTTTCACTTGAGATAAATACTTCACATCTGAACCTAGGGCTGCAGACAAATCTGAACACAAGAAACAAGAGATTATTTTACATGGCCATCATTAGCGGAAGACCTGTCATGAGCATCTATATAAGGCCGTGTCCGAATTGGTGGCTGTGGCTACGGCTACTGCTGGAACGCCATCATGCGCTGAAGCATAGGACATCCTTAGCAACAGCCGTAGCCGTAGCCGCCAATTTGTATACGGCCTCAGTTGATTAAGACATCACTCAATGACACACGGGAAAAAAAATACACTTGTAGAAATGATTCAATTAGAAGTTATTAGAGCACCCAGTACTTAAATAAAATGGTTTCATGGTAAAATGAGTCAAATATTTGAAGTCTGGTAAATACCTCATGCAAATGCAAAGCAAATAGATAGGTTGCAGTATGACGTAAGTCGGCCATCTTTACGGGCAGTTTAGAACAAACAGTCGTGCGTTTCGTGTGAGAACGGCGTGCAATACGCGTGCATTTCACGAAACTCATTGCAGGATTGGTCAGTGAACAACGCGGCCTGCGTTAATAAGTTGAGCGTTTGACGCACCTGCAAGCCAAAATGCAATTTGCCCATAAAGATGGCGTCTACTGGGAACTATCTATAGACTGTGCACTTAATGTTCTAACTTCTGGAACCTTTTGGGAACCTTGTCCAAGTGTATGACTTTATTTGTAACAGAAACAAAACCCTATCCACCCATAACCCTTCAAAGTACATCTGTTTGATTCTGTTGGACTGAGGATTGCACCAGTAAACTGATTACGCTTGACATGGGATCAGGCATACCACCATAATCACAGTTCCATAGTTGAGTTTGGGGTTTCAGTACTTGAGTTACCATTGGTGTATTGTAATGAGGTCTAGTTCTATGGATCAAATATCACAGAAAGGGGGGAGCAAGGCAATTCGAGTTAGATAGTAATCACCCACAAGGCTTCCAGTTAAGTTCCCTAATCAATTTGAAAATGTATGAAAATTTTATGAAAGAATGTAAATAGTTTACATTTGCATGAGATATGAACTAGTGTTTAGTAAGACCTAAAATCAACGGGTAATAAAAAATGACCATCAGGTTTGAACTCTTAGGAGTGGAAAATAAAGGCAACGCTTCCGATTATCTTTTTGGTGAAAAATCCCTGAAAAACATTAAAAGAAGAGTGACACAAACGGCCTCCATGGTCCATCTTACCCTTAGCTATTTAAAATGGGTCAAACTGACAACGCATTTTTTGCTTTCAACAAGTTCCTTTTGACAAACGAAAAGTCCAACCACCTCCAAGAAAGAAAAAGTTCAAAGCTCTGATCATGTAAAAAAGAACAGGATTTTAGAATCACGCCAAATAACTTTTTAAATCAGCTCTTTTCGCCGACTGATTCAAAGCATTTCTCCGAGAGCCGAGAAACTATAAGACAAATACGAATGGAGTAAGAAACCTTGTTAAACACAACACAAAAGACACATTCATGAGATTCCAGAACCACCCACAGTACATTCCTTGAAACGTTTTGGAGTTCTTAAGAAAAAAGTTGAGAGAAAGTATTAATTTGTTTTTCAAGCGTCCCGAGATGCACTTTTTTTTCCGTTCTTCTTCTTTCCGTTTGTAAACCTTGCTATTCCGCTTCTACAAAGCACACGTAAGACGACAAAGTTTCTGAAAAACAAGCGATGTAATGGCAAAAAATAGCAATAACTGCACGCAATATTTGCATGCTTTTCTTTGCAATACAAACAAAGCATATAGTAAAATTAGACAACCACAAACACATGGTTGTACGGTAGTCATACGGCTTACTCTAATACAGTACTACATCACTAGACTGGTATGTCTACACAGAGAGAGGTTGCGACCCTATGACATTTGACCTCTGACCTTAATCTCAGAATGGTTTGAATGGAGCTGATCGGTGTTTGGTTGGAACAAACCTTGATGTCTTGACCAACTTGTAATAAGAACAATGAATAAAAACAATACCAATATGTAGTTTAAATAGTGCTAAAGTTGAAAGTGCTTTATCAAACCCCGATGGGCGACACAAAGCGCTAGTTATTTTAACGACAGGTTTGCAGAGCTGATTGGTGTATGAGACCCACTTAAATATAGCTCCTTGTCAGGGGTTAAAAAATGTTGTGGTGCAATCTGCAGCCAAACATACCAGAAAACACAGGGGCATGAATTAATCACATTTTTTTGTTTGTGTTTTTTCCATTTTGACTGAAAAAAATTCCCAGCCAGAACAAAATTACTCCCCAAGTTTAAAATGAGGCTGAAAATGAAATTGAAAATCGTTGCTGGTATGGATTCTAAAACAAACAACTTTTGAGATTCTTTGAGGAATTAATGAATGACTTCACCTTTTGATTCCAACCAGTTGATTTCCAACCTGTTGAGCACAAAATTACAGGAAAGAAAACCTTGCTTAACAGAATCCGGTCACCGGCCCAAAACACCGTGTAATGTACATCGCTTGCGACTGGCTCCCTGCTGATTTTTCGCTTAGCAGACAAATTTGCTAAGCACAATTTTCTGCTTAGGAGCTTTATGAAATCTGGCCCAGGTGAGTTTCTTGTTAGGGGTATATGACCATCAGTTGCACAAGGTTTATGATATCCGTTTGATTATCATTTAGTTTGCATGACGTCATCTACAAGTTTTTAAAATTTTTATTTGGGCCCTTCCTTTGATTGGGTTCATCAAGAAACATATTTCATGTTGTTCTTAAACGAATCTAAATTAAATTCTCCATAATTTCAATGTTTTGATGCAAATGGACAAGTGACCACATTAGGAACTGCATTCCGCAGAACGTTTGCCGTGAAATTTTAACAAGTGTTGAGGAATGAAGTTGAGATTGTTGCCTTTGGGGAACTAACCACAGTGTGGACATTGAGAATTAACCCTCCTACTGTGTGACCATTCAATATCATCCACTGTGGTTTTGAGGGATAGATGCACTATACCAGCCTGCAATTTGATATTACGAGGTGAATGCATCTATGCAGTACACACATGGACACAGTTTAGTTCTGTGCACAGTTGTGCCACCAGACAAAATCCCTGCAGTTGAATGGTTTCATCTGGCTGGTCAACGTAATTTAGAAAAAGGTCGGGTCCCAGTTTCACAAGACTGCTCAAGCAGTTTTTCTGCTTGCGGAAAAGAAGCCACATGTCACATGGTATTTTGGTTGGTAACCGTTTTCCAGTAAGCAAAATTCGTGTTAAGCAATTCATTCCTGCTTAAGCAGCTCCATGAAAGTCAGGTCAAGGTCCGTGTAAGCTACTCTCTGTGTGTTTATTCTACCATGTCTAGTTACTTTTTGGTCTGTATACAGCCGCGTTAGGATCCAGCACTGACTTGCCATTGCCGATACTGGGCACCGGACTGACTGACGGCGACGGTGACTGCGATGATGAAGAACCCTGTGGAATGGAGACGGGGGTGGACGCTGCCGACGCCCCCGTAGTCGCACTCTGTGCCACAGACTGGGCTACCTGTATACCCCTCGAGGCATCACCGCCGCCGCTGGCCGCGTGAGCGTGCGGGCTGACGGGGAGAACCACAGGTGTGTCATCCGAGCTGACAAAGTTACCTGAATAGCGTGGCGTGCCCGAGATCGGAGACGTAGAGCCAGAGTAGTTACTGTGAGGCATGACGGCCATCACTTCAGCTATTTTTGTCTTCAACTCGCGGATCTCACGCTCTTTCTTCATCAGTTGGGCTGTAGGCAAAGAATAAACCAACATCAGAAATTACTAGGACATCAGTTTGCTTGAAAGTCAAGTTTCAACACTGTTTGCCGACAGAGTACAACAGTTGGGTCGAAGGCAAAGAAACAAACCAACACCAGAAATTACTAGGACATAAGTTTGCTTGGAAGTGAAGTTTCCCCAGTGTTTGCTGACAGAGTACAACATTCTAGCAACTTCCATATTTGGGGTTGCTGTACTGCCTCCATGCCCAGGGCCCAATTTCATAGAGCTGCTTAAGCACACAAAAATTATGCTTACCAGAGTAAGGTTACCAGCCAAACTACCATGTCACGTGTACAACTTGTGACTGGTGTCCTGCTCATTTCTGCTCAGCAGACACACTTGTTAGGCAATATTTTCTGCTTAAGCAGCTCTATGAAATAGAGCCCTGGGGTCGATTTCACAAAACTCTTCCTAACTTAGGACTAGTCCTAGGCAATACTAAGAGATAGGACTAGTCCTAAGTACTGGTCCTAACTTAGGACTAGTACTATCTCTTAGCATTGCCTAGGATTAGTCCTAAGTTAGGAAGAGTTTTGTGAAATCGACCCCTGGTCATTGCCTTGGAGCCCCTTGAAACATTCCAGTACAAATAAAAAAATAACCTTCACTAAGAAAAAAACTGCCTTGACTGAAGTATCAGGCCAGCGATTCGATTTAGAATGATAGAGAGAGAGAAAAAGATAGAGACAGAGGGAGAAGGAGAGAGAGAGAGAGGGGGATATATCTTACTCTGCATGATCTCCATCTGTCTACGAGCGTCACCCAGAGCAGAGAAGAGGTCCAGCTTCAGACGAGTCTCAGCACTCAGGCTAGTCTCGAGCTTCGCTGTCCTATCTTGCATTGCCATCAGAGCAGACATTAAGATATCCGTTTTATTCTGCGCTTCCTGACGCTCATGCATTAACTAAGAGAAGAAAAAAAAACAAGAAAAGCTATACATTGAGATGCCACATAGTCAATTTTTTTGACAGTCAATTGGTTTATATTCATAACATGTTGGATTTTGTCGGAGTATCCCCAACACCTTCAAAATCCAAATCATGTTTCATTGGATTAACCCTAACCTTTCAAATCCAACAGTATGCTCTATTGGATTATCCCTAACCCTTCAAAATCCAAAGCATGTTCTATTGGAACTACCCCTTCAAAATCCAACGCGTTTTCATTTACTATTAAATCCCTCTTATCCTTCAAAATCCAATGGCATTCCACTGGATTATCCCTTATCCTTCAAAATCCAACGGCATATTCCATTCTCTGAGTCCTTCTGGTAAGCTTGCCAGAATAAGAATGTAGACATGTCAACAGACAATATCATCCAACATACCTCTGTTTTTTTCTCCATTTCTCTGAGGTGATCATCTTTATCTCTAGATTCTTGTCGCAGACGTTGGATCTCAGAGTCTTGATCTAACATCCTCATCCTACAGGTATCACCACATTCTCCATATCTATCAATCACATACAATAATACAATAATAATCAATGCATTGGATCAGCTTATGGGTATAATCAATGCATGGATTAGCTAATGGGTATAAACAATGCAATGGATTAGCTTATGGGTGCGCATATGACATAAATAGTTCCCGATAGACACCATCTTTACAGGCAACTTGGGTTTTGGCGTTGCAACTTGGGTTTTGGCGTTGCAACTTGGGTTTTGGCATTGCAACTTGGGTTTTGGCGTTGCAACTTGGGTTTTGGCATTGCAACTTGGGTTTTGGCATTGCAACTTGGGTTTTGGCATTGCAACTTGGGTTTTGGCATTGCAACTTGGGTTTTGGCATTGCAACTTGGGTTTTGGCATTGCAACTTGGGTTTTGGCCATTGGAACTTGGGTTTTGGCATTGCAACTTGGGTTTTGGCATTGCAACTTGGGTTTTGGCATTGCAACTTGGGTTTTGGCATTGCAACTTGGGTTTTGGCGTTGCAACTTGGGTTTTGGCATTGCAACTTGGGTTTTGGCATTGCAACTTGGGTTTTGGCATTGCAACTTGGGTTTTGGCATTGCAACTTGGGTTTTGGCTTGCAACTTGGGTTTTGGCGTTGGGTCGCATCAAGTGTCTACGCAGCCGAGTGGTTCACCAACCAATCATGAAAGGAATTTGATAAAACTCTTGCTCATGTTTGAAGATACGACATATAGATAGTTTCCAATAGACGCCAGTTGGGTTCTGGCTTTGGGTCGTGCCAAGGAATTTGATAGAACTCTTGCACGCACAACGCATAGTTAAAAAATAACTATCTTTGCATGTAAAAATTGTCAACTTTAGACTGTGCGACGCCAAGTGGGAACTTTCTAGTGACAGAACACTCAGGTCGCCAGTCATCAAATGTTTTGATACAGTTCAGTCTGGCTTTTCCAATAGATTTTCTGTACAGAATGATTTTGACCATTGATTACAGTACCTTTTGCCCCTGTCTGTACCAGGCCAATGATGCTCAACATCGGAAATATTGTTGTCAAAATTAAACCCTTACTAAAGGAAATTAAGGCAGTAAACATTTTCATAATCTGCACTGAGATTTACTTTTTGGAGCAAATATGCATGAACACCGGACTCTGTCATCCCATGGGCCAATAGTTCGCTCATGGCATGCTGCAATCTCACACCGAGGTAAGTTTGCAATCTCTTGTAATCCTGTTTCATCAGGCAAAAGAATGAAGGTCTGGAATTAGCATTAAAGAGTGATTACGAGCATTGATTACAGCGCCTTCTGTCCCTGTCTGTACCAGGCCAACAATGCTTGACACCTTGAGTGCATTGCATTGTGAAGGCCACACAGTGAGCTGTCCAATTGAGTCAACCCATCCACCACTGTTGACCTCATCTCAAACAGAACGTTCCAAGCGTGTTACCAGATCAACCACCAAACACAAAACTTGATATACCTGCCTGCTCCTTGAACAATTTTACCTGGTAACACGCCTTCCGGAGTTAAGTGTTGATGTTTGTGCCTGACCCTTGAACAATTTTGCCTGGTAACACGCCTTCCGGAGTTAAGTGTTGATGTTGTGCCTTGAATTTGCCTGGACACGCTCGAGTAGGTGATTTGTGCCTGACCGAACAATTTTGCCTGGTAACACGCCTTCCAGAGTTAAGTGTTGATGTTTGTGCCTGACCCTTAAACAATTTTGCCTGGTAACACGCCTTCCGGAGTTAAGTGTTGATGTTTGTGCCTGACCCTGAACAATTTTGCTGGTAACGCCTTCCGGAGTTAGGTTTTCTCCCTGAACAATTTGCCTGGTAACATCGCCTTCCGGAGTTAAGTGGTTACACAATTTTCTTTTGAATGATGAAATCTCTTGCTTCCTGGTAGAGAATACTAACCTGCCTGGTGTAACCATTGCTGCTGCCCTGGCTGCTGCTGCCTCTTTAGATTTGCGGGTTTTACGTTCCTCTCTCATCAGACCCTCTAGAGACGTACGCGATTCCCGCTCAGTCTTCAGCTGCTGCTCAATGCGGGCGATGGTCTGCTTGTCTTGCTGTTTCTGAGTGACAAGATTATGCAACCTGGAAGAAAATACGCACGGAAGTGAAAATGTCTTCCATTAAGATCACGGATGAGACTGTTTAAGGAACAGTGAACACCTCAAGTAGGATTCAAACCCAAGACCTTTGCATTCTAGAGTAGCCAATTCAAACCCAAGACCTTTGCACTCTAGAGTAGCCAATTCAAACCCAAGACCTTTGCATTCTAGAGTAGCCAATTCAAACCCAAGACCTTTGCACTCTAGAGTAGCCAATTCAAACCCAAGACCTTTGCATTCTAGAGTAGCCAATTCAAACCCAAGACCTTTGCATTCTAGAGTAGCCAATTCAAACCCAAGACCTTTGCATTCTAGAGTAGCCAATTCAAACCCAAGACCTTTGCATTCTAGAGTAGCCAATTCAAACCCAAGACCTTTGCATTCTAAAGCAGATGTCTTACAAACTAGACCAAAGCTTGGTACTGGGAAGGTACTGAGCATACAGTGCTCAACACCATCAGTGCAAGGGTATGAATGGGAATAAAAGAGTAGTGACTCTGTCTTAACCGGCCACTTAAAACCTTGCAGGTCCGGCGAGGTCCTATATCGCACGGCCACAACCCTGGCGGTTTTAAACGTCCGGTTAAAACCTTGTCGCCTACCCTTTTATTCACTTATTAAAACATACCTGTTAGCAATGTGAAGTACAATATACTTGAGTTTTACCCTACACAAATTAATGTTAAGTGTATACTTGGTGCTTTCCAAGGCTTGCTGATAACAAATCCACAAGCACCTCTGATGGGATTAAGGGGGAAGGGAGGGGAGATACTTACTTTGTCTGCAAAGTCTCATAATCTCTTTTCATCTGATCTAACTCAGCTTGACTATGCTGCTCATCAGACAGAAGCGTGTTGACCTGTGACTTCAGGTCGGCTTGCATCTGACGACTCGCCTGCAGGTCGGCTTTCAATCTCTTTATATCCGACTCCAACCTAATGAGAACAAGAACATGAATATTCATGAAGCTACTTCATCCTAATCAAACAAGAAAATGGATATTCATGAAGCTACTTCAACCTAATCAAACAAGAATGTGAATATTCATGAAGCTACTTCAACCTAATCAAACAAGAATGTGAATATTTATGAAGCTACTTCAACCTTATCAAACAAGACAATGAATATTCATGAAGCTACTTCAACCTTATCAAACAAGAAAATGGATATTCATGAAGCTACTTCAACCTTATCAAACAAGACAATGAATATTCATGAAGCTACTTCAACCTAATCAAACAAAATGTGAATATTCATGAAGCTACTTCAACCTTATCAAACAAGAAAATAGATATTCATAAAGCTACTTCCTCCTCATCAAAACAAGAGCGTGAATATTCATGAAGCTATTGCAACATAATCAGACCAAGACAATGAATATTCATAAAATTACTTCATCCTAACCAAAAGAATAAATGAATATTCAAGAACCAGTAAGTGAATATTCATAAAGCTACTTCATCCTAATCACAACAAGAAACCCTTTTTGCCAATCTTGCCACACTTGTGCGTCCATCACATAGGTTTAATGGCCATCAGTTTGGCAAAGTTCTTAATCATTAACAGGTAACCGGAAACGGAGGTGAAGTCTTATTCTCATTTTTGTGTTCGTTATTTTGGTTTTACTTTCATATTGTTTATCCCTTAGTATTGCATTCCCAACATTTCCATGGCCATAAACTACATGAAACAAAAATAATTGACAAAATAAATTTCCTGAATTTTCAAAGTAAAAGTGATTCATCCAAAACAAAACAAAACAAGAAAATTAATAATGTTTTACTTTACTTTTGCTTTTGAATATTTTACTTTTACTTTTGCTAACTTAGTTATATATTTTTAAGAGAAGCATTGGGTTAATTTCTAACTTCTGGCCGTTTGGAATTTTTGATTGTCTTTGTAATACTTAACTTGTACATTGTAAGCATGTCAGACTAGTATTGCACCGTGATACTACCGACCATGTTTTGTGTTTTTAAACTGAAATAAATAAATACGCAAATAAAACATGGAAACTGTGTTCACAGCAAGAATCAAGTTTGGTTTTATAAACCAGTAGTACAGATTTACCTATACCCAGGGCTTAAAGCTACTTCACAGTTCCTTTGGGAAAGCGAACCAATTGCCAGTTGTAATGACCCAAGCAATCACTGTGCACTTTTCTCACTTTCACACAAGGAAATTCTCTTCACTTTTTCAGTTTGCATAAGAAAGCTTAAGACAGGATTCGGTAACTACATGCAGGCAACCAAATCGGCTAAAAAATTCACAGAAAAAGTCGTCAACATTTACTGGACATTCGCAAACCAGCGTCCATACAGCTGCTTTATAGCACAAAAATAAATATGGAAGCATAAACCAATTTTGCTTACCAGAATAAAGTTACCAGCCAAAATGCCATGTCACATGTACATTTTGTGACTGGTTTCCTGCTAATTTTTTGCTTAGCAGAAGACATTTATCAGGCCTGTATGCTTCATTCTAGAAAGGGAAAGGGCACCAAGGCATTCTCTCCTGGGTAAAGGGCACCCTATGAGGAAATTGTAAATTTCTATTGGAGCATTTCAAGGGCATGAAGGCAATGACCAGGGGCATCGAGGCTATCGCCTCCGTTGCCTTCGTGAAGTATCAGGCCTGATTTATTAAGCATCGTTATTACCAGAATAAAGTTACCAGCCAAAATGCCATGTCATGTGTACAACGTGTGACTGGTTTCCTGCTAATTTTTGCTTACCAGAAGATATTTATTATGCATTGTTATTACCAGAATAAAGTTACCAGGCAAATGCCATATCATTTGTACAATTTGTGACTGGTTTCCTGCTAATTTTTGCTTAGCAGAAGAAACCCATTAAGTAATATTTTTCTACCATGGTACATCTTTGAAAGTGGGCCTAGGATATGTTATACATTTGTGGCGTGTCGTGGCCGAGCGGATAAGAGCACCGGACTCAAGCTCTGGTGTTTCTGTTCAGCAGAGTGTGGGTTCGAGTCCCAGTCGTGACACTTGTGTCCTTAAGCAAGACACTTAACCATTATTGCTTCGTCCTTCGGATGGGACGTAAAGCCGTTGGTCCCGTGTGTTGTGTAATGCACGTAAAAGAACCCAGTGCACTTATCGAAAAGAGAAGGGGTTCGCCCCGGTGTTCCTGGTTTGATTGGCAGCATATTGCGCCACCGCAACTTGTAAACCATTACATTGTGCTATAATGCATAGGTCTCATACTTCAAACGTAGCTCCACATACATTGGCGCATATTGCGCCACCGCACCTTGTAAACATTACATTGTGCTATAAATGCATAGGTCTCATACTTCAAAACGTAGCTCCACATACATGGCAGGTGAAAATACTGAGCACTTTGTATCCTTTGGCAAAAGGCGCTATATAAATACAGTTTATTATTATTATTATTATGTATACAGCTGATCGTGCAGTGTGGCTATAAAATGAGTGTAGTCAAAAGACGCACAGACATCCATCGCTGACACCAACAGGTTTTGTTGTTGTTCTTTTCTACAGAGCACCACACACATTGCTGGACAAACATCAGAGATCTACATGTACTTTGTATATTCACGACCTTTTCCCACAATTGGTAGAAAAATGGCATTTACAAAACTAGTAGACTCAAGTTTTAAAGCTTCATGTAGTATACATGTAGTTCAACCAGCATGAGTGACTCAACTAAGGAAGTTAGGGCTCCATCTCTGCAACAGACCTTCTGTGGAATTATTGTTACTGAACTTTGTTTGTTTTGTAGCCCAAAATGATGCCACAATTTTGGGTTCACGCGCCCTTGTTTTCTCATGTTAAATTGGGTTTAAGCATGTAGTTTGTGATAATTTTACGGTGTCATACAGTCATTGACTTCAACTGTCTGTTACATATTGTATCAAAGTTTATGTATGATTTGGTAGCCAACTGAATACACGCATCATGACATGACTTGTTTAAATTCTTTTCAATATTTTAGGGTTGAACAAAGAAAAATTGACTAGAGCGAGTTCTGAATCTGCGACATCCGGATTAACGTGCCGGCGCTCTACCAACTGAGCCATCTAGCCGATGTTGGCGGTCTCCCTATTTTGTCAATATCTTTGTTTGAGGGTGCCAGTCAGTAGCCATACAACTGTTAACTGCCAGAGATCACACCCAATTTACGATACAACCAGGGAAGCGGCAGCAGAGGGATCACCTCAATGGCGTGTCTTGCCGAGTGGTTAAAAGCACTGGACCTAAGCTCTGGTGTTTCTGATCAACAGAGTGTGGGTTTGAGTCTCGGTCGTGGCACTTGGTCCTTGAGCATGATACTTGACCATGCTTTGTCCTTCGGATGGGACATTAAGCCGTAGGTCTTGTGTACTAGAATTGGTAGCGCATGTAAAAGAACCCAGAACACTTATCGTGGAAGATAGGGGTTAACTCTGGTGATTCTGGTTCACATACATGTAGAAAGCACCCTTATTAATAATAATAAATAGTGGCTTCTTATATACACTCATATCCGTCACTCAGTGACGCTCAAGGCGCTTCAATAGTCAGTATTTTCCTGCAAGGTATTGTGGAGCTACGTTTTGAAGTATTAGGCCTATTCCTTAACAAAGCACCATGATGGTTTACAAGGTGCTGTGGTGCAATATGCTGCCAATCAAACCAGGAACACCAGGGCGAACCCCTTCTCTTTTTGATAAGTGCACTGGGTTCTTTTACGTGCATTACACAACACACAGGACCTATGGCTTATGTCCCATCCGAAGAACGTAGCAATAATGGTTAAGTGTCTTGCTTAAGGACACAAGTGTCACGACTGGGACTCAAACCCACACTCTGCTGAACAGAAACACCAGAGCTTGAGTCCGGTGCTCTTAACCGCTCGGCCACGACACACCCTTGTTTACAGGTTTCCTCAGGCTTGCGAGCTACAGTGATTAACTTCTCTTATGAGGCATCCTTGGTTTCCTTACCAGAAATATATAATAATCAAGACAATTATTGAAACAGCAGAATCACAGAATAAAACCTTCTTAAAATGGATCCTCAGACTTCAACTTTAGTTCAGGAAGTCCCTGACAGCTTCCAATACAGATGTGCCTTTTGCTTATATCTATACCGCCTCTACTGACATCTTCCGACCGGTATGTTTGCAAATGCTCTTTTGCATAGTTAAGAATCGAAAGGCCGCATAAAACTAAGGCAGCCTGACCCATGATGTCACTCCTAAACCAAATTTACCCAAAACACTCACCTGCCGGCAGAAACTGACTGTTTTGGTTTCGCCGTGACATCAGCACGTCGTCTGGAGTGCAACTCCTCAAGAGGTGTCTCTTACCTAGGAAAACAACTCTCTTCCCTACAAAAAAAAACAGCCCAAAGTCTGGGATCCTATAACTCACCTCAAAACCTTATCATCTTTGACAGGAGCAGAAGGCACCGCACCATTAGCTATATCAGCGTTCAGATTGGTGTCTTTCTCCTTGTCTTTGTTTTCCAGCTTTGAGGCTAACGGCTTGGGCTTCTTGCTCCCACCGTGGGAGAGGGACGACCCACTGTTATCCTTCCCAGGCGGGTTCTTCTGCCGTTGCCCCGAGCCCACCGTATTATGCTTTAAGTTTTTAGCCTGCATCTGTTCATTCGCCAAGTTTTCCTTTGACCCGTCGTAATCGTTCACACTGCGCGGTGGCAGTCTAGTCTCAATCAAGTCCGGGTCTCCAGATTTGGAGGTGACAGTGGCATTGTTGCTGGTAGCTTGCTTACGCGACGGCTCCTTGCTGCTTTTGTCATTGTCCGAAGAACCCTTAGTCACTTGGATAACCGGCGATCCTTTCCTTGAGGTAACACCGTTGGACGAAGGCTCTTCTAGTTTATTTGAAATCGCTCCTGGATTAAAAACGCAAACACAAAGAATTAAATCACAGCATTGAAATATCCAACTCAACCATAGTTTTACCCAGGCCCAACCCTCCTACCCTTCAAAGTTCAACCGCATGTTTTGTTTGATTCTGTTGGACTGAGAACTGCACTGGAGAACTGATCATGCGTTACATGGGATCAGGCATACCACCATAATCAGAGTCCAACAGTTTGGGTGTTGAGTTACCATATGGTGATGGATTTTGTTAGAGTGAGGAAGGATCCTAGTAAATCACTCATGGGATCAGGCATACCACCATAATAAGAGTCCAACAGTTTGGGTATTGAGTTACCATATGGTGTTGGATTTTGTTAGAGTGAGGAAGGATCCTAGTAAATCACTCATGGGATCAGGCATACCACCATAATAAGAGTCCAACAGTTTGGGTATTGAGTTACCATATGGTGTTGGATTTTGTTAGAGTGAGAAAGGATCCTAGTAAATCACTCATGGGATCAGGCATACCACCATAATCAGAGTCCAGCAGTTTGGGTGTTGAGTTACCATATGGTGTTGGATTTTGTTAGAGTGAGGAAGGATCCTAGTAAATCACTCATGGGATCAGGCATACCACCATAATAAGAGTCTGGCAGCAGTTTGAGTGTAGAGTTACCATATGGTGTTGGATTTTGTTAGAGTGAGGAAGGATCCTAGTAAATCACTCATGGGATCAGGCATACCACCATAATAAGAGTCTGGCAGCAGTTTGAGTGTTGAGTTACCATATGGTGTTGGATTTTGTTAGAGTGAGGATATTGATATTGTGTATAAAAAAGCCTTTGGTGCGCCACGGCTGCACAGGGCTGTATACTCCCCAGGAAGCTGAGAAATTACAGGAATGCTATTGGCCCAATGACCAAGGCACTAATGTAAAGCGCCTTGAAACATTATTGTATAATGCGCTATATAAGAACTAGTTATAATTATTATTATTATTATTAAGGAGCACCATGCTCTTTGGTGTAGTGGTAAAGAGATCAACTCTAGAATGCAGCACCGTGGGTTCGAATCCCACCTAAGTGAATAATTTTTCCCCACAGGACTCGGAAAAGTACAGTTTCAAATCACACATTGGTCTTGCTTAAAACCAACAGCATCATCTTGAGGATGTTCGTTCACATTCAGAACATAGACCTTTATCATGCCTAGACCATTATCGTCTTGTTCCTTGTGTGCATGAGCAATAATGAATATTGATTCTTATTTTACCAGACTATTTTTGTCCTTGGTTTGATCACATTGATTCAAATGGCAGGAATACAAGATGGCTCCACCCTGATATACTGTAGGTCTGTACTTGGTGCTGTCATGGTCTACAACACATTCCTAACATAAGAAGAAACTATAAGTAAACTTGCGGGTACAACCATGTGTAAATCTCTTTTGTGGGAGTGCTGGCTCTGAAAAGAGCCGGTGTGGTCTCGACGTTTCAAACAGTATACTCTGCTCGTCTCTAAAAGAAACACTCCCACAAAAGAGATTTACATTACACAAGACACGGGACCTTTTTGCTTAAGGACACAAGTGTCACGACCGGGACTCGAACCCACACTCTGCTGATCAGAAACACCAGAGGTTGAGTCCGGTGCTCTTATCCGCTCAGCCACGACACGCCATAAGGTTAAAAGAAGCAATTATGGTTACTAGCCTTGTTCAACATCATAAGTGTCATGACCTGGATTCGAACCCACACTCCAATGATTCAGCCATCAGAGCTAGACTCTCACCTTTTTGTTTCTCTGCTGTTAAGACAGCATTCTGAAGCTGATGGTGCTGTTGTTGTTCTGGTGGCAAGGCTTGTTGTAACAGCTGGATGTAGAAATCGTTTTCTTTCTGAACTTCTTTCTGCTTTCGAAGTCTCATCCGATCGCTGACGTAACTTTTAAAACTAATACCGAGTGTAACTACTGGATAACCGATGCTAGAACAGAGAAGAAAAACAGAGTCCGTAAAATGTAGAAGTGTCAACCAGAAATCTTTCCTGAACAAAATATCTAAGTATTAAGTAAAGACAAGGCAGCTTTTTCTTGGTATGGGAGCGCGTAAAAAGTTAGGCATATTCTAGGCATGAAAAAACGTACCCGTAGGTCCACGATCTAGTGAACTGCCAGATCATTCTGCAGGATCGTGGCGTTTTGCAGAGCTTTGGAATCTATCCCACATGTACAAGGGAGAATTAAGCAGTGGCATTTTTAACATTTCAATGCAACGTTCCACCCAATAGAACGTTCTGCCCAATAGAACGGTCCATGTATGCCTGCTGGAATTCTTAACCGAGACATAGAGGCAATGACCAGGGGAACGCAGGCAATGACCAGGGGCACGCAGGCAATGACCAGGGGCATGGAGGCAATGACCAGGGCATGGAGGCAATGACCAGGGCATGGAGGCAATGACAGGGGCATGGAGGCAATGACCAGGGGCATGGAGGCAATGACCAGGGGCATGGAGGCAATGACCAGGGGCATGGAGGCAATGACCAGGGGCATGGAGGCAATGACCAGGGGCATGGAGGCAATGACCAGGGGCATGGAGGCAATGACCAGGGGCATGGAGGCAATGACCAGGGGCATGGAGGCAATGACCAGGGGCATGGAGGCAATGACCAGGGGCATGGAGGCAATGACCAGGGGCATGGAGGCAATGACCAGGGGCATGGAGGCAATGACCAGGGGCATGGAGGCAATGACCAGGGGCATGGAGGCAATGACCAGGGGGCATGGAGGCAATGACCAGGGGGCATGGAGGCAATGACAAGGGGGCATGGAGGCAATGACCAGGGGCATGGAGGCAATGACCAGGGGCATGGAGGCAATGACCAGGGCCATGGAGGCAATGACCAGGGCCATGGAGGCAATGACCAGGGGCATGGAGGCAATGACCAGGGGCATGGAGGCAATGACTAGGGGCATGGCGACAATGACCAGGGGCATGGAGGCAATGACCGGGGCATGGAGGCAATGACCGGGGGCATGGAGGCAATGACCGGGGGCATGGAGGCAATGACCGGGGGCATGAAGGCAATGACCAGGGGCACGCAGGCAATGACCAGGGGCACGCAGGCAATGACAAGGGGGCATGGAGGCAATGACCAGGGGCATGGAGGCAATGACCAGGGGGCATGGAGGCAATGACCAGGGGCATGGAGGCAATGACCAGGGGCATGGAGGCAAAGACCAGGGGCATGGAGGCAATGACCAGGGGCATGGAGGCAATGACCAGGGGCATGGAGGCAATGACCAGGGGCATGGAGGCAATGACCAGGGGCATGGAGGCAATGACCAGGGGCATGGAGGCAATGACCAGGCAGGAGGCAATGCCAGGCATGGAGGCAATGACCAGGGGCATGGAGGCAATGACCAGGGGCACCAAGGCAATGGCCTCCGTTGCCTTCATGAAGTATCAGGCCTGAACCCTTCATCTTATATTTACCAATGTGCCGCAAACGGTCTACAGAGATCCAGATGAAAAGGTATGACCGATCTGAACTCTCGCAATCGAACCGATGCCTCGATGTAAACAAACAACAGCCATAGTGACACTGTGGGCAGACAAATGCCTCGATCTGTAGACAAAACAACACACGAGTAGTTCATTACCAAGATAACACCTGCTAGTGTAATATGACAATAGCGTAGACTAACATAAAATGTAATTACATGGCTTTCCGAACAACATTCCAATCATGTCCATGTTAGTATTTCAAGGTAGTGCATTCATTTAGATTCTGAATACTGATGTTGGCAACAGACTGAGCAATATCAAGAAGGGTAGAATGGATCGTGTTTGAATTCATGCCCTAGTAATTGACGTGAAGTTACATGTTTACACAAAGTGGCTGTGAATACAAAATTTACTTGTATCGAGTACAGAGTCTGCAATGCGATGATAGGAAAGATGATAAACTACTGCACATGGTGAAGTGCGCTGTTCTGCAGATGCCATATTTTAATTTACTCGGCCATGGTTTTCATTTTTATAATTTTGCTTGAACTATTACCTCTTTATCTTAACCTTTTGTGTCTTCTCACAATGTTTTTTTTAAAAATAATTTTGTGTCAGGCGTAAAATCCATGTGTCCGTCATGCGTTGTGCGTGCACCACCCTTTAAAATGACAATAAACGCCAAGCAATGCACACAATTTTTTATGGACGGAGCAGTGTGCAATACGGAAGGAACCACATGCGTTGCTTGGTGTGTATAATCATATATGGGTTTTGAGGCATTGCATGGTGAGGTATCAGGTTTGCGGTAACACCATGTGTAAAAAATATCTACTTGCTGTGTAGATTTGTTCTTTAGAGAACTTATCTTGCTATTTATTCTACTACCGCGGAGTAGGTTTTTTCGGAATTCGGGAGACTTCTCAGTTCTGAAAAGAACTGTCCTGCTTATTAACTACTACCTGGGCGGGAGGTAGGAAATCGGCCTGGACTACTACTTTAGCTTTGTAGATCGGGGGGACTTCTCGTAATTAACTGCACTTCCGCGGAGTGAATTCCTGAAAACCTACTCCGCGGTAGTAGAATAAATAGCAAGACAAGTTCTCTAAAGAACAAATCTACACAGCAAGTAGATATTTTTTACACATGGTGTTACCGCAAACCGAATATATACTGTGTATAATCATTTTTACGCATTGCGCACTACACTTTGCGCACAACCCACTACGGACGCAAAGATTTCTGGCCGAAAGGTGCAACAAAATCGAATTGACAACCCTGCTAGATGCAGCAGAATGCAATGAGAAATTAGAGGATTCTGTTGCATTGTGAAGTAAACTGGTTAACGCAAGCCTTGGCACTGCAGGGCTCGAATTTGACACTGGACCGAAGGCCCGAGGCCAGTGATTTTAGTATTGGGCCAGTAAACTCATGACCGGACAAGTCCGGTGGTCTTGTGGTTTCAATTCAATAACATTTTATGTAACCAAACTCACTCTATAATATCTTGTAAACAGAAACAAATTATGTTTGAATGTTGACTTTGAGTAATGATTAGAATAATTAATACCCTTGGACAAATGAGGTAAATCTTCTCTTATATGTCTTAGTGCTCGTTCAATTAAATGCAAGTTAAACTGTTCAAGGAAGTCTTTTCTCAGTTTGAATCTGGTCTTGCAAAATTATTTCTGGTCCAGTAAAAATTTTGAGATACAAGTCCTGTGGTCTTGTGGATTTCCCCCCAAATTCGAACCATGCACTGGACAGTTTAGGGCTTGTATTTTTTTGGGGGGGAGGGGAATCCACAAGACCACAGAGCCTGTAGCTCAAAATGTTTGCTGGATCACAATTTATTTTTTAAAAAGAAAACAAAACTTAAAAATTAAGTTTTTAAATTTTGAACGAGCATTCAGAGAAGATTTGTCTAACTTGTATTTAATACTCAACAAAATTGAAAGATATTTATCAGACTGAAAGTCAAACGTCTGAACAAGAAAACACGAGACCACTGGACTTGTCCAGTCATGAGTTTACTGGCCCATTACTACAATTACTGGCCTCGGGCCTGCGATCCAGTGTTTATTTCAAGCCCTGCAATTCCCCTGCGATTGACGCTTGCTGCGTGTACTTGGAAATAAATGTAAGGACCCTGTACACTGTGAAATGCAACTCCACGCAATCAGAGTATGGGATTTGTGTTGACCGTTAAATGCAATATACAACAGTCCAGGGCTCGCCCTTAACACTAGCCTGGCATACAATGTCTAGTAAAAATTGCCATGGGCTAGTAAACACCACCTCTTAACTTGCCCTGTGGGCTACTAAAAACTGTGCAACCTCCTTGTTTAAAATGCTCATTTCTTCCTTTTTAGATGTGAATAATTAATGTATGAAATGTGTTAATCATTCTTGAGTGTATGAATATAACTTCATTTGGTCATTAAACTGGTTGCGATCAGAACATTACATTTATGTCAATTCTGGGCTACTAAAACTTCCTGGGGGCAAGTAAAATACACAGTTTACTGGCCCGGAGGGCTACTTTACAAAAAGCTTAAGCGCAAGGCCTGCAGTCTTTCACTACTGTGCGTTTTGATACATTTTGTAGGGTTGGGTTGATTCAATGCCCCCCCTTCCCTTTTAACTGTTATTTGTTTATTTACATCCCATGTAAGTATTAATTTATTTATTAATTTCATTGATAAATTTGTGTTTCTCGTTTGTATTTTGGGGGAAATGGCCATTATTTGATTCTGCCTACTGTACTACATTACATGTATTAGCTA
The DNA here is from genome assembly GCA_032158295.1 of Pycnopodia helianthoides. Taxonomy (NCBI): domain Eukaryota; kingdom Metazoa; phylum Echinodermata; class Asteroidea; order Forcipulatida; family Asteriidae; genus Pycnopodia; species Pycnopodia helianthoides. The sequence continues at coordinate 21,341,186 of CM063252.1, read as the reverse complement.
CAAAAAAACCACTTTCTGCACAAATTACTCAGCACTTCATTTAAGAAAATACATTTGCATCTCAAATATGAAATTTGTAATTTTACCTTATAGAAATTTATCTACAAATCATATTCACAGAAAGACACAGTCATCATGCAAATTAAGCCAGATGGTAACATCAACTACAAGTTGATAAATCATTCCATCCACTGCGTTGGGAAATCCAAACATTAGGCAGCATGCAATTTATTATGACGATGACCAGTCGACTTGTTGAGGTCGGAACCCGAACAAAACACACATCACGGGGTTTTAATTTGATCAAATCTCTCCCCGATTCATCTTCTCCGATGACAATCGGGGGGGGGGGGCTTGGGGAGAGAGATGCGTTACCATGGTAACACAATTTAGCGACGGCGGGGGGGGGGGGGGGAAAGGGAGTGGTGGTCTATGTTTCACCGTTCCCAAAGGATTGATGGTATTGTTGAGAGACGCGGTAGTATTACAGGGATTGTAATGTAATGTGATGTGAGACTAGTGGACGGCGTGACCCGGCGTAGATAACGTTAAATGATGCACTTAGATGCATAATCATGTACAAATTGAAGAGACAAGCATGGTGCTGTGTGGCAGTCACTGCATTATGGTAAATTACCAGCTGCCCGCTTCCAAGTGCTGTAGTATCCACTTCATGTCATTGTGTGATCAGGGATTAATATTAATCGCTAGGTTAACAGCTAATCAATTTAATCCAACGGACTATTAAGATTAATATCAAAAATATTAAAATAAACAAACAAATTTGATAAGAACTTCCTATTTGACCACAACTACATGTACTGTACATTGATAAAAACACAATCAACTCCTACATGAAATGGTCCGCCATCCTAACTTCTTTCCCTTTATTAATATGTAACCATATCGAGGCTGGAAAAAAATTAGTCTGGTTCGGTACATAAAAATCAGAATTTGAACCATAGCTGCAGAGATACACACGGGAATCCAAACAAGAGGTGGTAGCCATACGATAACATATTGCAATAGAATAACAAAAATACACAAAAATGAGAATACTTTTCACAACGGAGCTACATGTACATGACATGTGTACACCAGGGCCATTTCGCTGAAAAAATTTTTATGCTTAGCAAAATAAGCAGGAAACCGGTCACAACTGTATGTACATGCACATGCACATGTACATGTACATGTATGACATGGTATTTTAGCTGGTAACCTTATTCTGGTAAGCATTATTTTGTTGTGCTTAGCTCCTTTTTCTACATAAACAGCTTTATGATAGCGCTGCTTAACGGTAAGCAAATTTTTGTGCAGAAAATTTTGCTGAAGCATAAGCTTATTTCACAGATTCGTAAGAAACTTAGATGACCAGCTTGCGCGTTCACCATGGATTTGCATTGTTACGTCATTCATTTTCCATATCAGTAAGCACTGGAAGGTTAGTGTGTCTTTTCGTTCACTGACGGTTAGCAGCGCTATGAAATGGACACAGTAAGCACAAAATCGGCCGTTAAGCAGCTCTATGAAGTTGAGTCCAGGGCCCAGTTTTAACTGCTTAAAAGCAAAAAAAAAAATAATAATCCTAAGCAAATTCTTGTGCTAAGGCACCAGTCGTAACAAAGTAAACAACATTATTTGTTTGGCTGGTAACCAGTTCCTGCCTAGCAATGTATTGTTCTGTTGTGCTTGCAAGCTTTATGAAATTGGCCCCAGATAATTTCATTGCTACATGTAGTATTTGATGGTTGTACATGTACATGGAACAAAACTACAGATAGGTTGTGCAATATGACATAAAAATATCATAATATAGACCTATTATAGATGTTGTGTGATAGCAAACAAAAATAGGGTTAGATAAAAAAGTATCAGACAGCCATTATGAGAGCTCGTACAGTATATAACAGATGTTGCAGGATGGTAAAATATTTCAAGATTTTATAGATTGTTTTATAGATTGAAATTTTTAAAGTAAGGCCCCCCAAAAAAGGGTTCTGTTTCCGGTTCCCCGATCGACCCTAGTTATACGCCACGACCCTAAACTTTTTATTCGGGGGAAAAAAAAAAAAAAAAAAATGTGTGAAGCGCATTCCATGGACTTGCGCAATCTGCAAATTGCGCACATTTTTGCAAAATCGGCCGCTTGAACTGCCAATCTAAAGAGCGCAAACTGAAGATTGCGCACAATTTTTCCTAATTGGTTGTGCAAATCCGTTGATCGCGCTCAACACATGAACGATCGTGGACATATCGTCAATCGTATGGGAATAAAAAAAAAACGCAAAACAAAAAAACTTTCCGACCTACTGACCCTATTTTTAAATGACATGTAATCGGAAACAGAACCCTTTTTTGGGGGCCTAAAAAGTAAAATGTGTTACGGTTAGACAAAAACAGCTAAAGAATATGTGAGAAAATTACAGTTAAAAACAAGAGGCATTTACTCAAGGAGCAAGAAACGTGATTTATTAGGAATTTCTTGGACTCTGGAGCACTAAAGACTAGCCAGTCAACACTCCAAACGGTTTCGATAATGCCAAACCCCATCTCAAATGTGTACACAGAGATTGATTTCCAGGTAAATGAAATCAGAGGTAACACTAGTTGCTTGTGTTTTAATTCAACTCCACATTATTCGTCCAGAAAGTGCAATGCACTCGATCATGGCTAATGCATCTCACTTGACATTTCAGCATGTCTGGACAGTTTTTGAATATCTTGAAATATTTCCTGGTCTGGTAGTGAGGGGTTTAAAGACACTGGACACCTTTGGTAGTTGTCAAAGACCAGTCTTCTCACTTGGTGTATCTCAACATATGCACAAAATAACAAACCTGTGAAAATTTGAGCTCAATTGGTCGTCGAAGTTGCGAGATAATAATGGAAGAAAAAACACCCTCGTCACACGAAGTTGTGTGCTTTCAGATGCTTGATTTCAAGACCTCACGCGTGAGGTCTCAAAATCAATTCAATATTTTACTGAGAAATTACTTCTTTCTCAAAAACTAGGTTACTTCAGAGGGAGCCATTTCTCACAATGTTTTATACTATCAACAGCTCTCCATTGCTCGTTACCAAGTAAGGTTTTATGCTAACAATTATTTTGAGTAATTACCAATAGTGTCCAGTGCCTTTAAAAGTTGAATAGTTCAGATGAATTGAAGGAGAGGTTTTACAGAACAGAGGAATTTAAAGACTCTGTTCATCAACTCGAAACATTTTTTTTAAACGGGAGGTTCGGAGCGTCGCCTTGTTTAACAGATGATAAGGCCCCCCAAAAAGGGTTGTGTTTCCGGTGCCCCGACCAACCCTAGTTTTTACGCCGTGGCCCTAAACTTTTTATCGGCCTTTAGAAAAAAACGGGATAAAACGGGGAAAAAAAAAATAAAATAAAAAAACAAAAACCTATTTTACCTGGAAGAAAATGTCTGACTTTTACCAATTTACCATGTTTTAGGCAACATTTGACATACAAACCAGAACATATCAAGAAGAATTTACAGATACCTCAGTGATTTGCGCCTGCGATGTCCAACGACTCGACTACGAGCGAAAAATACCCAAAATGCAATGCACAGAGCACACGTGTGTACACGGCGCTGTGTGAAGTGCATTCCATGGGTTTGCGCAATTTGAAGATTGCAAAATCGGCCACTTGAACTGCCTATCTAAAGAGCGCAAACTGAAGATTGCACACAATTTGCAAGGTCGGGCAGATTAACTGCCAAATCTGCAGAGCGCAAACTGCAGTTTGCGCGCAATTTTGCCTAATTCGCTGTGCAAATCCGTTGATTGCACTCAACACATGAACGATCGTGGACGTATAGTCAATCGTATCAGAATTTAAAAAAAACGCAAAATAAAAAAACTTTACGACCTATTTTTAAATGAAATGTAATCAGAGACAGGACTTTTTTTTTTTTGGCCTAAGAAATCAATCCCCACATCTTGTAAATGTCGTCAACCAACTGGCCAAATGCTACTTCAAACACTTGATGAGGACCAGTCAAAATGCACCCAGAAGGGATCTGGTTTTGGCTACATGTACATGTAGAACTTTCAGTATTGAAAGTATCCCTATTTACTTTGGAAGCTGGTGGACTAGTAAAATGACAAGAAAACTTGCTCACTGGTGGCACAAGTCATTGAAATAGTTAAAGCATAGACCCTGTCGTATGTACATGTACAATAAGCACAAAATCAGAGCTTACAGTAAGAGCAAAAACAGAGCTTGCAGTAAGCACAAAATCAGAGCTTACAGTTAGCACAAACACAGAGCTTACAGTTAGCATAACAACAAAGCTTACAGTACATGTAAGCACAACAACAGAGCACAACAACAGAGTTTACTGTAAGCACAAAATCAGAGCCTACAGTAAGCACACAAACAGAGCTTACAGTAAGCACAAAATCAGAGCTTACCGTAAGCACAAAATCAGAGCTTACAGTAAGCACAAAATCAGAGCTTACAGTAAGCACAAAAACAGAGCTTACAGTAAGCACTAAATCACAGTAAGCACAAAATCGGGGCTTACAGTGCATGCAGTATGGCAAGGTGGAGGGGGGGGGGTTAGAATGGGAGTGGGATGGGATTGGCAATTGGGTGGGAGTGGATTAGATTAGATGAAGGATTAGGGTGGGATAGAGTTGAGTTGGGTTGGAGCATGGAGGATTTCCTTCCTCCATGGTTGGGGTAAGGCTTGGTGAGGATTACAACTGTACACTGAGCTTGGGTTAAGTTGAGGAGGCATGGATAGGGTGCGGTGGGGACGAGGGTTGGGTTGTAATACGGGTTTACATGTATACTAAACCCAAGGCAGTCTACATGGTCTAGGTGTAGACTCTTTCTCAAACAGCACCATCTTAAAGTGGACTCTGTGTAAATGCATCAACTCACACATATTCAAGTTGTGTATTGTAATGCTAAATGAATAGCACAGGTCGTATCGAGTCACAAACAAAATAATTAACATTGACTCTGTCTTCCTTTAAACAAAAGCTAAGGATCATGGCCAATTTGCCTCACGGCAAAAGCAAACACTGTCACGTTTACACATACTATACCAAACAAACAATGAACACAGAGCAACTAATGCCTGCTACATGTACATGATACTCTCATGTACTGTTAAAATATCAAACGGCTTAGAACAACTTTGTACGGATCTCAAGTTTCACTTCTTTTATCAACAGAATGACTTTTGTTCTAATCACATTCAATATTTGAAGAGATCAACTTTGCCTTTGAGAGTAAATTCAAACCATATTGTATTGAAAATTTAAAAATAAATTCATTGTTCTGTTTGAGGTTGACAAAAATTTGTATCATTTGTCATATATCCTTAACTGTCTTTATACAAACATGTAGCCCCATCATGTCCCCACATCAATTTGCCATCCCCCCCCCCCCGCCCTCCTTGTCTATTCACTCCCTTTGTCTACCCACTTCCTCTCCTTCCAGTCAGTGTCTGGGTTGTTCTAAATACAAAGATGCAGCTTCAAACCGTTGCCCATTTCAGCGGTTTAGTGCCTAGTTACCTCACTCTGTGTTCTGGAGGTTTCCCAATCTGATTTCGGAAGTAAAATTCATTGTTAGTTCCACAATCCTTCACACATTTTTTTTGACGAGTAACCAAATTTTGACCTTTCTTTATCGCTAAATGTGGCAAGCGGATAAGCCCTATGGTTGACTCTTACAAACAAGCAAAGGCAATATTACATACTCTTGTCACAATATTTCCTGCAACCCAACCATTTATTGTGAAGTCACACAAATGTTTTTCTTTGAAGAGACGCTGTACTGAGGGTTCTGACAGGGATGAGACTTGACAAATGTGAAAACTGGCTTGCGGGCCAGCCCCCTCCCCCTCCCCTTTCTAGACACGGAACCTCTTACTGTAGATGTTACAACTCGCAGGCATGCAACTGTAACTTCACCAAAAAAGAGGAAATTACAAAATTTCAAAGATTTTGTACAGTATTTTTTAATTTTGAATGGTAAAACTGAGAATAAAAAAGAGGAAACCAGCTGATCCGAGGAAAAGATGCATGCCTGAACTCAGGAGTTTTACAGACTCTGTGCATCACCAAAAATACAAAAACTACAGGTTCAAGGAGGTTTTGAGAAAAAAATCAAGAAAAATCACAAGCTTGGGCCCAATTTCACAAAATCTGTAAGCACAAATACTTGCTAAGCACATATAAACCTTGCTTATTAGAAACCGGTGACCAGCCAAAATTCCATGAAGATGACATTGTGAATGGTGACCCACTCAATGTTTGCTTAGCAAAACAATGTGCTTAGCAGTATTGTCTGCTTTGCCATGAAATTGGGCCTCTATTCATTCAACTTCTGAGGCAGAAAATATTGCTAACAAATTTTCTTTTAAGCAAAAATGAGCAGAAGACTAGTCATAGAATTTTTTTTTGGCCAGTAACCTTTTATGATTTAAGCATAATTTGACTGTGCTTAGCTACTTTTTGTGCTTAAAGGTATTGTACACTTTTGGTAACTGCTCAAAATCAGTGTCCACATTTTGTGTGATTCAACATATGCATGAACAAACAAACCTGTGAAAATTTGAGCTCAATTGGTCATTGAGGTCACGAGAAAATAGTGAAAAGAGATCTTATGTGTTTTCTGTTTTTTCAAATTATCGCGCGCGATAATTACTATTGTTTTACTCGTTTCTCAGAAACAATAGCATTTTAGGCAGAAATATTTTAAGGAACCCTTTCTATCATTACTTACTTTAAATCATGTAAGTTATGTGTGAATCTGTGAACATTGTGTTTTTCGATCTTACCAATAGTGTACAGGGCCTTTAAGCAGCTGCTTTAAAAGCACAAGACATTGCTAAACACAACAAAATCATGCTTACCAGAATAAGATTACCAGCCAAAAATACCATGCAACATGTACTATTTGTAACTGGTATCCTGCTTATTTCTACTTAGCAGAAACTTGTTAAGCAACATTTGCTGCTTAAAGCAGCTCTATGACATTTGTCCCTGGTTGTTACTTACCAGTATGGCCCACAAAATGCTCCCACACGTAGGTGCTAGCAGCAAAGAAGAGCCAATGCACTGGTATGAACAGCAGGCAGATCATGTCTGATGTGAAGGCAATGAATATAAAGACCACAGAAAACGCCTGCAACAAAAAGAAAACACAAAATTTGTCAACAAAGTGACGAGCTCATTGTATATTTAGGATTATTGTGTTATTGATCGTGTTGTTTTTACTGTAAGCCATGTGCAGCTCAGCCTTTGGCTGCAATGCATGATCTTAAAGGAACATTACAGAATTGGTTTTTGCTAATGAAACAGTTGCTGGCAGTGTAAACACTTTATGTAATCAACCATATACATAAACTGACAAACCCTCTAGTAGTTTGAGATCGATCGGCCATCTGGGTCACGAGAAAATAGTGAAAAACTGATTACACATTCGCATGAAATCACATAGATTCAACAAATGAATAAAACACTCACTGAGCGATAAACTCCAATCGGAAAATATCAAATATGACATTTCAGACAGAAATATTTCAAGGGATGTTTTCTACTATCATCATCATTAGACCGTGTAAGTTTTATGTAAATCTTTTAACAAAAAGTATATTTTACAAGTTTTGTTCTTACCAATTCTGTAATGTTCCTTTAAATTTATAAACCATTATGAATGAATAAATGAATGGAAGCAACTGCCTCAATAGGGTATGTAGTTGCCCCAAGTCATTGGCTTTTTACCCCTTGAAATATTCCACTAGAAATTTAAACGCCTCTTCTTTGCCACATACATGTACAAGAATGATTTTGAAAGCACGGCTGCCATAGAAGTAAACCCTCTCTATAATGTACATGTAGCTACATTTAATTTGCTACATGCATTAGTGAAAATTACCGACTAGTCTGGTAATTAACATGCACCTTTCCATTCCTGAAGAATTAACAACTACATGTAGATGCAGTTTTTTTATCCTATTCACCAGTTCGCCCAAAAAAACCACGTTATTTCGAATCATACCAGTGAGGCTGCCCTGCAAGCAGACCAAATTAGTCTGGTTACCTCAATACATGCTTGAATGTTATTGCACCAATATGGGCAATTCACAATACAGAGCGCCCTCTACAGTTTATCAGAGAGAGGCCATTTTACATGTTGACTAGAAACAAACACTAAATCACAACTCAGCATGAGTGGATGTGTCCTGGCCAAGCAGTTAGGAGTGCTACATGTACATATGGACTCTGGTGTTTCTGATTAACAGAGTGTGGATTTGACTCCCCATCAGGTGGCGCTTGTGTCCTTGAGCAAAATACCTCACCATAATTGCTTTGTCTTTTAGATGGTACATTAAGCCATAGGCCCCATAAACTACATACATTAGGATTGGTTGTGCACAATCCAGAACACTTATGAAGTACATTGCAGTAGGGAAAGACTAGGGGTTAACCACTGGTTCACATATCAAGCACCCTTGTTTACAGGTTACCTCAGGCTTGCGAGCTGCAGTCATTAAGTTCACTTACATGTACCAGGCATCCATGGTTTCACTACCAGAAATATATAATAATACCACCGTATGGCCAGTTTGGGACCTTTAAAAATGGCTCCTAATGCTGTGAACAGCTAGACAAATACAACCTTGCTGCTTTGCAAACCACGAACGAACATAATGGGCGCTGCAAGACAACTAAAATCTTGTCGACCATTTCCCTTTTAACCCTCCTACTGTCAGTGACTCTTGGCAACATTTTCCAGTGAGTTGACCAACCATTTGAAACCATTCGACTGTGCACAGAACTAACTGTGTACTGTGTACACGCATTCCCTCATGGTATCATATTTCAGGCTGGCATAGTTTATCTATCATTCAAAACCACTTGAATGGTATTGAATGGTCAGACAGCAAGAGGGTTAAAGTTCTCTTAAAAGTTCAGCGATTCATATCGAAAAGAAAGAGACATTTTACGCTTAATACAAAAATATTTCTAGTCCAGTGAAAGTTCTGAGCCACAAAACCTATGGTCTAGGGGAAATTTTCTGTAAATTCAAGCCCTAAAATGGTATTCATGACTTTTACAATGTAAATAAATGTATTCAATTGCGCATCAATATGTTCAAATGTGCATCACATAAACTACAACTCCAACCATGGTCAGAGAGGGCCCATTATGCGGCCCGATCCAGAAGCACCGAGGCAAGCCCCCTTCTCTTTCACGATAAGTGCCCTGGGTGCTTTCATAATACACAACGTACAGAAGCTACAGTTTTACGTCACATCCAAAAGACGCTGACTTGATGTTAAGGCCAAAAAAAAAGAAGGTTCTGTTTCCGATTACATGTCATTTAGAAATAGGGTCGGTAGGTCGGAAAGTTTTTTTATTTTGCGTTTTTTTATTATTCCCATACGATTGACGATACGTCCACGATCGTTCATGTGTTGAGCGCAATCAACGGATTTGCACAACCAATTAGGCAAAATTGTGCGCAATCTTCAGTTTGCGCTCTTTAGATTGGCAGTTCAAGCGGCCAATTTTGCAAAAATGTGCGCAATCTGCAGATTGCGCAAGCCCATGGAATGCGCTTCAGACATTATTTCCCCCCCCCCCCCCCGTTTTTCCCGTTTTCCCTTCTTTTTTTAAAAGGCCGAATAAAAAGTTTAGGGTCGCGGCGTAAAACTAGGGTCGGTCGGGGAACCGGAAACAGAACCCTTTCTTTTTTTGGCCTAAGGAGCCATATCATGTCCCAGCCCGGCCACTGACCAAGCAAATACATGGAGTGGTCTTCCACAGTCAATGGTGCTCAACTTAGTCGTTACATCAGTACATGAACATGAATCCGTTGAGCTTAATGTCTGGGACATTTTTGGCATAAAATCCAGCCTGAACACCACAAGGAAATTGACTTCATTCCAACAAAACCGGATAAAAGTGCACACTGTATTTGTAAGTTAATTCCTCCTTGCAGTAGGCCCTATTCCTTCATACAGTTAATCTCAAAGATGTCTTCATGATTTTAAAAGGAATGTTACACGTAAAAAATGAGGATATTGAATAAGCTTGTAATATTTAACAGTGTTCTCCCCTGCACAAGCTAGCATATCTGTCAATTTGCGACCGATAAGCAAAACTATTTTTTTTGGGGGGGGGGCCGGGGGGTACTTCAGATCAAATTCACAAAAATCACAAAGAAACCATTTTGAACGCCCCAGCTTGCACATTAGAGCTTTTTAAAACTGAAAACAAATACCAAGTAAAATAATCTGAGGACCTCGTTTCAATAGACAAATTGCACTCTCCAAGTCACGTGACCTACACATGTAGAGTGGGTGTCGAACATCAACAAACGAGGTGCCCTCCATACCATAAGTGACACAGGAAATGTTTGCATTTGTTTATATTCAATCGAGGGGTTTTCTTTCTTGAAATCTGTGAAGAGTATTCCAGAGTTTGTACCAGAGACCTTACCGGAGCGGCTGAATAAAGAAAGCTAGACTCGTCAGTACCCCCCCCCCCCTTCACATACTTTGCGTTTCCTTGTTTGATTCTATCGATAGTAGGTCATACTGTGACTGGGAAAATGTAAACAATTAGGAAGGCACCAAAGTGACATGAGTTCAAGGGTACAAAATCGGAAATCACTTTAAAGGCAAAGTATAACTTTGGTTTTTGGAAACCGCTCCATTGTTTTAATGGTGAAGAGGTTTTAAACTAGTGGTTTAAACCCGCCGAGGTCTGGTTCTTGATAATATCACTGAGACGAAGTTGAGGTTTAAAACCGATTCAACACACTTTGATTCCCATTCATAAATACCTTTCCCCTAAAAATATCCAAAAACCCTGTAAAAGTTGAGAACAAATCTGACAGTTTAGCCTTAGCTCACCTCGACTCGGCGTTGAATTTCTATGCGTGTAGAAAAAACGCGTCGTGCAATTTTCAAACTTGCGCGAAATAAACTATGCGGCTTACCAAATTTGCAAGCTCTGCGCAAACGTGATAGCGCCCTCTTTGACAAAAAGTTGCCAGGCCATGTTTAAACACTTCTAGCCGGTGTTATATCGTCCGTTTAAACACCCCCACGTGATGTCCTCTCGTCCAATCAGAATGGATAAACTGTCCCAGGTATTTATGAATCCTATATAAAGGTGTAGATCGTATACAATAAACCTAACCAATGGAAATTTCATTTCAAATGGTGGTAGCGTTTTTTGAGATATTGCCCAAAATCTAGAGAGATTATGTCCACGCAAGAAGAATTATCCATAATTGGAACACACGATCTGAGAAACATTTCATACATGAAACGTTTCTCAGGTTAAAATTTGGTTGAATCCCTTTCTCTAAAACCACATTCCTTAGAAGGGAATTGTTTCTCAAAGTGTTCCACATTGTCAACAGCTGCAGTGCTTCTTACCAAGTAAGTTTTTATGGTCATTAATTTTTGGAGTACATGTGGGGATGTACATAATTACCAAAGGTACATAGTACATGTATGTATCCTCCCTTTAAAGTATAATAATGCCTTTTAATAATAATTATAAAATCAACGAGTCTGAATATACATCTTTGAACTGAAAGAGCACGGCCATTTCATTTCGCGAGTCTATTAGAAACTTTTGCAGGTGGCTCCAGGGCCAAGACCAGGGCCCAATACCATAGAGCTGCTTTAAAAGCAGAAAATATTGCTTACAATTTTTCTGCTGAGCAAAAAAAGGCAGGATACCAGTCACAGATTGTACATGTGAAATGGCATTTTGGCTGGTAACCTTACTCTGGTAAGCATAAAACTGTTGTGCTTAGCTACTTTAGTGCTTAAGCAGCTCTATCAAATTGGGCCCAGGTCAACAGAGGTCATGCCCTCCATGTAATTCCAGGGCCTAGTTTCAAACAGCAGCTTGCTTTTAAGCACCAAAAGTAGCTAAGCACAACAAAATGATGCTTACCAGAAAATGTTACCAGCCAAAATACCTAACAACATGTACCATTTGTGACTGGTATCCTGCTCATTTTTGCTTAGCAGAAAACTGATAAGCACTATTTCCTCCTTAAGCAGCTCTATGAGATTGGGCCCAGGCCTGTGTATTTAGTATGTAAGGGAATATTCATCGCTAGGTAAATGCTTGGTAATGGTACGTGAACACAAAATACTAACTTCCAGATTGACTTACCAGTCCTTGGTTCCTGTAATAGTTATAAATGCTTCGTAACAGCAGCCACAACGGCCACAGGTACTCAAAGCGAAACTCCAAAATGAAGTCTAGTAGAAGGACAAACGCCCATATTCCCAAGAACTTCAGGTACAAGAAAGTACTGCAAATTAAGAAAAAACAAGTTAATATTAGTTAATCATTGGTCAACTGCAAACAAATGTTTCAAGTGATGAACCACAAGAGTGGGATTTGAACCCTCAGCCTCTGGATTTATGTGACAGTGCTCTGTCTTTGTTCGGGGGTGCACCCCCGAACAAAGATATTGATAAAATACATAAGGGCAAGATAACTCAGTTGGTACATGTAGTGCACCGGCGCGTTAATCTGTAGGCTGCAGGTTCAAGTCCCGCTCTAGTCAATCGACACAACTGGCGACCGGGGTCACATGACTCATAGTGGGTATACAATGTAAACAAACCAAGCAAGCGGCTCGCAGTGTGAATAGAAAAGCATGGCTGCTTCTCACCATTCAGCAGCAGCACTAGTAAGCACATTGTGCCTCGCTTGCTTGGTTTGTTTACATTGTACACCCACTACAAGTCACGTGACTCTGGTCGACGAATGTGCATAAGAATATGTTCTTATTTGTTCATCCAAAATTGGTTCATGTACAGTGTGTATGCAGTCAGTTTCACTTGTGGTTTACGCATTACTTGATACATGTAATAGATGAATAAAATATGCTAACAATAATGAGGGCACACCAGAGAGATTTAAAATTCAAAACAATCTACAAATAATAAGAAACATGAAATGTATGCAAAGAGTTAACCGACTGTGATTTTACATACAGTATCAACAGTATATGTGATACTGTCTGTGGCTGTTGTATGTATTATAATTCAACCACATTTAATTATTTACAGTACCCGCTGCTGATTACAGGTTTTTCACCACCTGCTTCTCACCACCGAGCACGCTCAGTGGTCCAGCGTTGTTAAGACTACTCTAGAATGCGGTGGGGTCGAGGGTTCAAACCCACTCTGGTCACCTATGATGCAGGACTGGGGAAGCACTGAGTATATAAGCCTGAGAAGGGCAAGGTAGTTTTCTGGGGTAGGGGGCACCTCTATGAGGTAAATGTTACCTGCCATTGGGGCATTTCAACAGGCACAAAGGGGCATGCAAGTACCCCCCTCCCCCTCCCTGTTGCCTCCATGAAGTATCAGGCTTAAATACACAGTGCTTATCAGTATCACACACTGATGCTTGCAGGCAAAACTTTTAATTTTATAATAATATACAGTACTTTATATACACAGATCTGCATACATGTATAATCTGATGCAATTACTACAAAATAGTTAACTATTGTTATTTAACAAAAAATTACTAACGGAAGCTTTTAAAATATAAGGAAGAAACGTAGACAAGATTCATGTTGCCTAGTGGTGTGGCTTTCTACTTTCAGTGACAGGGAAAGTAACGATGGGGAAGTACATGTAAGAGAATGAACTCAGAATGAAATTGGCATGTAGACTAAAACAATACATCAGAGCATTGAACCATGATTGAATCATTTTTCTTTCTTGTTCTTTTCCTGTCTGGTACAACTTGACACAAATAACCCATGAAGGAGACACATCTTCTCACAGGGAAATAAAATGTCACTTTTTAAAATCTAGAACTCAAAACAACATGAATGTTTAAGTACATGTACTTTCAAGGCAGTGTGTACTTTTGGTAATTACTAAAGAAATACTTACTAGGTAATGAGCACCTGAGAGCTGCTGATAGTATAAAAATTGTGAGAATCGCCTCCCTCTGAAGTGATGTAGTTTTTGAGAAAGAGGTAATTTCTCACTAAAATATTTGAATCGAAAAGGGCTTCAGGCATGAAGCCTTTTTCAGCCATTTGAAAGCACACAAAATGTAACAAGGGTGTTCATTATTTTCTTGCAACTTCGATGACCAATTGAGCCAAAATTTACACAGGTCTGTGATTTTATGCACATGTTAGGATACACCAAGTGAGGATACTAGTCTTTGACAATTGTACCAGAAGTATATCCTGCCTTTTGAAGGTTTGAAGCACCATAACATGTAGTCTCAATGGTCAGAATGCTCCTTAGCAAGCCATGCTTGGTTTCGCGCATCATCTAGTTCTAATGAATAACTCTATAAACACAAACTCATAAAAAGCACTATTGAAGGTTCTTTTGTAGTATTATGACAAGATAATGCAATTTTTTAGAATTTAGAAGTCCAAAAATGTATTCAAGTTTAGTTTTATAAATGCTTGAATTATGCAAATCAAGTCTATAAAAATGTGATTGTACATCATGTACATAATATGTACAGTGTGTGTGCTTGTACAGAAATACATGTAATCAATCAAAATTATCATATTCATAATAAATTGCGATCGCCCAACATGAAAACCTATTTTCCATCTCTATAATTGACGAAATCAAATCCTTTTGAATCTCTCAACCTATTCAGACGCGTAGTTGGCTCAAAGCACTCAATAGCCTTCCTCTTGTTTATTCACCGCGTAGATGGCGACACTATCTAGCCAGAGGCGAACCTTTACCACACTATAGTTTTAATTGTGCTGCTCGCTTTCTGTAGCTATTCATGTGACTCAGTTTGATTTGCCTTGCATGCCTGCCTTTCTGAGGGGGCTTTTAAAATTATTGTTCGGGAGAGATTGGCAACAATGGGCAGATATATTTGGTTCACATAATGATCTTGGCTGTCCAAGTTAGCCATGCTCACAGATAATCTTGTTATACAAACATAACAGTACTTGTACAATGCGCTGATAATTTCTGATCACTGATTGCAAATTAAAGGGAACCATGCCCAAATCTGACATGTTCTTTGTACACGATACGTTAATTGTTCTTAACAATTAGTCTCTCGCTCAGCATTGAAACTCTGGGCATGAGTATTGTTGTGAAATTTACACCCACACAAAAAATGTCCGTTTTGAAATTTTGCTAATTAAAGGCAGGGTATACTTTTGGTAATTGTCAAAGACTAGTATCCTCACTTGGCATGCTTGGTGTATCCCAACGTATTCATAAACAACAAACCTGTGAAAATTTGGGCTTAATTGGTCATGGAAGCTGCAAGAAAATAATGAAAGAAAAAACACCCTTGTTGAATAGAAGAGTGTGCTTTCAGATGCCTGAGAACCCGAAGCCTTCCTCAGATTCAAATATTTTACAGAGAAATTACCTCTTTCTCAAAAACTACATTACTTCAGAGGGAGTCGTTTCTCACAATGTTTTACACTATCAGCAGCTCTCAGGTGCTCCTTACCAAGTAAGTTTTTATGGAAATGTATTTGTTGAGTATTTACCAAAAGTATCCACTGTCTTTAAACAAAACAAACCTCTGAAAAATTTGGTAACATTTTAACAGCAATTTTTGCTTACGTTTTTTTCCTTTAATTTCTGTCTACAATGTATTGTTATTATTATTTTTTGTTACCTGTGCAATGTACATAGTGTACAAGGAAACCACTTTATGTAATAGAATGACTGATAGCGATAACGATACAATAGATTAGAATTTCACCACTGTGTATTTAAAGAATAATGCATTGTCCAATGGTCTTTACATGCGGCCGATCCAGAAGCCACACTTCCCCTTTATTATAATAATAATAATAATCTCAGCATTTGTATGCGTTATTACACAGAAAAGGTACTGTACCACAACGCTTTACAACAATAACAAATTACAACAATCAACAATTTCCCTTTTTTCGTTTACTTAAAACTATTGCAGAACAATGAAAAAAACTGTGGAACTTCGAAACATTTCTCTTGACTTTCGTAGCAAATTAAACGCCAAGTAGCACAAAGCTTGTCAAGAGTGGTGCAAACAAATTGCTTCTACATGTACATGTATAGTTTAGGTAGCCTGGCAGGCAAGGTTATAGCCAGGATTTGTCAAAAGGGTGTCCAGATTTGCTTGAAATTTAAAAACCGGGTGTCTAAGTTGTTCACTTACAATTCAATTACATGTAAATGACAGATAATAAACAGGGTGTCCAAATTTAAAACAGGGTGTCCAAAAGACACCGAGACACCTCTGGCTAAGGCTATGCTGGCAGGCTCCTCCAAAATTAGCAATTTGCCTTTTTTTTTAATCTATAAATATCATAAAAATCACACAAAAATGTAGGCTGGAAAAATACACCGCTAGCAGACTAGCCAAAACGGGGCTGGTCAGATAAACACAACATAGGTGATGCTGAGTTCTACTTGTAATTAACTGTTTCCTGTTGTAGGAACTTATTTGAGATCATGTATACTTTCACTGGGTCGTTTATGGTCAAGGCGATCGAAGGTTACATCCCTAACTTGCAGACTGTAGAGCTAGGGGTGGGTAAACCACTGTCACACACACATCACATCAGACATGCATTACAAGCATGGTATGACTTCACCCTTCAACTCTGCATCCGAGCAAAATATTTAGACTGAGTGTATGTTCAGTGCGCTCTGAATGCTAACTGAGTAGAAATATTGTTTATTGAGTAGTAACTGACACATTTTGTGAAACATTTTGCATCGCTATACAAATACAATGTAAATCATTCACTGACATGTCCATAGGCCGATAGGCAGACAGGAAACAAAGATCCAAGCATGTCGTCTGTTGCCCTGATCTGAGGTTTTGATGACCCCTCTAAACTACACCCACAGACATGCAGATGGAATGGGAATTCCCCCTTTTCAGATTGCCATCTCCTTGTTTATTGTTGTAGTTTTATTTTCATTCTGTTTTACCGTGTTCGCCTCCACTCTAATCAGTTGACTCTAATATTTTCCCAACGACACTATCTGCATGTACAATTATGGTAGTGGAAATAAAGACCGAATTGAATTGAATTATCTCTTTAGAGAGGAAATGACAGACCTATGCCAAGTGTACATGTAAGCTCCACGTAGAGTGAATAACTTCACACTGATCTTCATTTTAAATAACCAAAACAACATTTTGTGTTTTGTCGAGAATTTTCTAATCATAAACACACACCATACTTTGATTGAAGAACATTTAACACATTCCCAAGTGTGTATTTTTAAATAGCATTTTAACCACTCACAATTATTTTGGTACTTCGTTAATCATTACCAGCAGAAATGAATTCAACACCTCTTATCAAATTCAACCATGACCTGTATAACTTGACATTGATTGCGTTTCATTTTCAATTCAAGGTCGTGTTTGAAAGAGTGTTGAATTTAATATTTCTAGATGTCAGAGAAGTTTCCTCTGCTAGTGTTGCTACATCTTAAACAGTTTCTTCCCCTCCGTGATCCAATGACCAAATGCAGCTTTCTGTGTGTAATTTTAGATTTTTAACTAATTTCCTTTTATGCCTTAATATTTGTATTTCCTAAACTTGACTATTTACTGTATTTTCATGTCTTTTTTAAGCATGAGAGCCAAGGCAATTTCTATTGTATACATGTACTTGTATACAAATAGCAACAAACCAAATCTAATCTAATCTAATCTAATCTTATTAAACATTGGAGGACCATCAAATTCTCTCCAGTAATCCGGCCGGCGGCTAGTTCAGTGTTGAAAAGCATCCCTGTTTAATACGAAACATGGACCAGTGAAACAGCTTGGGGGCCAGTGAAATGATAAGATAAATTTTCACTGCTGACTAGTCACTGAAACAGTTAGCCCTAACAGCACCAAATCCATCAAAATCAACCGGTGGAATATGGTTATTTTGTAAGATTTGGTACACCACCAGATTGATTGATTCTGATGGATTCAGTACTTATGCAAAAAATGCATTGGTTGATTATGATGGATTCAGTACAGTTGCATATTTACTGTCTCTCAATTGATTGATTTTGACGGATTTGGTATGGTTTCTAGCCAAAACACCTAGGGAGTTAGGGTTAAGGGATGAGGCATGGTATTGTCCTCCGCTAAGCAAAAAACAATCATGCTTACCAGAAAAAGGTTACCAGCCAAAATAATCATGCCCATATCAACCATTTACAACTGGTTTCCTGCTTAGTTTTGCTTAGCAGAAATTAAGCAGCCGCTAGCAGCCAGTGGTTTACAGTACAAGTATGATGTACACGTAGTCAGGTTGTTAGAACCGACCTATTTTTCATGCTTTTTCCCTAAATTTTAAATCCTTTGAGCAAGATATTTACATGTATTGAATATTCATATCTCTATTAAAATGCAAATAAACTCCTATAAAACAGGAAGTGAAAGTAAAAACACACGAACAATTAAAAAAATCTAAAACTTTGAAATGTTGATCAAAATATTCCAGCATGGTTGAGTCTTAGGCTGGAAAAAAGTGTAAATACTAAACATAAATTATAATAATAATGTTTCTGTGGCGCATAAAGTTAAACCAACAATGACAAAATTATATTAGAAATATGACAGGTTAAGAAGCAAGTTAAAAACAGCTAGAGCCAATGATTTAAGTAATTATTTAACTGAAAAATAACCGCCAGGGGAAAAAATAAAAATAAAGATAGAATTGTAAATTGCAAACTATCAAGCATACTCACAAAAAACAAGTACATGTAAAACTAGTTAGAATAGAAACATAAACACAAACATTTAAGTAAAGAGTTAAAAATCAAAACAACCGCCAGAATAAAGTACAAGATGGACACATATCGGTTTGGAACATGGTAACACAATAAATATTTAACATGAGCAATGCTACTTCTTAAACAGGAATGTGTTTAGTTGGGATATGAACTGAGTTATGGGTTTGAGAAGTCCTCAAACACCGACTAGTATTAGTAACAATACATTACAACAGTGAGGAAGGCAGTTCCTCCATAACTTAGGCGCTGTCACTGCAAAATCTCTTCCCCTATATGAGTGACTGTTAGTGTTATGATGGCTGGCTACCTCTACCACAATTATACACTTTAGTTTTTATGACTGGACTTGGAGACTATTAAATTGATAATTTTATTACCAGCTTGCAATACCACACCAGTGCAGTGCACTGCAATATCATGCCTGGCTTGTCACGCTTGTGTTTGTCTGCTGTATGCCGTTTGTCAACATTGAAAACTAACGGTAGCCTTTCCCAACTTAATCCAAGGAATTACCCAATTTCTTCATCCATTATAGATACCCCATGTCCACAAACAAGCAATTTATACATCAAAGTTCATATGTTAACGTGTAAAAAGTATACATCGGTCAGTGAATAATGTGTTCACATTTTTTACATGTCGACCAATCTGTGCATTTCCTAATGAATGATGTGCACTGTGCAAACGTATCAATACAACAGACATCCTTGACTATTTTTTTGTACCACTCTCGTATTTTCAATCAAAAATCTCACCTGCCGTAGATGCCTTCTGCGATCTTGTTTCGTTTCAGAGGGCGTCTTAGCTTACCACATTCGGCATTTCTCCTCTTCATATTCCTTAGTTCGGCGAACTTATGTTAGAATTTCGGCAAAATAATTACACGGTGCCTTTCTCGGTAGCTAAAAATGTCCGCTTTCTTTACTGAATTTTACTCCTGTTGCATTTTTTGTCGTGTAGTTCGTGCTGTTCGTGTGTCGTTATTGTTGGTAACTGCGCATGCGTAATGACACTTGTCCCCAAGCTCTGTCTGTACGTTCCGAAAGCAAAAGAGAACAGAAATATCATTCACAAAAAAGGTCTTCGTATTGTATTTAATAGATGGCATGTTGTTGCTCCTTGCTCAACAAACAAACTTGTTACAAACCAACTTCATTGTTGCAAACAAAAAACAAACATGTCAGTACTTACATCATTTACTTTTGATTAACATTTGTTTTGCGTCTAAAATGCTAAAACTCGTCAAATTGCAGAAGTTTTTTAAATATTCTTTTCTTCGTTTTGTAACTGTCATAAATCACTGAAAATAAAATAAACATGGCTCTTTTTTCAGAGTTCATGATGATAGACCAAAAAATATACCAATTCAGGTGGTTGATGGAAGGATGCTCTTCTTGAGTAACAATAATTTCTATCTATACCTCCATGGGGTCTCTAAGTTTGACATGTCAATTAAAAAGCTATATATCACCCAAAATAAAATTAGCATGATTTTAATACTAAGCGCTTCATTTAGGTAGAGGGTGCTGTTAAACGAAACCGTTAGAAAAAAAACCCACACGAATTTGGTTAGAGGGCGCTATTTAACGAGACCGTTAATTAAAAAACCACCACGAAAACGAATTTGGCTAGAGGGCGCTGTTCAACGAGACCATTAAAAAACACGAAGCGAATTTGGATGCGCTCATTGATCTGCATTAAACTGTGATCAATGATTGCTACACACACCAATGTTATTCGAAGTAACAACCACTGCTTGCGCTACATTTAACTAGCAGCATCAGTCCTCCCACTTTTATTATAACAAAAATACGCACGCTGACTACAAGAACATACTCCACTATTACACACTCCACAAAACCAGTCTTCAAAGTAATTAAACATCCACGGTATTTCTTAAACTCTAAAGTCATCGCAAACGTTTGAGGCTAATCCTTGATTTGTGTCTCACTACACACTATATAAATTGGAAATGCAAGTCATCTGAAACCAATCGTAGACCATGTACTTCTTGTATTTAGTGTTTTCATATTTTTGAGATTTAGATATAATTAATGTTCTTCCCCACCCTCGATAATTTAAATGCCAAGAAGAAAATGTTCTCAACGGACCTATTTTAAAAGTTCACAAGTTTTCCTGTGCCTTTTTAGGCCTAACGTTGTAAAAGCAAATCTTGTTACTTCTTAATGTTTTTATTTGTTCTGTTTGCTCTCGTTTTAAGCCTTTTGTTATTCCCAATTTTTGAGTACAACCTTTCATGATTTTTTGCCGCAATTCAGCTGTTGGTTGCGAAGGTCTAATTTTAATAAACTAGTTCAAATCAAATCAAATCATTACAAAATTTGCATTTACTCTTAATTCATTTTAAAATTAAAACGAGTTATAGACATCCGTTGATATTAAAGACTCATTTATTTTTCAATTCCAAATATGGATGTGTTTCACATACACAACGTATATCGCGCAAAAGCTGACATAAACAATTAGCAATAAGCAATACCCTTAACGGAACCCGTCTTAACCTATTTAAACAAAAACGTAAAACCAGAAGTATGATGCCCGGCAATATTTTAATTTCTAGATACAAATTGTTAGAAAAGAACTCATTCCGAAGCAGACATCAGATAGCTACCGTGCGTAATTGTATGATGGAGATGAGCTGACCCTGGTTCGAATCCTAGTATGTTTTTAAATCTTGCTATACAGTAACTCAGTATTTATTATTAATGTCTTAAAAACAAAAAACACGTTTTCACACGGGGAACAGTTAGCGCAACTGGTAAAGGTGAAGGAAGTTTTTTTTTTTTTTAAATCTTACAATAAAGGTAATACATAGGTTATGATTTGTGGTGGAGAACATTGAGCCCAAGTTGATAGGTGAAATACTACGAAAGAACTGGACCTGGGTTCTGATAGTGATATGGTCGAATATTATTTTTGCATCTTTAAAGGTACATTACAGAATTGGTAAGAAAACAACTTGTAAAATATACCTTTTGATCACAGATTTACATAAAACTTACACAGTCTAATGATGATGATAGTAGAAAACATCCCTTTAAATATTTCTGTCTGAAATGCCATATTTGATGAGAAATTAATAAACTAATTTTCCAATTGGAGTTTATCGCTCAGTGAGCGTTTTATTCATTTGTTGAATCTATATGATTTCATGTAAATGTGTAATCGGTTTTTCACTATTTTCTCGTGACCCAGATGGCCGATCGATCTCAAACTTCTACAGGTTTGTCAGTTTATGTACATGGTGGATTACATGAAGTGCTTACTTTGCCAGCAACTGTTTTGTTAGCAAAAACCAATTCTGTAATGTTCCTTTAAAGGTAAGTAATAATTAGGATAAAGGCTATTTCTTATGTCTTTAAACAAGAAAGCTTTTTATGCTGGAAACCGTTAGCAAAACTATAGACCCAGTAAAGCGCAATTTATAGTTTCTTTTTAAAATGTTTATATCTAGCTAATGGTAACGTGTTAATGTATCTGAAATATGGAGCACCTCTTATGAGCAGAAGAGTTAGCGCAAATGGAAAGGTCGTGGTAGTGCACATCGGAATAACCGGGTAAGAATCCCTGTATGTTTGTGTGTTTTTTTAAGAAAACTTTAAAAGGTAAGGTTTTCATGATAAATAAAAAAGGACAACCTTTTATGAAGGAAACAGTTGGCGCAAACAAACGTTTATTATGAGCAGAACAATTGGATAGTTGATGGCTATGCACATCGCTGGACCTGGGTTCGAATCCAACTCGGCTCGAACATGATAAGAAAAAACTATTTTTACATGTTAACAAAATTAACGTGATAATGTATATAGCGAAAAGAAAAACGTTTCTTATCAGCAGAAAAATAGCACAACTGGATAGTTTATGGTAGTGCACATTGCAGGACCTTGGTTTGAATCCTAGATGGCACAGAAAAAAAGAAAACGTTTATTTTTACATGATTATCATTAATCAAATAAAACAGATATTTTATATAGAGAAAAAACATGTTTCCTATGAGTAGAACTGTTAGCGCGCGGGACCTTGGTTCGAATCCAAGTTGGCTCAGAAAAGAAAGGAGCAAACGTTCTTTTTACATGATCATCATAAATCAAACAAAATTGATACTGTATGTAGAAAAAACACCCGTTTATTATGAGCGCAAATGATGGCTATATGCACATTGAAAGACCTTGGTTTGAATCCGAGTTGGCTCTGAAAAAAGGGAAAACACTTTCTTTTTCACACGTTAAAGGAACATTACAGAATTGTTTTTTGCTAACAAAACAGTTGCTGGCAGTGTAAGCACTTTATGTAATCCACCATATACATAAACTGACAAACCTGTAGAAGTTTGAGATCGATCGGCCATCTGGGTCACGAGAAAATAGTGAAAAACCGATTACACATTTGCATGAAATCATATAGATTCAACAAGTGAATAAAACGCTCACTGAGCGATAAACTCCAACCGGAAAATTAGTTTATTAATTTCTCATCAAATATGGCATTTCAGACAGAAATATTTCAAGGGATGTTTTCTACTATCATCATCATTAGACCGTGTAAGTTTATGTAAATCTGTGATCAAAAGTATATTTTACAAGTTTATTTCTTACCAATTCTGTAATGTTCCTTTAATCTTGAATCATATTTAGGATAAAGGTTGTTTGTAAATTATATCTTTAATAAGTCGAATTCATAGAGGCACTGCGCATGTACATTAGTACGGTACCAACGGAGGGCCGAGGTTCTAGCGGCGAAACTAGGGTAAACTTTTAGAGGCAGAATTAAAAATGGGTGCCCTTTTTCTGAGGGCCCTTCTTTCTGCCTTGCCTATTTAGTATAGTTTCTATTTGCATAAAGGTTTCTTTGAGCACAAGCGCTCTTGTATTCCGTTTACTAGATATTTTATTTTATAAGGTAATCTGACATGGAGGTAAAAACATTTACATTTTCTGCACAGAAAACAAAAGATCAGAGGAGAAAACTCCCATTGTCAAGTCGAGGAGGAAATACTGACAGTGTTGACTCTTACTCTAAGAAAATCTTAGGATTGGATAATAAAATAAGGTGTGACTTGAAGCTAAGACCATCCAAATGTCTGACATGGACAGCCACTAAACCTTGATTCTGACGTGGATAAATATTTACAGTTATGGTTTACGAATGTCGCCATGTTTGACTTCAAATCTATGTGGCAGAAAACTTTACGACCAATATTCCATTGAACTCAATGCATTCAATAATAACGTGAGGTCGGCTCGGGTAAACCCGACCCGTAGTACCTCCCGGTAACCGATTTTCTTAAAGATAATAACGACACTCTTGGTCTGATTCTTGAACAGCAGAAAAACAAAAAGTGTGATGTCTCTTCTAGTTGTCCGTACTGTTTACGAGACTGTTAAACTATTATACCGCCCTCTTGAGGCTCAGTTTTCCCGGATTTAGCCATTGTTCTTTTCAGCGTGATGCGCTCATGAAGTACATGGAGTTCCATACCGACCAATGTAGACTTGACTTGATATTATGCACTTACTTTTAACTTTTTGCAGAACTTATAATGCATGTAACAGTCTAGAAAAAATGTATGGTCAGCTGAGAATCTACGGTGAACCATTTCCATGGAAGATCCCTAGGTTGGACTCGATTATAAACTTTCCTCTTAGCCTCGATTTGGAGGCTCGTACTTGCGAATGCGAAGGATTGGTTTTTAGTAATGGAAGTATTTAATGGAAGTACAATGGTCCATATGGAAACACACGTGCGTTTGTGCGTTTTCCAGAAGTTCTTAACGTGTAGGCCGATTTATCAACTGAGCCTTCAAAATCGAAATAAAAAATAGTAATTTCAAAAAAACAAACTAAACTTGTTACACAGGGTGACCCTTCAAATTCGCACTCGTGTTACCAAGAAGTAAATTCATTTGTTACTATACTCCGATGTTCATTGTGTTGTTTGCCCTCAACACGGTAACACCAAATTGTTGTTTCTCTGCATTGAAACCAATGTAACCAAACGGAGGCTGTGAGGAAAATTAGTCCAGCCCCTTAAATTGTATCGTTATAAACACTATGATTTATTGTTATTGCAGATAGGAACACGACTTTGAAATGATGAAAGTGGGCCGAATATGGCACAGAGAATGAATTAAAATGTTGATTGCTCTCTATTTTTAGTGGATGGTAAAGATTAATGTTTCAAAAGATTTCTAAAAGCTCGAGCGGGGAACAAAGTCAAACGACAAACTAAGGAAATTCTGCACTCTATAGAGGTCTCCCGAAACAAATGGTCCACTTGCCATTGTATTGTTAAGTACCTCAGAACCGGTAACATTTCTCTCGAAGTGTTCCATGCTAGCTAGCTCATGTCAACCACTGCCTACACAGATCAGGCGCTTTGGCAGGCTTAAATGTTTGACGGGTCCGAGCGCGTCCCTTCCTCCACCCCTACCGATAAACGAAACAAACGCTTAAACAAACATTTTAATATCTTTCTATTATTTTTTCTCCGTTGTACTAAAGGTATCCAACACGAGGCTGGGATGACACCTGCCTAACTTTCCTTGGTTCAGTGATAGAAAATGTTCATGTGCTGTAAGGGACTGTGTCCACATAGCGACCGTGGCAAAACTTTACGGGCATTGTTGTAATTTTAAGCTGCTGAAACTTAGCATTTAACTGATCCTCCCCCAAACCACGGTATCTCGAAACGAATGTTACCTTACATTATATAAGCCCATGGACACTTAAAATAAGAGTTATTCAATACTTAAAATGATCGTTTTTGGTGGCATGGTTAGTGCAGTGGTCCAAAAACAAGCAATACTTCAACAAGCAATTCTGTAATGTTCCTTTAACTGATCCTCCCCCAAACCACGGTATCTCGAAACGAATGTTACCTTACATTATGTAAGCCCATGGACACTTAAAATAGGAGTTATTTAATACTTAATACCCAAGGGTTTTCAGTTCATTTTTGTTTCGTGGCTGCAGTATACATTTATCCAAAGCTAAAGGCAAGAGAGTTGAGGGTTACTTTCCCTCAGCAATTTTGGGAAAATAAGTTTCCGCCGAAAAATGGCATGAAAACAATTTCGCTCTAAGATTGACTATAACTCCTAAACTGTTCGTTGAATAGTCCTGAACCCGAAATTAATCTTTGGGGTCGTGCAGTAAGTTCTTTGTGACTGAAAAAATACGTGCAGGCAAGCATACGTCGAGCTGTCCTCAAGCAAATATTAAACGGGATTTTTAACACAAAGCTTTTCCGCGAACAAACACAAAGTGAGAAGGCTCATATCAACCTCAGCAAAAATTCGGGATTTGTACATGTTTTATACATCCTTGTTTCGCGGCTGCAATTTAGTTTTCTTCGACGTGAGTGGTAAGAGAGTAGGGCTATTTCCCCTCTGCAATTTGTGGCAACTGCATATAAACGAAGGCATACCAGGGCCTAATTTCACAGCTCTGCTTACCGCCGATTTCTGCGCTTGCGATCACCATTCTTTGATTACTGTGTAAGCATCGAATTTCTGCACAAGCTGTGTAAAGCGAAGAGTGTGCATGGTAACACTGATTACAAGCAAAATTTCCCTGCTAACCGGTGGAAAACGCTTGACGTAATCGCAGAATACCCTGCTTCCGTAAGCGTCGTA
Source organism: Pycnopodia helianthoides (assembly GCA_032158295.1). Lineage (NCBI taxonomy): Eukaryota > Metazoa > Echinodermata > Asteroidea > Forcipulatida > Asteriidae > Pycnopodia > Pycnopodia helianthoides. Next base: position 21,314,747 of record CM063252.1, on the reverse strand, counting down.
TCTTTGCTTACAGTAAGCAGAGCCAAGGAATTGGGCCCAGATCATAGGTTAACCGGGCCGTGTGTTTGGCAAAGTACTGTTTGGATTCTGATTTCTATAAATTTAAATAATGAATAACCATGACGATCAAAACCATCCGTTTTAGTGTTATAATTTTTTTTTTATTAACGTTGCATGGAAATGTGAGCCTAAGGTAACCATTCGTTATGGGATTCCATACGTTCGGAAAAAAGTGGAATAAATTTGGAGCTAAGATCGAGTACAACTCATGAACTAAACATGCTAGAGAGACGAAACTTGTACCTGAGTCTGCCTTGCATAGTCCAGCATCCGAATATTAACTTTTCGCTACTTCATTTTGCCGTCTTCAGACAGGAAAATACAAGCAAGTGACGATACTCCGAATGCTCCGCAAAAGCATGTTTAACGGGATTTTTGTACACAGAGCTGCAAGGGAGAGAAACACAAAGAATAATGGGTCAAATCGACCTCACATCATCGCTGGATCTGTACAAGTTTTATACCATTGGAAAGCCCGTCTCATGGGTTATAAATGCATAATAGTTTCGTGGCTGTGACTATTTTGTAGGCGAAACAATTGGCAAAGTAGTAAGGCTACTACAACAGCAACTAAGCAAATAAGGGCTGTGCCAAGGGCTGTGACAAAATATCCCGCCGAAAAAAAGTTTGGAACTAAGATCGAGTACAACTCATGAACTAAACATGCTAGAGAAACAAAACTTGTACCTGAGTCTGCCTTGCATAGTCGAGCATCCGAATATTAGATTTTTGCGACTTCTTTCTGCCGTCTTCGGACCAGAAATTACAAGCAAGTGACGACACTCCGATTGCTCCGCAAAAGCATATTTAACGGGATTTTTGTACACAGAGCTGTAAGGGAGAGAAACACAAAGAATGCTGGATCAAATCGACCTCACATCATTGCTGGATCTGTACAAGTTTTATATCATTGGAAAGCCCGTCTCAAGGGTTATTAATGCATAATAGTTTCGTGGCTGTGGCTTTTTTGTAGGCGAAACAATTGACAAAGCAGTAAGCCTACTACAACAGCAACTAAGCAAATAACGGCTGTGCCAACGGCTCTGACAACAAATCCCGCCGAAAAATGGCAGGAAATAGATTTGGAGCTAAGATTGAGTACAACTCATGAACTAAACATGCTAGAGAGACAAAACTTGTACCTGAGTCTGCCTTGCATAGTCGAGCATCCGAATATTAACTTTTCGCTACTTCATTTTGCCGTCTTTAGACCGGAAAATACAAGCAAGTGACGATACTCCGCTAAAGCATATTTAACGGGATGTTTGTACACAGAGCTGCAAGGGAGAGAAACACAAAGAATGCTGGATCAAATCGACCTCACATCATCGCTGGATCTGTACAAGTTTTATACCATTGGAAAGCCCGTTTCATGAGTTATAAATGCATAATAGTTTCGTGGCTGTGACTATTTTGTAGGCGAAACAATTGGCAAAGTACTAAGGCTACTACAACAACAACTAAGCAAATAAGGGCTGTGCCAAGGGCTGTGACAAAATATCCCGCCGAAAAATAGCTGGAAATAAATTTGGAGGTAAGATTGAGTACAACTCATGAACTAAACATGCTAGAGAAACAAAACTTGTACCTGAGTCTGCCTTGCATAGTCGAGCATCCGAACATTAACTTTTCGCTACTTCATTATGCAGTCTTCAGACCGGAAAAGACAAGCAAGTGACGATACTCCGAATGCTCCGCAAAAGCATATTTAACGGGATTTTTGTACACAGAGCTGCAAGAGAAAGAAACACAAAGAATGCTGGGTCAAATCGACCTCACATCATCGCTGGATCTTTACAAGTTTTATACCATTAGAAAGCCCGTTTCATGAGTTATAAATGCATATAAGTTTCGTGGCTGTGACTATTTTGTAGGCGAAACAATTGGCAAAGTAGTAAGGCTACTACAACAGCAACTAAGCAAATAAGGGCTGTGCCAACGGCTCTGACAAAAGATCCCGCCGAAAAACGGCTGGAAATAAATTTGGAGCTAAGATCGAGTACAACTCATGAACTAAACATGCTAGAGAGACAAAACTTATACCTGAGTCTTCCTTGCATAGTCGAGCATCCGAATATTAACTTTTCGCTACTTCATATTGCCGTCTTCAGACCGGAAAATACAAGCAAGTGACGATACTCCGAATGCTCCGCAAAAGCATATTTAACGGGATTTTTGTACACAGAGCTGCAAGGGAGAGAAACATAAAGAATGCTGGGTCAAATCGATCTCACATCATCGCTGGATCTGTACAAGTTTTATATCATTGGAAAGCCCGTCTCAGGGGTGATAAATGCATAATAGTTTCGTGGCTGTGACTATTTTGTAGGCGAAACAATTGGCAAAGTAGTAACGCTACTACAACAGCAACTAAGCAAATAAGGGCTCTGCCAAGGGCTCTGACAAAAAAAATCCCGCCGAAAAATGGCTGGAAATAAATTTGGAGCTAAGATTGAAGACAACTCATGAGCTAAACATGTTAAAGAGACAAAACTTGTACCTGAATCTGCCATGCATAGTCGAGCATCCGAACATTATTTTTTGAGGCTACTTTCCGCCGTCTTCAGATAGGAAAGTACAAGTAAGTGACGATACTCCAAATGCTCCTTAAAAAGCATATTTAACGGGATTTTTGTACACAGAGCTGTAAGGGAGAGAAACACAAAGTATGCTGGATCAAATCGACCTCACATCATTGCTGGATCAGTACAAGTTTTATACCATTGGAAAGCCCGTCTCAAGGGCTACAAATGAATATTAGTCTCATGGCTGTTTTGTAGGCGAGACACTTGGCAAAGTAGTAGGGTACTACAACAGCAACTAAGCAAATAAGGGCTGTGCCAAGGGCTCTGACAAAATATCCCGCCGAAAAAAGGCTGGAAATAAATTTGGAGGTAAGATTGAGGACAACTCATGAACTAAACATGCTAAAGAGACAAAACTTGTACCTGAATCTGCCTTGCATAGTCCTGCATCCGAATATCATCTTTTTGAGGCTTCTTTCTGCCGTCTTCACACCGGAAAGTACAAACAAGTGACGAGAGTCAAAATGCTCCACCAAAGCATGTTTAACGGGATTTTTGTACACAGAGCTGTAAGGGAGAAAAACCCCAAGTATGTAGGGTCAAATTACCCTCACATCATTGCTGGATCTGTACAAGTTTTATACCATTGGAAAGCCCGTCTCGGTGGCTATTTATTCAGAATAATTTTGTGGCTTTGACGATTTTGTAAGCGAAACAATTGGCAAAGCAGTTCGGCTACTACAACAGCAACTAAGGCGAGAGATCTTTTTCCCCCGGTTCAAAACCACCTCCGAGCAACTGGGTGGCATTCAACAGTGTCCGGTCCAAGTGAATGGCTAACTGGCCCCAATTCAAGCTGTTCCCTTTAAGGCCATTATAGCTGAGTTTTCACTCCTGGCTCTGCTTCTGGTACAAAACAATAGACACCTTAAAGCCGAGAATAATCCGCCAGAAACTGACAATGGTCCAAACCCCGTCAGTTAATCCGTATTAAAGGATTAATTGGGACAATGGAAAAGCCAGTACTGGAAATCACAAAAAGCAGTCAATGTTTCTATTGTACCTAATTTAAAAGCTGAAATTTCGTTGATATATTCTTGATGTCCATAACTTTACTTTTGAAGGGTCCGAAAATACCAAAAAATATCCACATATATGTCATTTTTGCTGAAAAGAAAGAAGATCCACGCTTCCGTTGTAAACGTCTTGATCCGATTGACGTGTGAGCATGTTTGCGCACTCGCGGAATGCGTAGCAACTACGATCGACTTTCACATCAACTGAAGCAAAACATTCGATTAGAGTTAGCTTGGTATCGATACTGTATTATTTTGTTATGTGAAGTGAATGAGTCGATAATGTACTTGGAGCTTGAAGCATAAACTAACGTGGCAAACTTGCTATGAATAATGAGGGCGCGTGAGCAGTGCAGACAGTTGTATCTGAGACATAAATTTTAATTCTATTTTCAAAAAACAAATGTCACAAAAGAATAAAATTAACAACTATATCATTGCTTAGATTTAGTGGAGTTTGAAACAGCAACAGAAATTTTGGGGGTTTTCCTTTCTTAGCATCATTAGATATTAAATTAGCCAAAGAATGTCGTTGTGGTCATACACATAAGCACGTCAATCTTTCGCATTCGCGAGTACGAGCCTCCAAATCGAGGCTGGGAGGAGAGTATGTTATTACACGCTTACCATAGTCGGGCAATTGTCCCTCCAACCTCGGTTTGGATACATTATACTAGAATGGGGGAATACCAGTTACATCATAATTAAGAATTGCTTGTTGAAGTATTGCTTGTTTTTGGACCACTGCACTAACCATGCCACCAAAAACGATCATTTTAAGTATTGAATAACTCCTATTTTAAAGGAACATTACAGAATTGGTAAGAACAAAACTTGTAAAATATACCTTTTGATCACAGATTTACATAAAACTTATAGGGTCTAATTATGATAATAGTAGAAAACATCCCTTGAAATATTTCTGTCTGAAATGCCACATTTGATGAGAAATGAATAAACTAATTTTCCGATTGGAGTTTATCGCTCAGTGAGCGTTTTATTCATTTGTTGAATCTATATGATTTCATGCAAATGTGTAATCGGGTTTTCACTGTTTTCTCGTGACCCAGATGGCCGATCGATCTCAAACTTCTACAGGTTTGTCAGTTTATGTATATGGTGGATTACATAAAGTGCTTACACTGCCAGCAACTGTTTTGTTAGCAAAACCAATTCTGTAATGTTCCTTAAAGTGTCCATGGGCTTATATAATGTAAGTTAACATTCGTTTCGAGATACCGTGGTTTGGGGGAGGATCAGTTAAACGCTAAGTTTCAGCAGCTTAAACTTACAATAATGCCCGTAAAGTTTTGCCACGGCCCCTACGTGGACACGGTCCCTTACAGCATATGAACATTTCCTATCACTGAACCAAGTAAAGTTGTCATCCCAGCCTCGTTTTGGATACCTTTAGTTCAACGGAGAACAAGTAAAAGAAAGATATTAAAAAGTTTTTTGAAGCATATGCGGTTTCGTTTACTTTTAAGGACTAGCGTTTATTTCATTTATCAGTAGGGATGGAGGGGATGTGGTTGACATGAGCTAGCGAGTAGCATGGAACATTTGGAGGGAAGTTGTTACCGGTTCAATACAAAAGCAAGCGGACCACTGTTTCGGGAGACCTCTGTAGAGTGCAGTGTGTTTGAAATTCCTTAGTTTGTCGTTTGGTGCTGTTCACAATGAACCAATGCATATCAGGTCATAGGTTAACCCCTCCGGTTTGCTTTAGTTTGGATTCGGAATTCTATAGATTGATTACTGCATAATCATGACAACCAAAGCCATTCATTTTAGTGTTATATAATAGTTATCGTTGCATGGAAATGTAGATGTAAAGTAGCTATTGTTATGGGATTCCAATGGTTCGGGAAAGACCAGTGAAATGCCAAGTTTTAGTAGTACTGTGCGCCCATAATTTTTTTGTTACGGTCCCTATATGTGGACACGGTCCCTAGCACCAATTAATGAGTGTCCTTCGCTTAGCAAAATATGCTCAGGAAAATGTCCTTCCAAATTCAGTTTGGCTACATTTATTTCATGGGATATTAAAACCCTACAGGAAAAAAGAAAAATGCATTTCAAGCTTTTAGAAGATGCTAGAAAATGTTTGACCGTCATTTCGGACACTTTAATAAGAAGTCACGCTTTATGGTATAAATATTTGTACATTTTTTATGCAATTCATTTAAAAAAAAAATTATTAACGAAAAATTAAAGGAGTGTCTTTGTTTTCTTTTGTTTTGAAAGTCGTGTGTGGAATTAGGTATTCCGGGGAGAGTGGGAAGGGACGCGGTCGTTCAAGCCTCAGTAGTTCTCTCTCGCCTGCCAAATGACCTTTTCTGTGTAGGCAGTGGTTTACATGAGCTAGCTAGCAAGAAACACTTGGAGAGATTAGGGACTGGTTCTTATTGTTTTGGGAGACCTCTATAGATCATATAGTGTGTTTGAGGTTTACAATGAACCAGGGCATTTGTTCACAATAGCAGGTCATAGGTTAACCCGCCGGTTTGCTTGGCAAATTACTGCTCGGATTCGCCATTCTATAGATTGATTACTTAATAACCATGACAACCAAAAGGCAGCCGTTTTATTATGTAACTCTCATTGCATAGATATAACGAATTCCAATGGCTCGGGAAGGAGCAGTGAAAACGCTAAGTTTCAACAGGCTTTGGAATGCGCCTACGAACTTCTGTTACGGTCCCTATGTCCCACTGTCCCTAAAAGCACATGAAATATAATTAACACTAAACCACTGTCCCTAAAAGCACATGAATTATGATTACCACTAAACCAATATCGAATTTAGGCAGCTGTTTTTTCCAGCCTCTGTTTGGATACAGTTATAAATGGGTCAAAAATATTGATGGAACTACAGTTGACTAGAAAAATGATACCTGCTCAAGCTTTTATAGGAATCTTTTGAAACTTTAATCTTTTTTGAACTTACCATAAGTATTTACCCAGATATAGAGAGCAACCAACATTTTAATTCATTCTCAGTGCCATAATCGGGCCACTTTCATCATGTCAAAGTCGTGTTCCTATCTGCAATAACAATAAATCATAGTGTTTATAACGATACACTTTAAGAGGGCCAGACTAATTTTCCTCACAGCCTCGGTTTGTTTACATTGGTTTCAATGCAGAAAAACAACAATATGGTGTTACCGTGTTGAGGGCAAACAACCAAAAGAACATTAAAGTATAGTAACAAATGAATTTCCTTCTTGGTAACACAAGTAAGGATTTGAAGGGTCGCCCTGTAACACATACAGTTTGTTTTTTTGAAATTACTCATTTTTCTTTCGATTTTGAAGGCTCAGTTGATAAATAGGCCTACACGTTAAACACTTCTGGAAAACACATAAACGCACATGCGTTTCCATATGGACTATTTTACTTGATAAAGAATTCCCAACTTCATTTACTTCCATTACTAAAAACCAATCTTTCGCATTTGCGAGTACGAGCCTCCAAATCGAGGCTGAGAGGAGAGTATGTTATGACACCCTTACAATAGTCGGGCAATTGTCCCTCCAGCCTCGGTTTGGATACATTATACTAGAAAGGGGAAATACCAGTTACATCATAATTAAGGTTTGCTTGTTGGAGGATTGCACGTTTTGGACCACTGCACTAAGCATGCCATGTAAAGGAACATTACAGAATTGGTTTTTGCTAACAAAAACAGTTGGTGGCAGTGTAAGCACTTTATGTAATCCACCTTATACATAAACTGACAAACCTGTAGAAGTTTGAGATCGATCGGCCATCTAGATCACGAGAAAATAGTGAAAAACCGATTACACATTTGCATGAAATCATAGATTCAAAAAGTGAATAAAACACTCGTTGAGCGATAAACTCCAATCGGAAAATTAGTTTATTAATTTCTCATCAAATATCGCATTTCGGACAGAAATATTTCAATTGATGTTTTCTACTATCATCATCATTAGACCGTGTAAGTTTTATGTAAATCTGTGATCAAAAAGTATATTTTACAAGTTTTTTTCTTACCAATTCTGTAATGTTCCTTTAAATGCTAAGTTTCAGCAGCTTAAAATTACAATAATGCCCGTAAAAGTTTTGCCACGGTCCCTATGTGGACATTTCCTGTCACTGAACCAAGTAAAGTTGGGTAGTTGTCATCCCAGTCTCGTTTTGAATATCTTTAGTTTAACTGAGAAAAGGTAATAGAAAGACATTAAAATGTTTTTTGAAGCATATTATGCGGTTCGATACTTTTAAGTCGTAGCGTTTACTTAATTTATCGGTAGGCATGGATGAAGGGGCGCGCTCGGACCCCGTCAAACATTAAGGCACTGGACACGATTGGTAATTTTCGAAGACCAGTCATCTCACTTAGTGTATCACAAAATATGCATAAAATAACAAACTTGTGAAAATTTGGGCTCAATTGGTCATTGATTTTGCAAGAAAACAATGAAAGAAAAAACACTCTTGTTGCATTACTTTGTGTGCTTTTAGATGCATAATAAAAGGCTTCAGCTTGAAGTTTTTTATTATTTGAGTGAGAAATTACCTCTTTCTCAAAAACTGTACGTTACTTCAGAGGGAGCCGTTTCTCACAATGTTTTATACTATCACAGCTATCCATTGCTCGTTACCAAGAAGTTTTTATGCTAACAATTATTTGAGTAATTAGCAAAAGTGTCGAGTGCCTTTAAGCCTGTCAAAGCGCCTGATCTGTGTAGGCAGTGGTTGACATGAGCTAGCTAGCATGGAACACTTAGAGAGAAATGTTACCAGTTCTGAGGTACTTAACAATACAATGGAAAGCGGACCATTTGTTTCGGGAGACCTCTATAGAGTGCAGTGTGTTTGAAATTCTTGAGTTTGTCGTTTGATGTTGTTCACAATAAACCAGGGCATACCAGGCCATAGGTTAACCCCCCGGTTTGCTTTAGTTTGGTTTCGGAATTCTATAGATTGATTACTGCATAATCATGACAACCAAAGCCATTCATTTTAGTGTTATATAATAGTTATCGTTGCATGGAATTGTATGTAAAGTAACTAGTTGTTATGGGATTCTAATGGTTCGGAAAAAACAGAGAAATGGCAAGTTTTAGTATAGTACTGTGCGCCCATAATTGTTTGTCACAGTCCCTATATGTGGACACGGTCCCTAGCAGCAATTTATGACAGTGTCTTTCGCTTAGCAAAAAATGCTCAGGAAAATTTCCTTCCAAATTCGGTTTGGCTACATTTTTTTCATTGGATATTAAAACCCTACAGGAAAAATAAAAATTGTATTTCAAGCTTTTAGAAGATGCTAGAAAATGTTTGTCCGTCATTTCGGACACTTTAATAAGAAGTCACGCTTTTTGGTATAAATATATTTTGTAAATTTTTTATGCAATTCATTTTAATTTTTTTATTAACGAAAATTTAAAGGATTGTCTCTGTTTTCTTTTGTTTTGAAAGTCGAAGGTGGAATTAGGTATTCCGGTGAGAGTGGGAAGGGACGCGGTCGTTCAAGCCTCAGTATAGTTCTCTCTCGCCTGCCAAATGACCTTTTCTGTGTAGGCAGTGGTTGACATGAGCTAGCTAGCAAGAAACACTTGGAGAGATTAGGGACTGGTTCTTATTGTTTTGGGAGACCTCTATAGATCATATAGTGTGTTTGAGGTTTACAATGAACCAGGGCATTTGTTCACAATAGCAGGTCATAGGTTAACCCGCCGGTTTGCTTGGCAAATTACTGTTCGGATTTGCAATTCTTATCGACTGATTACTGCATAACCATGACAACAAAAGGCAGCCGTTTTATTATGTTACTCTCATTGCATAGATATAACGAATTCCAATGGCTCGGGAAGGACCAGCGAAATCGCTAAGTTTCAACAGGCTTTGGAATGCGCCTACAAACTTCTGCTACGGTCCCTATGTCACGGTCCCTGAAACCACATGAAAAGTGAACACCACTGAACCAATATCGAATCAGGCAGTTGTTTTTCCAGCCTCTGTTTGGATGAACGGGTCAAATAATATTGATGGAACTACAGTTGACTAGAAAAATGATACCCACTTGAGCTTTTACGAATCTTTTGAAACATTAATCTTTTTTTAACTTACCATAATATTTCCAGACATAGAGAGCAACCAACATTTTAATTCATTCTCAGTGCCATAATCGGGCCACTTTCATCATTTCAAAGTCGTATTCCTATCTGCAATAACAAAAAATCATAGTGTTTATAACGATACAATTTAAGGGGCCAGACTAATTTTCCTCACAGCCTCGGTTTGGTTACATTGTTTTTAATGCAGAGAAACAACAATATGGTGTTACCGTGTTGAGGGCAAACAACACAAAGAACATTGAAGTATAGTAACAAATGAATTTACTTCTTGGTAACACAAGTAAGGATTTGAAGGGTCGCCCTGTAACAAGTAAAGTTTTTTTTTTTTTAATTACTAATTTTTCTGTCGATTTTGAAGGCTCAGTTGATAAATAGGCTACACGTTGAACACTTCTGGAAAACACACAAACGCACATGCATTTCCATATGGACCACTTTACTTGATAAAGAATTCCAACATTTATTTACTTCCATTACTAAAAACCAATCTTTCGCATTCACAAGTACGAGCCTCCAAATCGAGGCTGAGAGGAAAGTTTATAATCGAGACCAACCTAGGGATCTTCCATGGAAATGGTTCACCGTAGATTCTCAGCTGACCATACATTTTTTCTAGACTGTTACATGCATTATAAGTTCTGCAAAAAGTTAAAAGTAAGTGCATAATTTCAAGTCAAGATCACATTGGTCTTTATGGAACTCCATGTACTTTATGAGCGCATCACGCTGAAAAGAACAATGGCTAAATCCGGAAAAACTGAACCTCGAGAGGGCGGTATGTTAGTTTAACGGTCTCTTAAACAGTACGGACAACTAGAAGAGACATCACACTTTTTGTTTTTCTGCTGTTCAAGAATCAGACCAAGAGTGTCGTTATCATCTTTAAGAAAATCGGTTACCGGGAGGTACTACGGGTCGGGTTTACCCGAGCCGACCTCACGTTATTATTGAATGCATTGAGTTCAATAGAACATTGGTCGTAAAGTTTTCTGCCACATAGATTTGAAGTCAAACATAGCGACATTCGTAAACTATAACTGTAAATATTTATCCACGTAGAATCAAGGTTTAGTGGCTTTTCCATGCCAGACATTTGGATGGTCTTAGCTTCAAGTCGCACCTTATTTTATTATCCAATCCTAAGATTTTCTAAGAGTAAAAGTCAACACTGTCGGTTTTTCCTCCTTGACTTGACAATGGGAGTTTTCTCCTCAGATCTTTTGTTTTCATTTACACTGCGCAGAAAATGTAAATGTTTTTACCTCCTTGTCAGATTACCTTATAAAATAAAATATATATAGTAAATCGAATACAAGAGTGCTTGTGCTCAAAGAAACCTTTATGCAAATAGAAACTATACTTTAAATAGGCAAGGCAGAAAGACTAGGGCCCTCCACCCCAAAAAGGGGGCACCCATTTTTAATTCTGCCTCTAAAAGTTTACCCTAGTTTCGCCGCTGGAACCTCCGTTGGTACGGTATTAATGTACATGCGCAGTGCTTATGAATTCAACTTACTAAGAGTTCAAATTTTCAACGGTAAACTTGACCTTATTGAAGATTAACCTTATGATTTTTGTATACAAAAAGGTGCCAAGTAAAATGTTGAAAAACACTTACATTATGAGCTTGAACTGTCAACTTTACACGGTGTGAACTGTTACATGCATCAGGAGTTCTGCAAAACATAAATTACAACTTCAAGTCAAAATCACATTGGTCTCTTTGGAACTCCTTCAACTTTATAAACACAAGAACAATGGCTAAAGCCGGGGAAAACTAAGTCTACAGAGGGCGCTATGCCTAGTTAACGGTCATGTTTTCTATACGGATAACTTGAAAGGACAGTCACAAAAACTACTGTCCAGAATGCTATTTTAATCTAAGATTGATTCTTCTCTTATGAAAATGAGAAAATAACCTTTGGTTTAATGGGTCAGTTTGTTCACCAAGTTGTATGAGGCAGTGTTTTAATTAGAGTAGCGTGCAGTAACTGGTAACTTTACACGGTGTGAACTGTTACATACATCACGAGTTCTGCAAAATAGTATTACAACTTCAAGTCAAAATAACATTGGTCTCTTTGGAACTCCTTCAACTTCATAAACACAAGAACAATGGCTAAAGCCGGGAAAAACTAAGTCAGTTTGTTGACCAAATTGTATGAGGCATTGTTTTTATTAGAGTAGCGTAGCGTGCAGCACGCTAGCCATAAAACCAGGCAGTTCTGTAGCATTGCGCGCACATGTGTTTTTCCCTCTATAGTTATTTATGCTCGTACTATTTTTCAAGTCAATGGTTTGCATAAATTGAACGTATATATTGTGTACTTAAACTGCCAACGTTGCAAGGTTATGGACCGTATCATGAGTTATGCAAAACGTTAAAAATATGTCTGTGATTTCAATTCAGAATCGCAATGGCCCTTTTGGAATTCCATCAACTTCCGTGTACCTAGCGCACTGTAGAGAACAATAGCTTAAATCGAGGAAAACAGAGACGAGCGAGGGCGCTATGCCAATTTAACGGTCACGGTTTCGATACGGATAACCCGAGCGGCCACCACAAAATTCCGGCCTAAAGTGATGGGACGTTGTCAAGCGCCACGTTTAGGATTTTGGCGGCTAGTCTCCCATTAACTATGATTAGTTTCTGCCCTCATGAAAATGTTTATCAAGCCATAAGTTGATGAGTCGGTTGTTAAAAATGAAATTGTTCGGGGCAAAGTTTTTAATCCAAGGAGCAGCGCAATATAGCCATACAAAAAATTATGTCTATAACATTGCGTGCACAAAGTACAAGTGCGTATGTGCAGTTTCCCTGGTTTCTTTATTTTACTACGAGGTTTGGTTATTCGTCATGTTTCGTGGTTCACTGCCGTCCTATGAAGGTCTTTAACATTAGATAAGTTAACCCTGAGAGAATATCACGCAGCTGATAGGGGGGGGGGGGGCTTTCTCTGCCCGGCACAGAGCTCGTTACAGACCGTTCCCTCTCAGCCTCGACCTGATGATGGAAACTTGTAATGGCGGCTCTCGAGGAGAGCACATTATATGCATTATGAAAACAGTTTTAAACTCTTGTTGGTTTCAACGAATTTATCGATAACTAAAGGACAGTTACAAAAACTACTGTCCAGAATGCTAGTTTAATCTAAGATTAGATTCTTCTCTTATGAAAATGAGAAAATAAACTTTAGTTTAATGAGTCAGTTTGTTGACCAAATTGTATAAGGCAGTGTTTTAATTAGAGTAGCGTGCAGCACGCTAGCCATAAAACCAGGCAGTTCTGTAGCATTGCGTCCACATGTGTTTTTCCCTCTAGATATTTATGCTCGTACTATTTTTCAAGTCAAGAGTTTGCATAAATTGAACGTATATATTGTGTACTTTAAACTGGCAACGTTACAAGGTTACGGACCATATCATGAGTTCTGCAAAACGTTAAAAATATGTCTGTGATTTCAATTCAGAAACGCAATGGCCCTTTAGGAATTCCATCAACTTCCGTGTACATAGCGCACTGTAGAGTACAATAGCTTAAATCCAGGAAAACAGAGCCTAGTGAGGGCGCTATGCCAATTTAACGGTCACGGTTTCGATACGGATAACCCGAACGGCCACCACAAAATTCCGGCATAAAGTGTTGGGACGTTGTTAAGCGCCACGTTTAGGATTCTGGCGGCTAGTCTCCCATTAACTATGATTAGTTTCTGCCCTCGTGAAAATGTTTATCAATGTTGATGAGTCGGTTGTTAAAAATGAAATTGTTCGGGGCAAAGTTTTCAATCCAAGGAGCAGCGCAATATAGCCATACAAAAAATTATGTCTATAACATTGCGTGCACAATGTACAAGTGCGTATACGCAGTTTCCCTGGTTTCTTTATTTTACTACGAGGTTTAGTTATTCATCATGTTTTGTGGTTCACTGCCGCCCTATGAAGGTCTTTAACATTGGATAAGTTAACCCTGAGATAATATCACGCAGCTGATGAGTGGGGGGGGGGGGGGCTTTCTCTGCCCGGCACAGAGTTCGTTACAGACCGTTCCCTCTCAGCCTCGACCTGATGATGGAAACTTGTAATGGCGGCTCTCGAGGAGAGCACATTATATGCATTTTGAAAACAGTTTTAAACTCTTGGTTTCAACGAATTTATCGATAACTAAAGGACAGTTACAAAAACTACTGCCCAGAATGCTGTTCAGAATGCTGTCCAGAATCCCCTTAAGTGTTGTGATTTTGTCAAGCGCCACGTTTAGGATTCTGGCGGCTAGTCTCCCATTAACTATGATTAGTTTCTGCCCTCATGAAAATGTTTAACAAGCCATAAGTTGATGAGTCGGTTGATAAAAATGAAATTGTTCGGGGCAAAGTTTTCAATCCAAGGAGCAGCGCAATATAGCCATACAAAAAATTATGTCATGTAACATTGCGTGCACAAAGTACAAGTGCGTATATGCAGTTTCCCTGGTTTCTTTATTTTACTACGAGGTTTAGTTATTCATCATGTTTCGTGGTTCACTGCCGTCCTATGAAGGTCTTTAACATTGGATAAGTTAACCCTGAGAGAATATCACGCAGCTGATGACTGGGGGGGGGGGGGGCTTTCTCTGCCCGGCACAGAGTTCGTTACAGACCGTTCCCTCTCAGCCTCGACCTGACGATGGAAACTTGTAATGGCGGCTCTCGAGGAGAGCACATGCATTTTGAAAAAACAGTTTTAAACTTGTGTTGGTTTCAACGAATTTATCGATTGGATGATTGTTTGTAGTTAGCGTCCAAGCTCTTTTTCTAATGGACACGTACATCATCATTTATTTTGAAACATTGCAAAATTATAGTTATTTCTTTATTATTATTTCTTTAACCATTTTTTATTAAAATTGTTTTGTCATTTGTGTTATGTATTTGCCAGTGTGCATCTCGTTGTCATCGACTTCATCGGATAGAACTTAAATTAAAAAAAATAAAAATAAAAAAAATAAAAAACAAAAAGTTACTCGGTGATAAGTCAGGCATTCAGGAGTCGCGATTTCGGGTTATTCCCCTACCGGGTTTACCGTCGAAACAATAAACCACAAATAGAGGCCCTTACCGACTTCCATTTAGGACCCTTCTGGTAATGACAACCGACTCACCGTTTATCCTTCCCTACCTCACATCCCTGGCCACCGCGGGCCCTCCCCCCTCAGGGTAAACAAGGCGGCTCCCGAACCATACTGGTGCCAGTCCCAGTAAAATTGCCTTGAATCGTAATATTGGGGCGAGCCGGGATCGAACCCAGTACCGGTGGCCATCCGGTAAAGAATTCTGAGACAGTACCAGCGCCTTATCCGCCGAGCTACCCGCGTTGGTGCTTGTAGAGGCCAATTTTAATTGTTATGAGGCGAAGCAAATCTCCCGTGCAGTGTGGGTTGGTCGTTTGACCAATGGGATGTGACCTACAAACAGTGAACTGACTGGTACCCCCGAACAAAGACACTAACAACTTATAGGAAGACAATCAACAAAAGGTCTAGATAGCTCAGTTGGTAGAGCGCCGGCACATAAATCCGGAGGTCGTTGGTTCGAATCCCGCTCTGCATGATTGTTTTCTTTGTTCGACTTAAAATAGTTGATTTTCTTTTTACAGACGATGAATTTGTTTGTATTATCGTATTATCGTATTATCGTAAACATTTATATTTAGTAAATGGCATACAAGAGCGGACACTTCAACGGAAGCTATAATTTTATATTGGCCAGAAGAGTCCCAGAAAAAAAGGTGCACACCCTCCTTCTGCCCCCCCCCCAACCCTATGAATAGAGAGAAAGTCGTGTGGATGACTTCTCATTCTAATGTAAACCCACAACTTTTTCAGTAAATCAAAGATTTGAAGGTCCAGGCTTTTATGTGTTGTTGAAAAATGGTCCAATAATGTGTCACTGGGGTTTTTGACTTTTAATCTGGAGGATTTTGGGTACAAACGACCCCATTTTGCTGAAGATTACGTGTGATTAGGTGATTTTTCCAAAATAGGTCAACTGAGTTTGCTCGTTCAAGGATGTCTTTGTTTTTGATGAATCTAATAGCTCAAAAGCTAAACGGCTAACCAACTAAATCGTTAAGAAAAAATGAAGTTTAGTCGTCAGAAAATACATTTTCTTTGGGGCACGCTAAATCGCGATAGTTGAGTAATAATGAACAACAACGTCTTGTACCAAGACTATACCATGGGCAGCGCGCGCCGATACCTCTAGCTCTCGCAAGCAAGGCATGCTGGAAGAAAATGGCGCTGCGAGATCGATCACCCCTGGAGACGAGGTTGAGCCCAAACGTTTGAGAACGAGCATCTACCTAAAAAAAAACACGAAACGAATTTCTCCCGCGAACTGAGATTGAGAAAAATGTCGGACAAAGAAGAAACCGATCTGGGGCCAGTTTTAAAACGACCAAAATCTCTCCCGCAAAATGGAAATCAAAACACAGCTTCTGGGGATGAGAATGTAAGTGAATTTTTGTAAATTTCCTGTTGGATCGTCAAGGTTGCAAACTTATGTCATATGTTTTTGCGGCCATTGTATTAGGAATGTCCAGTTTCCGGACAGCCCGTTAACAAACTTCAAAATATTATTAATACTATTTAATAATAAAAAATAATAATAATATAATACCAGACGATCGGTATTCCTTTATGAAGACTAGTAGTGTAAAGTTCACTGAACTAATTAAAATGGCAGATGTAAGTGTAAATAATATTTACAATGCAATGTTGTAAAGCAAACTGCGCTTGCTTGCTGCAGAGGATTGATTGATTATTAAAGGAACGTTACAGAATTGTTTTTTGCAATAAAACAGTTGCTGGCAGTGTATACACTTCATGTAATCCACCATATACATAAACTGACAAACCTGTAGAAGTTTGAGATCGATCGGATATCTGGGTCATGAGAAAATAGTGAAAAACCGATTACACATTCACATTGCACATGTTGCATGAAATCATGATATAGATTCAACAAGTGAATAAAACGCTCACTGAGCGATAAACTTCAATCTGAAAATTAGTTTATTCATTTCTCATCAAAATGGCATTTCAGACAGAAATATTTCAAGGGATGTTTTCTACTATCATCATTAGACCGTGTAAGTTTTATGTAAATCTGTGATCAAAAAGTATATTTTACAAGTTTTTTTCTTACCAATTCTGTAATGTTCCTTTAAGCTGAGAATAACTGGTTAGTCTAGAGGATTCTTAATTGTCTGAGCTCTTTAGGTTCTTGTTAAATAACTGAATTTGAAATTTTTTAAAAATCACACAAATGTAGATGTTGTTGATGTTATGTTTTAAAATTAATGAGCAATATTGACAAATTTCATTTATTATTTATAACTGTGTACTTTCAGTCTCTAGAGCTTGATGATGGGCGGAGTGAAGCCAGCACTCCCACAGCCGAGAGCAACTCCCGATCAGACACACCTACTGGGTCGACGACCGGCAGCTTCAACAACACCAACAGAAAGAGCAACCGCGGACGATGGAGAACCAACAAAAACAAACTCCAGTACAAGTGTAGTTCCTTCTTGAAAGAAGACCACGGCCAACCCATATTTGGTGCAACCTTTAACCCTTTCTATAAAGAAGGTGATGCGCTAGTCTTCGCTACAGCAGGCAGTAATCGTGTTTCTGTGTATGAGCTGTTGGATGGGGGAGGAATGAAGTTACTACAGAGCTATATAGATGCTGATGTATCCTTACAATCATTGGGGGCGGAGCCAGAAAGGAAAAGGGGAGGATTTAAATTTGAATAATTTATTTTTGGAATTTATTGGAGATTTTGTATAGAAAATGATATAAGGTTTCCATGGCAACAGGTTTAATAAGCCATTTGTGAATTAGATTTTGAATTATGTTGGGTACAATACACATCAAAAGTCACTCAATGTCACAGGGTTTTAGTAATCTTTGCTACAGCAACCTTCTGATGGGCAAACCGGTACCGTTGTGCCATCCACATTCATTCAGAATTGTGTTTGGGTGTTTCGCGTCTCTTATGTAACTACGCAAAAGCTTGAATCCAAATAAGTAGTCACTTGTCACTAAGCAAGTCAATGTATCAGGACATTCAAATCTAACTCATTTCATACTGGTATTAGCTGGTTCTCTTGAAAATTTACAAAGAAAGTGAAAAATTGTAAGATTTTTAATACAAGTTTATGGTCTTACATTATTATATGTTTGATTATTTTACATGTTAAATTATGAACATCAAATAGATTTTTAAATCTTACAATGTTTCTTCAAAGTGTGGAGTAAATTTGCCCTTAACTTTCTCGTCAGTCTGATGAGAGTTTCTATACATGTGCCTGGTCCTATGAGAAGACTGGTTTGCCATTGCTTGCTGTAGCTGGGTCCGGGGTACCATACGCATCATCAGCCCAATCACAATGCAGTGTGTTAAGGTACAGTATTTTTTTAAAACAGCAAAGAAAAAAACTTCACAACTGATGAGCTGAATCCTCATTTTCGTTCTCTTCTTGTCTTGTCTTGATGGATACTGCACTAATACCCCTTCTCAGGGGTCACATGGGCAGGGTCGGTTATGCCCATGGAGTTGTCAACCATGCCAGAAACACTGGGGCGAACCTCTTCTCTTAACGATTAATGTACTGTACTACTGGGTTCTTTTAAGTGCATGGTACAACACACAGGACCTACGGCTTTATGTCCCAACCGAAAGGACAAAGCAATAATGGTTCAGTGTCTTGCTTAAGGACACCTAGTGTCAAGACCAGGACTCGAACCCACACTCTGCTGTTCAGAACACAAAAGCTAGAGTCCGGTGCGCTTGACCACACTTGGCTTAGATACTGTTTGTGCTTAAGCAACTCTATGAAATTGGGCCCTTATTTGATGTTTCTGTAATGTTGTTTTTTCAGCATTATATCGCTCACGGCAACGCAGTCAACGAGTTAAAGTTCCACCCAAGGGACTGCAATTTACTTCTGTCTGTCAGTAAAGGTGAGTTTGGTCAGTTTGTCGGAGTGAGGAGTATGGCAAGAACAGTAAGAAGGTTAATAATACGGATTGGGTGGCTGGAAAAAATACGGTCCACTCATTTATAATTTTCACCATATTCCAAGGCATTGCTAGATTTGGACACATTTTTGTCCAGTAAAAATGACAGAAAAACAATGCAAAACAGAAATTGGGTTTTGTATTGTAAGTTAACATTGGAAATATTCAGGACATAACCTTTACTTTGACCTTTTTTGTGGCAGTAGGTAAAACTTTGCGGCCGCGATGGGCATTTTGGTTAAAGGCACAGTACACGTTTGGTAATGACTATGAAAAATTAATGGCAATAAAAACTTACTTGGTAAGAAGTACAGCAGCCTTTGGTAGTATAATTAATTTTGAGAGACTTTTAACTTGAAGGACAAGGGTTTTATCACTTTTTATTCCCAAAATTTGAATCTGAGAAACGCTTCTCAGACTGTATTCCTATGGGGAATATTCTTCCTGCGTGGAAATATTCGCTCCGGTTTTTCGGCGATATCTAAAAAACGCGACCACCTTTTGAAGTGAAATTTTCACAGGTTAGTTTTATTGTATGTACATTTATGTAGGATTAACACAATCAGTAAGTTCCAGTTACCAAGCGTGTACTGTGCCTTTAAAGTCGCTTTCAGCAGCTATGGACTCTAAAGCGTTAATGTCTACCATCTTATACTATTTTGCTATTTCTGATGTTTATTTTATATATATTTTATTTTAGATCATTCAGTTAGACTTTGGAACATCCAAACAGACACTCTTGTCATTGTATTCGGTGGCGTTCAAGGTCACAGAGATGAAGTCCTGAGTGCTGTAAGTAACCATCTTAACTTTGTCAAAAATAATTCATACGTTTTACAATACATTTACAAAGTTTTATGTTGCAGGACTTGGTCATAGTATCCCAGAATGTGATAAGGGAAACCTTTCCCTTACTGGCCTTTGGAGAAGACGCGCAAAATGTGAACAACTTTGTTGAAATGCTTGAGAATTTGTGAGAATGAAATGATTGGTGTGTTTGTCCGATAGGATTTTGACATTGATGGAACGCGGATCATGTCATGTGGAATGGACCATTCATTGAAGATGTGGAGATTAGAGAGACCAATGGTACAAGAAGCTATCAAGAATTCATATGAGTACAATGCTAGCAAGACAGACAGGTAAAAAATATAACATGCATTTATAATTATTGCCCTAACCCTCCTACTCTCTGACCATTCAATAGCATCCACTGTGGTATTGAATGATAAACTATGACAGCCTGCAATATGATATCATGTGGTGAATGCGTCTACTCAGTTCACAGTCAACCTTCCTACTGTCTGACCATTTGATATCATCCACTGTGGTTTGGAATGATAGATAAACTATGCCGTCCTGCTGTATATCATGTTGGTGAATGCATACACAGTACACAGTCAACCCTCCTACTGTCTGACCATTTAATATCATCCACTGTGGTTTTGAACAATAGATGCACTGTGCCAGCCTGCATTATGCTATCATGTAGTGAATGCATCTACGCAGTACACAGTCAACCCTCCAACTGTCTGACCATTAATATCATCCACCATCGCTTTTAATGATAAATAACACTGCGTAGCCGAACCTACTGTAGGCTTTATACAATGTTCTTGTAAGGGCAAGTCAGTTTCTCCTTTGTAAAGGGAACCTCCATGAGGGAAATTTAATTTCTACTTGGACATTTCAGGTGGCACCGAGGCAATGACCAAGGGCATAGAATTGCCTCTGTGTGAAGTACAAGCCTTGGCCGTTCTTTGCACCAGGCAAGGCTAATCCAATTGAGTCCACACGTTTTGGTGTTCAACCATGAGACATTTTACCATAAACTTCTGATAGATTTAAGAAAAACGATCAAATCAAACTATAGATACTTTGCATTTTTTCCACATTCAACGAGGCCGTTGTAACGCAGATTTATAGTTGTAATGTTTTTTGTTCATCAGGCCATTTAGGACGGTGCACGTTAACACACCAGACTTCTCTACAAGGGATATACATCGGAACTATGTGGATTGTGTGCGATGGTTGGGAGAATTTGTCCTGTCGAAGGTAAGGGTCTTCATCAGTTTTTATTAGTATATCTTTCTGGTAATAAGCCAAGGGACCTGTGACCCTGACGATATCTGTGTAGAGAAGACATTGAAGAAATGGAAAGTTTTAGATGTGGGAGGAAAACCCCAAAGCTAAGCATTTGTGTGTTCCGCTACTATGTTCTGAGCTAGGCTTTTTGTTATGAGTTTGACTGGACTGACTTTGTAACATTTTCTTCTTGTTCTTTAAGTCATGTGAGAACTGCATAGCCTGCTGGAAGCCCGGTCTGATCTCGGACCCTCTGGACACCATAACAAAGTCATCTCAATCCCGCGTCACCGTACTGCACAAGTTTGAATACGCCCAATGCGACATCTGGTTCATGCGCTTCAGTATGGATTACTCACAGAAGGTATGGAAGGTGCCAGACTAAAATTCAACACATGTTAGTTTCATATGTATATGGGCATGGTATAGCATGCCCAATATAGGGGTATATGAGGGTACCCCCCCCCAATGTTCCCATACTTTAACACACTATTTTCCTTTGTACAGAAGTACCTCCTTAAAAATCCTCTTAAGAATTCCTGGTGAAGACACAATAGGGGGCACACCATGCCCCATATCGAGCACAAAATGGAACTTAAACATATCTTTGCTATGAGTGTTCATTAGTTTTTACTTTATTTTATTTTTATCTTTTTTAGATCTTGGCTCTAGGTAATCAAGTCGGTAAACTTTATGTTTGGGATCTGGACGTAGAAGAGCCGTGTAAAGCCAGGTAAATCAAGAAGAAACTCTTTTTATTCAAACAGCAGTTCTCTCTCCAATGGAATGAAACAATCTGACATCACTTGCCTTCAAAAGCTTCAAAAACAATGCCGCTCGTATCATACATATGCAACCAAACCACTCGCACGCATCACCACTTCTTCAACAATGTACATTGGTTACTCGTTCAAAAATGCATTATCTTCAAAACAGCCGTGAAGTACAAAGCACTTTTGAACACACAGTCAAAATGCATAACAGACTCACTTAATCTCGGCATGTCCAACCAAACTGGCCTCCGCATGGAGCGTCACTGAAAAAAAACATCGCGCTTTCAAACATTCAGGTGATGAGGCCTTCTCAGTAGCTGGACCCAGACGCTGGAACTCACTATTGTACTTCTCAACATTCTTGCAACTCTGTTCATCAATTTAAATGTAAACTCATGTTGTACTAACATTTCCCAATGAATGGGCTGCTAGTCTTTGCTACAATACATGCAAGGACTACTGAACGATACAGGTCGCTTTCTCAACAACGCTTTCGCATAAAGAATGTACGCCCTCTGTTGGCGAAATCTAAAGTCATACCTATTTTCATCTTGATGTTCCTCTCTGGAATGACTGCAACCATTGGAAAAAATGTGCTTTATAAATGCTTGTTGTA
This sequence comes from Pycnopodia helianthoides, assembly GCA_032158295.1. Classification (NCBI taxonomy): domain Eukaryota; kingdom Metazoa; phylum Echinodermata; class Asteroidea; order Forcipulatida; family Asteriidae; genus Pycnopodia; species Pycnopodia helianthoides. The sequence goes on along the minus strand of CM063252.1, from coordinate 21,292,441 downwards.
TTATAATTTGTTATCATACAGCTTTTCTTTGCAAATACTAAAAAATAGCCGTGTTAGTCTGATAGATAAAACAAGGAAGATAGTGGTAGCACTTAAAGACTAGTTAGTTACATAAAAAACTGCATAAGCTTTCGTAGCAACAACCACTTCTTCAGATGCAAGTAGTATTTTCTTTGCATAAATCCCTTGCTGTGATAGCTGACAAGGCCTGCTTATTAGCGATGCCTGTGCAGCCAATGGCTGAAGCTGCTTGATTGTCACACGGCTTTAGTTTTACAACAACCACCTAACAACTTCACTAACGAGTGACTTGTTTTCCTCGTTGACAGATGCACAAAGCTGACACATCCCAAGTGTCTATCAGCGATCAGACAGACGAGTCTGTCGCGAGACGGATCAGTTATTATCGGCGTGAGTGATGACAGTACAGTCTGGAGATGGGATCGGATTCGATAAAAAAGCTATCAGTTCAAGGTATTAAACAGGATTGGTAGAGCTGACAAAAATAAGCGCAGACTGTGTTCATGTTTTGTGTGATCAACCATATATGAAATAAACCTGTGAAAATTTGTGCTTAATTCGTTGTGCGAGTCAGAAGAATATAGTGAAAACCAGGCACAATTTTCAGCATGTAAACACATTTTCCTTAATTTTGGTTGTAACAACCAAAACCAACTGTTCGCATTTTTCAAAAGGTTTTCAGATAGTTTTCTTGAATATGAATTCATTCCAGAGGGAAATATTTCACAGAAAAAAATGGTTCTGTTATGAACATCATAATCAGTAAGCTTTCAGACTAAAATTAAACAATGTTAATTCATGCCAATCCTGTATAATACCTTGAATACCACCATGTTTACTTTTAAACCGTCATTGGGGAATGGAGTCAGGGTTACTAGACATGGCAATAATGTTACCAGTTAAAAAATCAGGTAAGGATGTATCTGAATTAATGGCTTCGGTAGTGGCTATGGCTTGCTCACTGAAAAGTCATATTCTTCAATGTTGCTGTTGCATCCAACGGACATAGCCATAGCCAGAGTCACTTGGTCCAGATGCAGCCTAACTTTGGTATAAATCTTTGTGCTTAGCATCCGACGAATAAGATTTACTTTTTCACATCTCACTTGCAAACTGGGCCCGATTTCATAAAACTGTTTGCTGATAAGCAAACATTGGTGCTTACCCTCGCAGAAATAACATGCGTAAGCTAAAGTTTATTTCATTATCGATCAGTAAGATTTGAGTTGTTGTGTCACTCATCTGCTTACAAGAACCGCCTGGTAGCTAGAGTGCCTTTTGCTTTGTTTACGGTTAGCAGTGTTTATGAAATAGAAATGGTGCTAATAATCAGCTTACAGGCTTTATGAAATGGGCATGACTGAAGTTGCACTGTTCCACATGTTCTGTGTAAAATATAAATAATAATAACAATGAGGTTGTTTTGTAAACTTGGGTGTGATCCCTGGCTACACGGCAGTTAAAGGTTGTAGGGCTACTGACTGGCACCCCCGAACAAAGATATTGACAAAATAGGGAGACCGCCAACATAGGGCTAGATAGCTCAGTTGGTAGAGCACCGGCACGTTAATCCAGAGGTTGTTGGTGCAAACCCCGCCCTCATCAAATTTCCTTTGATCAACCCCAAATATTAAAAATAGGAATTTATTAGGCGCTGTTAAACATTGTACCAAAAAACCTTACACTTTTACTACCCCTGTTCACTGGACTTTGGGTGATAATCCTTACCCTCCCAAATACTATCTTTGCCAAAATGGATTCAGATGGACTGAGAGCTGTAGGCCCAAACAACAATTGCTGATCACAAGGTCAGGCATTCCAATCTGATCTAAAGTTCAAACATGTTGGTGTTGAGTGACCATAGGAGAGGATTGAAGGATCGAGGTGGCCTGTAGGCAAAAAGACCTAGGGAGTCGGGATTCTAATAGATGACACCATTTTCGTCTTGTTCCCAATGTGCCATTGTAATAATAAATAGTGATACTTATTATTCAAAAAAGGGGGCCTGACTACCTCATCATTCCAGCCTCACTATGGAGACATTGAATTGGTAGGAGAAAAGCAACTGTACCATTTTAAATGTCTGTCTTGAATAATTTTAGTGATTTTATGTACTTAAACTATTAAGCTATGTTAAACTATGTTCTCTGAACTCGGAGTGAAATAAATTGCTTTTTTACAAGTTTCTATAAACTTGTGTGTTTTACAAATCTGTTTTGTTCTTGTTTTAAGTGTCGGCCTTTTCAATTTTGGGCGTGTTGTGGCCAAGCGGTCTAGTTCACTGGAGTGTGAGTTCAAATCCCTGTCATGACACTTGTGCCCTTGAGCAAGGCACTTAACCATAATTGCTTTGTCAAAAATTGGGAAGGTATTAGTGCATTCTGCCCTTCCAACCAGGCTCCTAGTGGATGATACCCATGCCTACATCCTTACGGACTGTGAAGGAGGTAACCCTGTTTCAGCCCCAGGAGTAGGTGGCATAATGCCCCTGGTAACAGTTGATTTGGGTTAGGGTAAGTGTAGCCCTCACCTTGAAGTGGCCACCTGACCTTCTGAGTTAGGCACTATCTCATTCTAAAAAATATATAAAAAATATAAAAAAACATTTCACAACTAAATTATTCGTTTTGAGGCATTTCTTAGTGAGGTATCGATGTATGTTTGATTTGCAATGCACCGTGTGATAATATCTACTTTCTGTTTAGAATTCTTCTCTGGTCAGTCACTGTCCAATGACTAGAGCAGGCAAGTTGAGACCACTACTACCTCACTCTGCAGCAGTGAAGATAAGTACAAGAAGTCCCTTAGTCACTGTGAAAATGAAAGTCTCACGTTTTTTCCTGTCTACTCATAAAGTAGTAAATGAACAGCAGGTCAAGTTCTTATCAGAACTAAGCAGTCTTCCTGTTTTCAGAATCTATTCTGCGGCAGTAAATATCAGCTGGCTGCACAGCAGGCAGAGCTAAGCTTTCCCCATTTTATCCTGTGTAGGGTGTCATGATCGAGTGATTTAGAGCATCGGATTCAAGTTCTGGTGGTCGAGTCATCGGGGTGTGGGTTCGAATCCCGGGCATGACACTTGTGTCCTTGAGCAAGATGCTAATTGCTCCTCTCCACCCAGGGGTATAATGGGTACCTGCGAGGGTAGAGGTTGATATTGTGTATGAAAAAAGCCTTTTGTGTGCCACGGCACCACAGGGCTGTATACTCCCCAGGGAGAAAGATTACAGGAATGCTATTGGCCCAATGACCAGGGCACTAATGTAAAGCCCATTGAAACATTATTGTGGAATGCGCTATATAAGAACTCGTTATTATTATAAGAATGGGGAAAGCTTGTGTCCGCCTGCTGTGCATCCGACTGATGATGACTGCTGCTGAATAGATTCTGAAAACAGGAAGACTACTTAGTTCTGATAAGAACTTGTCCTGCTGTTCATCTACTACCTCAGAGTAGACAGGAAAAACCAGGAGACTTTCACTTCCACTATCTACTCTGCAGCAGTAGATAAACAGCCAGACAAGTTCTTATAAGAACAATGACAGAGTAGATTATGACACAGTGTTATCAGAAACTAAATATCCCCAAGAATTTAATAAATTCCTAAAACGGCAGTAACTTGGAAAAAGCAGAGGTATAACAAATCCATCAATTTAAGAACCAGAAATACTTTTTTTTATTCATAAATTTACTTGAGGCTTTCTTACAGTGGTAAAGATTCCGCCATTGCTAGCAAACGACTTACATCTTAGAAATAAAACAAGAACATATAAAGATACTCTAGTGATAGTTCTAAATATTTAGATGACATGTTTATCCAACAAACTCTTTTGAAAACTCCAAGGTTTATATATTACTACAATCTACTCTCTCATACAGTGTTTCCCACTGGCTGACGAACTTAGCGAGGTGGTAAAAATTCAAATTGATCCAAGCAAAATTGCAGCATGCAAACTGACAAGAATTTGTTTATTTTTAATTTTTCACACGCCTTACTCACAAGGCCGAACGGCCACTTCAAGGTGAGGGTGACACTTAACCGATTTGGTCTGTCAACTTAAATCAACTGTCACCAAGGGCATGTTGCCACCTACTCCTGGGGCTGAAACAGGGTTACCCCCTTCACAGTCTGTAAGGATGTAGGCATGGGTATCATCCACTAGGAGCCTGGCTGCTAGAGCAGATTTGCACAACCTTCCCAACTTTTTATGAAGCAACTATGGTCTAGTGCCTTGCTCAAGGGCACAAGTGTCATGACTGGGATTCGAACCCACACTCTGCTGCTGACAACACCAGAGCTTACGCTCGGCCACGACAAGCCACAAAAAGAATGCAACGCTCACCAAACTGCATGTTGATTCCATGTACACATCCAAATTGTGAATTCTTGATAAATAGAGATCGAGGGAAAAAACTCATAATTGACACAAATTGATTTTGTTTTCAATTAGTATTACCTGTACGGCCACAACTTGGTGGTGATATTTGAAAAAACAAGAGTGAGGTGATCACTGAAAGAGGGAGGTGGGCCATATTGCGTTTGATTGGACAGGGGAAACACTGCTGCTATATATTACTTTATTGTGACATCAAATTGTGATTTGTTTCTATCTATAAAAAAAACACCACAATGGCGGCATATTTAGGCAATTAATGATGCAACAATCAGAGTATCTTCATAACTCCAATATTGTCAAAAAAATAGAAGGGTTAACATTGGCTCAGGACTTAAAGGTCGTTAGTGCAGTTTGTGTGGATTTCATAAAACAGGTTTGCATATTTTGGAGCCCCTGGTAAACAGAGTTTATTGATCAAGAGTGGTCTCCAAAGTAGGCAAAAAGAAACAATCAGTTTCTCTGAAATACATTTACTTGTAGATTTTGATGTATTTTTTTTCAGACTGGTACGCATTTTTCACTTCACGACCCTTTGATCATTAACCCTCCTACTGTCAGTGACTCTTGGCAACATTTTCCAGTGAGTTGACCAACCATTTGAAACCATTCGACTGCCAAGGTTGTGTACGGTGGCACAACTGTGCACAGAACTAACTGTGTACTGTGTACATGCATTCCCTCATGGTATCAAATTTCAGGCTGGCATAGTTGATCTATCATTCAAAACCACTTGAATGGTATTGAATGGTCAGACAGCAAGAGGGTTAAGGATATGCAATTGCAATTAACGACCTTAAAGCACTAAGCAAACGGTTTGTAATTTGTAGATGTTTTCAACGTAGAAACACATTTTCATTCTCGCTTATCAAAATGACTGTTATCTTGCGATGTAACTTAAAATCTCAAACACAAAAATATTCTTCCTTTTCTTTTTAACCTACAACCGGTTTTAATACAAATTTGTTACTAGCATTTCCTTTTACTTTACGATCATTCAAAAGAGACATTAAATTTGACAACAGAAGTGTTCAACTGTGGGTCTACCACGCCCAGTATGTGGAAGAGGGAGCCCCCCCCCCCCGCCCAACAGAGGTCCCTATACTGTAACATACTCTTTCCCCTCTTGTACGATAGTACCCCCCCCCCCCCCGAGAAATCCTCTAAAGAATTCCATTCCCAGAACATGATGGAGACACAGTTGGGGGGGGGGGGTACACCATGCCACAGATCAGGCACCAAATGGATATAATATTTTTAGTAAAACCATATTTGTACGAGTTATAGATATAGCAAATGTTTACTTTTGCCGAGCGCTGTAGTTACATTATACACAAATCTAAAATGTTTAAACTTTGATATAACACGTTTAATGCTGTAACCAACCCACCCCAAAGCCATCCATATTCTTGTCTATCAAAACGCAACACAAACCAAGTGCTGTGCATGACGTCAGGCAAAGCAATAATGAGGTTATATTTGAATGTCTGGTACATTGCCTTGTTCGATCACAAGTGAATGCTCAATTGGAATTCCCCTGACTAAATCTAGTGTTGCAGTGCTACATGGTTCAGGGGCAAGCTCCAGATCAGCAAAGACTGGTATCCTTGACCCACACATTTCAAACACAATAATTGGTATGGTGCCTAATCACCATAGAAGTGAAATAACCAAATGTGGGGTGAGGAGAAAAATCAATGGTCCACACATTTCATTGAGAGCTGTGTATGGTTTTGTGTCATCTCTAAAGTACCTGAGAAAAGGCCAAGTCTGGGGAAATTAAATTAAGCATTCACTTATGACCGAACAAGGTTCACCAGACATCATTTAAAATTAATCCGCAAATGGCTTACTCCAACAAAGTCTACTTTGGTGGTTTAAGTCGAGCCATACCAATTCTGTCCGTTACTTCGACCTGCTGGAATTTGATGAATTCAATACTTAGCCAAACCAGTGAAGCATTCCACAAGTCCAGCCAAAACCAATTCCATCTAGATTAGATTTTTACGAAGGATTCAGTACTGTGTGGCCACACCATTGACAATTTGAAGCTTTACACAGTGGGGAAGGTATAGGAGAAACTAGTTTACAGGTGACACTTAAAAGAAGCTGGTGGTTCTTCAAAGAACCACAAATCTCAACGGTTCTCCTGAAATTAAACAGAGCAAGCTGTTTGCTGGTTCTTTTCATTACAGAACCATCACTTCAACCCAGAACCAAACCACATCTTCTCAGAACAGAACCATCACTTCAACCCAGAACCAAACCACCTCTTTACTTAATGAATCTCACCTGTCACTCGAAACTTGGTTTGACAGGCTGATTAGAATCAGTGTTGTATTACTCCTACTTGGTACTCATACTCAAATACAACTCGAGTACCACTTTGTTGTTACTAATACTCGGAGATCCAAATACTTGCTACTCAGCCAGTAGACTCAGTACTTGGATATCGGGATACTTGGATATCGGGATACTTGGTGCTTGGATATCGGGGTACTTGGTACTTGGATATCGGGGTACTTGGTACTTGGATATCGGGGTACTTGGTACTTGGATATCGGGGTACTTGGTACTTGGATATCGGGGTACTTGGTACTTGGATATCGGGGTACTTGGTACTTGGATATCGGGGTACTTGGTACTTGGATATCGGGGTACTTGGTACTTGGATATCGGGATACTTGGTACTTGGATATCAAGTACTTGATATTGGGATACTTGGTACTTGGAAACTTGTACTCGCACTCAGTGGCACAAGTACTCATACAAGTACTCATACAAGTACTCATATTCAAGTACTACTTGGAAACCCAAGTAGTAACACTCAGCAGTACTTGATACTCGACTTACAAGTACTCGACTGCAACACTGCTTAGAATGAGGCCAGACATAATGCTTTCCACCTAGTTTGGGTCAAGTTACTCAACACTTCTCATAATTAAAAGTAAAAACGAAAAAGGTTTGTCCATGTTTATATTTTATCCCACAAACATCTCTATTTCTAATCTCTATTACTAAAACAAGTTGATGATAACACGCTAGACTGTACACTCGCAGAAATACAAAATCATTCTCTGAAATGTTTTAAGAGTAAAATGCATGAAAATCTAAACGAGGGCATGTAAATTTAACAAACTGGAAGCTTTGGCAATATGACGAAACGATAGATAAAACATGATTGGTTGTTTTTCTTCAAAGAGCTATATGCATGTAAATTGACTAGAGTGCTAACATGCCCTGCGTTTTGAAGCCTTGTGGGCACATCCATGTTTGTGTACAAACCTAAAAGCTTGAAATTTTGTACGGCTGTTGTACAGATTTTCGCATATCGGTTAGTCTTTTCTGTGTGTTACAGAAGTCTACGAATTACACGCATAATCAGAATACGTGTACTTTGGTGCGAACTCGCAAACTCGCATTTGCACAAGTCAGATTCAAAACAAACACACATTCTAAACAAAAAAACCACACGTTTCTCAGTTGTGCAAAAGCCCCAAACATGTCTGCCCCCGAGAAGAAGCTTTACAAAATGCGAGTCAAGAAATAGCGTTCTAGTCAATAGCTCTATGATTTTCATACATAACAAAGGGACTATGTAAACTACTGGCGAAATGCATATTATCAAAACCATAGAACAGTGGAGTCGATTTTTTACGGCAGTAGATATCCCATACATAACCGTGTCCATAATTAAGATGCCATTTTTTTTTTTTAAACACATGACGGCTGTTTATTTGGAAATCACCAACATCACATTGAAAGTCTGTAGTGTTATTTATTACAAAGAAAAATTCTTTGAATTTCAAGGATAGTTAATGAGCCCACGGTTTCTATGGTCTTTAAAGGCAGTGGATACTTTTGGTAATTACTCAAGAAATACATTTCCATAAAAACTTACTTGGTAAGGAGCACCTGAGAGCTGCTGATAGCATAAAACATTGTCAGAAACGACTCCCTCTGAAGTAATGTAGTTTTTGAGAAAAATGTAATTTCTCACTAACACATTTAAATCTGAGAAAGGCTTCAGGCATAAATTCTTGTCAGGCATTTGAAAGCAAACAATTCTATGCAACAAATGTGCTTTTTTCTTTTATTATTTTCCTGCAACTCTGATGACCAGTTGAGCCTAAGCTTTCACAGGTGTGTTATTTTATGCATATGTTGGGATACACCAAGTGAGGATACTAGTTATTGACTATTACCAAAAGTATACCCTGCCTTCAAGAAGTACAATATTTATGAGCTGCCTGGATGAACATGCAAAGGTTGAAGTATTCTAGGCAGTTTGTGTACGACTACAACAAACTGACAAATATTTTTATTGAAAAGGCAGCTGTTTTTACACTTTACTTATTATACCTAACCATCAAGAACCTAACAAGCCAAGAACCCTAGAGGGTGCAAAAATCAATAATAGAAAACGTCTTGTGGATTAAAACATTTTACATTGTAAACAGACCTTGATGCATATGACTGAACTGCAGTGGGGCGCCCTCGTGGGGTAAAAAGGCAGTCGCTCATTGGCCCACTGTAAACGCAGCGCATGCTTAGCTTCCCTATCAGAGTCTCTGACCCTTGACCTACGACCCCCACAAGTTTAAACAACAGAATGACGTCAATGTATAAGGTCTACGACGCCTGAAGCACAAATATAATTAAGCCAAACTTAAGCACACTTCGGTTTCTTTCCGGTTTTGTGACAATATTTATACAAGCTTACAGTTTATTCTATATAGAAAAGGATTGCAGGCTGCATCTGAAAATATCAACCGTTCATAAATACCTGGGACAGTTTATCCATTCTGATTGGTCGAGAGGAGGTCACATGGCCATGTTTAAATGTGAGATATCACAGCCTAATCTAAGTTGGTTAGGCGGATATTCGGCTCGCGCAAGTTTGAAACTTGCAAACGATAGTTTTAAACTTAAGCGCGCAAGTTCAAAACTTGCCCGAGAAGCTACTCAGCGCTCAACACATGCATAGAAATTAAACGCAGAGTCAAGGTGAGCTGAGGCTAAATTGTCAGAGTTATTCTCAACTTTAACAGGATTTGTAACTAAGGGAATAAAAGGGTAGTGACGCGGTCTTAACCGGCCATTTAAAACCGGCAGGGTCGTGGCCATGTGATAAAGGACCGAGCCGAAGACGAGGTCCTTTATCGCACGGCCACGGCCCTGCAAGGTTTTAAACGGCCGGTTAAGACCAAGTCACTTCTCTTTTATTCCCATTCATAAATGCCCTTTTTGTTAAAATGCGTAATATTGTTGGAAAATCTCAACTTTTCTGTTAACTTTCATTTCCTGTCACGTCGATCCTCGAGCCCTGTTTCGCGAAGGATATACATGCCACGCTCAACAGCTGTGCGTACGCGCGCGTCATAACACTAACATGTTTTTAGATTGAATACTAGTATGTGTTGATTGCGTTTCGTGTAAATTAGTGCCTGCGTACAACCTTGCGTGCCACAGGTGTGTTTTAAACACTTCTAGCCGTGCATTAGTATCCATTTATAACCGGCCACGTGACACGCTCTCCACGAAGTTGAGGTAAAATTATCTCAGCTTGTTTAAGCAATTAGTTTAAAACCTCTTCACTGCACTTTGAGTCCCTTTAACACTCGAAACCTCTGATCATGTTAGCTTGGGATTCCCCCAAACCCATCAAAATCCTTCAGTATCTAACTACAGCACTGTAATAAAAGAATTTGTATGCTCCATGTGATGCTTAGCTTGGGTGGTTTGGCAGTCAATCAAATCCTGGGCATGGATTTTGCTACTTTGGGTGGATGGGGGGGGGTGGCTTCAGCCAACACTGGTTTACGCATAGTTTATAGGGAATATGACCCACTCCAAAGTTCCACAACATTTGCCAGTAAATTGACAACACGCTTGAAACCATTCAACTGTACAGGTTGTGTATGGTGCTACAACTGAACAAAGAACCAACTGGTTACATGTATGTGCTGTGTAGATGCATTAACTTAACATAATGACATATTGCTGGCTGCGTTAGTGTATATATCATTCAAAACCATTTGGATGATATAGTTGTGCCAGTGCAAAAACATCCCAACTTCTAAAATAGAACTTATTTATGCCATTTGAATGTCAAGAGTTACATCTACTTAAATAGCCAAGATGTTCAAACACAAAAACTATGCCCGAGATACAACGTTTAGGAGATAAACAATTTTCATGCAAGATGCAACATTATTGCAAAATTGATATACATGTACGTTTTTGAAATTACGCAACAATATTGAATGGTCAGAGAGTAGGAGGGTTGACTGTGTACTGTGGAGATGCATACACCACATCATATTGTAGGCTGGCATAGTGCATCTATCATTCAAAACAAAGTGGGTGATATTGAATGGTCAGACAGTAGGAGGGTTGACTGTGTGCAGTGTAAAATGCGTTCACCACATTATATCATATTGTAGGCTGGCATAGTGCATCCATCATTCAAAACCACAGTGGATGATGGTTCACACAATACGAAACTAATTTCTTGAAGAAAAAAAATCAGATTTTATTTTGAAAGGTTTACTCCTCAGCAACATCTTGCAGAACCAAGAAGAAATATTTTCCGATTTAAACAAAAAGGAAGAAAATCTTCCACGCGACATCCAAAGATTTTAATGAAGTTTTCTACGAAAAGTAAAATATACAATTGCACTAGATCAGTGTTATTACATGATGTCTCAAGCTCTCTGTTGAACTTACAGCTAAGTTCCAGTATAAATACAGTAATGGCAGACTTTTGAACACTAGATGGCAGCAGACATACCCGGTAAAATTCCATTGTGTACATAGTTCTGAGCATGCGCACATTGCACATTAACCTGGCAAGTCTGCTGCCACCTAGCGTTTCAAGAGTCCCCCATTCATGCTCCTTGAGTGGCAGAAAACCTATAATGTGAACCAATGGGTGTAGAGAAACTAATCTAGACATGTTACTCAGGTGGGATTGGAACCCACGACCTTTGCCATTCTAGAGCAGATGTCTTACCAATTAAACCACCGAGATTGCCCGGTAGCTAGAGGCAGTTTGAATCCTATAGCAGCAGGTACCGCAACAATTCAATAGATGTTAAATTTGCACCGAATATTATTTAGTTTGACCCTTTCACCGATGTGTGTAAAGCACTGTATACTCAGTACTTACCCTTTCACAGAGCTTGGGAAGTACCGAGTATACAGTGCTTTACACACATCGGTGAAAGGGTAAAATGAAATAATATTCTTTATCCCCGGTGCAAACTTAAAGGTATTGTACACTTTTGGTAACAGCTCAAAATCAGTGTCCACAATTTGTGTGATTCAACATATGCATGAACAAACAAACCTGTGAACGTTTGAGCTCAATTGGTCATCGAGGTCACAAGAAAATAGTGAAAAGAGACCTTATGTGTTTTCTGTTTTTTTCAAACAGCGAGTTTTTATCACGCGTGATAAAAACTATCGTTTTACTCATTTCTCAGAAAGGATAGCATTTTAGGCAGAAATATTTTAAGGAACCCTTTCTACCGTTACTTACTTTAAATCATGTAAGTAATGTGTGAATCTGTGAACATTTGTGTTTTTTGATCTTACCAATAGTATACAGGGCCTTTAACATCCATTAATCTTGACAAAGTTAATGAAACATTAACTTGTATTGACCCGTTGCACCAACGTCAAACGCGAATACTGTCTGCCACACTCGCCATTTTGGGAGTCAAATTGCACATCAAATTTATAAGACACGCTGCATCAACTAAAACACTGTATAACACACAGTGACATCGAGTCCCAAAATGGCGCAACCGAGATGATTGTGACGATGTCGTCAGGGTGAATTGGGTCAATTGGAATTAAGTCCATGCTGGTGGTACAAGCAATTTCAACCTCAACAACTGCTTTGGTTTCCCTACACCAAAAAACCCAGCAAGACTTGGTGAATATTTACAAATCTCTTTTTCGGAAAATAATTAATTTGGTATTCGCTAGTAATCCAGGGGACATGAGTGACATCCGTTAAGTCACTTGGTGAGTTCACTCACAGACTCTGTTCTTTTTTAGAAAACTTCATATTTTACAAATCTCTACAGCACCGCTCTTGCTTCCATACCACATCGTTTTTCAAACCTGGACAAATGAAAAGATAAAGAGGACAGAGAATTAAGCATTGTTGATATAAGCATTTAATAAATATTACATGGGCCCAATTTCATTGAGCTGCTTAAAGGAACATTACAGAATTGGTTTTTACTAACAAAACAGTTGCTGACAGTGTAAGCACTTCATGTAATCCACCATATACATAAACTGACAAACCGTAGAAGTTTGAGATTGATCGGCCATCTGGGTCACGAGAAAATAGTGAAAAACCGATTACACATTTGCATGAAATCATATATAGATTCAACAAATGAATTAAACGTCACTGGGCGATAAACCCAATCGGAAAATTAGTTTATTCATTTCTCATCAAATATGACATTTCAGACGGAAATATTTCAAGGATGTTTTCTACTATCATCATCTTTAAACCGTGTAAGTTTTGTGTAAATCTGTGATCAAAAGTATAATTTACAAGTTTTTTTCTTACCAATTCTTAATGTTCCTTTAAGCAGAAAATGCTGCTTGAACAATTTCGCTTAGCGAAAACAAGCATGATACCAGCCACCGATAGTACATGTCAGATGGTATTTCGGCTGGTAACAATTTTATTGTGCTTAGCTACTTTTTGTGCTTAAGCAGCTGTATGAAATTGGGCCCTGGTTTGAGGTTGGTCAATATGAGCTCCCAAAGCTAGTTTGTCAGCTTCCAATATCGACGGGAGCTAATATCCTCTGTCCACCCATATAAACTATGTTGTACATGTTTCAATAATACCTCATACTAGTTCGGTATCAATGAGCTTTGGAAATCATGGATTGATATTTGATGTTTGCCACCATCTTTTCATGTGTATGTAGCTAGGGCAATGTTCGCGATTGCTTTGTAAAATGCATACATACTAGACCGTTGCACGTGTCTACTACGCACGCATATTTACCCTGTACATGATTACTGACGCACACACTTGGTAAACAGCAGAAATAGCATCTTGCACGTGATGGTGAATGGAACAGATTTTGACACTTTCAAATTTGCTCAATACGTACATGTAAGTGCTATTTTAGGAGGTACAATGTTTTGCACTGACACAACCAGGGCTCGAATTTGGGGGAAAATCCACAAGACCACAGGACTTTTTACTGGACCAGAAATAATTTTACAAGACCAGGGCTCCATTTCACAAAGAGTTCAGACTGATCGTAACTGCAAATCCATCGCAGTTGCTTAGCAAAGAGTGATGTCACAATACAAATCACTATGGTAATACTGATAACTCATCTTACGATGAATCTCAGTGCTTTGTGAAATCGACCCCAGATTCAAACTGAGAAAAGACTTCCTTGCACAGTTTAACTTGCATTTAATTGAACAAGAAGAGAAGATTTACCTCATTTGTTTTAAACCCTAACAGACTAGGCCCTTGGGTAGACATACTGCCCAACTCCTTTCGATATCCTTCAGATTAAAGTTGTCATAAACCTAAAGTGCCCAAACCCTTCTATATCCTTCTCCTTATTGTAAATTAGCCCAAATCCCTCTAAATCCTTTTGACATGCTTGAGACAGAAGTTAGGGAGTCAACTAAAAGCCCCAAACCTACAGAAGCCTATTTTGGCTAAGCTGCATGAGACCTTAAACCTTCTAAATCCTCCTGTGAAAAAAAAAAACCCGGTAGCCCAAGTCCTGCAAAATCCTACCCTAACAAAAACTCATTTTAGCCCAAACCCTTCGAATACCTCCTGTGTTGCAGATCCCTAATAGCCCAAATCCTTCGCAATCCTGCACTTTGGCAATGAAGATATTGTAGGACTTGGGTTCTTTAGGGTTAAGGGTATTAACTATATTTCTAATCATTACTCAAAGTCAACATTTGAACATAATTTGTTTCTGTTCACAAGATATTATAGAGTGAGTTACACAAATGATTATTGAATTGAAAACAAAAGACTGCAGGACTTGTCCTGTCATGAGTTTACTGGCCCAATGCTAAAATCACTGGCCTCAGACCAGCAGTCCAGTGTCAAATTCAAGCCATAATATAATTGTAAAGTTTCATTTTTATCTTTATGCGTAGCGCTTCGTGGGAAGCGGGTAGACAGGGTTTTTATGAAGTACGGATGGTACAACCGGAAGAAGACAAATTAATGGAATACAAAGATAACGTTCGCCAAGTCCTTCTGATAATTTTATTCAGCTCTCAATCATACGTCTTTCCTCCTCAACAGCAAAATCCCAACTCCCTTCTTTCTTAATCACTTCCGCTTAATTCCAATTAATAATATTATTTTCGAGTTCTATCGCATGCGTGCGTGCATTTACGCATGCACGCACGCACGCACACAGCTCTTCACGACATGTATAATTTCACATCACTAAATAATAATAATAACAAAGCAGCTGTTTTGGGGGCCTAAGGCCCTCAGTCCTTTTAAAATCCTTCATTTTGGCAGAGAGAATATGGATGGATTTGTTTACCTTCTCAATATCCCCAAAGTGGATGTCGTCATCGTCATCATTCGGTCCGAACGTCGCTGTGTCGTTGATCTTGCATGACTCGGGTAACTCCCCGTAGTCCTTCAGATATCTGGCTTCATCGGTGCTATATTTGAGAATGACGTCGGCTTTGTCGTCCTGGTAATCCCGAAGACCTACCAGTATGATGTCACCAGTGTTGATCCATACCTGGTCAATCAAACACATGTCATAAATAGTTGTCATGAGGGTTGGTGCGAAAGATTCTGGGCTAATCAAGAAAATAACAGTTTTAAATACGTTACATTTATACCGCACTTAATACTACGTTTCTAAGCGCTACAAAGGTATGTGGAGCTACATTTTGAAGTATGAGACCTTTTCCTTAACATAGCACCATTTAATGGTTTACAAGGTGCTGTGGCGCAATATGCAGCCAATCAAACCAGGAACACCGGGGCGAACCCCTTCTCTTTACGATGAGTGCACTGGGATTTTTTATGTGCATTACACAACACCCGGATCTAGGCTTTACATCCCATCCGAAGGATGCAGCAATAATGGTTAAGTGTCTTGCTTAAGGACACAATTGTCTTGACCTGGGACTCAAACCCACACTCTGCTGATCAGAAACACCAGAGCTTGAGTCCGGTGTTCTTATCCACTCGGCCACGACACGCCAATAAATCACATATGAAGTCGATGTTCCTAGTGACATTGTGATTATTACCCTTCTACTATCAGTGTGTTTCTTTTAAAGACAACCAACCCATACCTCATTATGCCACAAACTGGCATTTTGAGGCACACACATACTCATGTAGAGAGTAGAGCCATCACCCAAAGTGTTTCAATGAGAGTGGTAAACTGGAGAAGCCACTAGCCGTGCTCAACTGCATTGGAATTTTGGGCCACTGTTGGAGGAGATCAGGTTCTCAACCTTGGTTCAATTTCTGCAGTGGCAATCTGTGGCACTGATCGACCATAAAAACAAATACAATGACAAGAGAGTGTGGCATGGGTTGCTTCACTATTATGCCCATAGCACATGGAAGATTTGGGCATCTTGGAGTGTGCATTTGTAGAAAGCTTAAAGACCCACAGACCTCAACTTCCTACAGGTGCAAAGGCACACAGCTCAATAGAAGAATGTACACATTAACAATTAAAGTAAAGGATTAGTGAATGCAAACTCAATTTATATTTCAATCTGGAATCTCAATGATTAAAGCCTACGTTGCCAGCTCTCCAGAGCAATATTTTTGTCTGAAAAAATTACAGACGACCTTTCGAATTGACGCACATCAAGCCGCCATCTTAGAAACAAAACGATGACAAACAATGGAAAACGCTACTTTTTAGCGCGACACAGACGATTAGCAAATGAGCAATCTTCTTCTGACCTTTAGCGAGGGCGCCCTACCCAAATGACATCATGTGCATAAGGTCTGTTTAGATAAAATTATGTGTTACCTTTTTCCGGAGCTTTCCTCTAATGTGGCACAATCGTTCTGGCCCGTCCAAACAATGAGCCTTCAGTCGTCCATTCCCCAACATCTTCAACACTTGTGCATATTCTGTACAATAGAGATGTACATATTAGAACCTGAAGTTTGCAGTAACCAAAAGTAACTTTCCAAAAGGGTTTAATACAAAATCAGCTACAATAGGCCTACATAGATGTGTACAAAACAATCTTAAACTACAACTGCTATTTTTGTTATAATATTAATAGTAATAATAATAATAGTCACTTCTTACATAGCACTCAAATTCATCACTAAGTGACGCTCATGGCACTCTAACATATCATTTTATAAAATCCAAACAACGTCAAGAAATGCATTGAACAAATGATGGGCATAAGAGATACACAATCTGCTATATAGTGTAAGCCTGCAAAACAACACAACATCCAAACAATATAACATTAATAGTAGATAAACAATACATTATAATAGTCAAGGCAATAAACAAAAGAACAATGTATTGTACATGACAAATAAAGCAGCACACAATTAAAATAGCACATTTTTTAGCATCAATCTGTCATGAGTTATTTGTGACACTTGCACAAGTGAATAGAAAATACTATCCTGACAATAGTTTAGAATTAGAGGTAAAAACATCATGAATCCAAACACCATTTTTTCACTCATTACTTGGTACATAATTTAACAAAGCAAACTGTTTGCTCTGGTTTTTTCACTACAGAACCATCACTTCGACCCAGAACCAAACCACTTCTTCTAAACAATCTGCTATAGAGTAAGCCTGCAAAACAGCACAGTATCCATAAACAATGTAATATTAATAGTAAATAAACAAAAAATTATTAATAGCCGAAGCAATAAACAAAAGAACGATTTAACGTAGATGACAAATAAAGCAGCATAAAATTTAAATAGCACATTTTTAGCAGCAATCTATCAGTGTCATGACTAAGAATGCGACACTCTGTACAAATGAATAAAAAATGCATTAATATATAGTATGAAAAATCTGACAATAGTTTAGAATTAGAGGTCCTGGCCCTGCTTGATGCAGTTGCCCCCATAATCAACCCTCCATCCATCCTCCCAGATCAGACAGTCACCCGTCAGGTTGATGGAGGGTTACAATTAAGTTGCAACTATTGACGATGCCCTTTTAAAAGTTCCCAGATAAGATTTTCCAAAGGAAGTGCCCCTAGAAAAATGCTTTCTCAAAGATGAAATTCCAGGCCTGGTTGGTATAGAAAATTGCACAACAAAGGGAAATACAGTCAACAAACCATCGAGCATGGACAAACAAAGTGGCAATTTATTTTGATTTACCTTGTCCGTCTTCCTTGAAAACCAGCTCACGCTTTTCTGATTCATTTTCATTCTTTCCTCTCCTCCTGTTTTTACCTCCCTTTCCTGTTCCACAAAAAGACAAACAATCAATGAACTTATGATCTCATTAGATAGCAAGGAAAATAAGACACATGTGGGGAGACGACGAAGTATTTAGTTGAGGGGGAACTAAATAACAAATAACAAAACGAATACCAACAAAACATGCCCAAACCAAACGATTCGAGGGATGTGAAAAATCAACAGAGCAAAATAACAAGAACAATCCTTGTATTAATAATACAACAAAAAGTTGATCTCACCTTTATTCTTCGGCATCTTGATTAATCTTTGTTTGAACTACTCTTGGCGATCTGGTTTCTTGTATTTATGTAGGAAATCTGCCAAACAAGTTCAATATTGTGCTGTACTATTGCGCAAATTCTCACACGCACTTAACATTGGGCACATGCACACTTCATACACAGAGCATGCATGTTAGCTGGTGTTCAGTGTTAGAACAATAAAGTCGAGGAATGACGTTCAGGTACCAGGGATGACGAGCACTGAAAAATTATCGACTATTTGTATTTGATTATACTTTTTGTACTTCTCGAGTATTATGATACCTTTAGTATCGTTATTTTATAACTCAATAATAAATTCAATAATATTGTCAAAGAGCTAAGAATGGAGAAATGTTAATAAAATTGAAATAGTTTAAAAGGATGATGCGGTGTGCGGTTTTAGCTCCGTTTATTGTTTTGTTAAGGTTCCCTATTTGGTCGGTACCGTGGTTCCATCCGATCTCATCCACAGACAGCCGTCAGTTCGGTGACCGTAAATCTTCAATAGCGTCCTCTATTGTCGTGTACAGCTTAAGCGTAATGGGTTTTGGGCATAAGTCTTCTCGAAACCAAGGCTTGAGCAAGCTTGGGATTCGCTTGGGACCCGTCCGCCTGATTGAAGACCCGTAAGGAAAGTGCGCTTCTACTGACGGAGCCTAAGCCGAAACCGTGGTTTCGAAAAGGGCCAATGGTTTTTAAGGCCGTTTGAAGCGGACAGACTGTGCTTTGGTTGTATGGCAGTTGAGTCGGTGATCATGCTTTGAGTGAACAGACTTGATATTTAAAAAAAATTAATAGTAGGCCTGGTAGTGTCCTTGCTCAATAATCTGTGTTGTTACTGGAAATTACTGTTTTGGGGTGGGTTTTTTTAAAATAAAGTATGCACAAAAATAAAACAAGAATTGAGTGTTTGGGATCTTCTTCTTTTCGTATCTACATGTGTCAAATCATTGTTTTATGTTTGTCCACGCAGTGTGTTTGCAATGATGTAGTTTGTGAGGTCTCTGGGGCTGCATGGTGGGGGATAGTAATGGGCATATGAGGCAGTGATCCATGATGGTTTGCTTCTCTGCACTCACAGATGATAGGGCCGGTGTCATGCCAAATAGTGTCCGCTCATTAGCATATTGCGATCTGATTGGTCATGCGTCTATGACGTCACATTGTTTACGGAAGCTTGCCAAATAGTGGCCCATCCGGCTAATGCAGCTATTTGGATCTATCAATTTTGTCCTCATGCGATTGAGAGTTTTCCACTCAATCCATTTGTTTCTGCACCAGGAGGGAGGATTTCAGCAGCAGGGATTCATTCCATGTCATTTTGAGGAGGGTTGTTTGCGATTCTTTCTCTCCAGAGGTTGACTCTTTTTTCTTGTTTGGGATGGAAGTATGCTTTGATCGCGTTAACACTATTTGGCAGCGGGCGCCGTTTGGCATGACACTTGTCATACCTCCACTCCGAGAGGGGATTATGTCCCCTGGTTTGTGTGTCCCCCAGAAGGAAGTTGTTTCAAAAGAGGGCGCTATATCAACATACTATTTTGACACATTTTGCCGTATGGGGAAGGGGCCACAGAGTCTTCAGGTGGACATAATTCATTTCGAACAATTTTGACTTGGGCTGCCCCCCCCTTAAAAATGTCAGGCATTTCCGGGAGGGGTCAACAAAGGTCATACAGGGGTCAAAATTCAAATATATTCCAATCATGTCGATTTGCATATCAAATTACTCGTCTCGTCATGAGAATTCAAAAATGTATAGTTTGTTATATCTCCGACCTTAAATGAGGGCGCTATGGTCAAAAACGTTGAAAGGTCAATGCACTTTGACTGGCAGTCAGTTAACATTATCCCATTCTATATGATTTTAGTGTCTAATAATATGTTTTCTGATTCAAGGGGGCAGCCCAAGTCAAAATTGTTTGGTATTCATCAGGGAAAACAAAAACACTTTCAAACCTTTGTTCCCAGAATTTGGTCACGGGACCTACAGGCTGGTCTCCTACTAAATAGACGGATAATTGGGAGGCTTGAAGTTAAAAGTTGAAGACCACCAACAGACTAATATGACAAGTTGGACGCAAGTAATGATGTCTCTGTATTAATTTACTGTTTTATGAGGAGCTCTATGCTCGAGCTCTGCTCTGTTCTACTATCTTGCCGAAACTGTCCCTTATTCTTACATTCCTTTCATCTTATTCCCATCATTGTTATTAAACATGTTCTAAATCAAAATATTATCAATTAGAAACCAACCGCGCACACGCTCGCGCTTAGCAATTAGCTCGCGCTTAGCAATTTAGCTCGCGCTTTGCGGTTGGTTCATTTACAGATCACTACATCATTTTTTTGGTTTCTTTGTAGTGTAGAAGAAGATAGAGCAATTTTATTGGCCCCTTTACCTCTTTCAGTAATGTGGCGGGTATTGCAAAAAACAAAAATTTTACAGCCCCAAAATAATGCAAACGTTGTCCCTGCTTTCATGTTGATTGATAAAAGCCATCTTGCATCTCGCATCTCGCGTTACCAAATCTTGCGTTAGGTTTTCAATCTCGCCTCTCGTGTTATTGAAACTCGCCTCTCGTGTTATCGAATCTCGCGTTAGGTTGAGTCAATCTCACGTTAGGTTGAGTCAATCTCACGTTAGGTTGAGTCAATCTCGCGTTAGGTTTTCAATCTCGATTCAGGTTTAGGTTAACGCGAGATTGAAAACCTAACACGAGATTCGATAGTGCGAGATGCGAGATGGCAGATCAATGGACTTTATTATGATGCAGCCATCTTGATTTTCTCCCATTCAACCAAACCGAGGCTGGAAGAAGTCTGGTTCTTTTTTATACAATGGTTTAGCATGATATGGTCTATTGCTTGGTTGTTGAAGGGTGCACCCCACCAAATAATTTCTCATAGCAAACAGTGCAAAATGCTAAATATTCAAAAATACACGAAAATTACTTAGAAGTCTCACAGCTTTTAACAGTAAAGGGAAAATTATTAATTGACTCATGAACTTTTATTCTCTGCTCAATTTTATATAGGGAGTCCCTGGGCCCGTCGAGTTATTCTCCCTCCAAATAAAAACACCCCGACACATGTGTAATTTTCAAAAACGTCCGAGCATCAATCTTGACAAATGACCCTACACCTCTCAACAAATAGGTCCATTTATTTCAGGGCCTATATGTTATTCAAAATACCTCAAGTTGGAAGTCAACAACCCCCAGGTCACAATTGGGCAACATTTTTACACTGAAAGACTTCTGGGGCTCTCAAATCTGTCTAATATAGAATATTTTGTTGGGCCTGTTGGGAAGCATTCCTGAATCAAATATAAGTTTTTTATATTACTCAACTTTTACTTGAACTTCTGGAGATAAACAGTTCATCGGGAGTAGACCACTCATCTTATATACCGCCCTCTAGTGACAACTTATAATGTATAATGCCACTCATGTACTAAAAGTAAACATGTGCTGAACATGACCCAAAGAGTTCTCAACAAGTCAAGTAGTCATTGTCTCTTTTCTTTGAGTCTCAATCATTATGAACCCATAACAGGGTGGGGTGCACTCTGAAAAACAGAGTGAGCCTGAAGAAACTAATGAATATTCATGGAGCTGTGACTATCCAATTTATTACAAAATAAAATATGGTAAGAAGGGTTAATACAACTGGATATGTTGAAGCTACGGGCCCAATTTCCTAAAGCTGCATAAAGGGGCACAGTACACGTTTGATAAGACTCTGAAAATTAATGGCAATACAAACTTACTTGGTAAGAAGTGCAGCAGCTTTGGGTAGTAAAATGAATTTTGAGAAACTTTAAACTTCGAAGTACTACGGTTATGGAAACAAAAAATCTTTTAATTCCCAAAAATTTGAATCTGAGAAGCGTTTCCTCTCAGACTGTGGGGAATTATCTTCCTGCGTGGAAATTATTCGCTCCGGTTTTTCGGTGATATCTCAAAAACGCGACCCCCTTTTGAAGTGAAATTTACACAGGTTGGTTTTATTGTATACTACATTTATAAAGGATTAACACAATCAGTATGCTCCAGTTACCAAACGTGTACTGTGCCTTTAAGCAGAAAATATTGCTTTAAAAATGTCTGCTTAGCAGCAATAAGCAGGATACCAGTCACGGATGCTACACTTGAGATGGTATTTTAGCTGGTAGCCTTTTTCTGGTAAGCATAATTTTGTTGCGCTTAGCTAGTTTTGTGCTTAACCAGCTGTTTGAAATTGGGCCCCTGGACTGTTGCTGGGAAAATATATACAATTAATATTTAAAGTTAACAAAATGGATCTATGATTATATGGAAGAAAACCAACAAGATGTTGTTTGGGGGAACTGACCTCCACTTAGAAAAGAGCTGGGCCCAATTTCATAGAGCTGCTAAGCACAAAAATTTGCTTAGCATGAAATTTTTTCATTGATAAAAATAGGATTACCAACCAAATTTCCACGTGATTCTCAGGATAAGCAAACAACAGCTGAATACCAGTAACAAGCAATATTCAACACATGGAAATTTGGTTGGTAACCCTGTTTTTTATCATGGAAGAAATTTCATGCTAAGCAAATTGTTGTGCTTAGCAGCCCTATGAAATTGGGCACAGCAGATCATAGTATACAAATATTGACTGCTTCGAGTGATCCCCGGAGCCGCCTATCTTCCCTCGGCTTCGCCTCGGGAAGATAGACTGCTCCAGGGATCACCTCGAGTGACTAGTTTTACTACGCCACGAGACAAAGCAGTCAATATTTGTTTTATAACACCTCTTCCTTTGATTCTATCTGTATACTTTAACAAAATGAATTCACACAAACTTTACGTACGTGGCAATTAATCGTCAAACAAGAACTGTAAAATCGTTTCGACAAAATAAGAGGGTGTACCAGACTACTGCTGTTACGTTCGTTCTCTAAACCGTATTTCAAGTGCACATAATATTTTGTTCATTACACCTGGTCCGAGATTGTCAAGCAGCTCGTTTAAATAAATGTTTGAAGTCAATGTAGTCAGGGTACCAGGGTATCCATGCACTAGTACATCGGTTGCTAGGCTATCGTTGAATAGTACATCGGCGGCCGTGTGTTAGTACCGCGCGGTTCGCGCGCGGTTTCTAGTAAAACTAAGACATATCATGTGACGCGCTCTAAACCAATCAAAAGGCAGAATATTTGTAAGGGGTGTTATAAATATAGATAGTTCCCAGTAGACGCCATCTTTACGGGCAAATAGACCGATCCATTAAGCCCCACCCCTTTAGCATATTGACCAATCACAGCATTGGCTGCCTCACCACTGCACACGTGTGCAGCACATGTGCGTCTCTCCAATGCCACACTCGCGACATGAACGTGCGCACTTTAAGTACGCGCGCACGCATGTTTACTTTTCTAATGGGATTTTAGCGTGTCGGACTTTGTCGGACTTTCGGTGGCGTATAGCCAAGGTTGTGATTGGTCAACACGTAAGGGGCGGAGCTTAATGGATCGGTCTATTGCATTTTGGCTTGCAGGTGCGTCAAACGCTCAACTTATTAACGCAGCCGCGTTGTTCAATAACCAATCAGCAATGAGTTTCGTGAAATGCGCGCGTGTTGCACGCCGTTCTCACACGAAACGCACGACTGTTTGTTCTAAACTGCCCGTAACGATGGCCGATTTACGTCATACTGCAACCTATCTATAGAATATAGACCTTTCCATTGTTGATAAACAAACCGCGCTGGTTGGCATGGCCGGCCGAATGTTAGCAAAACAATCAATCGTGTTAAAAGAAAATGTGACCAAATTCGACATTTTCTGTAAAGATTCATGAGCTGAAATAGCTCTTATGATTGTTTGATTTGTTTCCAACAAATTCAACATAATTTAAAATATTTGTGTAACATTGCTGAAAACTATGGCTATCTGTTTTTTATTTGCATTTATGGCTTTCTATATTTTTCGAACCTCGGTTGGCAAAAACTCGGGCTGTGACGTTGCAATAGAAAGGTCTATAGTACCAGCTGATATGCTCGTGCGGCCATTGACCAGACGACACACGCGCACACAAAAAAACCGCTAATTCATTGTGGCCGGTTTTGTGTAATTTTAATGCATTGTGTAACGTGTGAACGTGTAGAGTCAAAACTGACAGCTGACCGTACCACCCCCGTGGCCAACCTCAACAAAAGTTCAGCATTAATGATTTCGTCAACAATATCCGACATTTAAAGACTTGCCAAGGGATTATATGGTTATGTGAGAGAATTATCGTACAAATATTTTCTAGAAAACTTGAAACAATGAGGATGAAAACAGCGAGAAAACCAAGGACTGCAGTGGACGGTCAAGACGGTACTGGCCAGCGCCATGCTTGGGTCATTTGCTTTGCTGCACATGTGTGTGTTGTTGTCTCGATGGGATACTTTACAACCCTTGGAATATTCTACATAGAGTGGAAAGAATACTTCGACTTGTCTGCAACATCCTCCAGCTGGTTAGTTAGCGTGCCAATGTTGGTTGCTTGCCCATTGAGTAAGTACCATAAATAAATCTTATTTTAAGGCTGGGGAAAGCTTTGGGCTTTTGGGTGCTACCATGATTTTGTGAAGTTTTTCTTTCTTGTTTTCTACTGTCGTTTTAGTAATATCCTCAAAGATTCAAAGATTCAAAACATTTACTGTCATGAGAAAAAGCATGAAATTTGTCTTCCCTGTGAATAAGGAGAATCAATTACAAGTAAAGGCATAAAAAACAAGACAACACAAATTAAAAGGTACAAAATTACAGTAATACAAAGGGTGACGTCATACAAATACAGAACATAAAATACACAAGAATGTACAAAATATTTTTTTTTAATTCACCACTATATCTCGACCAACTACTATTAAAAAGGTTAATTGTACTAGGTAGAAAGGAATTCTTCAATCTGTTGGTCTTGAGACATACATGTATGTAGTTGTCAGACCCTGCCTGAGTGATTCTGAACAATTTTAGGGTTAAGAGGGTGGGTTGAATCCCAAAGAATCTTATTGAACTGAGTCGTTATGTAATCTTCCACGATTTCTTGCATGCGCTTAGTACCTTCCAATAATCCTGCTAGCCTGTTTGGTGATGCGATAGAGTTTCTTACAATTTGCTTACTGTCTGGGTTTCATCCAAACAAAACTTTAAAAATCATATCAAATTTAATCAAGAACACAAAATACGTGTAGAAGTAGTACAGTCATTTGACCAGTTGATATTGCTTGTTACTGGTATTTGACCAAACATCACCGACAAATATATGATGGCAATTTTTCTCAAGTTTGTCTGCAATAGTGATCATACAGGTGGTGCACACCTCAGGCATTATCCCTTACGTAATAGACCCTTCCCATGAAATATGCAAATTGAACATCGCGCGTGCGCACTCTCCCTACTGGTTGGCAAAATGAGTGAACATCGCGCCTTTTTGCATGGGACTGATGGTGGCGTGACGCACACGCGTTTGTGCGTCTGCCTTGTGCACAACTCTATGGCGTTTGCCAACCAGCAGCGTCTGTACGCATGCGTGAATGTAATTTACATATTTCATGGGAAGGGTCTATTGTCAAAGACTAGTATCCTCACTTGATGTATCCCATCATAATGCATAAAATTACACATCTGTGGACATTTGGGCTCATTTGGTAAAAAAAACAAGGTGTGAACAATGAATAAGGAGACAGGGGAGGGTAGGAGGGAAGGGGTTTAGAGGCTGGTTTGACCACAAGAAATTGGTAACACATAGAACGAAATCGAAGGGAGAAAAAAAAATTAGTTAGTGAATAAGGCAGACTAAAAAAAAAAGGATATCTGTTGGGACAAAGACAAGACAATGGCAAAATGAAATGACATAACTTATAAGTCATTTCTTTCTTTGATTTTCAAACCATGGTGTTGAATATATAGTCTGGAGGCGCCTTATCCACAGTTTCTCCCTATAGCTCCATGATAAAACAGGTGGTACCACCAGTATGGCGGGTGAAGGAGTCCGATTCCCTGATGTGTTGTTTACAGATGATTTATTTGAAAGTGTTGGAACACCTAAAAGCTCCCTTTGACAAAGGGGGATTAACATTGTCAGTAATGGGGGGAGGGTGGGGGGACTTCTGCCAAGATCATGAGATCCTTTTTTAAATTTTTAAATTTTTTTTAAAGGTCGAAGGTGAGGGCTGCACTTAACTGATTTGGGCTGTTGACCCAAATCAACTGACACCAGAGGCACGTTGCCACCTACTCCTGGGGCTGGAACAGTGTTACCCCCTTCACAGTCTGTAAGGATGTAGGCATGGGTATCATCCACTGCCCAGCAAACACGTAACGTCATCATAACGTGACTGTGAAGTTGTGTTTAGGTAATGTTAATTCCCAACTAAAACACAACTATTCTGCAACGTTGCAAAAAGGTTGCGGTTTGGTCTTGTTACTTAATAACCTAAATAAAACGTTATAACAAGGTTTATTTTAACCGTCGTATAAAAACGTCTTGTGAATATTATTTTGCAACGTTTTCTGAATGTTATTGTTCTGTCACGTTACTTAGTAACGCAGATACGACGTTTTCCAACGTTGGTTTTTGACGTCATATACAAACGTTAGGTGAATGTTCTTTCATAACGTTACCTGAAGGTTGTGGTTTTGTCACGTTATTTGAAAACATAAATACAACGTTATGGCAATGTTTCTTAAAAACCTCTAAATAAAGTCGCGTTAACGTTTTTTTGCAACGTTGCTTGAATGTTGTAGTTTTGTCAGGTTACTTGAGAACTTTATGACAACGTAATATCACATATGCAAATTAGTAGATTGGGCTAAGAAGTTGTAACATATTTACAACAAATTTCGAGAAATTTGCCAAATTTTTAAAATTAGGTGTACTCATTTCTTCATGTATTTGTCTTAACTATCAGAGGACTTAGTAGCAAACTTAATGTAGTAACTAAACATGTAATTTTACTTTCAAAAAATATTATTAAAGTGGAAAAACTGTACTAAAATACACACCCATGATTGCCAAAGCAAGAAGTTGGTATGCACTTATATAGTACATGCTGTACAATAGATAGTATACAGGTACAGTGAAGTCAGGCAACGAACGAATGGCCTACTGGTAAGTTTACATTGTTGAAATATTAATTGATTATATTGTTGTATCAATTACTAATATTCATGAAACTATATAATATAAACAATTTATACTTGATCGAAAAACTTCAGAAAAAAATCATATAATTGCGTCAAGAAATTACCTTTTCAGTGCAGTTTTTACGTTGTCACAACGTTATTATAAAACGTCATAACGCAACGTCATCTAGACGTTGACAAAACTCCACACTTATCCGTCCGTATGACGTTAATAAAAACGTTCTCCCAACATTCAAATAACGTCCTAGCGACGTCGAAGGGACGTTATTTTGTTTGCTGGGTGGGAGCCTGGCTGGTAGAGCAGAATGTACTAATTACCTTCCCAACTTTTTATGAAGCAATTATGGTTAAGTGCCTCAAGGGCACAATTAGTGTCATGACCGGGATTCAAACCCACACTATGCTGCTGACAACACCGGAGCTTGGGTCCGATGAACTAGACCACTCGGCCACGAAACGCCTTGAGACTATTCAT
Source organism: Pycnopodia helianthoides (assembly GCA_032158295.1). Classification (NCBI taxonomy): domain Eukaryota; kingdom Metazoa; phylum Echinodermata; class Asteroidea; order Forcipulatida; family Asteriidae; genus Pycnopodia; species Pycnopodia helianthoides. The sequence goes on along the minus strand of CM063252.1, from coordinate 21,264,641 downwards.
GTATTTCCACTTGACTGCTTCTGTTTCATTTGTTTAACCATAGAGCAAGGGTTTAACCTGTTTATGTAAGACTTTGCTAGGGTCAAAAAGATAGGCCAATTAAAAAATTTCTTTTGCATTTATACATACAGTTCAAGGTCCTTTTGGTTGGTAAGCAGTTTGCAACAGCTAATTCTATTGGCAGTTTACGTTACACATTATTGCTGCTGAGATGAGAGGGTACATCAATTTTCAGTTTGCTTTTTTAAAATAATAAATCAACTCAAGGCTTCAGTAGTTCGAAATCAATCCTGTCTTTAAGTAGGATTTGAAACTTTGCATGGTGGAAATACGATATGGAAAAGGTTTGCGGTGACAACCATGTAATACTTGTCTCTTATTGAGTTGGGGTGGTTCTGAAAAGAACCGTTGGTTATAACTCGACGTTTCGATCAGTATGCTCTGATCGCTTCTGGAGTTTAAAGATGATCAGAGCATACTGATCGAAACGTCGAGTTATAACCAACGGTTCTTTTCAGAACCACCCCAACTCAATAAGAGACAAGTATTACATGGTTGTCACTGCAAACCTTTTCCAAATCCTGTCTTTGTTGTCTACATCTATATACTAATATAAATTTAACACTGGCTGGTGAAGGAGTCCCATTCCCTGATGAGTTGTCTGTGAACAATGCATTTGGAAGTCATTGTACTTTGTAGGAACACATAAAAGGAGATTAACATTATCAATAATGGGGGGGGGGGGGATTTCTGCCTGGATGATGAGATCTCTGAGACTAGGTGGGCGTCTGTTGGCAACATGGGTTCTTCCTGTACAGCATGTTGAAGTCAATCTGATGTGTCAAGAATATGATGGTTAGAACTGGATATTTTACGAATTGGAGGATGAAAAGTAATTGTAAAAAAAAAAAACTTTCCCCTTTGAACACTGTTGTTGCTTGGGTCCTTTGGAAAGTATCCGACTCCCTAGAACGAGCCTTGACTTTCTGGATCGCTGGATGGACTGCTAGTAAGCTACATGTATGACCCCTAGAAACAAGGTGTTTCTGAAGTTCCTGTGAGTGGTCGAAAAAATCAGAATCATTAGAACAGATTCGACCGAGTCTGAGGACCTTGTAGGCTATGCTGGTTTTGCAGTGTTGGGGTGACAACTGGTTGAGTGGAGGTATTGATGTTTATCTGTGGGTTTGACAAAGAGATCTGTGATTTAAAAGCCATCATCAGTCTTTAGAACCTTTGGACATCCAGAAAGTAGGTATCTTTGGTTGAGTATTCGCTTGTGAATTTGATGGTCCTGTGGAAGGAATTAATGTGGTTAATGAACGCTGTGAGGCTTGCTTCATCACTAGTCCAGATGAAAAATATGTCGTCAATATAGCGCCACCAGACCCAGTGACGACACGGGGCTGACGCCAGTATGCGCTGTTGAAGTTGGCTCATGAACAGGCAGGCCATTGAAGGTGCCATGCATGTACTCATTGCAGGTTTTTTTTTAAGTTAGAACATGTGGCATGAGGGTTACAATGTCAGAAATGGGGGGTGGCGTGTGATGACCACTCTAAGCCAGAGCTGAAGAGCAGGCAGCAATCCCTTCATCTTGGGGAATGTTGGTGTACAAAGAGGATACATCAAAAGTACCGATGATACTGATAGCTGTGTTGGGGACCTGCTGTGTTACGGAGGAAATCTTGAGTGTCATGAATACATGATGGAATCTGTGGCAATAATGGCTTGAGAAAACTCTCAACAAAAAGAGATGTTCTCAGTGGGAGAACCATTGCCAGATATGATGGGTCTCCCTGGGTTATCTGGTTTATGTACCTAATTGGGAAGGAGGTAAAATCTTGCTGTTCTACAGTCGACCAGGGAGAGAAACTTGTGTGCTTTCTTGGAGAGGTGGTCATGCATTACGTCCAATGATTGTTGAATCTCCTTTGAAAAGGTGCCTGTTGGATCAGTGTCAAGGGGTTTGTAGTTAGTTTGGTTGTTGAGTTGTCTCATGGCCTCATCGATGGCCCATGACAACAACAGCAGCCTTTGTCAGCTGGCTTGGTGATGACATCCTTCTGTGCTTTAAGAGTCTTAAGGGCCTCATGTTCTTCTCTAGGGAGGTTGTCATGAGTCCTGTGGGTGGAATGATCACTGGGATTAATTTGTGAACTAACAGCCTGTATGTAAGTTTCAAGTAATAGCACACGGTTCTTAGGTGGTACCATTTACTCTTGCAGTAAAATGGCTCAGGATCCATATGTGGTGTGGTGAGTTGAGGAAGAATTCACGGAGGCAAATTCTGCGGTAGTAGTCACAGTAAGGTTCTCACCAAATATTTTGGTAAGAATTTATCTCTTTTTCAAAAAAAATACATTACTTCAGAGGGAGTCGTTTCTCACAATATTTTAAACTATGGTGCTCCTGAATTACCAAGTAAGTTTTTGTGGTCTTGAGTAATCACCAAAAGTACCATAGAGTGACCATTAATGTGACTGTAGAGAACACAGTGTAACACTAGTGTGACCATAGATAACACAGTGTAGTGTGACCACACAGAGAACCCAGTGTCACCCTTGACATTGGTTTCACAGCAGGCAGGGAGGCAAAGATAAGCTAGATCACAGCCTTGCTGTTCTAACTAAACATGTTGGTATTCTGACAACGGTTGCCGAGGAAAACATTGTAACAGTCACTAGTTCATTAAAATCAAACATGGGGGCCATACAGGCATAACTGATGAAGCTGTTGGGAAAAAGTGCGTTTAAAATGAGGGCTTCCCAGGGCTCGAATTTGGGGGGAAATCCACAAGACCACAGGACTTGTATCTCAAAATGTTTACTGGACTAGAAATAATTTTACAAGACCAGATTCAAACTGAGAAAAGACTTCCTTGCACAGTTTAACTTGCATTTAATTGAACAAGCACTAAGACATATAAGAGAAGATTTACCTATTTGTCTTTTAGGGTATTAGGCCTTACTATATTTCTAATCATTACTCAAAGTCAACATTTGAACATAATTTGTTTCTGTTCCCAAGATATTATAGAGTGAGTTACATAAATTGTTATTGAATTGAAAACACAAGACCTCCGGACTTGTCCGGTCATGAGTTTACTGGCCCAGTACTAAAATCACTGGCCTCGGGCCTGCGGTCCAGTGTCAAATTCGAGCCCTGCTTCCAAAGAAAAAATGACAAGCATGCTAATGGGGAAGGACCATAAACCAACAACGGTCGATTCAATATCCAGTCTACTTACAGTCTACTTACAAAAGTTGGTTTCTTTACTCCTTCATGTAAAAAAATAAATAAATATTAAATGATGCCCAGATTTAGGTTTTTGCTGTGTAGATGCAATTTAGGCCATTATACACTGTGGTGATGTATAATTTTTTATTAAAAACCCCAAATCACATCCAATGTAAGTTTTTAAAATGAGTTGTTAAAATTTTAAAATTTTACAAATCAAAGTCACCGTTACTTGTCTTTAAAACTTTCCAAGAAATCAGCAGAACTGAATGTTATCAGTCATTTGGGTACATTGTAAAATGTCCGGTCATGAGTTTACTGGCCCAATACTAAAATCACTGGCCTCGGGCCTGAGGTCCAGTGTCAAATTCGAGCCCTGAATAGCAATGCCCAAACCCCCCCCCCCCCCTTATGATGGAAAAAGCGTCTTTCATGCTTTTATCTTTAAGTTTGAAGTAATGGCCAAATACTGTCAATGCTGTCAATGGGACGAGCACTTTTACAGTTAGTTAGGGCACTCTCTGGCAAAGCTCTAGACTGTTAGGCCTGGCTGGAACCGGAAATTAGACAAAGCGACATGTACATGTATGTAAAAATCAAAGATCAACTTATGAAAATGTTTGGGAAAATAAGGGACCCCATAATACAAAGGCAGAGCTCGCTGCAATCCAACAGAAGGAAGACTAGTCTCTTGAAGATCACTGGCAGCGCGTGCGACAAATAGCCTACCCAACAGCCTGGCTGGCCGGTAGTCCGAATCCAGCCAACTGCAATAGATGGATTGCACATGACGTCATTGACCCACCATCTTTGATGAAAAACAGTGGAAATGTGCACACCTGTATGTGCTGCGTACATCTATCAGCCAATGATAGCCTTTCACGTGTGCACGTTTCATCAAAGATGGCGGCCAATGCAAGGGGTCCATAAGAGACTTGTTCAATCTTTACTGTTTATTTGTACCAGCGGACTTCAATGGACTCCCACATTACGAGTCCGGCCTACGTAGGTAACTATAAATATAGGCCGTCAAATACAACGCTATCACAAACAAAGTGATACAATCAGTTAGGGAATAACAGTGCGTTGAGCTGGTCTTCACTGCGTGGTAATGACCGGGCTGGTGGCTGGCCGCTGTTAATGGACCGAGCCGAAGGCGAGGTCCATTAACAGCGGCCAGCCACCAACCAAGGTCATTACCACGCAGTGAAGACTGGCTCAACGCACTGTTATTCCCATTAATAAATACCTTATAACGAAAAAACTGTAAAAATCGTCAGAATTTGTGATATTTCTTTCGCAGTTATTTTTAGAAATGTTCTACTCATGTTCAAGGGCCAATCCTTTGGCTGTTCAACTTTTGAGTGGTACCTAGTCTCTTACACATAATCAACTATTTATACATATTTTCAAGAACCAGACCATGACTTTGCATTATGTTGGCTTTATGCGCGTACCAGCTACCCTAAAATTGATACACTGTCTGCGCGTTCGCGCCTACGCGTGGAATGTTTCCCCACACAGCACCATCTGTCAAATAAAAAAATAAATACGTACAAATAAATGAGTTGATTTGATACCGGTAGTTTGCCGCGCAACAAGCACATAGTGCATGGGATTTTACACAACAATGTGCTATTTTAGGGGCCATTTGTTCGCTAGTTCATTGAGCCGGTCTTTATATCACATGTTAATACACCCCCTCGTGACCAGTCTTCATCCAATCAGAGTGCATAAACTCTCCAAGGTGTTTATTAATAAGGTAATAATGAACATAACAGACTGAGTTATTACAGGCACATAGGTTTAAAGATAACATGAACATAATGTTTGTAAAATTCTATTGAAAAGGTCAAGTGACTGTTATTTTCGTGTTTTCTTTATTGATTGGTTGGGACCAACTTGGTCCCTAAAGTTCCAATAGGCTTCAAGACGTGCACAGTCTACATTACTAAAAATCCTTCTCTAAAAATGTTTTCACTACAATGCTAAGACTTGCAATACTATGTACTTAGTTCTTGTCACTGTATCTTGTAAATCAAATAATAAAATCAGTTTTGATTTTCGTAGAAACAAAAGAATCATTAATTTACTTTTTAAAACTGACATTCTGTTTTCTGTTTCAATTCCTTCAATTGTTTACTTTTGTAAATGTTTCTTTTGAAACACATACTCTCGTCCTTATAAAGAGAGATTTCCTGTTATTGAACAGATCCGTGCTCATGAATCTGTGAAATTTTTCAAAAGGGAAAAGTAATCTATGTAAAAATTCAATAAAACGTTCATCCATCTACTCAATGACTCTTCAAAAAGGACAGAAACACACTCATTCATCTCAATAGACTATTTCTAAAAAGGGTAACATTTCTAAAAAGCTGGGAAATGTTAAAAGTAACATCGAACAGTGGCAGGTTTTTGAATATCATGGTTGATAAAAAAATCTCTGTATCTCTGCCGCTAATCTCCTTTACTCATACATGAGATACTGTACATAAACTGGTAGGGGTAGGAAAGATAAGGATAAGGTTATATCCTTGGGTACATGTGGGTTACAATGGGAGATCTTATCTTACATGTATGTTATTAATAGGGGTAGGAAAGATGAGGGTTGTATCCTTGGGTACATGTGGGTTACAATGGGAGATCTTATCTTACATGTATGTTATTAATAGGGGTAGGAAAGATGAGGGTTGTATCCTTGGGTACATGTGGGTTACAATGGGAGATCTTATCTTATGTTACTAATAGGGGTAGGAAAGATGAGGGTTGTATCCTTGGGTACATGTGGGTTACAATGGGAGATCTTATCTTATAGGGGTAGGAAAGATGAGGGTTTGTATCCTTGGGTACATGTGGGTTACAATGGGAGATCTTATCTTACATGTATGTTATTAATAGGGGTAGGAAAGATGAGGGTTGTATCCTTGGGTACATGTGGGTTACAATGGGAGATCTTATCTTATGTTATTAATAGGGGTAGGAAAGATGAGGGTTGTATCCTTGGGTACATGTGGGTTACAATGGGAGATCTTATCTTATGTTATTAATAGGGGTAGGAAAGATGAGGGTTGTATCCTTGGGTACATGTGGGTTACAATGGGAGATCTTATCTTATGTTATTAATAGGGGTAGGAAAGATGAGGGTTGTATCCTTGGGTACATGTGGGTTACAATGGGAGATCTTATCTTATGTTATTAATAGGGGTAGGAAAGATGAGGGTTGTATCCTTGGGTACATGTGGGTTACAATGGGAGATCTTATCTTATGTTATTAATAGGGGTAGGAAAGATGAGGGTTGTATCCTTGGGTACATGTGGGTTACAATGGGAGATCTAAATGTTATACAGGAGAGAGGGGGTGGGGGTCACTGAGGGGCTGATATAGGTTTTTAGTTGGGGGTGGGAGGTTTCCCTGTAGCCCTTGTGTTTTCAGTGGTTGGGTGACATACTTGGTTGAATTAGTCAGTTCATTTTTCCAAATTGATTGTCAAAATGTGTCTAAAAAGTCAGTAGAGATCAATTAAGCTGCTCCAGGGATGAAACAACGCTTTATTACATGTAAAATATTAAATCTCTTTTAAAGACACTATACTTCAAGACTAAAGGATTTTGGTAGGTATTTATATTTTTTTAAGTTTTAAATTATAATTTGAGTGGCCTAAATTGCCAAGTGAAATAACACTGAATACTATACAAATTTGCTCAAAGATAATGACATACTAGATTTATACCAATTAAGTTTCAATATCAATAAAATGTTTTTGTTTTTTTAACCTATAATTTTGTTGCACCTGTATACCGTAAAACAACTATACAAGTTTTACGAGTGCATTTTAAAAATTAAATGATATGCAAAGTGCAAAAATGTGAAAAAGGCTTTTGTTCACAGCAGTGACCCAAATAGCAAGAATCAGCAAAAGCCACCCATCCATCAGGGCACCCTCTCAATGCAAATACATCATCGGTTACAATGATGATAACAGAGAAAGTAACCACTGTAATTAAGGTCACTATATCATCAGCAAAGACCTTCATTTCTAGTAATCTTCTGATTTCTTGTAATTTATGAATTTTTGAGATACAAACTGGAAGGAGTCAGTCTGTGATGCAATTCAAATTTCTGATGCACTTTTCATAAGTTGACTACACTAATGTCATCTACCAATCAAGCAAATTAAAGTGTCTTGTTGTCTATACTGTACTAGGCAACCATTATGCATGATATCCCATTATCTTGATTGCTTTTGATAACATCTCCAGTTAAAGATAGGATCATACTTTGGTAATGACCATGAAAAGAAGTTATTTCTTCTTCTTTTAATCTGAAGCCTACTTGTTATAAAGATGGTAATAGTAGTAAGCATCCTACAGAATAATTTTGTCTGAATTTGCGATTTGGCTTACTGCCATGAACTGACACACTAATAATAAAAAATTGTATAATTTCTATAGCGCCTACTGCAGGCCAGCCCTTCCGCTTAACATTCAGTATTTTTCCTGCTAGATAATGTGGAGCTACGTTTTGAAATATAAGATAATAATATTCCTTTACATAGCACCATGGTTTACATGGTGCTGTGGTGCCATACATGTATGCAGCCAGTCAAACCAGGAACACTGGGGCGAACCCCTTCTCTTTTGATAAGTGCACTGGGTTCTTTTACTGCATTACACAACACATGGGACCAACGACTTTATGTCCCATCCGAAAGGACGTAGCAATAATGGTTAAGTGTCTTGCTTAATAAGGACACAAGTGTCATGACCGGGACTCGAACCCACACTCTGCTGAACAGAAACACCAGAGCTGGAGTCCGGTGCTCTTATCTGCTCGGCCACGACACTAACAAATCACTAAAGTAAAGAAAGAATACGTCAGCGTCATATCCTTAATTCTGTCCACTATTTTTGCATAAACAAATTTCAACATTGAGATTTCTGCCTGACATGACATCACACTTTTGCCCATGAATTTGGGATTTGCATTTGAATTAATAACAAAATGAGATCAATGAAGCTACTCGAGGAATGGTACTGCGTTGGTTTTTGGAAAAATACGCTAATTGCATGTAAAACATAAATCTTTTTCAAAGTCGCTATATTTCAAGACTGAAGGAACTGATGTTTCTGGTTTGACTGAAAGACTGATTTTGTTTTGTTTTTTTAGATTATATATTATTTTGACTAGCCTAAAGTGCAAGTGAAATAACACTCATACTTCAAATTTGCTCAAAGATACTAGTTTTCGCTACCACTTAAGTTTCTATATCAACAAAATGATCAAAATGTTTTTTTCAAACATGACCAAAGCTATAATTTTCTTGTACATGTATACCGTAAAACAACTATACAAGTTTAACAATGTGCATTTTAAAAATTAAATGATACTTATGCAAAGTGCAGAAATTTAAAAAGTGCTTTTGTTTACATCACAATTCTGTTGGTAAGTCACTGCATCAGATGTGTGCTTATCTGCTGCTCACCCAAAGTTTTCGCTACTTGCGAAGCTCCACGGCTTGCGTAATTTGTGTGTAATTTTTGCAAAAAATCACGCATTTCATAATTTAAAAGCATTTCCTACGGTAGAAACTTTTAACTCTGAGAAGACCTTATGTCCAAATATTTAACATTTCTTCCAGAAATCATCAAAGAAAAACTAGCTCAATAGAACTCAATGGGCTTCTGGGCCCAATTTCATAAAGATGCTTAAGCACAAAAAGTGGCTTGAGCACAAACAATTTATGCTTACCAGAACAAGGTTACCAGCCAAACTACCGTGTCACATGTACAGTTTGTGACTGGTATTCCAGCTCATTTCTGCTAAGCAGAAAATTGTCCATAAGTGGCTCTTTGAAATTGGGCCCAGGGCCCAATTTCATGAAGCCCTTTAAGCACAAAATCAGCTAAGCACAGAAAATGATGCTTACCAGCATGCTACCGGCAATAAGGTAACCAGGCACAATAATATTCCTTTTGTACGATTTGAGACTGGTATACTGCTTATATTTATACTTAGCAAAGATTTGTTAAGCAGTATTTTTGCTTCAGCAGCTCTATAAAAATGGGCCCTGATAATCAGTTGAGAGCTAGTTTTTGTGAAGTGGGCGTGGCTTACAGTGGAATTAAGTCACACTACGAACCATAAACTTCCCTTTAAAAAACTCTGCTGCTTTTGAAAAACAAATCAAGTCATGTACATGTAGCCATAACTGTACATCATAAACAGTTCATAAATAAAGTGACATTGTTATGATATCTTGTTCCTGAAACATGATACAGAAGATTAAAGACAACTCAACAATTTTATTTGAGAAACTATTGACAGTTTACTAAATGTCTGGAGAAAGTTTGCTTCATTGCCAACGAAAATAGTTATAATGATTTACCATTTATTCAACACATGCGAAATCAAAGTAGTAACATCCCTCACTTTCTTGAAAATACTCCTCCAAGACTTGGTAGTGTGTGGCGTTATTGAGCTCACAAACACCAGATCTCTGCTTGATGTTGAATGAGAGACAGTCTTGGCGCTCCATACAGCGCCTTCCGCAGGCAGCTACTGTGTCAGTTTGATAGCTGTCCAGGGTGTGGCCGTAGAGACAGCGAGACACAAAGCGACCAGTAGACTCATCTGATGTCAGGCAATACACACTCGTAGCAGATTGACTACATCTGGCTTTATTGGGGAGCTCACAAACGTAGAATAAGTCATAAGAATCCCATGCATCGCCCCAATAACCCAGAATGTCAGGATCATTTTTGTAGTCACGAGTTATCATGAAGCCATAATCCTGATTCCCCGATTTTTTATAGTCATCTGGTTGGTTTGGCTCCCATTTCCGATATTCAGTCTGATGTTGACCATCCTCGTAGCAGTTCCATTCACCTTCAACTTCTGCATCATTGCAATTGATCCAAAGACCAACAGATCGCCCATCATGCTGAATTGAAGTGAGTATGAACTCATTCTCGCCATCTGAGCTTGGGACCATTATAGATGCGTTGTAACGATCACACTGCATCACAGCAGTGAACCAGTTGCCTAACATGGATCCATCCAGACCCAAGTAGCAAGAATCAGCAAAAGCCACCCATCCATCAGGGCACCCTCTCAATGCAAAAACATCCTCGGTTACCATGATGATAACAGAGAAAGTAACCACTGTAATTAAGGTCACTATATCATCAGCAAAGACCTTCATTTCTAGTAATCTTCTGATTTCTTGTAATTTATGAATTTTTGAGATACAAACTGGAAGGAGTCAGTCTGTGATGCAATTCAAATTTCTGATGCACTTTTCATAAGTTGACTACACTAATGTCATCTACCAATCAAGCAAATTAAAGTGTCTGGTTGTCTATACTGTACTAGGCAACCATTATGCATTCATATCCCATTATCTTGATTGCTTTTGATAACATCTCCAGTTAAAGATAGGATCATACTTTAGTAATGACCATGAAAAGAAGTTATTTCTTCTTCTTTTAATCTGAAGCCTACTTGTTGTAAAGATGGTAATAGTAGTAAGCGCCCTGCAGAATAATTTCGTCTGAATTTGCGATTTGGCTTACTGCACTAACAAATCACTAAAGAAAAGAAAGTTGATGTCAGCATCATATCCTAAATTCTGTCCACTCTTTGTGCATAAATTATTAAGTAATTGCAGCATTGAGATTTCTGCTTGACATGACAACACACTTTTGCTCATGAATATGGGCTTTGCATTTGAATTAAATACAAAAAGGAACCAAAATACTCTTAAAAATGGCAAAACATAAAAATAATATGAAATTAGACACAAAGGTGCATCTCCAAGGATTGCTTAAAAAAAAAAAAAAAACATTTTATAGACCCCCAAATCGCTCATTAGTGTAGAGTGAAACACATTCTTGGTGCAAATTAGGTAGCGTGTCGTGGCCGAGCGGTTAGAGCATCAGACTCAAGTTCTGGTGGCTGAGTCAACAGGGTGTGGGTTCGAATCCCGTCATGACACTTGGTGTCCTTGAGCAAGACACTTAACTATAATTGCTTCTCTTCACCCAGGGTTAAATGGGTACCTGTGAGGGCAGGGATGGTTCTTGTGGTTGTTTTAGCTTGGTACGTTACATACTCGGCAGCACAGGCTGTATACTCCCAAGGGAGCTGAGATGGTTTAAGGAATGAAATAAATGACCCAGTGACCAGGAGGTAATAATGTTGAAGCGCCATGAGCGTCACTGAGTGAAGGATTTGAGCGCTATATAAGAAGCCACTATTGTGGTATTATTATTAAATTTAACATCTACTAGTATTAGACTAGAGACATGTAATAAAAGTAATGAGAAACAAAATAGAGGCCAGTGTCAATGACATTTTGTTTATTTTTTATTCCACCCCTTTAGACCAGCTTGAACTATACTGATTGAACTCTATAGAGTCAAGACTGATAAGATATCATATTGACCCTATGAATTTGCTTTGAGTATCATGCTTTGGCTACCACCACTTCACATTTTCAATCACAATTTTCTAGGTTTTTTTTCAATCAAAATTAAAATATCTGTACTTTGATCTTTGTTCAAAATGATTGTGCACCAAATTTGACAAAAAATACATTTTTACAGCCTCGCCAAAAAGCCAAACAAATAATCAACAGTTATATTTTTATTTTATTGAAAGAACAGGATCATCATTGTTTTCTGGAAGAGTAATTTAAGTCCTATCCTGTTGTTTTCAAAGAACACGCCGTACAACCAACCTAAGAATTTCTCATCAAATGACTTCTTTTTGTTTCACAGTTTTACTAGGGATAAACAATGAAAAGGGAATTATTTTCAGGAATTTTGTGCACATTCATTCAGAAAACCTGTACTTAAAGGCAGGGTGTACTTTTGGTAAATACTCCACAAGTTAATGACCAGTAAAGCTTACTTGGTAAAGAGCACTGGAGAGCTGTTGATATTAAAAAACATTGTTAGAAACCATCCCCTTTGAAGTAATGTTGTTTCAAAGAAAGAGGTAATTTTGACAAGGGCTTCAGGTTCTCAGGCATCTGAAAGCACACAATTCTATTCAACAAGGATGTTTTCTTGCAATTTCGATGACCAATTGAGGTCAATTTTTCACAGGTTTGTTATTTTATGCATATGTTGGGATACACCAAGTGAGGATACTGGTCTTTGACAATTACCAAAAGTATACCTTGCCTTTAGCAATAGGCAATTGCTTCATGCCCCTGGTCATTGCCTTGGTGCCTCTTGAAATGTTCCTGTTCAAAGTTACATTTCTCTCATAAAGGTGCCTTTTACTATGTAAGTACAAACTGCCTTGCCTTTTTACAACAACGAGGTATCAGTCACAGTGCTGTATCAGGTTTGCTGTTTATAGTATTTCCTATCAGAAGACATGTTCTCAACAAAGGCAATTGCTTCATGCCCCTGGCCATCGTTTTGGGGTCTGATACTTCACAGAAGCGACTGAGGCAACTGCCTCCATGCCTTGGTGCCCTTTGAAATGTTCCAGTAGAATTTTACATTTCCCTCATAAAGGTGCCCTTTACTAAGTAAAAACTGCCCTGCCCTTTCAACATTTAGGGCTGTATCTGGTTTGCTGTTTAATGATCCAAATGGAACCAGTTCTCTTGAGGAATGTGCTGGTATGAACTTTGAAAACAGTGAGCTTCTAGATTGAAACTAATTTCAAAAGAACTGACAAGTGATCACTGTTTCTCCTTGCAGGTTTGTTCAGTGGTGTCTTTGCAACTCGGCTTGGTATTCGCAGAGTATCCATGGTGGGATCAGTACTTAATGGACTGGCAACAATACTGGGATCATTTGCTACCGATGTCAGGCAACTCTACCTTTGTGGTGCTATGTCAGGTGATGACCAAAGGAATCATTCCAAACACAAAGTTATTCTAATTTGAAAATCCAATCTGCTAATGTACATACTAAGATAACGGCCCAGTTTCATAGAGCTGCTTAAGCATAGAAAGTAGCTTAGCACAAAGCAATGGTTGCTTACCAGAATAAGGTTACCAGCGAAAAAAAACATTCTACATGTACCAATTGTTAGGCTTTTAGGCTGCTTTAGCAGCTCTATGAAGTTATGCCCAGATTTTGATAACATCTTACAGTGGCAAAATCAGGGGTAAGTCCCCCCCCCCCTCCACCATCTTGCCAAACTTAAAATTCAAATGAATCTACACCTAGGCCTATACACACTGAGTATACAGTGCATTATCACACATCAATGTAGGGTAAAACCAAACATACTCTTTGTCCTCAATGCAATTAATACATCTCTTAAACATTTTAACACCTGCTGGATCCCCTCAAGGTTCAACCAACGTTTAAGCTGGTGATGAATTGGGAACCCCAAAAATATTTTTATCCCTAAAATGTGTCGCTCATATCTTAAAATTGACACAATTTGATCACTGACTATAGGAAATGATTGAATTCAAAGTTCGATCAACGTTTTCAAGATTATGATTTTTCGCTTTCTAGGCGTGGGTTTAGTGCTAATGGTCCCGCCTGCTATGATTATACTAACTCAATACTTCAAGACACGCTTTGCTCTAGCGAACGGAATTGTTCTTCTCGGAGTCGGCATGGGTCAAACCATCTTTCCACCTTTGTTTCGTCTCCTCATCGCTAATTACGGATGGAGAGGAACTATGTTGATCGTTGGAGCAATTCAGATGAATGGTGTTGCGGCTTGTGCTCTTTTCCGTCCGCCCAAGGCGGCCTCCAACGAAGTGGAATCGAACGATCTGGATTTTGAGGTAATTCAGAACGGTGCAGTAACACCACCCAAGAGGACCTCCATTAAAGTGGAATCGGACGATCTGGATTTTGAGGTAATTCAGAATGGTGCGGTAACACCACCCACCCAAATAACATCAGTTATCAAGAATGATGCAAAGCCAAAGCAGGGTACATGTATGAGACATTTACAGTTTGTGGTTATTTTCACTGACCTGCCGGCGATGTTGTTGCTCATAGCCTCAGCTTTATATTCCATTGCATACATAACAAATTTAACCCATCTACCAGCGAGGGCTAAGGAGGCTGGTTCGTCTGATGACCAAAGTGCAATGTTACTTTTCTCTTTCGCGATTGTATCCATGATAACGAGAGCCACCCATGGCTGGTTTGTGGATAGAAACTACATCAGCGCCTTTAAACTACAACTGATTGCTCTGCTAGGGGCTGCCATAGTGACCTTCTTAAACCCTGTGTCTGATAACTACGTTTTTCTAGTTGGATATGCCATAGTCTTAGGAGCATTCATTGGTATAACCAGCCCGCTATTATTCGTAATAATACGGAGTTTAGTTCACCCATCGCGTGTGCCTGCTTCTGTCAGCTTGATCATTGCAGTGTTTTTTCTCTTCAACGGACTTGGTTCAGTTATCGCAGGTAAGGTCATTTTCCCTGAAATATTATTTGTTTTACTATCTATTCACCATTACATTTCTCACAATGGTTTAAGGTTGTAATAAAGTTTTTTTTAATTTGTTGTATATTTGATTTCTTAAGCCTGTATATTTTTGTCTGATGTTAAGTTCTTTCACTGGATTTCTTACAAAAAACATGAATTGTGACACAATTCTGTAACATTTGTTATTGTATATCTGTTTATTATTTTCTAAACAAAAAAAGATTTTAACATTTGTGTAAATCTGAATCCAGGTTTCTCTTGTTAAATTGATATATCAGACCTGAATTCACCACTAAATTTCTCACAATGGTTTAAGGTTGTGAACAAGTTTTTAAATTTGTTGTATATTGATTTTCTCAAACCTGTATATATTTTTTCTGCTTTTAAGTTTGTAACATTTTTAAATGGACATTTGCTAAAATTTGTTAATTTTCAACAACAAAAAAAGGAATTGAATGTTTGTGTGAATCTGAATTGAGGTTTAGCTTGTTTAATTGATATATCAGACCTGGAGTTACATCGAGGCCATAACGTCCGTTGCCTTTGTCTTTGCCTTGATGTATGTTATTCCCAGACTTTTCTAAGAAGTGCCCTTTGCAAAATGAAGCCGTTGGTGCCCTCTCTAAAATGAAAGTCCAGGACTGATAATTTTAATCATACACTGTATGCTTTGTGAATGATCATAACATTTTAACAAGATTTATGTTTAATTTTTCTTACAGGTAAAATATACGATGGCACTGGAAACTATGTTGCTCCTTTCTTAACAGCCGGAGCATTTTTCATGGCATCCTTCCTACTATTTGTCTTCATTTTGTTCCTGAAAAAGCACAAAGAAAGAAAACTTGAACGAAAGTCTTTCAGTAACATCCCCTGTGAGGAATTGGAACCTATGTCAGCCGTAGCTGTGTGATAAAGCCACAAATGGACAAAGGAAATGACTTTCACTAACATCCCCTGTGAAGAGTTAGAACCAATGTCAACTGTATCTGTGTGATAAAGCCACAAATGGACAAAGAAAATGCTAGACTTTCACTAACATCCCCTGTGAACAGTTAGAACCAATGTCAACTGTAGCTGTGTGATAAAGCTACACGTGGACAAAGGAAATGACTTTCACTTACATCCCCTGTGAAGAGTTAGAACCAATGTCAACTGTAGTTGTGTGATAAAGCTACACATGGACAAAGGAAATGACTTTCACTAACATCCCCTGTGAAGAGTTAGAACCTATGTCAACTGTAGTTGTGTGATAAAGCTACACATGGACAAAGGAAATGCTAGACTTTCACTAACATCCCCTGTGAAGAGTTAGAACCTATGTCAGCTGTAGTTGTGTGATAAAGCTACACATGGACAAAGGAAATGCTAGACTTTCACTAACATCCCCTGTGAAGAGTTAGAACCAATGTCAACTGTAGTTGTGTGATAAAGCCACAAATGGACAGAGGAAATGCTAGACTTTCACTAACATCCCCTGTGAAGAGTTAGAACCAATGTCAAATGTAGCTGTGTGATAAAGCCACATATGGACAAAGGAAATGACTTTCACTAACATCCCCTGTGAAGAGTTAGAACCTATGTCAACTGTAGTTGTGTGATAAAGCTACACATGGACAAAGGAAATGACTTTCACTAACATCCCCTGTGAAGAGTTAGAACCTATGTCAACTGTAGTTGTGTGATAAAGCTACACATGGACAAAGGAAATGACTTTCACTAACATCCCCTGTGAAGAGTTAGAACCTATGTCAACTGTAGTTGTGTGATAAAGCTACACATGGACAAAGGAAATGACTTTCACTAACATCCCCTGTGAAGAGTTAGAACCTATGTCAACTGTAGTTGTGTGATAAAGCTACACATGGACAAAGGAAATGCTAGACTTTCACTAACATCCCCTGTGAAGAGTTAGAACCTATGTCAGCTGTAGTTGTGTGATAAAGCTACACATGGACAAAGGAAATGCTAGACTTTCACTAACATCCCCTGTGAAGAGTTAGAACCAATGTCAACTGTAGTTGTGTGATAAAGCCACAAATGGACACAGGAAATGCTAGACTTTCACTAACATCCCCTGTGAAGAGTTAGAACCAATGTCAAATGTAGCTGTGTGATAAAGCCACATATGGACAAAGGAAATGACTTTCACTAACATCCCCTGTGAAGAGTTAGAACCTATGTCAACTGTAGTTGTGTGATAAAGCTACACATGGACAAAGGAAATGACTTTCACTAACATCCCCTGTGAAGAGTTAGAACCTATGTCAACTGTAGTTGTGTGATAAAGCTACACATGGACAAAGGAAATGACTTTCACTAACATCCCCTGTGAAGAGTTAGAACCTATGTCAACTGTAGTTGTGTGATAAAGCTACACATGGACAAAGGAAATGACTTTCACTAACATCCCCTGTGAAGAGTTAGAACCTATGTCAACTGTAGTTGTGTGATAAAGCTACACATGGACAAAGGAAATGACTTTCACTAACATCCCCTGTGAAGAGTTAGAACCTATGTCAGCTGTAGCTGTGTGATAAAGCAACAAATGGACAAAGGAAATGACTTTCACTAACATCCCCTGTGAAGAGTTTGAACCAATGTCAACTGTAGCTGTGTGATAAAGCCACAAATGGACAAAGAAAATGCTAGACTTTCAAAAACATTTCCTGTGAACAGTTAGAACCAATGTCAACTGTAGTTGTGTGATAAAGCCACAAATGGACAAAGGAAATGCTAGACTTTCAAAAACATTTCCTGTGAACAGTTAGAACCTATGTCAACTGTAGTTGTGTGATAAAGCCACAAATGGACAGAGGAAATGCTAGACTTTCACTAACATCCCCTGTGAAGAGTTAGAACCAATGTCAAATGTAGCTGTGTGATAAAGCCACATATGGACAAAGGAAATGACTTTCACTAACATCCCCTGTGAAGAGTTAGAACCTATGTCAACTGTAGTTGTGTGATAAAGCTACACATGGACAAAGGAAATGACTTTCACTAACATCCCCTGTGAAGAGTTAGAACCTATGTCAGCTGTAGTTGTGTGATAAAGCTACACATGGACAAAGGAAATGACTTTCACTAACATCCCCTGTGAAGAGTTAGAACCTATGTCAACTGTAGTTGTGTGATAAAGCTACACATGGACAAAGGAAATGACTTTCACTAACATCCCCTGTGAAGAGTTAGAACCTATGTCAACTGTAGTTGTGTGATAAAGCTCTACATGGACAAAGGAAATGACTTTCACTAACATCCCCTGTGAAGAGTTAGAACCTATGTCAACTGTAGTTGTGTGATAAAGCTACACATGGACAAAGGAAATGACTTTCACTAACATCCCCTGTGAAGAGTTAGAACCTATGTCAGCTGTAGTTGTGTGATAAAGCTACACATGGACAAAGGAAATGACTTTCACTAACATCCCCTGTGAAGAGTTAGAACCTATGTCAACTGTAGTTGTGTGATAAAGCTACACATGGACAAAGGAAATGACTTTCACTAACATCCCCTGTGAAGAGTTAGAACCTATGTCAACTGTAGTTGTGTGATAAAGCTACACATGGACAAAGGAAATGACTTTCACTAACATCCCCTGTGAAGAGTTAGAACCTATGTCAACTGTAGTTGTGTGATAAAGCTACACATGGACAAAGGAAATGACTTTCACTAACATCCCCTGTGAAGAGTTAGAACCTATGTCAACTGTAGCTGTGTGATAAAGCCACAAATGGACAAAGGAAATGACTTTCACTAACATCCCCTGTGAAGAGTTTGAACCAATGTCAACTGTAGCTGTGTGATAAAGCCACAAATGGAAAAAGAAAATGCTAGACTTTCAAAAACATTTCCTGTGAACAGTTAGAACCAATGTCAACTGTAGTTGTGTGATAAAGCCACAAATGGACAAAGGAAATGCTAGACTTTCACTAACATCCCCTGTGAACAGTTAGAACCAATGTCAACTGTAGCTGTGTGATAAAGCCACACGTGGACAAAGGAAATGACTTTCACTTACATCCCCTGTGAAGAGTTAGAACCAATGTCAACTGTAGTTGTGTGATAAAGCTACACATGGACAAAGGAAATGACTTTCACTAACATCCCCTGTGAAGAGTTAGAACCTATGTCAACTGTAGTTGTGTGATAAAGCTACACATGGACAAAGGAAATGCTAGACTTTCACTAACATCCCCTGTGAAGAGTTAGAACCTATGTCAGCTGTAGTTGTGTGATAAAGTTACACATGGACAAAGGAAATGCTAGACTTTCACTAACATCCCCTGTGAAGAGTTAGAACCAATGTCAACTGTAGTTGTGTGATAAAGCCACAAATGGACAGAGGAAATGCTAGACTTTCACTAACATCCCCTGTGAAGAGTTAGAACCAATGTCAAATGTAGCTGTGTGATAAAGCCACATATGGACAAAGGAAATGACTTTCACTAACATCCCCTGTGAAGAGTTAGAACCTATGTCAACTGTAGTTGTGTGATAAAGCTACACATGGACAAAGGAAATGACTTTCACTAACATCCCCTGTGAAGAGTTAGAACCTATGTCAACTGTAGTTGTGTGATAAAGCTACACATGGACAAAGGAAATGACTTTCACTAACATCCCCTGTGAAGAGTTAGAACCTATGTCAACTGTAGTTGTGTGATAAAGCTACATATGGACAAAGGAAATGACTTTCACTAACATCCCCTGTGAAGAGTTAGAACCTATGTCAACTGTAGTTGTGTGATAAAGCTACACATGGACAAAGGAAATGCTAGACTTTCACTAACATCCCCTGTGAAGAGTTAGAACCTATGTCAGCTGTAGTTGTGTGATAAAGCTACACATGGACAAAGGAAATGCTAGACTTTCACTAACATCCCCTGTGAAGAGTTAGAACCAATGTCAACTGTAGTTGTGTGATAAAGCCACAAATGGACACAGGAAATGCTAGACTTTCACTAACATCCCCTGTGAAGAGTTAGAACCAATGTCAAATGTAGCTGTGTGATAAAGCCACATATGGACAAAGGAAATGACTTTCACTAACATCCCCTGTGAAGAGTTAGAACCTATGTCAACTGTAGTTGTGTGATAAAGCTACACATGGACAAAGGAAATGCTTTTCACTAACATCCCCTGTGAAGAGTTAGAACCTATGTCAACTGTAGTTGTGTGATAAAGCTACACATGGACAAAGGAAATGACTTTCACTAACATCCCCTGTGAAGAGTTAGAACCTATGTCAACTGTAGTTGTGTGATAAAGCTACACATGGACAAAGGAAATGACTTTCACTAACATCCCCTGTGAAGAGTTAGAACCTATGTCAACTGTAGTTGTGTGATAAAGCTACACATGGACAAAGGAAATGACTTTCACTAACATCCCCTGTGAAGAGTTAGAACCTATGTCAGCTGTAGCTGTGTGATAAAGCAACAAATGGACAAAGGAAATGACTTTCACTAACATCCCCTGTGAAGAGTTTGAACCAATGTCAACTGTAGCTGTGTGATAAAGCCACAAATGGACAAAGAAAATGCTAGACTTTCAAAAACATTTCCTGTGAACAGTTAGAACCAATGTCAACTGTAGTTGTGTGATAAAGCCACAAATGGACAAAGGAAATGCTAGACTTTCAAAAACATTTCCTGTGAACAGTTAGAACCTATGTCAACTGTAGTTGTGTGATAAAGCCACAAATGGACAGAGGAAATGCTAGACTTTCACTAACATCCCCTGTGAAGAGTTAGAACCAATGTCAAATGTAGCTGTGTGATAAAGCCACATATGGACAAAGGAAATGACTTTCACTAACATCCCCTGTGAAGAGTTAGAACCTATGTCAACTGTAGTTGTGTGATAAAGCTACACATGGACAAAGGAAATGACTTTCACTAACATCCCCTGTGAAGAGTTAGAACCTATGTCAGCTGTAGTTGTGTGATAAAGCTACACATGGACAAAGGAAATGACTTTCACTAACATCCCCTGTGAAGAGTTAGAACCTATGTCAACTGTAGTTGTGTGATAAAGCTACACATGGACAAAGGAAATGACTTTCACTAACATCCCCTGTGAAGAGTTAGAACCTATGTCAACTGTAGTTGTGTGATAAAGCTACACATGGACAAAGGAAATGACTTTCACTAACATCCCCTGTGAAGAGTTAGAACCTATGTCAACTGTAGTTGTGTGATAAAGCTACACATGGACAAAGGAAATGACTTTCACTAACATCCCCTGTGAAGAGTTAGAACCTATGTCAGCTGTAGTTGTGTGATAAAGCTACACATGGACAAAGGAAATGACTTTCACTAACATCCCCTGTGAAGAGTTAGAACCTATGTCAACTGTAGTTGTGTGATAAAGCTACACATGGACAAAGGAAATGACTTTCATTAACATCCCCTGTGAAGAGTTAGAACCTATGTCAACTGTAGTTGTGTGATAAAGCTACACATGGACAAAGGAAATGACTTTCACTAACATCCCCTGTGTAGAGTTAGAACCTATGTCAACTGTAGTTGTGTGATAAAGCTACACATGGACAAAGGAAATGACTTTCACTAACATCCCCTGTGAAGAGTTAGAACCTATGTCAACTGTAGCTGTGTGATAAAGCCACAAATGGACAAAGGAAATGACTTTCACTAACATCCCCTGTGAAGAGTTTGAACCAATGTCAACTGTAGCTGTGTGATAAAGCCACAAATGGACAAAGAAAATGCTAGACTTTCAAAAACATTTCCTGTGAACAGTTAGAACCAATGTCAACTGTAGTTGTGTGATAAAGCCACAAATGGACAAAGGAAATGCTAGACTTTCAAAAACATTTCCTGTGAACAGTTAGAACCTATGTCAACTGTAGTTGTGTGATAATTCCACAAGATGGACAAAGTAAATGCTAGACTTTCCATGTGAAGAGTCAGAATCACACAAAATGTTATAGAAGTAACAATTGAGTATAAAAAAGGAAGTAGACTAATATATATTTGTTCCTTGTCAAAACATTCATATCACAAAAGTAGACTTGCTCATCAAGTTTGTTTTGGGTTGTCTTTTTTTTTTCTTCTTCTTTTTTTCGGTGGGGGGGGGGGTCTTGTTCTGGTTCTGGTATGAACTTCATAATCAGTAAACTTTCTCAATGAAACCATTCAATTTGTTTCTGTCTCGATACTTCTTAATCCTGTACGGTATCTTTAATTCGAGTCTGCATTATTATTTTAGCCTGCTGCCTTGCGTCTATAAAACACGAGAGGGCG
Source organism: Pycnopodia helianthoides (assembly GCA_032158295.1). Classification (NCBI taxonomy): domain Eukaryota; kingdom Metazoa; phylum Echinodermata; class Asteroidea; order Forcipulatida; family Asteriidae; genus Pycnopodia; species Pycnopodia helianthoides. Next base: position 21,242,705 of record CM063252.1, on the reverse strand, counting down.
TGCTCCGGCAGATCATCTGGTCGCGAAAGACTAACGACTTGTTTTAGGTCTATGAAATTCTGCCGTATGTGCATTATTTTGTGCGTAGTTCTGCATTGTGAAAGCCCAACTATTGTTCTAGAATTGCGGTATTTAGGCTAATTTTATGTATTTTTCGGCAAGACCTTCGTGGCTTAGACAAAGCTAGCTTTTTATAGCCGCGAAGCGACCGGCAGAGGAGACAACATGTGCGCGCGATTGGCGAAGCCACGAGGCATTTTAAAAACTTGAAACTTGTGTTGAATTATTCATAAGTTGTCAAACATGAATTATTCATGAATTTTATGCAAATAAAAAAATTGCTTAAAGGCTAACAAATCGCAATGCATAATAGGTTAATGTATGCTGACGACCCCATCGCTTATGGTTGGTTTGGAATTTTGCTACCCCAGGAGAGTAGCCAATATCAAGAAAATACGAAAAATATTCCTGGCAAGTTGGAAAACAGGAAGAGGTGACTAAGGGTGGGGGTTATGAGGTCAGGGGAAATGGCATACGTGTACGTCAGTCCATCCCAGTGCAACTCGTTTGCGGTAACAACATAAATATTATATTACTATTAAATATACCATTGATACCCTACCAGCACCATTAAGCATGGGTTGTCCTTTTGTGTGTAAATGTGTTTTAGTTCGTTCACACTTGTTCAAATTCACCCAGGCGAGGTTTGCGGTGACACCATAATATCTTTTGACTATAGTGCTGGTTCTGAGAAGAACCGGTGGTTAACGACTCAACGTCTTGATCAGTATTGCTCTGATCGTCTTCAGGAGAATCGATACCAAAAGCACTGTAACTTTGGAGTTGAGTTCTTGAGCAGTTATGAAGAAAGGCGCCTCGGCCAAACCTTTTACCAAGGTAGACAGAGGATGGGCGTGGTTGGTTTGTCTCGGTGCAAGTTTGTGTAATGTAGCGTCCCTTGGTTACTTCACCACTCTTGGGATTTTCTATATCGAGTGGAAAGAATATTTCGACTTGTCTGCGACTGCGTCGAGTTGGCTCGTCGGTATGCCGTTATTGGTTGCTAGCCCACTGAGTAAGTACACTTTTATTGCTTCACTTTTCTGCACCCCCTAAAAAAACCTTGCAAAACAATAACTACAAAAAAAAAACCACCCCCCCCCAAAAAAAAAACCCACCTCAACAAACAAACAGGTGTTCGTGCTCATTTTGCACGAATACTAACAAGCATTTAAGAAAAGGGAACGTGTAGGTCGTGCAATCGAGGTTGAATGAAAATAATCATATAGGCCTATTATGTTTACATGGATGCAGTGCTTTCAAATGTTCGGTATAGGCCTAACGTGTCTGGTGTCGAAAAATATTTTTGAAAATAAAAATTGATGAAATGTTTAATTAGGCCTATGGGAGTATGATCAACCCTGCTTTTGACAAAATTTGTTACTTGTCTTTTTCAACCACTGCCTTCATAGTTTGTTTGGGAAAAAATAAATCTCTATTATTATGGAAAATTACTGGATGGTTTGTAAAGGCATAATGAATGACATCACACATGTTTTCTTTAGAAACAAATGGTTACCCCCCGCTGGCCTTAACGACATCTGCGACCCCTGACCTCATGTAGTATTGTTGAAGTATCTGCTAGTGTGTCGTGCTGGCTCAATCTAAGTCTCTGCATGCTTGCCGTGACCTCTTCAACTTACATTCATTTCAATTCAATATTTTATTAGTCATGTTAAAGGAACATTACAGAATTTGTTTTTTGCTAACAAAACAGTTGCTGGCAGTGTAAGCACTTTATGAAATCCACCATATACATAATCTGACAAACCTGTAGAAGTTTGAGATCGATCGGCCATCTGGGTCACGAGAAAATAATGAAAAACCGAATACAAACTTGCATGAAATCATATAGATTCAACAAATGAATAAAACGCTCACTGAGCGATAAACTCCAATCGGAAAATTAGTTTATTCATTTCTCATCAAGTATGGCATTTCAGACAGAAATATTTCAAGGGATGTTTTCTACTATCATCATCATAAGACTGTGTAAGTTTTATGTAAATCTGTGATCAAAAAGTATATTTTACAAGTGTTTTTCTTACCAATTCTTTAATGTTCCTTTAAAAGTACATGAGTTTCCTTTTCTTGGTGTGAAAAGTATATTTAAAAACATATAAATATATACATCAAACCACAAACGACACACCACTCAAAACATTTACAATAAAAACAAAATTACAGAAAAATAGAGAGGAGACTTAAATGTCATTTGATATTCTAGTATACACCAGATAACACTTTGTTTTGTTGGTTATTTTAGTATCAATGTGACAACACCGACGGTGTTTATTAACACCAAGACTTTGAATTAATTTATTCCAATAGCATACTTGGACGGACGTGTCGCAAGGTCTACCACGATTTGAACATTGTGAGGCCAATACAGCGAAAGCCTTACCTAAATAATGCATCAAAAGAATAAACACGAAGTACGCAAAGAGATCCACAACTATTTAATGGCCTGACGTTTCAACCCTAGCAGAATCTTTTTCGAAGGCTGAATGACAAGATTCTACACATAAACAGGTGTACAAGTGAAACAGAAGCAGTCAAATGGACATAAATAAAGAGAGGGTCAGCGGGTGGAAACGTCATGGGCCATTAACTATTTTTTCCATTTATACCACATGTCCTCTTGGTTGGTAAACAGCTAAATATATTTTTATCATACAAAGCTATTTATTTACAACTGTTGGCAGTTTACGGTCTGCTGCCAGGGTACATCAATTCTAGATTTGCTTTTGATTTGAATCAATTCAAGGTTTAGTCGGAAATCAACCATGTCTGTTTTGTCTTGTATACAATTATTAATATAACACTGGTGTAAGATGTACACGAAAAAAATTCCCGTGCGCAAGGAAAAGTTCCTTGTTACAATTAACACGGAAAACCGTCGGATGGCGCTTCTTCCACAGCCCCGTAGTGTTTTTCTCTAAGCAAGCTTTGTTTGCTATCCATATTTTGGACAGCAAGTCTGTGCTCAGGGCCCAATTTCATAGAGCTGCTTAAGCAGAAAATATTGCTTAACAATTTTCTGCTAAGCAGAAATGAGCAGGATACCAGTCACAAATTGTACAGGTGACATGTTATTTTGGCTGGTAACCTTATTCTGGTGAGCATAATTTTGTTGTGCTTAGCTCCTTCTTGTGCTTAAGCAGCTCTATGAAATTGGGCCCTGGGACCAAATAGGGAAAATCTTGTTTGGGTGCCAATTAATTGACAACCAAAAATACGATGCAATGTGCATGGACTGATTTCCAGCAAACACGTTCGGTCAACAATCAAAACTATTGAGCAATCTATGAAACTTGATTTAGTAATCTGAAACAAACAATAATGTTTTTGCAAGCTGCTGTCAGGTTGAATCAATTCCCATCAATTGGACGTTTACCTTGATCAAAAGGCGCAAGTAATTTTCTTCCAGGGAATGCCACAGCTGCAGAACTGAGCCAACTTTTCATGCACACAGACAGTCTACATGTACACCTTTATCTTGCTGTCGCCATCTTGGTCATGTTCCCTGTACCCAGTATCCGTAATGGATGCTAATATTCATTGTACAAAAAGGAACCAGACTATTTTGCCTTCCAGCCGCAGTTTGGTTACATTGAGTTGAATGGTAAAATCAAGATGGCTCAAATGATAAAGGCTATGCAATATTAAGAACGTGTCTTATGACTTGATAAGGGGAATCTATGTGGGCTGACCTTAAGTTGGCATCTGCCAGAAATGTTCTTTAATCTGAGTGAAAATTTGTCATGTTTATCATAGTTTTTGTTTTCACAAATAGAATATTCGTTTCAGATTTAAGTATCATTAGTAATTATGGATGTTCCATATATCACAAATTGGTATTTTTCATTTTAAATTATGTTTTGCGATACAGGTTTGTTTAGTGGTGAGATTGCGGCACATGTTGGTGTAAGGAGACTTGCAATGGTTGGATCCACAGTCAATGGGCTTGCAACTATACTTGGATCATTTGTAGGAAATGTCTGGCAACTCTACTTGTGTGGTGCTATGGCAGGTACAATAAGAAAATGTTGCATTGAAACCAGTTAACGTTATGAGCTTTCACAGCACACTCCCTCGTCCATCAGTGGACGACAATTTCAATGCAACGAAACAGGCGTTTTCGCGGTCGTAACCTACAACTGTTTCAGTTTAACTTGGCCATTGACTAATCACTTGGCAATGACCGAAACAGTTATTGGTAACGATGTGGCAGGAGATTCTGTGTGTCCCCCCCCCCCCCCAATACGGCGAACTGTGTAAAAGCTTCTTCAAATAGCGCCCTCTTTTGAATCATCCTCCTTCAGCCCATGTTAATTTCCATACGGGGGACAGAATCTCGGGACGCTTTTCCTATGACACCGGCCGCGAAAACGCACCCCAGGCATAGGCTGCTATCGGTGCGCTGCTCTGCAGAGGTCAAACAATGGAAACGCGCGCGTTTGTACGCGTCACGCACAATTTCAGCCAATCATCTTTTGACCTAGGTGAGGGTGCTGTTAGAGCTTGTGACGTCATATTATACAAACAAATAATTTTTCAATTTGAGTTGGTAACTGCAGGCTTTGTGAAGACTGCTAAGGCCTGCGCTAAACGTCGCACTTTTGCCGAGCCGAACTCAAATGTTTTCAGTTCGATTCGACACGGCAAGAGCGCGACGTTTGTCACCGTGTCGTGCCGCTACCGTGTAGCACGGCAGGGCTTGCCGTGCTACACGGCAGTGCCGAACTTAAATAAAAGGTTTGCGCTAAACGTCGCTCTTTTGTCGAATTTAATTCCTAATTTTACAACTGTTTGAGTTCGACACGACAAACGTGCGACGTTTAGCGCAGGCCTAACGAGTTAATTCTTACTAACTTTTGTCAGTCACCCTCGTTTTTCTATAAAAATAAATATTTAGTGTATATTTTTGGTTTGTGGTTACACTATACCAAATATATATTGAGACCTCTCCGTGCAATGCCTCATTCAAAACACAAATATTTATCAAATAAAAAATGTTCAGTCGTTCCTCATTCTTTGAATGTAATTTTGTTTCTTCATAATTTGTTCTCTAAGCGAGCAGTTTTCTTAGGCTTCCGGTGGACAATCCGCTGTATTGTTGATAAGTTTTCTGTCATGTTTGTTTTGATACAAAGAGGGAATATTCCCAAAACAGTCTGATATTATATGAACCATTGTCACAATCTCTGATATCTTAGTTTCACAGTCATTTTGTTTGTTTTCTGTGCAGGTATGGGATTAGCGTTGATGGTACCCCCAGCGGTTATAGTACTGTCCCAATACTTTAAGGAACGCTTTGCTCTAGCGAATGGACTCTTTATTCTGGGTTCAAGCATTGCTCAGATGATCTTCCCTCCCATACTTCGTCTCCTTATTAGTAACTATGGATGGAGAGGATCCATGTTGGTTGTTGGGGCGCTGCAGTTGAACGCTGTGGCTGGATGCGCCCTCTTCCGGCCGTTCAAGACCAATCTAAGTGAAGTTAGAAAGCCACGAGAGGTGGATGGTTGGGAATATGAAGGTGCTTCAGTTGTCATGGAAACCGATGTGTTAGATGAACAACATGATGTTGAGTTGGGATCGCATATGCCTGATCAAACATGCACTGCGAGCAATCTATCATCGAATGATTCTCAAATCAGCCATGGCCAAGTCGAAACAAATCAAAACAGAGAAGCAACGGAAACTGCCTCCCGTGGAACTCAATTTTCGATCGACGAGTGGGATGATAACGAGCCACAAGTTGCCTCAAACGCTAAGCGAGAACTTGTACTTCCAGAGGAACATCAAGACAATGTGATACTTGCTGCCATTAAAGACCTAATCATCCCCGAAGAAAATCCTAAAAATACCGTCAGACACAGAAGACTATTTAACTTTATGATTATCTTGAAAAATCCACTTGTATTATTGTCAGTATCTATTACCTGTTTGTACGCTATGGCATTTACTGCCAATGTAACCCACCTGCCCTGCAAGAGCAAATGAGGCTGGTCTGTCTGATGAGAAGAGTGCCCTACTCTTAACGGTCTTTGCAATCTTATCTATGATAACAAGAGCCACCCATGGTTGGTTTGTAGACAGACACTACATTGGGTCCTTCAACCTACAGATGACTGCAATGTTAGGTGCAGGTATTGCTACCTTTCTGAATCAGTTGTCAGATAACTATGTGTTTTTAGTCGGGTACTCTGGGGTTGTTGGAGCCATGGTTGGTATTGGATCTCCACTGATTTTGGTCAACAGCAAGTGTGTAGTCAAGACAGCACAGGTGCCCGCTATGTTTGGGTTGATTCTTGCTGCAGTCTTCCTCTTTAATGGAACTGGATCGGTCATTGCAGGTAAAAAAACAATCATTTACAAATTTGTCAACTAATGTTATCCAAAATATGTGATGAATTTTGTAGGCATTTCTAGACAAACACATGTTTTGATGTAATTAATTTATTTTGTTTCTCAGGTAAAATATATGATGTTACAGGAAACTACGTCGCCTCTTTTTATGTTGCTGGCGCCATGTTCATGACGGCGTCTATATTTACCGCTCTCGTCGCAGTGTTACACAGGCGAAAGGCAAAAGGTGCCAAAGATCCAATGAAAACAACCACAGTGACTGATCGAAACGTCGAGTTGTTGCTCTTCCGGTCCTTTTCAGACCCAACACATACCAAAGGCCAGTAGAGATTTTTCTATGGTGTGAACAAGTCTTTGCAGTTGTCAAGATGTACAACATTATCATTAATATCTGAAAGAGATTTGGTACATGGGCATGTACTGCATGTACATGTATATCATGGCTGGGTTAAGGCACTGGACACTATTGGTAATTACTCAAAATAATTGTTAGCATAAAAACTTACTCGGTAACGAGCAATGGAGAGCTGTTGATAGTATAAAACATTGTGAGAAACGGCTCCCTCTGAAGTAACGTAGCTTTTGAGAAAGAAGTAATTTCTCAGTAAATTTTGAATTGATTTTGAGACCTCACGCATGAGGTCTCGAAAACAAGCAACTATCTCGCAACTTCGACCACCAATTGAGTTCAAATTTTCACAGGTGTGTTATTTTGTGCATATGTTGAGAAACACCAAGTGAGAAGACTGGTCTTTGACAATTACCAAAGGTGTCCAGTGTCTTTAAGCGTAACCCGGGACGTGTTTTTTAATGGGAAAAACACAAAAGGTGTATAACCTCGCTGTTTTATAATTTTTTCATCTGGTGGTGAATTCGTAAAGTAAAACTCACCGCACCACCCATGAGCCCAATTCCCTAGACTTGGTTCCAAGTCTGTGATCGTGGCTTTTAGTAGTCTACCTGATAGCCAATACATTAATGCCTGAAATAGCGCCCTCTTGTGGATTAACCCCCGTCATTAGCCTGATCTGTTGGGGCGTTTTGCGTGGCTGATGCAGAGAAATAATAACCGTGATCTCAGACTTGAAATCAAGTCTACCAAAACCCAGCACCCCTTGTTCGTTTCAACTTGATGCGACTATAGGAGATAATCCAAGGCTTGTTGTGCTTAACTCTACTCCCACTGAGTAGGGGTAGATAGTTCCCCGGGAACTGGGCTAGTCTATTTCCCAGGAGTTTGCCAGAATACAAGTATGAACACAATGGGAGGCTTGTGAACGCTAGATAGCAGCTGCAGACATATATACTAGGTACAGTTCCATTGTTTACGTAGTTCCAAGGGTGCACCCCACTAAATAGAAGAAAACGGCGTCGAGCTCACTAATTGTTTGTAGGCCCTCAAAATATTCTATATTCTATTCAGATTTGAGAGCCCCCAGAAAGTGTTTCATCGTAAAAATGTTGCCCAATTGTGACATGGGTGTTGTTGACTTCCAACTTGAGGTATTTTGGATGACATAGGCCCTGAAATAAATGGACCTATTTGCTGAGAGGTGTAGAGACATTTTTCAAAATTGATGCTCGGACGTTTTGAAAATTACACCTGTGTAGGGGTGTTTTATTTGATGGGAGAATGACTCGATAGCACTGTATGCTATGGGAGATTATTTGGTGGGGTGCACCCCTAAGCATGCGAGACAATGGATTTACTTGGTAAGTGTGCTGCCACCAAGCGTTCCAAAGGCCCCCCATTCAACTAATCTACTGGGTAAATTTCAAGGGAAATACGTTTAGTGTGAAAGGGCTATACTGTTAAAAGTGTGTGCATGTCTGCTTTCGCAGCAAAGTAAATACTACCTGAAACCTTTTTATCTATAGGTAACTTTTGGTGCCAGTAATATGGCTTGTAAAAGAAATACTTGCTCTCAAATATGTATACAATTATTTAATCATTAAATCATCTATATGTGTGTGTGAATCATTGCACTCTTGTAATGGTTGTTGTTGTTGCTGCTGCTGTTGCTGTTGCCGTTGTTGTTGTTGTGTTGTTGTTTGTTGTTGTTGTTGTTTTGTTGTTTGTCTGTTGTTGTTTTGTTTTTGTTTTTATTGATGTCTCCCATTTTGACTGCGAACTACCACCACAACTGGACTTATAGATTCTACAGATTCGATGATAAGAGAGTTGCCTCGCCCGTGGGTTTGCTTCGTTTCACCAAAACTGTTTTATGCAGAGCGCTTCTGTTTATGTCATCTTCAACAACTTTTTTAGGATCCTCGGTCGATTCAAGCCTCATTTTTCCCCCCAGAAGCAAGAAACAGCAGCTAGCGTTACTGAACTACACAAAAATAAGTCGAATGACTTTGTGCAGAATAGCTAGGACGATCTGTAGTCACATTTGGTGCTCGATATGGGGCATGTGGAATTTTAGGAATTAAGGATTTATTATTTATTTATTGTATTTTGTTTTTTTTTTTTTTTTTTTTTAAGCTGTAAAGCTTCATTTATTCAACAACAACAAAACACAAAGAGTATACTAATTCCACATAAATAAGGTCCACAAATATTCTATATATAGAAATCTATAGAAACACAACAATTTAAATTTAATTATATGTTTATTTATTTACTTATTGATTTATCATTTATTTATATTTATTTATTGATTTTTTATTGATTTGTTTATTTATTTATTTATTATTATTTCGTTTTTAATTTATTTTGTTTTATGTCAAGTTATTTTCTCTTATAAAAAAAAGAAGATGTTTGTTTATTATTATTTTTTTTAAAATTAATGTTTGGGGAAAACTTCTGTACAAGAGGAGAATAGTGGTTTTAAAGTATGGAAACATAGGGGGTACCCTCTGCCCCCCATTTCAGGCCATGGGTGAAAACACAGTTGTTGAATATAGGATAACCTCGACAGTTCACTTCAGAGTTCATCATTCTTTATTCGCATCTGATGACGCACATTAATAACATACAGAAATAAACATCAAGGTTTAAAATTGAAAACAAGAAAATTAAAAAACCGCATCACATTAAGAGCACTTAAAAATTAACAGGTGCACAGAAATTCCAGAAAGTCATTGCACAGATTTTTGCTCAGGAACTCACCCCATGGGTCTGTCCCGCTTACAAGCTAGTTCCTTAATCTGCTCCGCAGTTCTGATAGAATCTTCATTTGCATAACAAAGAGTAGTAGAATAAATAGCAAGACAAGTTCTCTAAAGAACAAAATCTACACAGCAAAGTAGATATTTATACACATGTACCGCAAACCGAATAATATATATATATATTGATACCTCACCATGCAATGCCTCAAAAACTATAAAGAGTATTCCACCTTGTTACATCACTGGTGCACATGAGTAGTAATACGGTCACTGTAACAATGTTGGAGTGCGTGCACATTCGGACCACCTTGGGTAAACCTCAATGAGTACACCATACCACCATACACACTACACGCAAGGCGCATTCATACCTCCTTTGTTGTCGGCAGAGAGCTGCATGCGATATTCCCTGTCAAATATTGATACTAATGTTGTGTGTGTATTAATACATGCACTGTCATTGCTGGGTACATTTCTGTTTCGGAAGTGGACATTAGATGGCCTCTAATTGCCGTGTATGGTTTGTAAACAAAACGCCAGGGTGACCCTTTCCGTGTACAACTACTGCTACAAAAATAGCGGCACGGGTATTGCGAAATATCCTTATTAATGCTGACGCAACCATGGAGGTATGGTACGACTAGCTCCATGCATCATCGATTCAGCATAATAACATGCAGCGGCGGCTGTAGAACCAAATCAGCGACTGAACGGTGAGTGAAATTCTTCTTGTGCACGATGCATAACAATAATTCATATATCGTACACCATAATAATATGTCACTCGCGAAGTATAAATAGGCTAATGGTGCACGTGAACTGTGTATACTTTCAGTGATATCATCAGATTACTTCCTCCATGGTATTCATTTACTTATGGTGGTTACAGGAATCGCCATCATTTCGCCATCTTGGTTCAACGTTATAACCTCTTGTAGAAAACTGACAGGATATAAACAATGAATCGTTATGCACAATATAGGGTGCACTCGGCTCCAGGTCAACAGACGGTTGGTCATTGGCCCATCCTGCATCCTGTGCGTTAGATGTGGGTTTTTCAGGCATGATATTCTTCCTATTAAAGGGACACTATTGGTAATTACTCAAAATAATTGTTGGCATAAAAACTTACTTTGTAACGAGCAATGGAGAGCTGTTGATAGTATAAAACATTGTGAGAAACGGCTCCCTCTGAAGTAACGTAATTTTTGAGAAAGAAGTAAAATGTTTGAACTGAATTTCGAGACCTCACGCGTGAGGTCTCGAAATCAAGCATCTGAAAGCATACAACTTCGTGTGACAAGGGTGTTTTTTCTTCCATTATTATCTCGCAACTTCGACAACCAATTGATTCACATTTTCACAGGTTTGTTATTTTGTGCATATGCTGAGATACATTAAGTGATGAGACTGGTCTTTGACAATTACCAAAGGTGTCCAGTGTCTTTAAAGGCACAGCATACCTTTGGTTTTTGGAACCGTTTGATTGTTTCATCCCTATATAAATGTAGATATATACAATAAAACTAACCTGTGAAAACATCATTGCAAAAGATGGTAGCGTTTTTGAGATATCGCCGAAAATCCCGAGTGGTTATGTCCACACAGGAAGAATAATCCGCAATTTTCTGATAAAAACTGATATATTTTTCCATTACCACATTATTCCGAAAAGAAATGATTCTCAAAATGCATTATCGAAAGCTGATGTACTTCTAAGAAAGTAAGTTTCTATTGCCATTAATTTTAAGAGTGATTACCAAACGTATCCTTTAAGTCTGATTTCCGATTCGTTTCGCCCTTGGAAAATCAAAGAAATTTGTAATTAAATAGCCCGAAAAGTCTTTAAAGTCTACACCATAATACATGTAGATCACCCTCTGTACTCAAAATAACTTTTTTTTCTTAGAGCCAAATATCATGCCCATTTTTCCATTACTGCATCATCGTTTTACCTCTAAGATGGCGGCGTGATGACGTCAAAGCATATGGTCTATGTATATACAGACCATATGCCACAATTTAGTATAATATAGACCACAATTTATATAGTTGCTAAGCAACAACAATTTAATGGCATTAAAATTACGGCATGGAAGTTGGGCATACTGTTGTTTTGATAAATAGCTCGCACATAACTGCATTATATATAATTATGTGCATTTTTTGTTTTGTATAATAGTAGTAGTTAGTAGGCCTACTATTTATCTGTGAGCAATCATTGTAGTTTGATATGTTGATATGTTGGAATAATCAATTGATCATCTAGGCCTGAGGGCTTGATTTCACGACAGTTTCACTCAACCCATAAAGGTGGATTGAAATCCAGCATTTTTATCACGACCACAGATCATGATCTACCCAGCTCTGATCCCACTTTTGATCACAGCTGTCACACAAAAACACAAGCAAAAAGTCTATCAAAACCGGAAATGACCGCATTTAATTGTGGTGTCTGATCCACCTTTGCGTTTACCCTCCTTTAAGTCTGATTTCCGATTTGTTTGCCCTTGGAAAATCAAAGAAATTTGTAATTAAATAACCCAAAAAGTCTATTAAAGTCTACACCATAATACATGTAGATCACCCTCTGTACTCAAAATAATTTTTTTTTCTTAGAGCCAAATATCATGCCCATTTTTCCATTACTGCTTCATCGTTTTACCTCTAAGATGGCGGCGTGATGACGTCAAAGCATATGGTCTATGTATATACAGACCATATGCCACAATTTAGTATAATATAGACCACAATTTATATAGTTGCTAAGCAACAACAATTTAATGGCATTAAAATTACGGCATGTAAGTTAAGCATGCTGTTGTTTTGATATATAGCTCACACATAACTGCATTATATATAATTATGTGCATTTTTTGTTTTGTATAATAGTAGTAGTTAGTAGGCCTACTATTTATCTGTGAGTGAGTTTCACTGCCTGGAGCAATCATTGTAGTTTGATATGTTGGAATAATCAATTAATCATCTAGGCCTGAGGGCTTGATTTCACGACAGTTTCACTCAACCCATAAAGGTGGATTGAAATCCAGCATTTTTATCACGACCACAGATCATGATCTATCCAGCTCTGATCCCACTTTTGATCACAGCTGTCACACAAAAACACAAGCAAAAAGTCTATCAAAACCGGAAATGACCGCATTTAATTGTAGTGTTAGATCCACCTTTGCGTTTACCCTCCTTTCTGGAATCCACTTTGCCGGATCTGATCCACTAATTGCAGGGTTCAACCCGGGTCTGATCTTACTTTTTGCGTTTACACTAGCTGTTAATCCACATTGGCGGATCAGATCCGCAGCTTTCTGGATCTATTGTGTTAGTTGTAATTGCTAAGCAAAGTGTGATGTCACTAATGACAACATTGACAACTCATTTAAACATAAGCAAATAATCATAAAGCTTTGGAATTAAACCAGGGAATTACACGGAGGCCTTGGCCTCTGTTGCACTGGTCTTGGCTTTGGTGTCCCTTTAAAGGTTGCCCATAGACTTTAAGATTTTCAATCGGAAGTGCCCTTTGGAACTTCTCAAAGATAGCATTTATCTATCTGTATGAGAGATAAAACCTCCATGTCTGTACTAATGAGACGACGTCTCTCTACATCTTGTCTTTAGGCGAGGACTAAACACCAATCATGAATCTCAGACGACGGTATGAGCCACCTCAAGAGGCATCCCCTCCTCGTCACCCTCCAGCTACTGTCTCTGACGGTGGATGGGCATGGATGGTGTGTTTGGGCGCTCATCTCTGTCTGATGTTCTCACCGGGCTATCTCACCTCCCTCGGAGTACTGTTTATCGAATGGAAAGATTTCTTTCAATTGACTGCAGCAGGATCCAGCTGGATTGTCAGCATACCATTCCTGGTGGCAAGTCCATTGAGTAAGTTCAAGTCACTAAGAGTGACAGTCTTGCATCTTGCATCTTGTTTCCAGTGTTACATTTCATACATAGACATGACCCAAACCGGAAGTAAAAAAAAAAGCATTAGCACACTGGGTAAGAACATTAAGTGGTGACAAGGTGGAGGGGGGAACTAATTACGAAGAAAATATCAGATTTGAAACTTTGCATGATGGAAATACGATCTAAAATGTTTGCGATACTACCACTATATGGAAAGAATATCTCCTGAAGACGATCCGAGCATACTGATCGCGATGTACACCACCCGTTACTTTAACCATAGAGCAAGGCTTTTGGACCATCACAACATAGCTCATAAAGAGAATATCTCGTGTACGTGATGTTACAGTAAACCTTACTAGAGAGTTACAAGAGCTCCTTCAGTATAAACAATTAAGCCTGCATGAGTTATCAGTTAGAACCGTCTTAAGATAATTATGTGCTATTCCATTTTTCATTATTATGATGTGCTCGTCTCTTTTCCCAGGTTTGTTCAGCGGTATGATTGTGTCCAGGTTCGGCGTGCGTCGAGTCGCTATGTTAGGATCTGCAATTAATGGACTTGCCACTATACTTGGATCATTCTCTGCCAATGCAGGCCATCTCTACCTCTGTGGTGTATTGTCAGGTAATGCCATCAATCCCTTCAAAGCATATGAAGTGATTTGACTGCCAATGAGCATCGTACGAGCGATTAGCTTTAGATAGTGAGCAATTTAAAGTATTAAGTGAATTGTCACTATGTATTGAGAAAGTGGGTAGCTGACCAACTACGTCACTTCGGAGCGGACCAATCATAACACAGATATGGAAAGCTTACGTCACGGCATGTTTATCCAATGGAATCATTGGGCATGTAAAAACCGGTATCTGTCTTTATCCTTGCTGATAGAGACAGGGGACCAGTCTATCGCCACACACAACTCGCAGCCATTTTAGAGGACTTACTTTGACCTCAGTGAGGGCGCTGTTTTAGCTTGTGATGTCATATTCAAGGGGTCCTTTATGACGTAATTGATTTCTTCTTTTTTCTACATATAGGGATAGGAGCTACCATGATGATTCCACCGGCTCTTTTTATAATGACTCAGTACTTCAATAAAAAGTTTGCACTGGCCATTGGGATTGTCAACGTAGGGGGTAGTGCTGGCCAGATTGTCTTCTCTGCGTTGTTTCGTTATCTTATAGATAAATACGGTTGGAGAGGCGCCATGTTTATTTGTGGAGCAATTCAGCTAAATGGCGTCGGCGCATCTGCTCTTTTCAGACCATTGGAGGCTGAACCACGTGCTGTAAATGAAAATAATCTCGAAATGGAGACACTTCAAGATACAGACAGTAAAACAGCCAAAGATGGGAATGAAAATAATTGGCAAATGCTGAAGAGGAACTTGGAGGTTTTTCGAAACGTACCAGTCATGCTGATGCTACTTGTTACCGGCCTGTATGCATGTGGTTTGATGGTCAATCTCGTGCATCTACCAGCACGGGCAGAGGAGGGCGGTGTGTCAGATGTTCTGAGTGCTTTGCTACTGACAATATTTGCAACTCTTTCGTTGATCACAAGAGCAACTCATGGTTGGTTTATAGACAAAAAGTACATCAGTTCCTTCACTCTAATGCAGATTGTAACTTTAGGTTCTGCCGTGGTGACCTTCTTAAACCCCGTGTCAGACAATTATGTATTCTTGGTGGGTTACTCGGCAGTGTCAGGTGCATTCACTGGTATTGGTTCTTCTTTATTGATATACAATCAGAGGACCTTGGCAAGCCCTACTCAACTACCATCTGCTCTGAGCTTGATCGTAGCAGTGTTTTTCCTCTTCAACGGAACTGGTAATATGATTGCTGGTGAGATATTAATTGACATTTCCCCTCTTCAGGTTATGGAAGTTGCCCAGAAACCTCCTCGTGTAATTGCAAAAGGAACTAATTTGTTAACTTCCAATTTAAACAAAGGGTTATTATTTTAAACTTTGAACCAGGGACGTAAAACTATACTGCGGCCTCCTGGTCAATTCGTCAGTATTTCTGATTTCCTGTTCTCGTGAAATTACCGTTTACATGGACAAAAAGCGAGGCTTCAGGGAAGAATGTAAAGTTCTGTTTTACTTTTTGTGTTCATGTTTTGTGTGATCAATATGAAATAACAAACCTGTAAACAAATTAGGCTTAATCCGTTGTGTGAGTCAGGAAAAAATAGTGAAAAACCTTTCACAATTTTCAGCATGTAAACAGTCATTGTCCTTAATTTCGGTTTGATTTTTAGTTTTGATAAAAACCGAAATCAGCTGTTGCGTTTTTAAAAAAAAAAAGGTTTTCAGACAATTTTCTTGAATACGACTTCATTTCAGAGGGAAATATTTCACAGAAAAAAAACTAGTTCTATTATGAACTTCATAATCAGTAAACTTTCAGACTATAAGTAAACGATGAAGTTATTTACATCGTTACCAATCCTGTATAATACCTTTGAATCCCTTCGTCTTGTTTTTTTGTTCAGGTAAGATTTACGACGCAACGGGGAACTACGTGGCTCCTTTCCTGGTTGGTGGTGCGGTGTACCTGGCTGCGTTTTTGATTTTCTCTATTGTGGTGTACATTAAACGACGTGAAGAAAAGAAGGCGCACAGCAATGTGCGTCTTGAAGATGCAACGGACAACATAGTAGCTGTTGCCATACCCTGTTAGAGAAACATGAGTGCCATGGGTTACTGCAGCATGCAGTACGTTGGGAAAACGTGTATACCTCAATTACAATATTGATTTTATACTTTTTTTCAAAGCTAGAAAACCTTCCCAGACGTGTAGTGATAGTTTGGCCAAAAAATATATTTAAGAATATTTTAACTGTTATGTTTTTACACTGTGAAACCGCGATCTTTTTGTTGTACACTACCCTATATAAAAAGTGTTTTACTCTCTGAAAACTGGGGGTTCAGAGTGGGTCATACTGCCTAAAGGGTCATAGGCCATGTCAATCAGGCCTGCTGAGGATAGAACTTAAAGGGTTTTCACCTGTTTTTGCTAAAAACTGAACGAGTAATGAACTGAAATGTGTTTTCGGTCTACTGGCTGCAGACCGGTAGGCCATTGGAGGGTAATAATGATCTTATTACGGAATTCAGACAACCAGTGTTTGATTTCCCTCCATATTATTAGGCTTGGTTTTAAATATTTATTTAGGCTTGTGTTTTAAATGTTTTTGGCAACATACATCAGCTGCACTGATTTTTGCCATACCAGGGTCCAATTTCTGCTTAACGGTGAGCAAATTTTACTATTACTATTGCATAAATATTTGCTGGAGCGTTAGCGTAATTCACAGGTAAGCAAGAAAATTAGATGGCGAGCTTGCGCGTTCACCGTGGATTTGCATTGTTAAGTCATTAATTTACATGTATACATGTACAGTAAGCACTGGAAGGTTAGCATGCCTTTCCGTTTGCTTACGGTTAGCAGCGCTATGAAATGGGGGGGGTAATTTTTTCTTGGATCTTGGATTTTGTGTATTTTCACACTGGCCAAAGTCCCTGAAGCCTGATTTGGCATTAGGCTGTGCATAGAGCAAGACTCTATGCTGGGCTGTGTTAGTTTAATCCAAAATTTTGAGCATTTTTGTCAGCCAACAAAGACACACTTCCCAATACCACAAACTTTCAAACTTCGCACATAGTTAGCTCTTCACTAGTGAAGTAACTGCTATCATGACGTTATAATGACGTCATCAGGTGTTGAATTAAATTAAAATAAAGTAAAATTTTTGAAAAAATCCTAACTCGTGAACCATGCATTAGATTTGTACAATCTTTACATCACCAGACCCGGTCTTCCAAAAATATACAACCGCTTTACAGTGTGTGATCTCATTGACCTTGTCTTCCGGTAAGTAGTAAGTTAGCAATTTTTCCTGTGTAAACTAAAGCTATACATGTAATAGATTTACACTATACTTTCTGTAAAATTACAAAAGCTAGCAACAATCTTTCCATCGATGTAAATAAATTGTTCACACATTAACACAACATTGACCTCAAAGAAACCCGAACACCTAGTGTTTGTTTGTACAAACACTAAATTCTAGTTCTTTCTGCATTTTGTTTGTTCTTTTTAATATGCCGAATAAATAATAATACTACTAATAATAAACCGGCTGTTAGCAGCTCTATGCAATTGGGCCAGAGCTGTGTATAGACTGTGCAAGTCTCGCGTGAATTCGAACATTGGGACCGTTAAAGCGTGCGAGTTTGTTTCCTTCATGCGTTAAAGCGCCGTACGTGATGGGACCAAAGTGGTCAGAAAAATGTTCGAATACGCACGAGATTTGCACGGTCTATTGAGAGAGTTGGTGACGACTCGCGATTGGTAGCTATTGCCGGTCCGAGAAACGTATATGCGCATACCGGTTGCCAGACTAGACTGCACATTGTATAGCCTCTTGCATCAGTTTTTGCTGCTCCTCTCTGATCCTGGCAACCTCCTTGGCAATCTCCTCATCAGCCTTCTTGGAGATTTTCTCTTTGGTGGCAGCAAACATAGAGTCTAATGTCTTACGGGATGTGTCTATTTCTTGAATAGCAATATTGAAGGTTTTGATACTCTGTCTTACGTTTGCTAGAAGTTCTGTGGCATGTTGTTTGCATTTGTCTGAAGCTTCATTAATTTCCATTAGAGAATGGGATTGATGATCTCTTACAATGCAAGTTGTACATATCACTTTCATGCATTTGTTACAAAACATGTTAAGATCCTTGCCCTTGTGTTTGCTACATTTAGAAACATACTCCTCACCAGGTAGTTGTTTTCCTTGCTGTTGTTTCAGTTTGATTTCGTGTTTTTCAATAGCTTCTATTCGGTTGCCAGACTAGACTGCACATTGGGTTGCGCTCATTGATCTCCATTAAACTGATAATGGAGATCAATTATCGTGATCGTGCGAACTCTGCGTCCAGCAAACACGTGATCAAAATAAAACTGGTCTCTACATGTCGAAACTCTCAATACACAGCTTTGACACAAGACGGTGTGACAGGAGATTCTGTCCCCCGGAGTTTGTGTCCCTTTACGGCGAATTGTTCGGAAATTTCGTCTGATATCGCCCTCTTGTGAATCAACTTGTTAATATACCGTTTGGGGGACACAAACACCGGGGACAAAATCCCCTACGACAAAGGCAATTGCCTCATTTGTTTCACTGTGCTGTTTTTTATGGCTTTTACAGATGTGTTTAGAAGTATCACCAGCAAAAAGTTATTTCTGTCTTTAAAAGAGTTTATTTCATTTCGAAAAGTACGTTTGGCCAGTCTTGTAATTTATGTTGATTAAAGAATATTGGACAGAGCTTTTGGAAAGTGTCAATCTCAATTGCCGCCATGTTCAGTTTTAATTAAGGATCTTCCATGTTTGTTTTTTGGCATTTACAACCTCTAAACAAAAAGGATAACTGTTGGCTGTTTTTGTTCTTGGAGAGGAACATCATAATGATAAATTTGTCTTTTCGAAATGTGTAGCCTCATCAAGTAATTCCGAAATAATTGACGTGAAATACGACTTAACTTCACACCACTTGTACATTGTTGTGATTTTGAGAATATATTGTGCACATCGTTAGCTTACCCTCAATACCAAGGCTTGATGGCCTTGCCGAAGTACGAATTGGGTGCAGAGTCGCGCGCTTAAAAACCTTGTGATACTGAACGTGTGGAGAACACTATATACAGGGTCTACAATGCATACAATGACGACATGTCAAACAGGCCCAAGGATATCGCTGGAAATAATGCCAGCTGCGCGCTGTTGGTTTACACATGTGACTCGAGTCTACAGGGAATACGTAGAATGTGTGGCACATCTACGCCATATCCAGTCGGCCCTGCGATATCCATACCAATCGGTTTAAAAGGTTTCTATTCTTTGAATTATTCCATGGTGCGACGTAGTGGCGCCTGTAAAAGGTTTTATATGTATTCAATTTTATACTGTGAGTCAAATCTTACCATGCCCAATGTGGCAGAGGGTGTTGTGGTCCCCCCACCCCCACCCACCCCCACCCCCACCCCACCCCCCAAAACACCCCAAAAAACACAAAAAACAACATAAAAAATCATTAAGTAAATAGTGAACAAATAAATAAACGGTGAAAAAGAATTCCCATATTTTAACACACTCTTTCTTGTGTACAGAAGTACACAATGGGGGGGGGGGGGGGGGTGGGGGCACACCATACCCCATATCCACCGCCAAATGTCAAATCAATTACAGGCAACACTCCGTTAGGGACATCTGCTCTGTATAAATAGACTCGGACTCGGCCTTGGCCTGTAAGGTCGGAGTCGACTCAACACTGCAAGGAATACCTCAATGTTATGTTCATTGGACACGTTTATTAATATGGCCTGATCAAAGTTGGAGATTGTTAATTAGTAATAAATTACAATAATTAAATATAAACTGTTCCGTCTCAATCTGAAAGCTCATTGGTTAACAAGTCACATATTGTACATGTGACATTGCATAGTTTGACCGGTAACCTTAATCTGGTAAGCATAATTTTGTTGTGCTTAGCTACTTTTTGTGCTTAGTTTGACCGGTAACCTTTTTCTGGTAAGCATAATTTATTTGTGCTGAGCTACTTTTTGTGCTTTAAGCAGCTCTATGAAATTGAACCCAGAACTGATGCAATTTTCACAGGTTGGTTGTAATAGGTCTGTTAGTTTAAAATTAGAGGATTGGAATTAATGTACTCTGTCAAAGGTCAATGCATGTACCCCTTTAAAGGTTATACACTCTAAAAACTCCAGGGTCAGATGTGATCCGGATTTGGGTCCTGTTGGGGCTGATCCATTTATGGGTCAGTATGACCCGGAATATTCTCCAAAGTGACACAGAAATGGTTCAAACTGACCCCCTATCCGAGTTTAGACCCCATTTTAACCACTTTCTGGATCAGCCGGTCTGGGACCCGGAATCTGCGTCAAAGTGACACAGAAATGGGTCAAATTGAGCCCTTATCCTAGTTTAGACCCCATTTTAACCACTTTCCGGATCAGCCTGACTGGGACCCGGAATCTGCATCAAAGTGACACAGAAATTGGTGAAAGGAATCCGAGTTTACACCCCATTTTAACCACTTTCTGGATCAGCCTGACTTGGACCCGGAATACGGGTCAATTCTGACCCAGGAGTTATTTAGAGTACATGTAAAGTTGTTATTCAATGAAATTCACTCAAATATCTACTGTGCACTTTTAAGTTCACATGATGATTATCTCAATGGGAAAATGGTTTATATTTCCTCACCAGGTGTTTGTGATCAATTTATTCAAATCGATAAAGACCTCTATCTGCTGAATAGTGTGAAAGAGTCTCTCCGAAGATGACGGATGGGACAGCTTTAGTTGTCCATGCAACCACCTTCTAGTCTGCTTCGGGTAAGATTCTTTTTAATGCGCAATTTCTACGATGCTCAAATCTTTTGTTCTACCGTCCTAGTTATTTTCATTCCCGAATTATACGACTTTGTAATCCTTACGTATTATGCGAGATAATTGATTTGAATGTGCGTGACATAGGCATATTGGTGCCCTGTTTTCTTCTTTGTCTGTGGCAGTAAAGTTCTTCCATAAAGTTGATAATGAGCGCTGTTTATGAATTTTGTCCATGTCCTTAAATTAAAAAAAAAATAAAAATTTGGACTACAAATAAAAAATGTGACCTTGTTTTAAACTAAACTTTGCAGAATACTCTAAAACGCCCTCTTGTGGCAGTTTGGGGAAAATTCCAAGGAAGTTTGACGTGAACTTTAAAAACAGGGGGCACTATCCCCCATTTGCAAGGCACGAATGCCCTGTTTATAGCCCTTTCTGTTGTCGATAAACAAACAGCGCTGTTTTTGCCTTGCATTTATGGCTTCCCATAGTTTTCCAACCTTGATTGGCAAAAACTCGAGCTGTGACGATGTAATGGAAATGTCTATTCGATCATGGAGGTATACGATTGATGAGACAATTCCAAGCCTGGCCATTTTGTCTGACCTGTGCTACATATCTGGGCCCAATTTCATGGCTCTGCTTACCGTAAGCAAAGAATCGGCGCTTGCGGAAGCAGGGAATTCCGCGCTTACGTCAAGCGTATTTCACGGGTTAGCGGGGAATTTCGGCTTGTGCGCGTGCGTACTCCACGTTTAGGCATTCTACGCTTACACAGCTAGCGCAGAAATTCGGCGCTTGAACAGTAAGCGGAGAATGGTCACCGCAAGCGCAGAATTCGGCGGTAAGCACAGCCATGAAATTGGGCCCCGGTGTGTTTGTCTCCGATAACACGGGCTGAAGGAAGTTGATTCAAAAGAGGGCGCTATCAGACGAAATATCTGCGCAATTCGCCTTTTTGTGTGTGTGTGTGGGGGGGGGGGGGTTGCCACACCAGCCACTCTCCACTGACCTGGCATGTTAATATACGTTCAGGCAACGTTACACGAAGCGATTTACAGGTAACCAGCTCCATGACAAAGGAAATAACAATCATGTTGACATTAGAATTTACTTGCAGGTAGTCGCTGTTAGGAAAACAATATTTTGCTTCCCTCAGCGTTCCTTTTGCATACAGTGCAGCCAGATACACCTTAAGCTGGCTGTATTGTCTGGTGTAAACTAGGCCTTTACAGTTTGGAGTTTTAAGGAACTCACCTGCCAGTCTTGTTGGGCGGGTTTCTACAGCATGGTTTGTTGTACGTGAGCATGCTGTCTATGTTCTACGTGCAGTGAAATGGACTAGCTACTGTTTTTTGCTAATTCTCGACTGGTGTGTATGAAGGGCAAATGTACGTCTGGTAGGGTCCAATTTTTGTTGGAGTAGGTCAAGGGTCAATTATTGTCACGTGAGGTATAACTCACAGGCATCATATGAATTCCCTTGTACAACCGGCGGTTTAAGCCAAGCCCCTATTACCAATAATCACATTTTAGTTTTTGCATTGTCAATGGGGATGCACCCCACTAAATAAATTCCCATTATAGCATACAGTGCAAAATGCTAAATGTTTAAAAAAAAAAAAAATACCCCCAAATACCTAGACAACTCACAACTTTTTACGGTAAAGGGAAAATTATCCAATGACTCTTGAACTTTTATCCTCTGCTCAATTCGTAATGGGGAGTCCTAAGGCCCGTTGAGAAAATACCTCAAGTTGGAAGTCAATAACCCCAGGTCACTGTACTCCTTTTATTTGGCTCTGAAATTATTCTGTCTAACATAAAATATGTTGAGGGCAGTGAATGGACTAGCAACTGTTCTTTGCTAATTCTCGACTGGTGTGTATGAAGGGCAAATGTACGTCTGATAGGGTCCAATTTTTGTTGGAGTAGGTCAAGGGTCAATCATTGTCACGTGAGGTAACTTACAGGCATTCGGTTCTAGCCAGGCCCCTATTACCAATAATCACATTTTAGTTGTTGCATTGTCAATGGGGATGCACCCCACTAAATAAACTCCCATTATAGCATACAGTGCAAAATGCTAAATGTTAAAAACAAAAAAAAATACCCCCAAATACCTAAAGGGAAAATTATCCAATGACTCTTGAACTTTTATCCTCTGCTCAATTCGTAATGGGGAGTCCCAAGGCATGTTAGTGGGTTATTTTCCCTCCAAATAAAAGCACTACATCGGCAACTAGGACCATTTTTCAGGGCCTATATTATCCAAAATACCTCAAGTTGGAAGTCAATAACCCCAGGTCACTGTACTCCTTTTATTTGGCTCTGAAATTATTCTGTCTACCATAAAATATGTTGAGGGCCTAACAAATTATGAATGAGGCCGATGCTCTGTTTCCTCCTTATTTAGTGGGGTGCACCCTTAATTAGGGATATGGCCGTATCTGGGTTAGCAGCTGTGGCTTAATCGCTGTGTTAACGTGCATTGAAAGCATAGGCTCCCCTTAGCAACACCCTTAGCAACAGCCACAGCTGCTGCTGCTAAGGGCACGGCCTAACACTGTTAGAAAAATGTATTTTCAATTGTTCGGCTAATGTGGTTCTTTTCCGCGTGCATGCAGCGGTTGCTTCTAAAATTGCCTGTACAATTTTGCGTCTTGTACGGACTTCTGGATGTGCCAGCATCCAAATTGTTGGGACCATGGGCGTGACATTTGCTGAGAATGTCGACATTCTCCTGTCAAGGTGTCGTAGTCGTGAGATAGTTCATCGTTGGAAGTCGACATTGCTATAGTGTAAAGAGAGAGAAAACAAATCAGGATTTTGTGTGGCGCTTTTAGAACTCCGTAGTTTTGTCCTACATATTTGTACTATCCCGTCGGGTTGACAGACTTTGGGCCGAACATTTGGTGCGCGATGTTCTATGACTATGGCCCTTTTCGAATCCACGGCTTCGTCTCCGGATTGGGCTTCATGCCCAGTTTTCTTGTCTGAAGCCCTGACCGCAAAGCATGCGTAAGTTAAAATAATTGAGGGAGCCTAGCTAGCCTGAGCCGATTTTGGAGCCGAAGCCGTGAATTCGAAAAGGGCCTATAATGGGTCACCTTCCCACTTGTGTCTTCATTGTGTTCTGTGGATATCTGGAGGAGAATTTTAGGGGGGGGGGTCATTCAGTACAATGGGGAAAGAGTGTGTTAGAGTATGGGAACATGGGGGGGGGGGTCCCTCTGTCACATGAAGGGTATAATGTTATCATTTATTATCAGAATGAATGCCGCGTGTTGTCGAACTATTGTGTTTGTGTCATTGGACTTTGTGCAAGTTTCTGGTCTTTTTAGATGTTTATTCTATTAGTTAATTTTCTGCAAAAACTAACTGGCTGGTGATAAGAAAATGAGATGAACGAAAGGCAAGGGTCGTAATCTTAAAGGTGTTTTATACAACCAGTTTATGCATACCCCACAAAAGGAGTTGGTTTCAATAGGCAGAATTTAGAACATTATTTGCAAACTTACTCTTTTTTAAGTCGGTATAGGCCCTAGCTATTTTGTGCATGGGTCACTGATGGTTCCTCAAATATTCCACTTTAGCATTGATCTAGTTTTATGTTATGTTGTAATTATCTTATTCTTTGTACAATGCATTTTGCAGAGCCCGTTCATGGAAGACCAAAAGTACTACACAAACTTTCACCCCCCAAAAAGTGCCCTCCCAGACTCGCAATATACATTTTAAACAAGCGTCAAAAAATTGCATAGAACTTACAATAAATGTATAAAGATGGTCACGGTGGTGAGCAAACGTTCCTCATAATATTTTGCCTGAAATACTAATCGCTACTTGCAAGGGATCCGCCATGTGCGTGTAGAGCCTCGACTTCATGCTTCATGTATGTATCTGTTTGGATGCGTGTCATTACTTAACCGTGACAATACAGAGTCATATAATGCTTCTATTCACTGCTGTCCCCAGTGCGAGGCTCTACACGCAAATGGCTGACCGTGCAAAGGGCGAATATGCCTATTTTTTGAGGAATGAGTGTAACCATTAGTTTTGATCTCGTGAGACAAAAACTCGATGTTTTATAACAGTAAAAAAAACATAAATATAAGGTTTTTTCCACTATTTTCTTGTGACTCCTCTGACCGATTCGGATTAAATTTTCACATGTTTTTTATTACATGTTGGGTCACATAAAGCGCAGATGCAGGTCTTTGGCAATTACCAATGGTTTTTTCCCCCACTATCTTCTTGTGACTCCACTGACCGATTCAGATTAAATTTTCACAGGTTTTTTATTTTATGTTTTGGGTCACAATGAAGTGAATACACAGATCTTTGTCCATGTGCCAGTTGTTGGTGCCAGTAAATACGGAGTGACACATACAGAGATTATGCATAGGTCAAGTAGGTTAGCTCATACAAAGCCAAAGTCCCTTCTCAATGATAAACCAACAGGTGATGTCAAAGTCAATGTATAGTAAGGGACGATTCTGTATAAAAAAAACCAAGGAGGAAGGGAACACGATCGTCATTTTGTAATCTCACCAGTTGTGAAACTGGTGTTTGATAAACAAAATGGCGAAGTCGAAGCGCGTGTCTAAGGGGAAGGCTTCCTCCATAGACCATGGTTGGGCGTGGATGGTATGCCTAGCTGCGCATTTATGCTACGTCCTGTCCAGGGGGTATACCCTATCTCTTGGGATCCTGTACATCGAATGGAAGGAGTACTTCGACCTATCCGCTACGTCTTCCAGCTGGCTGGTCAGCATGCCGTTCCTGATTGCTAGTCCCACAAGTGAGTACAACATCATTTACCTTAAGTTTTGACTTACGAAGTTTGATCAAGTTGATGTGAGAGTTCAGATAAACAAAATTAATGCACGAACGAGTGATGAATCCTGCTTTTGATTGGACTTTGTTTCATTAATGAAGTTATTTTTGTTAGTGCATTCAAATGTCAATTTGATAGGCTATAGGCCTATACGTATTATGATTTCGTAACATGTTAAGCAAATTTCTCTGCAAAGCAAAGAAATAACGTGCGCCAGTCACAACAATGTAAATGATATGGTTTTTTGGTTGGTACTTATTTCTGTTTAGTAATATTCTACTTGGCGTTAAAGGAACATTACAGAATTGGTTTTGCTTATAAAACAGTTACTGGCAGTGTAATCACTTTATGTAATCCACCATATACATAAACTGACAAACCTGTAGAAGTTTGAGATCGATCGGCCATCTGGGTCACGAGAAAATAGTGCAATAACCGATTACAAATTTGCATGTGTTATACAATGCATGAATAAAACGCTCATGAGCAATAAACTTCAATCGGAAATTAGTTGATTTATTTCTCATCAAATATGGCATTTCAGACAGAAATATTTCTAGGGATGTTTTCTACTATCATCATCATTAGATCGTGTAAGTTTTATGTAAATCTGTGATCAAAAGTATATTTTACAATTACCAATTCTGTAATGTTCCTTTAATACCAATTTGATAAGCTATACAAGTATTAGCTGATTTCGTAAACAATGTTAAGCACATTTCTCCGCAAAGCAAAGAAATAACGTGCACCGGTCATAACAATGTAGTTGGCATGGATTTTGGTTGGTAACATATTTATGTTTAGCAATATTCTACTGGGCGTGGCTTTAAAAACAACCTTTATTTCACTGGTTCTCTAGTAGGCCTAGACGTTATATAGCTGTGTCAATACATCAGTTTACTTTGATACAATGGTGTTAGGAATTGCAATTATTTGTATTTCGTAGTATTGAATCTTCTGTCTTGAGAAACTTATGTTATTGGTCATAAAATCGATTTCAGTCAGAATTGGGACTCAATTTGAAAGCGTCCTACATAACACTGTGACAATTATTGATACCAACTTGTACAAACTTCATTGTATGATTAGTTGACGGATGCTACGTACGTCATCAGGAAGTTATGTCGGTGCCCCTTATCAAGTGAATAAAGTTAACATGGCCTTTGCAAAACTGTGGTTCGGGGAGCATTCAGCTTCGGCAGTGACTTCGTGTGTAGCTGTAATTACGCGCTGATTGCACTCGATGCTATTTCCATGGCTATACTAAAATGGCGGTCGAGAGAGCCCGGAGTCTTCGTTTTGCAAAGGCCCATTGGGTACGCCTTTGTACAGACTTTGAACTTCAGAACTAGTTTTATCAGGCTTTTCTTGTTTATCTATAAAATGTTTACTGGAGATATGACTCGTGTATCGATAGTAAAGGTCAGGGTGGGTGAGTGGGATGGGAAATCCATAGCCTTTACTCAAGGCCGTAGTTGTTCATTCACTGATTTCCTTGGTGTGTATGCACAACAGAATCAATATTAAAAACTGACTGTGTGGCTTGATGTAAGAGTCTAATCTGATATCGTATACAGACTGATTAACATACTGAATGAGTTTTCCAAATTAATAATAATTTTTTTCATCATGCCATCGAAATACAGCAAACACTCCAGTCCCAACCCCCCCGCGTCTCCCGATGCTTTTATCCTAAAAACTGTAAAAAGAGACGAAAAAGTAAAGGCAAATTGCTACCAAATTGTCTACGGCACCGAAAGGGGTTGTGGGAGAGTTTAGCTGATATCCTGAATATCCACTGTTCAGCATGTAGCGTTTTACCTGGTATGTCTGCTGCCATCTAGCATTCTAAAGTCTCTCATTAAACAAGAGTTGTAACTTGTCTGCTATTTACAAAGAAATTTCCTATAACCCAGGCTGGGCTTTTTTTCATTTTACAAGGAATTATACATGCAGTGCACTGTTTTCTACACACACAAAAACCACCTACCTACACCTTGAGCATCCCGTTTGAATGTGATAACATTTCCTAGATATAAGCCTATCATTGAAAGTAAAGGCTTGCCAATCATTTGAAGGCATTTTCTTTCTCCGACACCCCCCCCCTCCCCACAGATGATTTTTTAGGGTGCACCACTGATGAAGACCAAGCATGGTTGAGGTGACTGAAGTGACTTTGATAACCAGCTTGTGTTCCTTGTTGACTATGTACAGGTTTATTCATTGGAGAGATTTCAACTAGGCTCGGTATACGACGAGTGTCAATGGTTGGTGCAATCATAACATCAGCAGCTAACATATCGGGATCGTTCGTGACGGATGTCTGGCAACTCTACCTATGTGGTGCAATGTCTGGTAAGTTCTTCAAAGCTGTATATTGTATTTACGTACTTTGGATCAATTTTCTTGAAGACAGTCAGAAGTAACTAGTCGAAACGTCGAGTTATTTCACCGCTTACTCTTTTCAAAACCAATTCAACTACTACACGTACATATGACAGGTTGAATATCATTCATGTGGAAGCGAACAATCATTCAAAACCTCTACCGTCGATGACAGGACTATATTTTGGAAATGTTATCACACTCACACGGGTTGCTCAAGGTGTATTGTGGGTGTTTGTTTTGTAGAAAACAGTGCAATGGATGTATAATTCCTTGTAAATGCGACAAGCCCAGCCTGGATTATAGACAAGTTATCATTTTAGACTATAGACAAGTTAAAACTCTTGTTTGAATTGCAAAGGCACTTTTCAGACTTCACTTTCTAAAAAACTTTTTTTTTCCGAGACACCAACTTATTGCAAGTCGTTTCCGAAATAGAGGCTGCGGATTCGGTCTGATCGTCTCGTTAAGCAAAACGATGCCCATAGCAACAGCCTTAGCCGAGGCACCAATTCGGACACGGCCTGTAATTGAGTGAGATTTTGAACTCTTAATTTTGTGTTCAGGTTTGGGGATGGTGATGATGGTCCCCCCGGCAATGATAATGGTGACGCAATACTTCGATAAGAGATACGCGCTCGCGAACGGGATTGTTGTTGTTGGAACCAACATGGGTCAAATCATCTTCCCGCCTATGTTTCGTTTCCTCATTGAAAATTATGGATGGAGAGGAACTATGTTCATCGTTGGAGCATTTCAAATGAACAGTTTGGCTGCGTGCGCCCTCTTTCGTCCACTAAGAACCAATAATACAGTAGAAGTTCCAGATGCAAATCTTGAGTTGGAGAGTAGGAGAGCTGACGACTGTTCACTGCATGATGACGTTTGTGAAGACTCCTCCGGAGAGGTAGCATATAAACCAGAAATTAACGAGGATGGGGATCAACATCTTGAAAAGCATCTTGACATAACCCCAAACCCCGTTGAGGGCGCTAATGTTTCTAATACAGTCACAGCGACTGATAACGTGGAGGCAGAACATGAGGCTGATACTAGTCCGTCAAAACTTCCGCGGTATCTAGCCATTTTGTCTGTGTTCACACATAAACTAGTCATGATGACAATCCTTGCATCTAGTTTATACTCGATGGCAGTAACAACTAACTTAACCCACCTCCCGTCTAGAGCGAAGGAGGCTGGTTGGTCTGACAATCAGAGTGCCTTGTTGCTCACTGTCTATGCCATCACAGCAATGATCACCAGACCAACTCACGGCTGGTTTGTGGATAAGAAATACATCGGAGCCGAAAAGCTACAGCTGATTGTACTTATGTGCAGTGCTACGGTAACATTCCTCAATCCAGTAGCTGACAATTACGGCTTCTTAATTGCCTATGCGGCTGTGCTGGGATGTTTCTTCGGTATTGGGACACCGTTGTTCATATACAATATGAAGACGTTCGTCCGCCCGGAGCAAGTGCCAGCAACTGTGAGCGTAATCATGGCAACATTCTTCCTCTTCAATGGGACCGGCTCTGTCATTGCAGGTAGAACCCTACCCCCCCCCCCCCATAGACCACTGACGTCACATACGATTAACTTATTTTCATAATCTACATAATAGCTTGTCATTATGTCTTTATTAACTGGTCTTTATCAAGGCTTTTAAAAAACTCTTTTGAAAAAGTATTTCCAAGTCACAAAAACGAGTAAAGTTGTTGAAAAGTAAAAACTACAGGGAACGTATTTATACCTTTTGTTTCAAGTTTGCCATATTTTTGTAAAATCTCTTTTCGGTACTGTTTCGTCGCTATTTTGGTTTTTGCTGTTCAGTTGTGGTTTATCGTCGTAGTTTGTTTAGATTTATTAGATAATCATGTTGTTTTCTTGTTTATGATTTATTTTTACATAATCAAGTTGTTGGTTACTGATTGTGCAATGTTTTTGTCTTTCAGGTAAAATCTTCGACGCTACAGGAAATTACGTGGCTTCATTCCTGGTCGCTGGCTCAATGCTTCTACTGTCCTTCTTATTATTTGCTGCTGTTTCACTCATTAAGAGTTACGAAGATGGTACCCTCAAAAAACCTTGCAGTAGGTCGTCGCGTGGTGGCTTTTCCATAGAAGGACGAGTCTGAGGCCCTTTTCGAAACCACGGGTTTGTCTTGCAGCTTGGGCTCCGTCAGTTATTTAGAGAACAAACGGGCGAACGGTACCTAAGCCAACAAATTGTCTTTAAAGGGGCACTATCGTCGTGTGCGAGGCCCTTTTCGAAACCACGGGTTTGTCCTTGCAGCTTGGGCTTCGTCGGTTATTTTGAAACCAAACAGGCGAACGGTGCATAGGGCCTATATGCAAAAAAATTGTCTTTAAAGGAGCACTATCATTGTGATCACAGCGAGTCTGTGGCCAGACATAAAATTCTGAACTCTCTCACCCAGTTACTGCCCCCACGCGCGCGATAATAATGACGGTGCCCTTTAAAGCTTTTGTTTGTGATGTGAAGTTCATCAACGCGCCGTGCACGTGTAGTAACTTGGTGTAAGTTCGTGTCCAATTTCATGGCTCTGCTTACTGCCGAATTCTGCGCTTGCGACACATTGTTCTCCGCTTACTGTGCAAGTGCCGAATTCTCGCGCTAGCTGTGTAAGCGAAGAATGCCTAGTAATGTGGAGTACGCACGCGCATAAGCGAAAATTACCTGCTTACCTGTAAAATGGGCCCAATTTCATGGTTCTGCTTACCGTAAGCAAAGAATCGGCGCTTCCGGAAGCAGGGAATTCCGCGCTTACGTCAAGCGTATTTCACGGGTTAGCGGGGAATTTCGGATTGTGCGCCTGCGTACTCCACGTTAATAGGCATTCTACGCTTACACAGCTAGCGCAGAAACTCGGCGCTTGCCGTGCAAGCGGAGAACGGTGATCGTTAGCGCAGAATTCGGCGGTTAGCAGAGCCATGAAATGGGGCCCTATTTGACGTAAGCGCGGAGTCCTGCTTCCGTATGCCAATTCTTTGCTTTAATACGGTAAGCAGAGCCATGAAATTGGCCTCAGATTATGATCTCGACGACAGTGCCCCTTTCCTTAAATCTTCTTTAAATTTTGTATTTTGATTTTTTAATTCTAAATAGGGGGAACATTTAAAGGAACATTACAGAATTGGTTTTGCTCACACAACAGTTGGTGGCAGTGTTAAGCACTTTATGTAATCCACCATATACATAAACTGACAAACCTGTAGAACTAGAAGTTTGAGATCGATCGGCCATCTGGGTCACGAGAAAATAGTGGAAAACCGATTACACATTTGCATGAAATCATAATTCAACAAATGAATAAAACGCTCACTGAGCGATAAACTCCAATCGGAAAATTAGTTTATTCATTCCTCATCAAATATGACATTTCAGACAGGAATATTTCAAGGGATGTTTTCTACTATATTAGATCGTGTAAGTTTTATGTAAATCTGTGATCAAAAGTATATTTTACAAGTTTTTTTCTTACCAATTCTGTAATGTTCCTTTAAGTGGTGATTCTTAAATAAGACTTTGTTTGAAATCATGAGTCAGTTTATTTTATTGCAAAAGTACGTGATATATAAACTTTTACCTGGGCCCAATTTCATAGTACTGCTTAACGGCCGATTGGGTGCTTACTGTGTGAGTTTCCATTTCCTACTCAGGGCCAAAATTCATGAAGCCATTAAGCAGAAAATGCTGCCTAGAAAATTTATTTGCGAAGCAAAAAATTAGTTTGGGACCAGTGGCAACAATGTGAACTTTCATGACATTTTGGCTGGTTACCTGTTTCAAATAAGCTAAATTTGTCTGTGCTTAGCAAGTTTTTGTGCTTACAGTCTTTATGAAATTGGACCCTGTGAGCAGATAAAAACATGCTAACCTTCCAGTGCTTACTGTATGAAAAAGAATGACGTAACAATGCTGTGAAATACGCTACACGCTTAAGCAATTTTTCTGCGACAGTAACTAAGCAAGAAAATGTGCTTACCGCGCTATGAAATTGGCCCCAGAATTTAAAGGTGTTTTAGACATTTTAACAGAAAAGGGTTTCGATCTAAATTGAGCCATGGGAGGAAGAAGTAGGCCTGCCCAATTATTATGAACATTATTGAGTTGGCGTTTGAAACTGTGATTATTTGTGGTAAATTTGTTTAAACATGTAAAATCTTTGAATGTATAAATTACGGTCGAATAATACGATAATCTGCGCAGGCGGTAAGAAGCAAAATTGTGTCTAGCATAGCGCCCTCAAGTGGTAGTTACGTTCCAGTATGGTGTGAAGTACAAAAGAACTACTCCCGAAAAGTTGTGTGGAAAACTTTTACAAAGTCTTCGTTTTCCACTTTTGAGGACACATTTCTACCAAAAAGAGAATCCCTGAAATGTGAGTAATTGCTGAAGACGCTTTTGGTTGAGAAAATCATGAAATAAACTGAAGTAGAGCATAGACATTTGAACCGACACTTTTGACATTTTGGTTTCAAACTTTCTTCTGTGGCTGTGTGCATCATTTATGCATGGTATTGTATTTGGAACGTTGCTTCCGGCAGCACATTGACAATTTATTATGATAATTTACATCGTCGTTCCTTTGTCTTATTTGGTTCAAAACTTATGGCAAAGGTCATGTCATGTTGTTTAATTGCGAGAAATAATTGAAAATATTCAAGCTTTCTATGTTGTTGTGACTTGACTTCAGAAGTTCAGTTCAACTTTCAAATTCAAGTTCAAACTTCGAGGTAAAACGTGTTTATTTTGTTGTTGAAACTTACATGTAAGTAACTCAAATTTGGACTTTCAAGTTTTAGTTTTAATTTTTAAACTTTCATTAACTTATATTTCCTGTGTACTTCATATGTGACTAATGTTAACATTAGTTCCTAAGTAGCCCAGGTTGGATTCCTTTGTTAGCAAACACAACAATTGCAAAGAAATGAAGACAGAGAGTCCAACCTGGGCTCGATTTCACAAAGAGTTCAGACTGATCGTAACTGCAAATTCATCGCAGTTGCTTAGCAAAGAGTGATGTCTCAATACAAATCACTATGGTAATATAACTCATCTTAAGATAAATCTAAGTGCTTTGTGAAATCGACCCCTGGGCTAGTTCATACCTGGGACCCTACACAGTGTACATGCTGTTGGTCATCATCTGGGGAGAGTAGGGTCCGGGTAAAGACTAGGCCCGAATAAAATCTGGAGGACAAAAAGAGTG
Organism: Pycnopodia helianthoides; assembly: GCA_032158295.1. Classification (NCBI taxonomy): domain Eukaryota; kingdom Metazoa; phylum Echinodermata; class Asteroidea; order Forcipulatida; family Asteriidae; genus Pycnopodia; species Pycnopodia helianthoides. The sequence goes on along the minus strand of CM063252.1, from coordinate 21,209,338 downwards.
GTCATACTGACAGAAAACTGCTCCAAAATAAAAAATTAGATCAGAATAAGCTTGAAACTAATTTGAAGTATACAGAAGATGTTTCCGTTGAATAGGGTTCCGAGTGGCAGTAATTAAGTTTGCTTTGGAGGCATCCTTGGTTTCATTACTATAATAATATGATTGTGTCATTTGGGTCTAAAATTTGCACAGGGGGCCATGTTTTTCAAACAGACGATCACATGTCACCCTATTCCCTAGACTGGAAAGGGCCAATCTTGCCATGCTATTTTGAATAAAAAGTATGGCGTGCCCCCCCCCCCACAATTGTTTTATTAAAGCTGAATGACTTTAACATTGAGGAAAGCAGAAAAATTGAGCAAAGCAGAACTTTGGCAAATCTTTGCAAAGTGCTTACACATTGTAAAATTCTGCTAAATGATTTTTGTGATCAACCTTTAAACATAATTAGGCCTAAAATACTAAGACAGGGATAACAAATAACGGATAACAAACCTAAGTCACTGATTTGAGCTATTACTGTCAACAGGACAATAAGTCACTGTGTAATAATTTTAAATTATAAAATTGTTGCTCAAATGTTGACTTTAAGTCTGATAAATACCTTTCAGTTGCATTGAGCTTCAAAGTTTTCTTTTTTTCCATAAAACAAATGAGATCAATTTCTCTTATTGCTTGTTCAAATCAAAACAGCTTTAATGTTAAACAAAATTTCTCATTTTGATTCTGGTCTTGTAAAAGTAATTATTTTCCAGTAAAAATCCTGAGCTACAAGCCTTGCAGTCCTGTGAAGAAGACACTAAGTTTTGCCAATTTCTTGGCAAACAACTACACAAAACAAAATGAGACACCCTTGCAATTTGAAATTACAAAATCATTCATCATTTCATTTAGAAAAAAGACTTGTACAAATTTGTGTTGAGGGTGTGTGTGGAAATGCATTGTTTTGTGTACATGTACTCTTTTGCAGCTATATTTAAAAACTTACTTGTAAACTGCTTTATAAGGAACCCATGCTGTAACTGAAACGAGCACACAATATTTTTTGTAAAAATGTGTCGCCATACGCTGAATGGTATACCCATGCTCATTAATGTTGGGGATACCCGATTCGACTAGCCATCGTCACTTGTAAGTCAGGCTGTCAAGCATCACTGCATCACTGTATAGAACGCTCAGGATACCGTTTTAAATAATCCGTCCTAAACCCTCCTCGCTTTATAAGTGTGGATGATCTCATGATGCCATGATAGTATCATGAGCGTTTTATAAGCGAGGCAGTCACGCTTGACACAGCTGTGCTTATAAGTGACGGTGGCTAGGCGAATCGGCTGTTGGGAATGGAGTGGAAAGTCTGTTGGTAACATAATATTGGTTGAAGATTAAATATATTTTGTTGAATTTTTCCACATGCTACTTCTTAAAACTGCCTAAGAATAGTTGGTTTAATTTGTCTTAAATATTTGGTGACTGCTCAACATTCTGACACCCCTATGTTCCGAAAACTCCCTCATGACTTACTCGCTACGGTTAGGGTTAGGGTTAGGGTTAGGGCTTGGATTAGGAAAATACACAGTGGGTGTCGTAACATAGGGGTGTCAGACCACAGGGGTGTCGGAACATACATGCAGGTGTGTAACCAAATATTTAATAGGGTCATGTAATTGTTTTAGCAAAAAGCAAGAAGAATTTGGCAAATGGACGAAATTGCTAATGAAAGTTTTGCTTTGTTTTCTTTGCATTTTTGCTTGTTTGCTTGTTCATATTTTTGATGGGTTAGAGGTTGGGCTTTTACCTGCATCACATGACCTGTGACTGCATCTGCATTCACACAGAATGGTTTTCAAACAATTGAATAAACTAAAAGCTCTGTAACCTTGTGAATGTGTACATTTTTGTCAGTATTTCTGTTGAAGTACAAGCCTTTTGAGTTCACCTGGGTAGGGTTTCATGTGGGAATTGGAAACCACTAGAGTAAATTAAACCACCTGGTGACAAATGCCATCAGCTGGACTTGCGTGCAGTGGTTTGCAGCTTTTTAGTGTTACTTTCAACATGGAACCGAGTATCTACATGTACATTGTGTAACTGAGAAATAAAAATGAACTAGTGACAACTTTAACTGAACCCAACGCAGTGTAATATTGCGTGTTGGATTTGAATAAGGTCTGGTACATTGACTGACTTGTCACAAGTGACCGCCTAAACTTGAATTCCCCCAGACTGGAGACAGTTGCACTGAGGGTAATGTTCCCAGAAGCTCCTTGAAATCTATAACTCTAGGGGTTAGCAAAAGGTGAAAAATATCATTTTGACATGCACATACGCCTACTCAAGTTGCAGTCCTTTATGTAAGTGATGACTCTTGCCCCTTTAGGTTAAAGCCGTGTCCGATGAGCGGCTACAGCGAAAACTAAGGCTAGATTTCCGCATCATTATGCGTTGAATTGTAGGACATCCTTAGCAACACCCTTAGCAACAGTCGTAGCCATAGCTGTAGCCACCAATTCGGATACAGCCTTTTACATGATATACAATCATTTTTATACAAGTAACTGGAAAGTTGGCTCACATTTTTTTTTCGTTATCAAAATTTGATTTATTCCAGATGGTACAGGGGCTGTTGAGATGTTTGGAATATTATAATCATGCAGAGAGGTGAACGCCACCATGCCATCATCTGTGTATTCTGACTGCTCTCAGAGGTAAAAGTACAGCTGTAAAATAAAACTGATTCAAAGAGAACGTGTCATGACAATTATGCCTGGATGTAAGAAGGGTAGAGTCATTGGCATCTGGCAGTGTGGGGGGGGGGGTGCTGATCCAGTGTCGTCAAATATGTAAATATTGGATTGCATTTGCTTGATGGACTTGAACCCCCTCCACACAACCTTTGATACGCAAAGTGTTTAAGAAGCAGTTGTGTAATGGGGGGGGGGGGGGGACGACGACACGAAAGGCCCCATCCCAAGAACCTAGCCCCCCCCCCCCCCCCCGCCTCCCAAATGAGATCAAAAAATGCACTAATAAATGGTTCAAGACAAATAGCCCCACAAATTGTGTCTGTGCCCCTGCTTGCCCCACCCCAAATGAAAAAAGTCTGGTTATGCCAAAGTTTGAATGCATGGATGGTTATTTGAATAATGCCCGTCCAGGCGTGATACTTCATAATTGTCCCCATGCCCCTGGCCATTGCCTTGGTGCTCCTAAAAATTTGAGATCTTCCCTAAGAATGGAGTCGCCCTTTACTTAGGCAGACTGCCATGCCCTTCAAGAACGAAGCATCGGGCCTGCCCCTCAATTGATATAGACCTTATGCACATGACGTCATTTGTGTAGGGCGCCCTCAGCTAGAGGTCGAAAGAAGGTTGCTCATTGGCCCATCCTGTGTGCCGCGCGTAAGCAGATGTGCGTTTTCCATTGTTGCATCAATCGTTTTACCTCTAAGATGGCAGCATGATGACATCAATGCATAGGTCCATTCCCAGAAACAATTGATGTTGTGACTGATCACATCTACCTTTATTCAGTGTAAGCCTCTTAATACACTTCAATGCCTCATTTTCGGTGATGAGTTGCAGTAATGAAAATGTACTTGGAACTCTTTAAGTTGGGCTCGATTTCTGAAAACACTAAGATTCAATCTGAAGATGAGTTGTCAGTATTGCTGTAGTGATTTGTATTGCGACATCACAATTTGCTTTGCTGTTAAGATTAATTGCAACTAACATTAATCTTAGCTCTGTGTAAAATCAGCCCCATAGAAAAAAGATAACCTTCAAAAAATAAACATTCATAAGTTTTAATGAAACAAATTGTGAATAGGTTGAGACCAATGTAAATGTCAGGTTGACACAAATTTCCAGTGCCCCCCCCTCCAGATGCCCCCCCCCTACGAAAAAAATCGCAATAGAAAAGAAAAGGGGGAAAAAAAAGGAAAATGCGTGTTTGTATAATCTAATGTAGTGAACGATCGCGATCGGGATCACTACCGCGGCCACAAAATGCTAAGAATATAAGGGGATGTCGGCCCCCTGCAGAGTCTCCCTTCCAAAATAAAAGCATGACCCCCCACCCAGGGTTCTGCCCACAGTGGTCGGTGCCGGAAAACCCGCCCGGCACTCAGGATTCCCCAACCACACTGGCAGAATTTTCTCTGTTTCAGACCACCACACATTTTCCAAATTTTTAAATTACACTTGCAATTTCCTTTCAAAGGTTTTCAAAGATATGTAAAATTGGGTATTTACCAGTAAAATTGGTATCCGAAGCCATTAATTTTGAGTTCTTCGTTGATTTGAGTGTATTTTTATGATCTACTGTGTAATTGATCCATCTCACAATGGTTTCCAGGGAAACGTTTTTCCACCACTAAAGAAATCTTGGGCAGAACCCTGCCCACCACTCACTGACAAACCCATTCCCCTGGGGCCCCCACTTTAAAGCAATGCCCTGTGTGCCCCCCCCCCCACACCGAAAAAGTCCTGGCTATGTTGACATTGAATTTTGACAGTAAACTTCATAAGCATACCAATACAAACTGTTAAGCTGTTATTCAAGAGTGTCTCAGGCATGTCTTTCATTGACCTGTTACAGTGTTAAGTAAATATACAACCAGGCATACATCTTTTGAGCTGACTCCCTAGTGCCATGAACAATGGAAAACATTTGAGAAAACCTTAAGGGGCTAGGCAGTTTTCTGTTTCTGCAAACTTAAGATACTGAAAATCTGAGAATAACTAAGCTTTCAAAAAGTACCTTCCCTTTAGTCAGTTTTAGACATGATAGAATTACCTAAAAGTGGTATTATTTCTGGTTTCGGACACTCCCTTATTACGTAGAACATGCTCCAGTTACCACTGCCTCGTGTTTCCCTCGGTGTACAGTGTCTGCCCTTACATTTATTTTCTTATCTCTTATTATATATTCCTATCACGCTAATAGTCTTAAATACTAGATAGCAGATGTTGTGTTTTGTCATATCGGTTCGACTGTTAACGCCATAAACTGTCCACCGTAACATCTGCATCAATTCCCCCCCCCCCCCATCAATTATCATTTAGGAAGACGAAGCCCATTATGTTATGTTGACGGCGAAATGAAAACCTTCAAACTTTCCATAGTTTGTGAGTTTTTCTGTCCACGCTGGGTTTAAAAGGGCTTGCTTTGTTGTGATTGAAAATACACACAGAATGGTCACTTGCAATGTGAAACTGCAACTGTATACACATTTATAAACACATAAACGATCCGAAATGGTCAATTTTGTATCAATATGTCAGCAGCAGATATCATCCACAAGTGCTTAACCTGAGTTAAGCTAAGTTTTTCAGATGATAAATCATATTGCTATCAAACACAAAAATTTATATCTGCACTTTTCCAGATCTATAAGGCATAACAAGTATAACAAATAATCACTTGACATAATAAGATAACGACAACATATGCCGTTATCTTAGATCTCTAATTGATAATGTGTTGTCAAGGAGTGTAGTTGCAAATTTGAAAACTTTCATGACAATTTTTTTTTAAATTTTGTTAAAATAAAATATCGCTTAACTCACAAGGCCGGACAGCCACTTCAAGGTGAGGGCTATACTTAACTAACGTTGCCACCTACTCTTGGGACTGAAACAGGGTTACCCTCTTCACAGTCCGTAAGGATCCACTGGGAGCCTGGCTGGTAGAGCAGAATGCACTTCTACCTTCCCAACTTTTTACAAAGCAATTATGGTTAAGTGCCTTGCTCAAGGGCACAAGTGTCATGACCGGGATTCGAACCCACACTCTGCTGCTGACAACACAAGTGCTTGGGTCTTGTGAACTAGACCACTCGGCCACAAGAAAGCCATACAATTATTGAGCTAAAGCTTTGGAGGAAACCTGATTAATTTAAACAATAAATAGTGGTTTTTTTTAAAGTAGGCGTTTACTTTAAGAAATTTGACTATAGTATGAGCAATAAAAATATTGTTTGTTTTTTTTGTTTTTTTGTGGGTGTTTGGTCTACTGAGCAAAATGATTGAATAATACAAGTAGGGTAATCTCACTACAGTATTTTATTTTAAAAAATGAAAAAAGCAACACCACAAAAAACCTCCAACTTAATTTGCAATTATAAGCAATTTTGGAGGGATTATAATCACTAAAACAACACATTATTTGTCAGTGACTATTTTGTGCGTATTTTTATTTTCTAGCTTTCGGGGACAATTACTCTCATATTAAATTAATTCTGGAAGTTTGTATTGATATAAATCTTATAGAGCAAGCTTCTGTAATACAAAATATTAATTTTTGTTTATTTTATTTATTTAAATTATAATTTTTTGGTACCAATGATAAATTCATACCTTTATATTTGAAACTTTATTGTGTCTGATTACAAGAGCCTTGGATATAATGTGTGTCAGTCAGTGAGGAGTCTACAGTTATTTGAATCTATTTGCCTTACCCAGATCTTCATTTTATCAGTATCTAATTTGTAGTTATTGTGCGCCAGCCTCTTCATCAAAGAGTCGTCTGTAAACATTAGCACACAGACAGATTAGTGGGTAACGCTCTCTAATTCAGCAATGACTGTTTAATGCAGCCTCCTCAAAAACATTTCAATGCAGCCACACAGTCTTCATTACGTATCACTTTGTTGAAGACCCAAAAGGTTCAACCATCCCTTTATCAGCCACCCTTTCGTCTACATTAATTTAGTTGATGTTTTACTTTTAAGGGCTAGGCCTACTTAGGATTGAAAGTACACAAATATCAGAATAAATGTTTATTAATTCAAAAAATGTTTATATTGATATAAAACTACTGATGTAATTAAATGCATCAGTTTTGTAACTGCCATGAGTTGTTGTCAGGCCAAATGCAAACCTTAAAATGTTCAGGGCAAAGGTATTATGAGACACCATTGTAAAAACGTTGGGATAAATAAATAAAATAAAATAATGTTTGTTCAAAGACCTTTATACATAATCACTGAGAACATTCACTGCCTCTTAATCAACAGTCTCATATAAGTTTTATGGCTTAGAAAACAAGCTTTCATCAATAAGATAAAGGAACGTGAATCTTTTTTTCATATAGGACCCGGGAAAGTGCCAAGTATACAGAGACATCTGCTCTGGCATGGAAAAGGTCGTGGGTTCGAATCCCACCTGAGTATTATGCTTGTGGATTTTTTTTTACAGGACTCAGGAAAGTACTGAGTATACAGTGCTTTAATACACACTTATTAACCAAATAATAACATGGATCCTTATAGAACAAGTGAATTTGACATACCCCATGAAATAAAAGTTGCATCCTGGATTATATCTCGACTGACTTTGGACATGGGGTGCAATAAATAAGGAGCTATTTTGTTCTCGAGCTTCCATTAAAAGGGAGCATTAAATTCCTAGCCCTGGTCTAGTGATTAGAACATAGGGCTATAGTAAACGCACAAACTACAAAGTCCAGATGTCAAGTGGTTTTTCCATTAATGTGCTGCTGTCCACATTAAGAGAAATTCTGAAAATGTATGTGGAGTTTTGCTGTTAGGTTTTCAAAGCCAAACCTAAAACAACTGATCAAAAAGTGTAAAAGAAGAGAACATTTCTGGTCTTGTAAAATATATCTGTTCCAGTAGGAGTATTGTATAATGTAAATTTTAAAAGTATTACTAATACTTTAGCCCTGCACTAAAGTAATGTTTCGAATGGTATGTTCACTTTTTTCTTAAGGAGCTGATATAACTTCATTGTTTCAGAATTAACAAAGAAAAGGAAACCACAAAAATACACATTGGAGGGAATTGTTGTCAGTAATTTGTTACTTGATGATCATAAACATGCTTCTGACTATTATTACAGACCAAAACAATGTGTCTGCAACATGTGCGAAACATAAATTTGTTTTTGGTTAACACTCTCAAAATATAAGTTATTTACCTCCAATTTCATGAAATGGAAAGTAACCCTTAAAAAGGTATAAACTTGTGGTGCTTTGGTGCTGTTAAAACAAAATCCCTAGAAAATGCCTTTATTATTTTGTGTAAACCCACAATCTTGAAACCAAGCTGATATTCGGTATAGTTTGTCAGCTACGTCATTACACCACAAAAAAAATGCTTAAGAAGACGGTAAACCATGACCGAAGCCTGACTGGTCGGTGGCAAAAACGTAATGCTAAACTTATTCGACTGACAATGGTGTAACCAAGCTGCAGTGTTTATAATGAGAGACATAACCATCTAACGCAGACAGCGTAATCTAGAAGTTGGTGATCAGGAGTGGGTGTGGCAACTCACGTCAGCGGTAGGAGGAGCTATCCGTGAAAAGTGTCGGTATAAAAGCCCATCCAAGCCCCGGAGTATCCCAGTTGCCTCTTACCATCAAAAGAGTAACATACACAGAGGAAGCCGGTTTCTTTACGTCATCATGAACGCTGCACTTGTTCTCATTTTGTGCTGTATTTTCGGCTATGCCGCTGCCGGGTTGAGCAACAAGGAGAAGCAAAACCTCCTCAAGTACCACAATGATTTCCGTGCTACCATCAAAGCATCAGATATGGTGAAACTGGTAAGTCTTGGCATATTACTACTTCTTGATTAAGAATAAAGAATTTATCATTTTCTTCTTCTTTCTGCATTAGTATTGTTAGTTGATAAACCAGCATTTTTGATAGCCAGTCAATTGCAGCTTTTGTTCAATAGTTTCTGGGTACTTTTTAAGACACTTCGCTTTAAATCTTGACCTGTATTCCATTCACAATATATATTTATCATTTTCAGTTCGTAGGCTTTCTTGTTAGTGAGATTAACGCAGTAACACGACTGCGTCTTTACATCATCAGGGTTTGGTCTTAAGCGCTACTGTATAGACGTTATCTTTGTTATCATGAATCATCCGATTTTCGTTTGTGCCTTTGAAATAGGTTTCTTTATTTGACTGAGGTAAAAATGGGGGATTGTCGGACGGGTACATTTTTATTGTAATGGGGAAACCCTAGTTTGTCGTACATACATAATTTCCTGGCACAATTCATTTGAACTGCGGGTTGTGTTTGTTTTAGATTGAGACTGTGTTCTTCAGGCCTATGGAAGAAGTAAACTATGTTAGATTTTTAAATATTTCAAAATCCCCGTAATGGTTTTTGTGTTATTGTAGGTGTTTAATTCTCATGTCAGAGTCGGTCTTAATCGTGAAGGAGTAACAGTTCATCTCAGAGGAGGATTTAATTTCACTCTAATAAGCTCAGTATTTAGAAGGAAGTAGTAGCATTTTCCGCTTGCTTGATGAATGTTGTTTGTTGTGTTTTATTGACCGTTAGGAGTGGGACGACGCTTTGGCAGATAAGGCTCAGGCGTGGGCCGATACCTGCACCCTCGGCCACAACCCTGTCCACACCATTAGCGGCAAATCGTGGAGTTGGATTGGGGAGAACATGGCATTCAGTACCGAGAAGGATCTGGAACATATGGTGCAGATGTGGGAAGAAGAACAACAGATTTTCGACTATAATTCCAATACCTGCCACCCAGACCCAAGTGACCCACTGCTCGCAGCCTGCGGACATTACACTCAGGTAAACGACGTTGACAATTACAATAAATGACATCCTTATAAATGTCCCCCAATTTTTTTTTTTTTTCAATACTAACTCCAATACGCGCTTCCCAACAATTAATGACCCACTGGTTAGAGAGCCTGTGGATATTACACTCGGGGGAAACATTGTGACAATGACAAACAATGACATCAGTGACTGTAAATGACATCAATGACTGTAAATGACAATAACTCCATTAACTGCAACCTAACAGCTGACCTACTGCTTGGTGAGCCTGCGGACATCACCCTCAGGCAAACGTTGTTTTTGACAAAAACGATGTTTAACTCAGAAAACAACATCTAACCTATACTGCTTAGAACTTGAGGACATCGAGTCGGGTAAATGACATTGACAATGAATATAAGTTACATCAGTGGCAAGAAGTGACATTATTTACTTTAACATGACTCTAAACTCAACACCTTAACACCCCCCCCCCTCCCAACAGTTGTCGCACCTCATAGAGGCTGTAGACATCACACTCGTTTTAATAACAAAATTTGGTATTACTTTTTGTTCGGATGGTTTTTATACTCATTCGTTGGGCACATTTTTACAGGGGATTGCGCCTTCGTATTTTTGGCGTAACTCGAAACATTGCAAATACATTTTCTTGAGGGTCAATTAATAGTTCAATAATACAACCTGGTAAGAGACGCAATTATTTGTCCACATACAGCCTTTAGGCCTTAATGGCTTCAAATTTACCTTAAAAGTTCGTTAATGTTTACAAAATGATTGAAATGTTGGTGGATATGGCAACTTTGTTGTCAGTTCCGTAAACCGTGAACCAACACCTATTACTGTTGTTGTTTTCAGATGGTGTGGGCTAAGACTCATGCCGTAGGGTGTGGTGTGAAGCTTGGATGCTCTGGCTGGTTACCCAACCGACTCGTCTGTAACTACGCTATCGGGTAAGTTGTGTTGACTGCCAACATATCATGGCCCCCATGCTGCCCCCTCAATGCAGATAGGTCTGACCCGCTTCATCGTGCACAGAATTCTGAAAAATTCTGGTGGTGATGGATCACGCGGGGAGGGGGGGGGGTCACTTCATACGAAGTCCATCCAAGTACCAATCACCCAGACAATTATTTTTGTCTGAAATAACTGTCATGGTCGAGTTTTCGAAGACCTTCTTAATCACCACTGCGTATTGCAATTGCCGATCACGCATAAAATGTGTGCAAAATCCAAGGCAAATCATTAACCCCCTTTTACCGTTAAATCCACTTAAAATACAGGACCAACAAAATCTGATGACATTCTTAGGTTATTTGTATATAATGTGTTTACTGAAAACGAAAGGATTTGAGTTAAATTACTCTTCCAAAAATAAATGACGTTTACTAGTGTACGCAAGAAACTTCATTTATTTTATGAATTAAAATTGCCTTTTGACACTTTGAGTTGTAACGACTTACCGGAAACACAATAAATACCCGCAAAAAGGGCATCATGATCATACACATTGACTTGAAGGTATATTCGCCGTTGGTAAACACAAACGATTGTTTAGTTTTAAGCTTCGCTGACTGCATAGAATTAAATTCAGAACCAATCATCCAGATAAATATTTCGTCGTGAAATACATCAAATTCGATAGCAATTGAAGAATGTCAAATTACTATTACTTATTTCAGTTGCTGCCATCGAATAAAACCGCAACTATAAACGCATGAATGACATGAAAGAATGAGGTTCTAGTCAGCGTTAAATAACCCTATCGCTATGATAAGCAAATGGTTATAATAGTAATGTTTTTTTTTCCGTGTGTACATTTCTGTTTAGCGGCAACATGATTGGTGACAAACCCTACACGTCGGGTAAGAAATGCAGTGCGTGCCCAGACGGCTTCAAGTCTTGCAAGAACGACCTGTGCACTAAGAAATCCAAGCCACGTCGACGAATGTGCTTTGAAAATCCCAATGGTATGGAAGGTATTCAGTGCATGTAATTATTACATCAGCGTGCATGCGAGGAAGACTGCTGTATTTTTTGTTGCATGTTAAAAATTAAGATTAGATTAGATTAGATTAGATTAGATAATATTAGATCAGAAAAGTGTTTTCTCAGTCATTAAAATGCAAAAGCCACCAAAATACAAATAGTAAAAATTGCATCAATCACAGACTTGTTTTGAAACTGACTGAAAACTCCATAATCTCGTAACTTCTGAAGCGTGTCACGCTACGGGCTTAGTCGTGACGTCACTGACTCGCATTCATATTCCTATTGGAAGTGGCTGGGCATGCATGTAACTGTGCGATCCATGTAAATTTTTTCAGGATTTAAGTTTAAGGTAGTGTTTTAGTCAGCGTAAAGCTGAATTATAGGCAAGAAAGATACAATAAAAGTCACCTGTGCAAGTTTCATTTGAGTACAGTGTCTACTTGTTGAGAAAAACAGCAACAAACTGTCGCAGTCTTTTCATTAATAACGTCATATCCATCAAAGTTTAGCGAAGTGACAGCGGGTACCAATTGAATTTCTGGCCGTACTGAGGAAAGCATTTAAACGGACACCACGGAAGTTTCCTGTTTCTAGATAAGACGTAATTCCACTGTGAGCCACGCCCACTCCACACAAACTGGCTCCACTGATTACCAGAAGCCCACAGGAGTTGCATTAAACTAGTTTTCTTTGATGATTTATGCATGTAATTTTAACTTCACAATTTCATGGCTCTTCTTACTGCCAAAATCTGCACTTGCGATCATCATTCTTCGCTTACAGATAAGCGAAGAATGCCCAGTAACGTGGAGTACGCACGCGCACAAGCGAAAATTCCAGCATGAACAGTAAAAACTGCTTGACGGCGTAAGCGCGGAATTCCCATGCTTCCGTGAGGACCGATTCTTTGCTTACGGTAAGCAGAGCCATACAATTTGGGCCCAGCTTGGCCTAGTTTCATAGAGCTGCTTAAGTACAAAAAGTAGCTAAGCGCAACAAAATTATGCTCACCAGAATAAGTTTACCAGCCAAAATACCTATTCACATGCACCATTTCTGACTGGTATCCTGCAAATTTTTGCTAAGCACACAATTTGTCAGGAAAATTGTTCTGCTTTAATAGCAGTCTTAAGAAATTGGGCCCTGGGAGAGCCTTCTCACTGATGTCATATTTCAATATCAGTGCGAGATGGCTGCCATGCCAGTGTACTATGCACATGTAGGCCTACGTGAAGTGCTGTCCAGTGTAGTCTTTGTGCAAGACGTTGTTCGTTATCACGCAACTATCGCGATTTACCGCGGTGTGTAGTATGTAGGCCGTATGGTTTATGGTTTTACTAACTCAACAAGAACGTCTTGCACCAAGACTGCATCCAGTGTTTCGTTTTGTAGCACACGTTCGTGCAGTGTAACGTATTTGGTGACGCGATGCGCGTGTGAGTACTCCAGTGATATCACAGTGACGTCATCTGAGAAAGGGGTTCTACTTCAGAATTCACCCCAAAGTTCAAATAAAAAGTGAGAAACTATTGTATGGTCTTTTGTTTCAAAAACTGATGTCGTTTTATTATTTTGTTTGTTGACAGCTCTCGACGAATAGATGATGTCATCATTTTGCTGATGGTTCCGTTTGACTGAATGTCAAAAGATCAACAACCGCTTCAATAGTTCACTATTAGACTAAAGAGCTCTCAACACTTACTCTATGATTGTATGTACTAGGTGCTGGAGGTTGTACTATGATATAAATAAAGCTAGGTCAAAATAAACTTTTGTTTATTACCTCAGAGTAGACAAGTTAGTTGTATTAAGGGTTTACCGGAATTTTCAACATTTCAGACACCCTCACTGATGAGCTTTTTGTTTTGAGCCATTATTCATAAGCAGTGCCCATATCGACTGTTTAAAACTTACTTATCAATGAAATTGTGTGCATTTTAATGAATGAAACGGTGACACTTGGACCCATCAACAGAGCCTTATTATTGTCAACAGTTATCAAAAAATAATAGTTGTCTTTAATTGCATGATTTTAATAAGGTCAATACCCAGTTGAAAACAACCAGTGATTTATTTGGTATTTATGTGCTTGTGTCTGGGCAATATGCGGAATAAACTTAACAGCAAACATTTTCTTATCTCATATTTGTTTGCATTATACAAATGTTGAAAACTCTGGTTTTAATTACTCCCCCCCCCTCCCTCCGAAAAAGAATAAAAGAGTACAAATAAATATAAATAAAAATGGAACAGATGCCTGATGGCGGTTTTGCGTTTTACCCCCACCGCCCCGCACAAGAAAGCCACGGACTAGCAAAAACCCGTTCCTGCCCAGCTCGTGACATATATGTCAGTCGCACTGAGACAATTCAGATTGTAGTACTTCCGCATAATGTGTTCATGTAATATTTGCCAACAATTAGACGAATAGAATATTTCCTTTTATTTCAATCTGAACTTTTTCTTTTTACATTCGCCCATTTATATCAAATGTAAATAATGCCTTCAAGTTCACAATTTTCTCAAGATCAGAACAGTCAAACATGCTTAAAATGTTTATTACGCTGATGCTTAAATTTTGAATTAACTAAACTTATGAACAACAATGTTTACGCTTTCTGAAATCTCAATACTCTTGCCTAAAATTATTCATTTATTTCTCCAACTGAACTGAGCCAGCATACCGCCCTCTTTTGGTCAATGTTCATTGGAAGAGGTTGCGCGCGCACGACCTCGCGCAGACGACATTTTCCGCATCCTGAAAGCCTCGGCGGGGTGGATTTGTGGTTCAAATTTTCAGCTTTGAAATGCAAAGTTTTGCAGCTAAAATACCGTGGTCAATGACTGTCAGAAGGTAAAGTAGAGTTTATTTTACAAGAAAACTTAAATTTTTTGTGCAGAGAACAAACCGAATACCAGCGCCCTTTGCTTTAAATTTGTGTCAAAATTTGTTCCGGGCTCGCTGAAATTTAAAACAGTATACACGTGGTTATAAAACTGCATTTGATAATGAGTTGCGCTCCAGACCAAAAATGTTGGTGGCTGAAAATTTCTCGTCATTTGCCTTGGTGTTTTCTGTTTTGAAAGCTCAAAAGTGAAACTAATTTTTTTGGACAAGAGTACTTAAATTTGCATGACTTAAAAACTGAGGGTTCATGAGGGTCAGCATTTTTTTTCCGGTATAATTTAATGAAAGAAACTTTTGAATTTTTGCTACAAATTCTGCTGCTGATGTCAAGTGTTTTTTTTAGCTATTTAAACTTTAAATAGTTTTTTTTAAATTGACTCCAAAAGAAAAGGAATTTGTTTGCTATACCCCCTGAAATGTCAGTTGCCGATACAATTTAAGCTTTTATTTAATTAAGCACTTTTCACTGAAAAATGCCTGAATATTTTGCTGGTTAAACATTAAACGTCATTTAATGTGGAAAAAAGTTACCAAACATCATATCTAAAAATAACATAATTTTTACCCTAATAATGTTAGGATAAAAATGATATTATGGTTCAGATTATGTTTATATTAGGCATAACAATTTGCATCAAGTGAAAAGTGTTGATGGGATAATGCATTTATTTTAAGCTTAGTCCTCTTACCTGTCTGCCAGCTGAGGGCTGCTTGCTCTCTTTCTTCATGTTCGAACATTGTGAACAACATTTTTGCATTAAAAAACATCTTGTTTAGACATTTTACTTTTTGGCAGCCATTGCCCCCTTTGACTGTTTTGCGACAGTTTGTATGCACAGAAAATATTTAGCGACACCAAAATTATGAAAAAACTATGGAATCCTTGAAAAATGCAGTTACTCTACTCTAACTAACCTTATGCTCTGTTCAATTGAGTTGTCATTTTTATTGTGTTTTTGTATATCTTTGTTGTCAACCCTGGTCAACTCAAGACAATAAAGAAGCTCTGTATAAACGCAGTTATCTCTTAATTGTCCTTTATGACTTTACTTGATGTTTTCATTTGCTACACCACCCACCAGTCATAGAGGTGTGAATCCAGGGTGGGGCATAGTGTTTAGTCAGGAGGGGTGTCTTGGTGTCTTCTGGACACCCTGTTTTAAATTAGGACATCCTGTTTTTATCTGTCATTTACATGTAAATGTAGTGTATGTTAACAATTTGGACACCCGGTTTTTAAATTTCCAGCAAAATTTGAAACCTTTTTACCAAATTCTGGCTAAATTATTATAGTGGGTGAGATATTCATCCCCTTTTAGGACAAGAGATGATCTAGTGGAGAAGTTATGAGCAAATTAAATGTATGAGTGGTGTCAACACTTCCTTGAGCACCACATACAAGGATATTCTGTTGTCTTATTTGGGGTTGTAGCTACGTTGACCAGTGCCGACCACGAAAGAGAGATCAAGTCACTACGACCGGCACTCACAGGGTTTGCCTTTACTTTTTCAATGGCTATAGTTGGCAGGACCAGTTAGATTGTCATTTCACTAGTCCGTCAGCTTTTTCAATAGTCCATATTTCAAATGAAACAGCAATGCTTTTCAATACTGAACTTGTCAGCAGGACCACTTGGAGTGAATTATGACTGGTCCTCAGGTGTTTTAACTGGTCTTTAGCCAGCAGACAACTGTTCAGGGAGAACGAAGTGCAAAATTCTGAATACTGCATGATTTACAGGCCTGGAATTGAGGCCATGGGCTCCATGGCTCTGTTGCCCTGTTCTTTGCCTCGGTGCCCCTTTAAAAGTTTCCCATTGACTTTAAGATTTTGCAATTGAAGTGCCCCCTTCCAAGGCCTCGCCTTCTCAAAGATGAAATTCCAGGCCTTGGCCCAATTTCATAGAGCTGCTTAAGCACAAAAACTTGCTAAGCACAACAAAATTATGCTAACCAGAAAAAGGTTACCTGCTAAAATACCATTTCCAAAGTAGCATGTGTGACTGGTCTGCTTATTGTAGCTTAGCAGAAATGATTTAAGCAATATTTTCTGCTTAAGCAGCTCTTTGAAATTGGGCCCTGGTTTAAATGAATTTATGCCAAACCATTCTTTTCATTTACTGCTTACTCGACCAAACACAATAAAATATGCGTCTAACCGAGCTCAATCCAATCATTCAATACATTTACCAGGACAGACTTCATGTACATGTAACCTGTCAATGCAGTGTACATGATTTAAAGCACATGTACATGCACACTTGTTTGGGGTCTGGTACTCGATATTGCAAGGCTTTCACATAGCAAGTTGTGTTCATTATTACGTAATCAAACATGTATTTATTTATTCTGGTAAGCTTATTAATTGCAAAAGTTACTCTAATAACTTGAATTTCCTTGTTCATGTCCCTGGACAGGAAAAAAAATTGCATTTGTGAATGGAACTAAAGAATTTACTGCTGGCTCTCAAATGTCTCTAGCTACAACCGTGGTCTTATTGAATCCAACAAATGTGGCCTGGATTCCAAACAACTTAAAAATATTATATCCCCCTACTTCATGGACCAGAGGGAATGGCCCACTTATAGGATCATTCCCAAACAATTTTTCCAACTTGAAAAGAAAGGTCGAAATTTATGAATAAATAATAAAAGAAAAAAACGAGGACAATTTAGAACGCAGCGATTGACATGTCTTGAAATTTAAGACATGTGTTGTTGACACATAAGATCATGTCTTCTAATGTCAATTAAATAAAATAAGTGTCATCTGTAAAAATCAGGGCTCGAATTTGACACTGGACCGCAGGCCCGAGGCCAGTGATTTTAGCATTGGGCCAGTAAACTCATGACCAGACAAGTCCGGCGGTCTTGTGGTTTCAATTAAAAAACAATGTTGACTTTGAGTAATGATTCAAAATATACGTAATACCCTTAAAGACAAATTGAGGTAAATCTTCTCTTATATGTCTTAGTGCTTGTTCAATTAAATGCAAGTTAAACTGTGCAAGGAAGTCTTTTCTCCGTTTGAATCTGGTCTTGTAAAATTATTTCTGGTCCAGTAAAAATGTTGAGATACAAATCCTGTGGTCTTGTGGATTTTCCCCCCAAATTCGAGCCCTGAAAATGTCCCTGGATTGTGCAAACAATTAGGGGCAGATTAAGGCCATGCATTCAATGCACCCCACCCCCTTACATTCGGCCGACTTAATGTCGTGGTGGACTTCCAAATGCTCTTGTGCACTTCTAACTTTTGTCCACTTTTCTTAAAAATAATTTACAATTTAAAAGAGGAAAAACACAATTCAGATTTCTTCTGCTCAAGAGACAAGTGATAAAGGGTCAGAATGCACCAGAGAGTATCAACATTTCCAAAATAATTTGGGTTAGACTTTAATATTTTCTAATGGAAGTTCCCTTTGCAAAATGAAAATGGCCTTGCCCTGTCAAGAATGATATTCCTGGCCTGAGTTTTCCCCCAATTTTTATTATTTTTCCTCCCAGAAGCCCAAACTGTAGACCCCTACCCCTTGAGCTGCACATGATAAATACTCCCTCTGAATTAATGTCAAAGTTGAGAATAGCATTTGAAGACATCCCAAATTTCTACTGCTTATTTTGATTGCTGCAACTGAAATACTAGCCTCACATTAGACATTTTCTTTGGTGGGTTTAATAGTGTATGTTAAAATTTGAGGGAGGGCAATTAAGGCCAAACAAAAAAAGGGCTCTGTTTCCGATTACATGTCATTTAAAAATAGGGTCGGTAGGTCGGAAAGTTTTTTTATTTTGCGTTTTTTTTTTTATTCCACACATTTATTTTATTTGCACAGCGAATTAGGCAAAATTGCGTGCAAACTGCAGTTGGCGCTCTGCAGGTTTGGCAGTTAATCTGCCCGACCTTGCAAATTGTGCGCAATCTTCAGTTTGTGCTCTTTAGATAGGCAGTTTAAGCGGCCAATTTTGCAAAAATGTGCGAAATCTGCAAATTGCGCAAACCTGTGGAATGCGCTTCACGCAGTGCCGTGTACACATGTGCCCGATCCGCATTGCATTGTGGGTTTTTTTCGCTCGTAGTCGAGTCGTTGGACATCGCAGGCGCAAATCACGGAGATATCGTTAAATTCTTCTTGATATGTTCTGGTTTTTATTTCAAATGTTGCCTAAAGCATGGTAAATTGGTAAAAGTCAGACATTTTCTTCCAGGTGAAATAGGTTTTTGTTTTTGTTTTTTCGTTTTTCCCATTTTATCCCGTTTTCCCCCCCATTCTTTTTAAAGGCCGATCAAAAAGTTTAGGGTCGCGGCATAAAAACAAGGCTCGGTCGGGGAACTGGAAACACAACCCTTTTTGGGGGGGCCTAATTTATTGTTCCAAAAGCAGGGATGAGACCTATACTATACTTGCTCTGAATACAGAGGTTTTTTGTCTGTAAGGTAAAAACATTTCTTCAGATGTAGTGATAATGCTCTTTCATCAACTCCTTACACAACTTCACATGTAGCTAGGGTCTGCCACACCAGCTATTAAAAAATATAGGGTAATCATACATAACGCCATGTGGCCTAAAATGCCCACTACACTGTGTAACAATGGCAACATTGACTCTAAAAAATGGCGCTTGGATTATTGTGTCAATGATGTCTTTAGGTGAATTGGGTAAAAAGCGCTCAGGGTACTGTTCCCAAAAGCTTCTTTAAATTTATAACTCCAGGGTTACCAAAAGGTTGAAACTCCATCATTCCAACCTTGGATTCTAGTTTTTGCAATGACTCTCAGCTTCTCACCCCTGCCAAAAAAAAACATGATGTACTTTCCCATTCAGATAAACTGCATGGGTTGCTGCTGCTGCTTTCCACTTGACTTGCATTTTGATCATAAATATTTTAAATATAGTGGAGTGGTCGTCTCAGATTCTCTGTTCCTTCCTAAATTGTCTGTACACTGTCTTTTGATGCACTGTGTTCATTTTTAACAAAATATTTATGAACAATTTTATGTTCTTTTATTTCAGATTGCCTCTCATCTGAAGTCAACCTTTGGTTCACGATGTACATGTTTACTGGAATAGTCACCGATCCGAAAAAAAAATGCTGCTAGAAAGGTAAACATTGTATTTCCTTTGAGAATTCCTGTTTGTTCATCATTTTTGAAGAAGAAATATTTTTGGGATTCTAACGAACTTTAAGGGGTAAACCTTTCACTTTCTTCTTTTTTTAACATGAAGTAAGTTTTTCCTAAAAATGTAAGTGAAAGGGGGTTGGCTTGGCCCAAATTGCAAAGGGCAATCTATGCCTAGAACTGGTGAGAGGAGGTTCAAACTTGATGGGTTTTTTCCGACAAAATTAAACCACAGACAGATTTACTACAACTTGGTGTACCACAAACTTTAAACACAAGACATTGCTTGTTTTGGGTTTTTTTTTTCTCGAATTGTCTCAGAGAAAATACCTGATTTCAATATTTGTATCCCTCTCTGGAGGTTAAATATTTGTCTTTGTCCCATTTTCATTGTTTTGTTTTCAAATTCACTTTCGAGAGGATGTTAAATTGTTTCATATTTTGCGCTGTCCAAAGTTTCAAACTTGGCAAGGTTGTTAATATTATTTGAAAATTAGGTTTAAACTTGAAAAGTTGCATGGCCCAAACTTTGCCGAAAAAAAACCCACTTAATGAAAACAATTTCTGAAGGAATTTTGACAGACGATGCAGTTCCAAACGAAAAACATACAAAACCTTTCGCATATGCCACGGACAATGCAGAAAATAACAAAAGCTGCTTTTACATGGCTGATGGAAAGGAACTAATTTTGGGATCCTGACAGCTCGTAACTTTTATATTCTCTATTGTATATCACAAGCAAAAAAATTGAACTTCTAGTTTTAGAAGCTTATGTTTGAAGTTAGAGAAAAGCGTATGTTTTACATGTACCAAACAGTGTTGCTTTAAATTTGCACTTTTAGATTTAGATGAAGACTTCTTTGATTGCAATTTCCAGCTTAATATTTGGACTTGTTTAGTTCCCATGAATCATTTAACCCTCCTACTGTCAGTGACTCTTGGCAACATTTTCCAGTGAGTTGACCAACAAGGTTGTGTACGGTGGCACAACTGTGCACAGAACTAACTGTGTACTGTGTACATGCATTCCCTCATGGTATCATATTTCAGACTGGCATAGTTGATCTATCATTCAAAACCACTTGAATGGTATTGAATGGTCAGACAGCAAGAGGGTTAATTGTGTTACCTTGTGATTGCATTTCAGGAAGGATGCCTGTTTGACTTGACCAATGATCCTCAGCTCTCACCCAAAGATATATCAGACCAGCTTTACATCCCAAGAGCCTCAAGAGGTTAGATTGAAGTTTGAATCCGTACGACTAAGCTTGGATTTGTTGTGGACAAAGTTTTTAAGAAATATATGGTGCAGATTATTTTGATTATCAGAAACTTAACTGTGTAAGGCTTGGAAAGTCAAGTAAATAAGGGTTTTAGTTTACAGCGACACCTTCTGTTTTTGAGGAAGGGAGAGAGAGTTAAGATGTTGGCAAAAGTTAACACCAGAGAAAACATTTGCTACATGTTCATTCAAGTAGTTGTATTTGTGCAAAATTTACAACTGACAGATACTAGAGCTCCTTCAAAATGGTTTTATTTTTACAAAGAAAAGCAAGGTTATTCTGTTTTTATTCATTGAGAGTAACAGCAAGGTTAGCTAGGTTTCAGTAAAAGGGTGTCCAAATTTGCTGGAAATTAAAAAATTGGGTGTCCAA
This sequence comes from Pycnopodia helianthoides, assembly GCA_032158295.1. Taxonomy (NCBI): domain Eukaryota; kingdom Metazoa; phylum Echinodermata; class Asteroidea; order Forcipulatida; family Asteriidae; genus Pycnopodia; species Pycnopodia helianthoides. The sequence goes on along the minus strand of CM063252.1, from coordinate 21,188,102 downwards.
AATGTTCGCTTACAATACATTCACATGTTAATGACAGATAAAACAGGGTGTCCAAATTTAAAACAGGGTGTCCAAAAGACACCCCTCTGGCTTACACTATGAGTGACAGGATCACAAGCAAGAGCTCTATCAATATTTTATAACTGACATAATTTACTCGACAAACTAATGATATGTTTAGATGGACTACAAGAGGTCTTGGCTCGATTTCACAAAACACTATAGAATCAGTATCACCATAGTGATTGGTATTTCACCTCACATTTTGCTAAGCAATTAAGATCGATACACATTTAAGATCAATCTTACCTGTTTGTGAAAATCGACCCCTGGATTGTAACTTGCAGAATGCTTGGTTTGATTCTGCCTTTAGCTCAGTAAATCCTGGTTCATACTTCCTGCGAATGTGAAGCGAAAGTTCTACATCACAGCTCTGTTTTCGCTGCGATTGTTTTGCAGCAGTTGAGCTTTCCTTTGCAAATTGTTCGTTGCCAATTTGTGACGTCAAAAATCACTTCGCATTCGCATTTGTAATCGCTAGAAGTATGAGCTATGCAACCTTCACAGGGGAAATGTCACCCAGATGTTGAAAGAAAATTTGTTAATAAGAGCAATGTTTTGGTCTTTCATTTCAGAATGCCTTTCATCTGAAGTCACTCTTTGATGGTTTAGGATGTATATCTGGAATGTTCACCGATACTAAGAGAAGAACATACTTTCACATAGGTAAATATTTCATTTGGGAGTTCCTGTTAGTTTATCTTTAATGAAGAGGAGAATACTATGTGAAATTCAAACAACCCTCAATTGCAGTGTCAGACAACTCAAAGTATTCTTTTTCGGTAAACACTAACAAAAATTGGGGTTCAAACCTGTAAAGTGAAGGGGAAAACCTAAAAGACATAGCATGGGGTATTGATAGTTTTTTTGTTACAATATGATAAATTAAAAAAACTTGGTGTTCCAAATAATGTAATTTTCAAATGGGTTGAACTAAATCATTTTGAAGGGGCTGAATCTGAGTGCAATTTTACCTGAAGCACCTAAGACAAATATTGTGGACCACTTATTTGTGAATTGTCTCACTGAGGGGAAAATGATTATGATACCCACATAACTAGCCCCAGCTGTGTAACCAGAACATTTTTCAGTTGGGGGGGGGGGTTGGGCAATGTCATGAGTTTTTAGTTGGGGAAGACCTAGAGTTTTCAGTGGTTGGGGAAGGCCTAGAGTTTTCAGTGGTTGGGGAAGGCCTAGAGTTTTCAGTGGTTGGGGAAGGCCTAGAGTTTTCAGTGGTTGGGGAAGGCCAAGAGTTTTCAGTGGTTGGGGAAGGCCTAGAGTTTTCAGTGTTTGGTGGACAGGGGAAGGCATGTGTTTTGAGGGGTTTTCCATATTTGTGAATGAAGTCACTGTACGGGGTGTGGCTTTCTCTGCAAAGTTATGCGAGATTGCTTGAGTTAGCTTCTTTTTTTAGATCACACTGCAGTTTCTGGTCATTTGGAGCCTTATTTTCATGATTGATTAATTGTGCCAATTTCTCTTGTCTTTCAAAAGCTCCATTTATACTCCTACCCTAAATCCCCTGTATTCTAAATCACCCAGACTCAGAATACGACTTGGTTCATTCCTTTCACAGATGATACAGGTGAATTTGGTAACCAACCAAGACATCTTCACCTCACAGCAGTGGAGCTTTGCATCTTAGAGGTATGCCATCTATCTTCTGATTCAAGCAACTTCCAATTCAATTCATGTGAGGAGAACAAACTGCATCCATAGGAAGGTAAATAAAACCATTGTGTTGTATGATATTGTGTTTCCCTTTATTTTAAGGTTCACATGTCCCTACCAAAACCCTTTGCCTACTGCCAATGACATTCGTGCATTTTGTAATTTTTTGTAAATAATTAGTGAACCAATATTTGACTCTCAAAGACAAATGTGTTTTGTTTACCAATGACATTGATTCTCGGTAAATGGAAGGGGGGTGGTGTTGGTAAAGTTCCCAACTTGTTTTATACATTTAATTGGATTAAAACGATATTGTTGTCGGTCGTGTTAGCATAAAACCCTTACAGACAAGGTAGTTTGGCTAGAGTAAGGCCAAAATCCTTCCATTTTCTCTTCTATGTCACTCCCCACCAAGTTATTTGGACTTTAAAGATTGGAATGCCTGACCCTAAGCAATGATTATATGGCCCAAATCCTTATCAATCCTTCACTTGGCCAATTGGATATAGGTGGAATTGGGACAATAAGAGATGCAACAGGCCAGTTTGAAAGTGCACAGACCTTGTTTCTCTCTAAACTAAATACATTTTTGCATGGAGCCTAACTCGTGTAGATCCAGCATTTTTGCACCAATGCAATGATATGAATACAAACTTTACCTAAATTTAAAATGCAAGCACTGACTTATGTGAATTCAGCTTGAAAAAAAAAATCCCTTGGAAAATAGAAACTTTTTAGGGGAGGGACACACGGGGGTGCACGTTTTTTCTAGGGGCACTAATTCTAGCCATTTAAAACTGCAGTTTGTGTTTTCATTTTTATTAAACAAGAACTTAATCTACGCAATGATTGGTATGACCTTGGCCAGTATAGACTGTTTGAGGTATTATAGAACATTTGAAAGTAACTTATGAACTTTCAAGGATATTTTCAAGGAATTCATTCCAAATCAGCAAAACTTGTTAACTGTACTTGTAGTGGGATTGAACCAACAATTCATCTATTATTTCCATACACAGAGGGCTTAGTCTCATATTTCCAATTACAATTTTCCCTTTGAGCTTGTAAGACGTTGTTTGGCATTCTTTTTAATGAATTGTCTCGCAGATTAGAAAAAAGGTACCTTTTCTCCAGAATACCTGATAATATCTCCATCTGTTTGCATTGTTTTCATTCTTATTTACAAGATGCTTGGGAATAGTTTCAACATAAAGCTTTCATTCATGATTAATTGTTTTCTTTTGTATTTGTACAGGAAACTCCTTATCTTTTTCTCCAGAATACCCGATAATATCTCCATCTGTTTGCATTGTTTTCATTCTTATTCACAAGATGCTTGGGAATAGTTTCAACATAAAGCTTTCATTCATGATTAATTGTTTTCTTTTGTATTTGTACAGGAAACTCCTTGTTTGAAGTTATGGACAGCAGTTTCTTTAGCAAGAGGTAAAGTCATCTGGTGGAAATTGAGAATAATATAATAAAAATTAGAAGTATTAATAAGTCTGCCAGGAGTTAGCCTCAATTTTCAATTCTCCTTGTAGAGTAATTCAAAGGTCTTTTTTGCAATAAAACAAATAAAGGGCAGATTTTTTATTATTGGAAACGAGTAAGGGATAATTAAGCCATGTACTTCCAAGTCATTTTATTGAATAGTTCCTCCCCTGCAAAATTTTTAAACTGTACATTTTCCCAACTATCATTGATATCTCTAAAAAATTTGTTTTCAATATGATAATGACTTTATTGTAAATCATAAACAAACAAACCAAAAAAGTTAGCTTTTATGGGAAAATGGCAGAGGTTATTTGAAATAAACTTTGGCAAGATAGTAAGGAAAAAACAGCTTGTCTAAACAAAAGGGGGATATTAACTTTGTTTTGGATCATAAAAAGTCAGGTGTTTTACAAGTGGGGTCATGACAAAAGCATTATTGTGTTGGTCTTCTTTTAAAGATGTGTTAAAGACTGTTTTGATTTCAGTTCAATCATTTTCTGGAGGTTAAAAAAATGGTTAAAATTGCTGAACCTTGTATTTGGTTCCAATTTTGTTCTTGAACTGTAGTTTGTCAGGTGGAGGTAGTCAGTTTTTGTGGCCATTTATACTTCATGAAGTGTTGTATTCTGTCTTTCAGGAAATATTTGTTTGCAATGTTGACCCATCCTCACACAAAGAGATATCAGCCCAGCTGCTTATCATAAGAGGTAAGATATGTAATTTATAAATAAGGTTGGCTTGGTGGTTCTCTCTCTGCCTTTCACCTCTGTGGACTCAAATCCACACCTCGGACCAGAGCCTTGCACATGGATTGGGTTTTTCAATCCCTACCTGATAGCATTGGTTTTCCCCATCGGGGTTTTCCTCCCACATCTAAAACTGAACGTTTCGTCTCATTTCCTATTCATCCTGTTATTGGCGCTATTTGTGCTGCTGGATGTGTAATCAAATAAAAGGGTTATGGGATCTTGAGGTTTTTGTTGTATTTACAAATTAGAAAATTACAAACTGTGCCTTTAATTTTAGTTGTAAACTGAGTCTTGTAAGATTGCATATTCCTATGAAGTAAAGTTTTTGCATGTCAGGCTGGGGGTAGGGGGTGGGAAAAAAGTTTATGGGTTAACAACATGGTTTAATTTGTGGTTAACTTTTGCAGTGACCATATTACAGTTTCAGTTTATAAGAATAGTTTTTCCCATGGACAAAATATTAATTGGACAGAAGTAACAAATATTTCAAAAAAATTATTTTAGTTTTTTGGGTTTTGTTTTTTTCGACAAATGAAATCATTACTTTGTACACTCTTTTACGTTGGAGAAATGTTCTTTGCACATTTACCGAAATATTTCTGAGCTAATAATAAAGAGTCTGTTGAAGACTTGTATGAATTCTTGCATGGTAACTTCTACAGTTAGTCTGACCATAGATAATGTCTTGAGAGGAAATGGTTAGCAATATTTTCATAATGTTTGGATCTTTGGTCTTTTCATTCAGGAGGTCACTCATGTGAAGCCAACTCTTTGTTACACAAATTATGAGCGTGTTCATCTCCAATGGAATTTGAATAATAGGTAAGATGTGCATTTATTCAGGATTCAGGGTTTGTGATGGGACCACAAACACATTTAGGCTAAGATTAAATGATTGGAAGAGGCAGCCCTCAGAAATACTTATTATTACCCCAAGCCACCACTCCCCTCCCCTAAAAAAAAAAGGGATGAAAAAGGGGGAAAAGCAACAAGCACCTTAAATATTTAAATATAAGTATCAATTGTTCAAACATTATTGAGATGGAAACACTACATTTTCTAGACAATTTTAAAGCAAACAATTTGTTGTCCCTATAAAATTAAGGAACTGAATTTTAAGACAAGGGACTGAAAAGATAACAGTATACAAATATTGTATGCTAAGGATTGCCTTGTCGCAGAATATAATCAGAAGGTAAAATGTGGAGTATTTTATTTTACAAGGTGAAACAATGATAAAATAATAATAATAATCGTTTTTTATACAGCGCTTTATACACCATGTCTCAAAGCGCTTCCAACATTATTACCCTGATACCTGGGTCATTTCATCCCTTTAAGGTATTGTACACTTTTGGTAACAGCTCAAAATCAGTGTTCACATTTTGTGTGATTAAACATATGAATGAACAAACAAACCTGTGAAAGTTTGAGCTCAATTGGTCATCGAGGTCACAAGAAAATAGTGAAAAGAGATGTTTTCTGTTTTTTCAAATTATCGCGCGCGATAATTACTATTGTTTTACTTGTTTCTCAGAAACGATTGCAGTTTAGGCATTAATATTTTAAGGTACCCTTTCTACCATTACTTACTTTAAATCATGTAAGTTATGTGTGAATCTGTGAACATTGTGTTTTTCGATCTTACCAATAGTGTACAGGGCCTTTAAACCATCTCAGCTCCCTGGGGAGTATACAACCTGTGCTGCCAAATATGTAGCGCACTAAGCTAAATCAATCACAAGAACCATCTCTGCCCTCAGGTACCCATTTACCCCTGGGTAGAGAGAAGCAATTATAGTAAAGTGTCTTGCTCAGGGACACAGGTGCCACGACCGGGATTCGAACCCACACTCTGCTGAACAGAAACACCAGAGCTTGAGTTCGGGGCGCTTATCCGCTCGGCCACGACACCCTAAGGTCTTAAATAAACATTTAAGACCTTAGCCTTTCGTTTCCAAGAAATAAAATCAAAGCAAATAGCAACATTTAGACAATGGCATACCCAGAAATAATTTTAGAAGAGGGCTGGGAAATGTATTCTGCCTCCAATCAGATGGGCGGGGAGGGCTCTTATGTGAAATACAAAATGAAACGCTAAGCAGGTTTTTGAGGTGTGCCAACCTCACTTTCATTGCCCTAAATAACTCCTTTTGGTAACTTTTTTCCTTTTCCTCTTTATTTTACTATTTTAAAAATCAGCAAACACTTGGAGGAGGACTTGAGCCTCTTCACTTGTGTCAGTTCACACCAAATTGTTTTAAGTTACAAAATATTGAAATGCCCAGTATCAGCCATTTTGGGGGGCCTACAGGCCCCAGTGCTTCTGAATCTTTCACTTTTGCACTTGAGTTAACATGCTTCAAAATAAAGATCACAAGGCAGTTTCCCGTTAGGACAAAACATTGTGAGCCTTTTTTTCATGATTTATTAATTGTGCCAATTTTTCTTGTCTTTCAGAAAGCTGTTCATCTGACATCAACTACGTGTACATTTATCATTAATACCAGGAATGTCTTAAACCCTTTCAAGGACATGGTAAGACTGACATTAATAAATGGCCATCCATAATTGTCAGTATTTTCATAGTAGTACAGGGAGCAAAAAAGGGCAGGGGGACAAGGTCTTTATGAATTAGTCTGTTCTTAAAAGTATAGAGACATGACTTAAAAAGAACATTGAAAAGTATTGGGAAAGTTCATGGTCTGGAAAAATTCTATTCACTGTACTACCTTGATAATTTTGACCATTTTGGCTGAGAAGAACTAGTTTATCTCTAAAGAACTTTTAAAACAAGAACATTTAACTAATTATGAAACTATTGCCTTTTTTGATTGCCACAATCAAAATAAGTCAAATATGAACATGCACAAAATCCCTGAAGAAACATACAATGTTTCTCATTGTTTTAACTAAAATGTGACTAGGATGAAATTTTCTCACAATGGAAATTAGTTTATTCTTCCAAGAAACAATGATGTACTTTCCCTGGAGCCTAAAGTAATGTCAAATTGGAGGAGGTTTCTTTTAAAAGACAAAGTGTATATTTTTCTTACAATAATTAAATTTTGCTATTAATAGCTTAAATGTTTTCATTATCATTACAAAGCTTTATTTATGATTTGTTGTAGTTAAAACATGTCAATGTAAATAAACAACTATCTCTTATTCTATTTGCCTGGTGTCAGAAGTCAAGTAAACCAATGTTTTTAGTTGCCTGTGTCCAATTCCAGCATATCCAGAAATTTACAAACTTCACCTTTGAAGACCTTACATAGTCCCTACCTGATGTCCTTTTTAAGCAAACTCAGTTTACTTACTATTATGCAAACCCCTTTAGGTTGAGCTGAGCGAGTAAAATTTACTAAGTACAAAGTTCCCCTTTGAAGACACAACCTAGTCCCTACCCAATGTCCAATCATCTTACCCCATTGGTGAAATTTAAAAAGTACAAAGTTCTCCTTAGAAGACACAACCTAGTCCCTACCCAATGTCCAGTCATCTCACTCCATTTGTGAAATTTACTAAGTACAAAGTTCCCCTTTGAAGACACAACCTAGTCCTACCCAATGTCCAATCATCTTACCCCATTGGTGAAATTTACAAAAGTACAAAGTTCTCCTTAGAAGACACTACCTAACTCCCTACCCAATGTCCAGTCATCTCTCCGTTAGTGAAATTTACTAAGTACAAAGTTCCCTTTTAGATTGAGCTGAGCGATGAAATTTGCAAGTACAAACTTCCCCTTACAAGATACTACTGAGACCCTACCACCTTCCTACCCAATGTCCAGTCATCTTACCCCATTAGTTACTATTGAGCTGAGTGAGTGTAATTTTGTAAGTCCAAACTTCCCCCATAGGCCTTACCTTGGCTGGTCCCAATATGTAGTCAGCAGACTCCTTTGCCTGAGCAAAGTGTGAAAAAATTTCTAAGTACAAATTTATTCTTTATATATTAGAAACGAGCACATTTTATCGGGGGGGACCCAACTGCCCAACCGGGTAGACCATGCGATAGGAAGCGACTGATCCAGGTTCAAGACCTGGTGGTGTCCGCCGAACCTGAGGTCCGAGCTTTAAAAGAAACTAGAAACTAGAAACTAGAAACTAGAAACTAGAAACTAAGAACAAGCTCCTTTTGCAAAAATTTTATTTAATTAAACTTTTTTTTTTATAAAAAAGGCCAGAGTTTCACACAGTGGGAATTGAACCCAGGACCATAGCATCCAGAGTCATTGAGACCTTCCATTGGACCACCAACTCGTCTTAAGAAACTTGCATCTGACGTTAATTAAAACCCTTAGAATGGACACAGGTAATGAAAAATAAAAAGGTACAGAGTGGGAGTTGAACCCAGGACCCCAGAGTCCAGAGTCCTTGAGTCCTTCCACTGGACCACCAACTCTTCTTAAGAAACTTGCATCTGACGTTAATTAAACCTAGAATGGCACAGGTAAGAAAATTAAAGTACAGAGTGGAGTTGAACCAGGACCAAGTCAAGTCCTTGATCCTTCCACTGGACACCAACTCTCTTAAGAAACTTGCATCCGACGTTAATAAAACCCTTAGAATGGACACAGGCAATAAAAATGATAAAAGATGGGAATCAATGCACCTACATGTGTAACACTTAATCACAAAGTTGCATTTGTAGTTAATTAAAAAACCTTTTTTAAGGGACAGCTGCTGTATAAAACAAAATAAGTGGGATTTGAACCAAGGACCTTTCGCTTTGGTCACAGTTCCCACCAACTGGACTACCAACTCTTTTTAAGAAAATTGTATTGGATGTTTATTTAAACCCTTAGATTGGACACAGTATAAGAAAAACAAAGAACCATAGTCATGAGTCATTTTAATACACTGAACCTCCAACTCTTCTTAATTAACTTATGGTTAAGATAAACTTAAACCATTAGGAAGGACCAGGCAATACAAAACTACTAGTGCTAGATGGGAACTGAACCCAGAACCCTCGCATCCAGAGTCAGGAGTCCTTCCACTGGACCACCAACTCTTCTTAGAAATTTCGCAAATTTTTAGCTATTTAAAATGCGGGCAGTTTGGAAATAAGAAAATATAGAGTCTTATATCTGAAGTCTAGACTTGACTTGCTTTTTTAAAATGATAACAATTTGAATCTATTTATATTGTTTGTTTAAAGAGCTGCAGTGTGTTAGACCTGCATATGTGACAAATTAGCATGAGTATTGAATGTATTGACACCAATGTTACTTTATAGGTCTTGCAATGCTGGAAAATTTCAAAATTTTGAAAAAAACTGGAAGGGGTAATAAGTCTTATCATTTTTGGAGGCACCATTATATCGAGAAATAGTAAATTAAATATCTTCAAAGGTTGCCAAGATAGACAACTGAAACTAAGAATTGTCTGCTCCTCACACTCCATTTCAGCCCTCTATCAAATATCATGCGATTTGAAAACAAACAATTTCGGCCAATTTTTGAAAAAACTGCAAGGTTAGCTTGCCATTTTTTCAGCCTCAAACATGTTTTTTCTCCGATTTGCCTCGAAATTTACTCAAAGAAAGTCTTCTGTATGTAGGGGTCAGTTGCCAAGTTACAGGTGTTTGAGACAAGGTTTTGATTAAAAAATATATTTTAAGCTTCATTTTGAGGCACCGAAGAAGTACTCAATACCTTCAAAAGTTGCCGGCAATGGAATATAAGGGAAATAGATTGGGTTAGGGTTTCACTAGACCACTAGTCTTGATTGGCGACGTTCATTTTGTTTAACATAAGTGCGATATCGCAACATGAATTACTGTCCACAACACGAATTACTGGATAAGAGATATCTGTATCACACGAACGTCTGGATCAAAACGAACGTCTTGATGCTTTTGGCTCTAGACCCCGCCCACATTTTAATTTCTGGCAGCGATTTGAATATTCATGAAATGAAACGCATGCGCACAACAGTGAGCAGGCTGTGACCAGACTGTTACGAGAGCCAGAGTTTTTGAAATTGTTGGCAATGTTCCCCTGTCTTCCCCTGTGTGAATGATGTTCAAGAAGTACCTCAGGGATTAAGCCAATTTGTTGGGCTCTTTCAAGCTGCTCAACAGAGAGTGCCTTCAGTGGTCTAATAACAATCACAAGAGACTTCACCTTCATGGTGTCACCTTGATCAGGGTTTCCGTACACAGTCCATTCATCACAAGAGACTTCACCTTCACGGTGTCACCTTGATCAGGGTTTCCGTATACAGTCCATTCATCACAAGAGACTTCACCTTCACGGTGTCACCTTGATCAGGGTTTCCATATACAGTCCATTCATCACAAGAGACTTCACCTTCACGGTGTCACCTTGATCAGGGTTTCCGTATACAGTCCATTCATCACAAGAGACTTCACCTTCACGGTGTCACCTTGATCAGGGTTTCCGTATACAGTCCATTCATCACAAGAGACTTCACCTTCACGGTGTCACCTTGATCAGGGTTTCCGTATACAGTCCATTCATCACAAGAGACTTCACCTTCATGGTGTCACCTTGATCAGGGTTTCCGTATACAGTCCATTCATCACAAGAGACTTCACCTTCACGGTGTCACCTTGATCAGGGTTTCCGTATACAGTCCATTCATCACAAGAGACTTCACCTTCACGGTGTCACCTTGATCAGGGTTTCCGTATACAGTCCATTCATCACAAGAGACTTCACCTTCACGGTGTCACCTTGATCAGGGTTTCCGTATACAGTCCATTCATCACAAGAGACTTCACCTTCATGGTGTCACCTTGATCAGGTTTCCGTATACAGTCCATTCATCACAAGAGACTTCACCTTCACGGTGTCACCTTGATCAGGGTTTCCGTATACAGTCCATTCATCACAAGAGACTTCACCTTCACGGTGTCACCTTGATCAGGGTTTCCATATACAGTCCATTCATCACAAGAGACTTCACCTTCACGGTGTCACCTTGATCAGGGTTTCCGTATACAGTCCATTCATCACAAGAGACTTCACCTTCACGGTGTCACCTTGATCAGGGTTTCCGTATACAGTCCATTCATCACAAGAGACTTCACCTTCACGGTGTCACCTTGATCAGGGTTTCCGTATACAGTCCATTCATCACAAGAGACTTCACCTTCATGGTGTCACCTTGATCAGGGTTTCCGTATACAGTCCATTCATCACAAGAGACTTCACCTTCACGGTGTCACCTTGATCAGGGTTTCCGTATACAGTCCATTCATCACAAGAGACTTCACCTTCACGGTGTCACCTTGATCAGGGTTTCCGTATACAGTCCATTCATCACAAGAGACTTCACCTTCACGGTGTCACCTTGATCAGGGTTTCCGTATACAGTCCATTCATCACAAGAGACTTCACCTTCATGGTGTCACCTTGATCAGGGTTTCCGTATACAGTCCATTCATCACAAGAGACTTCACCTTCACGGTGTCACCTTGATCAGGGTTTCCGTATACAGTCCATTCATCACAAGAGACTTCACCTTCACGGTGTCACCTTGATCAGGGTTTCCGTACACAGTCCATTCAAAAAGTCTTTAATGAATAACGATAGTAGGCTGCTTGAAAAATAACACTTTTTGCCAAATCCAGTCAGTAAATTTACAACTAAATTGTGACCTTCCTCAAGTGGTGGTTTTATAGTCGGTGGGGTTATGGTCAAAAAAGTTTTCCCTAATGCAATTTTGTATACAATCTTTAAAAATTTCAGGGATTATTCTTACAACACTTAAGAATAAAAAATCCACTTGATGCCAATTTTTCCCATCCCCAGAAAAACAAATTTTGTCGCTTTTCCGTGCACAAATACAGACGACGAAACAACACAATTTGTGATTTTTCTATTTTGTGCCAAAAAGACGATCCTTGCTTTATTCGGAATCGTCCAATTACCGCCGTGTAATAGGATTCTGTATTTGGCAAGTTTCGGAAATGGACTTCCACAATGTCAACACATGCAAAGGTATCCGAAAGTCACCCAAACATTGACTGCGCACGTACACGTACACACATGCTGACGACGTCGTGAACTTCACGGATACAGCAGATTTCACCATCGAAAATCCCTTCAGTGCGCTGTTATTTGTCAAAATAAACTCTTCAAGGCCCAATTTAATTCTCGCAAAACGCCGGTCAACATTCACAGTACTTCTTGAAAAAGCCATTTCCGAGAGGCATACTAACATCACCTACATCTAGGTACCATACACAATATCTGTCGCTGAACGCCTCAATATAAATTTTGCAAATTAGACTCGTTTTGATCTGCCTGTTTTTTTCCGGGCAGCAAATCCAAAATTGTCAAGACATTGTTTCGATACAGATTTATAGACTTGCCCAGTCCTTCTGAGTCAGACTCCCAAACAGTCAATGTAGCGTCCTCTACCGGTGGCTAATACAAAAAACAGCCTCACCAATCAAGACTACTAGACCACCAACTCTTCTCAATAAATTGGCTTCAAAATTTTATACCATAAGAACGGAAACAGGCAGAGTTGAAACCTGTAAATTAAAGTGTTTCATCTTTAGTGCATTTTCGCAGCCTGATATTCATCATTGAAGTATCACACCCCCAATTGCATATGGTCAAGAATTATAATCTTTCCTGTTCATGCTTACTTTTCAGTATATTCAAGTTTAAAATCCATTTTAAAATCTTTGTAACCAAATAACTAATGATAAATCAAAACCTCTGCATTTTTTAGCTTGACTCTGAATATATAAAGTATTCCTGAAATATTTATTTCAGTGAGGATTTGTTTTTCTTCTTTTGTCACAGGCCACGCTCATCAAGCATTGATTGAGGAAATGCCATCAATCCATCCAGGAGAACTCAGCTTGTCAATAGTGGTAAGCACCACGTATTCAAGCCATTACAGAAAACTTGCCTTGGAGTATTCTCAGCCAATTTGTACTCAGAAAACTGCAAGGGGTTAAACTTGTACTTTTTAGTGTTTTCGGACCATTTCAATTTTGGGCCAAATATTAAATTGGGCCTTTTGGGGCCAGGATTTTTGATGAAAAAAACTGCAAGGGGTTAAACTTGTACTTTTGAGTGTTTTTGAACTTTTTTATTTTTTGGCCAAATTTTAGAAATGGGCCTTTTTGGGCCAGGATTTTTGGTGAAAAAAACTGCAAGGGGTTAAACTTGTACTTTTGAGTGTTTTCGGACCTTTATATTTTCGGGCCAAATTTGAGAAATGGGCCTTTTTGGGCCAGGATTTTTGGCAAAAAAAACTGCAAGGGGTTAAACTTGTACTTTTGAGTGTTTTCTGACCTTTTTAATTTTTGGCCAAATTTTACAAATGGGCCTTTTTGGGCCAGGATTTTTGGCGAAAAAAACTGCAAGGGGTTAAACTTGTACTTTTGAGTGTTTTCGGACCTTTTTAATTTTTGGCCAAATTTGAGAAATGGGCCTTTTTGGGCCAGGATTTTTGGCGAAAAAAACTGCAAGGGGTTAAACTTGTACTTTTGAGTGTTTTCGGACCTTTTATTTTTTGGCCAAATTTGAGAAATGGGCCTTTTTGGGCCAGGATTTTTGGTGAAAAAAACTGCAAGGGGTTAAACTTGTACTTTTGAGTGTTTTCGGACCTTTTTATTTTTTTGGCCAAATTTGAGAAATGGGCCTTTTTGGGCCAGGATTTTTGGTGAAAAAACTGCAAGGGGTTAAACTTGTACTTTTGAGTGTTTTCAGACTTTTTATTTTTGGGCCAAATTTACAATTGGGCCTTTTTGTGCCAGGATTTTTGGCGAAAAAAACTGCAAGGGGTTAAACTTGTACTTTTGAGTGTTTTCGGACCTTTTTTTTTTGGCCAAATTTTAGAAATGGGCCTTTTTGGCCAGGATTTTTGTGAAAAAAACTGCAAGGGGTTAAACTTGTACTTTTGAGTGTTTTCAGAGTTTTTATTTTTGGGCCAAATTTTAACAATTGGGCTTTTTTGTGCCAGGATTTTTGGCGAAAAAAACTGCAAGGGGTTAAACTTGTACTTTTGAGTGTTTTCGGACCTTTTTTTTTTGGCCAAATTTTACAAATGGGCCTTTTTGGGCCAGGATTTTTGGCGAAAAAAACATGCAAGGGGTTAAACTTGTACTTTTGAGTGTTTTCTGACCTTTTTATTTTTTGGCCAAATTTTAACAATGGGCCTTTTTGGGCCAGGATTTTTGGCGAAAAAAACTGCAAGGGGTTAAACTTGTACTTTTGAGTGTTTTCGGACCTTTTTATTTTTGGGCCAAATTTTAAAATGGGCCTTTTTGGGCCAGGATTTTTGGTGAAAAAAAATGCAAGGGGTTAAACTTGTACTTTTGAGTGTTTTTGGACCTTTTTTTTTTTTGGCCAAATTTGAGAAATGGGCCTTTTTGGGCCAGGATTTTTGGTGAAAAAACACTGCAAGGGGTTAAACTTGTACTTTTGAGTGTTTTCAGGAGCTTTTTATTTTTGGGCCAAATTTAAATTGGGCCTTTTTGGCCAGGATTTTTGGCGAAAAAAACTGCAAGGGGTTAAACTTGTACTTTTGAGTGTTTTCTGACCTTTTTTTTTTTGGCCAAATTTTAGAAATGGGCCTTTTTGGGCCAGGATTTTTGGCGAAAAAAACTGCAAGGGTTAAACTTGTACTTTTGAGTGTTTTCGGACCTTTTTTTTTTTGGCCAAATTTGAGAAATGGGCCTTTTTGGGCCAGGATTTTTGGCAAAAAAAACTGCAAGGGGTTAAACTTGTACTTTTGAGTGTTTTCGGACCTTTTTTTTTTTTTGGCCAAATTTGAGAAATGGGCCTTTTTGGGCCAGGATTTTTGGCGAAAAAAACTGCAAGGGGTTAAACTTGTACTTTTGAGTGTTTTCGGACCTTTTTATTTTTTGGGCAAATTTTAAAAATGGGCCTTTTTGGGCCAGGATTTTTGGCGAAAAAAACTGCAAGGGGTTAAACTTGTACTTTTGAGTGTTTTCGGACCTTTTTTTTTTTTGGCCAAATTTGAGAAATGGGCCTTTTTGGGCCAGGATTTTTGGTGAAGAACACTGCAAGGGGTTAAACTTGTACTTTTGAGTGTTTTCAGAGCTTTTTATTTTTGGGCCAAATTTTACAATTGGGCCTTTTCGGGCCAGGATTTTTGGTGAAAAAAACTGCAAGGGGTTAAACTTGTACTTTTAAGTGTTTTCAGACCTTTTTAATTTTTGGCCGAATATTAAAAATGGGCCTTTTTGGGCCAGGATTTTTGAGTTAAAAAGGTTTAGGGGTTAATTTTTTTGTTTGTTAGTGTCTTTGGACCCTTCAATTTTTGAGGGCCTCTTTGAATGAGGACTATAGCTTATTTTGTAAATTTAAAATGAATTTCCTAATATTACTTCAAATTTAAACTTGGACAACAATAAAATAAAGAACATTTGAACGAAATTCTTATTTCTGTGTTTGTCAGTAATTTATTCTTCAGCAACTCTTCATTTGCGACAAATTTAAAACAAATGGTGTATTTTTATCATTATTAAATAAACAACAGGAAACAATTAAACAATATTTTCAAATATTTACCCCATTAACTTTGCAAAAACATTACTCGTCTTCACTTCCTTTACAAATATAACACAATTGTAAGTGCAACTTTCACAAGCTGTGCTTAATTTATGCATAATTTATGCTAATTTTAACCGCCGAACAACCGAATCTCTGCCCAACAATCGAAACTCCGCCCAACAATCCTGGTAAGGTTAGTCTAAAGCAGGGCCACCACGTGCAGGTCCCAGGATACCAGCCCCACGCGTCCTCGGAGATCGTCAAGGCCATTGCACCTCCCTTTCGGAAGGGTCCGGTCCGCCACCCTGAGAACCAGGGCAGTCCTCTACTCCTACTAACGTGGTCCCTAATTAGGAACTACTCCCGTTTGTCAACCATTTGTGATAACACCAGTACCATGCTCCTTGATGGAGCAGCCTGATGCACCTTTAAGATCGACAACCAGCTGTTACCCTGGCCCGGAGTAAGACTCCACATACCTTGGTTGTATGTGTCCAAGTCCCTTTTAAGTTTGGAATTGCCATTTTCTTCATCCTATCTATCGATGAGATCAATCCATTTTTTTTCCTTCGTATCCATGCCACCAATCGGAACTCCGCACAACCATTCGAGCCAATGCACCACCAATCGAGCCACCGCCCAACAATCGAAACTCCGCCCAACAATCGAAACTCGCCCAACAATCGAAACTCCGCCCAACAATCCTGGTAAGGTTAGTCTAAAGCAGGGCCACCACGTGCAGGTCCCAGGATACCAGCCCCACGCGTCCTCGGAGATCGTCAAGGCCATTGCACCTCCCTTTCGGAAGGGTCCGGTCCGCCACCCTGAGAACCAGGGCAGTCCTCTACTCCTACTAACGTGGTCCCTAATTAGGAACTACTCCCGTTTGTCAACCATTTGTGATAACACCAGTACCATGCTCCTTGATGGGGCAGCCTGATGCACCTTTAAGATCGACAACCAGCTGTTACCCTGGCCCGGAGTAAGACTCCACATACCTTGGTTGTATGTGTCCAAGTCCCTTTTAAGTTTGGAATTGCCATTTTCTTCATCCTATCTATCGATGAGATCAATCCATTTTTTTTTCTTCGCATCCATGCCACCAATCGGAACTCCGCACAACCATTAGAGCAAATGCACCACCAATCGAGCCACCGCCCAACAATCGAAACTCCACCCAACAATCGAAACTCCGCCCAACAATCCTGGTAAGGTTAGTCTAAAGCAGGGCCACCACGTGCAGGTCCCAGGATACCAGCCCCACGCGTCCTCGGAGATCGTCAAGGCCATTGCACCTCCCTTTCGGAAGGGTCCGGTCCGCCACCCTGAGAACCAGGGCAGTCCTCTACTCCTACTAACGTGGTCCCTAATTAGGAACTACTCCCGTTTGTCAACCATTTGTGATAACACCAGTACCATGCTCCTTGATGGAGCAGCCTGATGCACCTTTAAGATCGACAACCAGCTGTTACCCTGGCCCGGAGTAAGACTCCACATACCTTGGTTGTATGTGTCCAAGTCCCTTTTAAGTTTGGAATTGCCATTTTCTTCATCCTTTCTATCGATGAGATCAATCCATTTTTTTTTCTTCGTATCCATGCCACCAATCGGAACCCGCACAACCATTCGAGCCAATGCACCACCAATCGAGCCACCGCCCAACAATCGAAACTCCGCCCAACAATCGAAACTCCGCCCAACAATCGAAACTCCGCCCAACAATCCTGGTAAGGTTAGTCTAAAGCAGGGCCACCACGTGCAGGTCCCAGGATACCAGCCCCACGCGTCCTCGGAGATCGTCAAGGCCATTGCACCTCCCTTTCGGAAGGGTCCGGTCCGCCACCCTGAGAACCAGGGCAGTCCTCTACTCCTACTAACGTGGTCCCTAATTAGGAACTACTCCCGTTTGTCAACCATTTGTGATAACACCAGTACCATGCTCCTTGATGGAGCAGCCTGATGCACCTTTAAGATCGACAACCAGCTGTTACCCTGGCCCGGAGTAGGACTCCACATACCTTGGTTGTATGTGTCCAAGTCCCTTTTAAGTTTGGAATTGCCATTTTCTTCATCCTATCTATCGATGAGATCAATCCATTTTTTTTCCTTCGTATCCATGCCACCAATTGGAACCCCGCACAACCATTCGAGCCAATGCACCACCAATCGAGCCACCGCCCAACAATCGAAACTCCGCCCAACAATCCTGGTAAGGTTAGTCTAAAGCAGGGCCACCACGTGCAGGTCCCAGGATACCAGCCCCACGCGTCCTCGGAGATCGTCAAGGCCATTGCACCTCCCTTTCGGAAGGGTCCGGTCCGCCACCCTGAGAACCAGGGCAGTCCTCTACTCCTACTAACGTGGTCCCTAATTAGGAACTACTCCCGTTTGTCAACCATTTGTGATAACACCAGTACCATGCTCCTTGATGGAGCAGCCTGATGCACCTTTAAGATCGACAACCAGCTGTTACCCTGGCCCGGAGTAGGACTCCACATACCTTGGTTGTATGTGTCCAAGTCCCTTTTAAGTTTGGAATTGCCATTTTCTACATCCTATCTATCGATGAGATCAATCCATTTTTTTTTCTTCGTATCCATGCCACCAATCGGAACCCCGCACAACCATTCGCGAGCCAATAAACCCACCAATCGAGCACCGCCCAACAATCGAAACTCCGCCCAACAATCCTGGCCAAAACGGTAAGGTTAGTCTAAAGCAGGGCCACCACGTGCAGGTCCCAGGATACCAGCCCCACGCGTCCTCGGAGATCGTCAAGGCCATTGCACCTCCCTTTCGGAAGGGTCCGGTCCGCCACCCTGAGAACCAGGGCAGTCCTCTACTCCTACTAACGTGGTCCCTAATTAGGAACTACTCCCGTTTGTCAACCATTTGTGATAACACCAGTACCATGCTCCTTGATGGAGCAGCCTGATGCACCTTTAAGATCGACAACCAGCTGTTACCCTGGCCCGGAGTAGGACTCCACATACCTTGGTTGTATGTGTCCAAGTCCCTTTTAAGTTTGGAATTGCCATTTTCTTCATCCTATCTATCGATGAGATCAATCCATTTTTTTTTCTTCGTATCCATGCCACCAATCGGAACCCCGCACAACCAATCGACGCACAATGCAACTCACCAATCGAACTCGCCAACAATCGAAACTCCGCCAACAATCGAAACTCCGCCCAACAATCCTGGTAAGGTTAGTCTAAAGCAGGGCCACCACGTGCAGGTCCCAGGATACCAGCCCCACGCGTCCTCGGAGATCGTCAAGGCCATTGCACCTCCCTTTCGGAAGGGTCCGGTCCGCCACCCTGAGAACCAGGGCAGTCCTCTACTCCTACTAACGTGGTCCCTAATTAGGAACTACTCCCGTTTGTCAACCATTTGTGATAACACCAGTACCATGCTCCTTGATGGAGCAGCCTGATGCACCTTTAAATCGACAACCAGCTGTTACCCTGGCCCGGAGTAGGACTCCACATACCTTGGTTGTATGTGTCCAAGTCCCTTTTAAGTTTGGAATTGCCATTTTCTTCATCCTATCTATCGATGAGATCAATCCATTTTTTTTTCTTCGTATCCATGCCACCAATCGGAACCCCGCACAACCATCGAGCCCAATGCACCACCAATCGAGCCACCGCCCCCAACAATCGAAACTCCGCCACAACTCCCAACAATCCTGGTAAGGTTAGTCTAAAGCAGGGCCACCACGTGCAGGTCCCAGGATACCAGCCCCACGCGTCCTCGGAGATCGTCAAGGCCATTGCACCTCCCTTTCGGAAGGGTCCGGTCCGCCACCCTGAGAACCAGGGCAGTCCTCTACTCCTACTAACGTGGTCCCTAATTAGGAACTACTCCCGTTTGTCAACCATTTGTGATAACACCAGTACCATGCTCCTTGATGGAGCAGCCTGATGCACCTTTAAGATCGACAACCAGCTGTTACCCTGGCCCGGAGTAGACTCCACATACTTGGTTGTATGTGTCCAAGTCCCTTTTAAGTTTGGAATTGCCATTTTCTTCATCCTTTCTATCGATGAGATCAATCCATTTTTTTTTCTTCGTATCCATGCCACCAATCGGAACCCCGCACAACCATTCGAGCCAAACTCGAAACTCCGCCAAATCGAACTCCGCCCAACAATCGAAACTCCGCCCAACAATCGAAACTCCGCCCAACAATCGAAACTCCGCCCAACAATCCTGGTAAGGTTAGTCTAAAGCAGGGCCACCACGTGCAGGTCCCAGGATACCAGCCCCACGCGTCCTCGGAGATCGTCAAGGCCATTGCACCTCCCTTTCGGAAGGGTCCGGTCCGCCACCCTGAGAACCAGGGCAGTCCTCTACTCCTACTAACGTGGTCCCTAATTAGGAACTACTCCCGTTTGTCAACCATTTGTGATAACACCAGTACCATGCTCCTTGATGGAGCAGCCTGATGCACCTTTAAGATCGACAACCAGCTGTTACCCTGGCCCGGAGTAAGACTCCACATACCTTGGTTGTATGTGTCCAAGTCCCTTTTAAGTTTGGAATTGCCATTTTCTTCATCCTTTCTATCGATGAGATCAATCCATTTTTTTTTCTTCGTATCCATGCCACCAATCGGAACCCCGCACAACCATTCGAGCCAATGCACCACCAATCGAGCCACCGCCCAACAATGAAATCCGCAACATCGAAACTCCGCCCAACAATCCTGGTAAGGTTTGTCTAAAGCAGGGCCACCACGTGCAGGTCCCAGGATACCAGCCCCACGCGTCCTCGGAGATCGTCAAGGCCATTGCACCTCCCTTTCGGAAGGGTCCGGTCCGCCACCCTGAGAACCAGGGCAGTCCTCTACTCCTACTAACGTGGTCCCTAATTAGGAACTACTCCCGTTTGTCAACCATTTGTGATAACACCAGTACCATGCTCCTTGATGGAGCAGCCTGATGCACCTTTAAGATCGACAACCAGCTGTTACCCTGGCCCGGAGTAAGACTCCACATACCTTGGTTGTATGTGTCCAAGTCCCTTTTAAGTTTGGAATTGCCATTTTCTTCATCCTTTCTATCGATGAGATCAATCCATTTTTTTTTCTTCGTATCCATGCCACCAATCGGAACCCCGACACAACCATTCGAGCCCAATGACCCACCACAATCGAGCACCGCCCAACAATCGAAACTCCGCCCAACAATCGAAACTCCGCCCAACAATCCTGTAAGGTTAGTCTAAAGCAGGGCCACCACGTGCAGGTCCCAGGATACCAGCCCCACGCGTCCTCGGAGATCGTCAAGGCCATTGCACCTCCCTTTCGGAAGGGTCCGGTCCGCCACCCTGAGAACCAGGGCAGTCCTCTACTCCTACTAACGTGGTCCCTAATTAGGAACTACTCCCGTTTGTCAACCATTTGTGATAACACCAGTACCATGCTCCTTGATGGAGCAGCCTGATGCACCTTTAAGATCGACAACCAGCTGTTACCCTGGCCCGGAGTAAGACTCCACATACCTTGGTTGTATGTGTCCAAGTCCCTTTTAAGTTTGGAATTGCCATTTTCTTCATCCTTTCTATCGATGAGATCAATCCATTTTTTTTTCTTCGTATCCATGCCACCAATCGGAACCCGCACAACCATTCGAGCCAATGCACCACCAATCGAACGCCCACCCGCCCAACAATCGAAACTCGCCAACAATCGAAACTCGCCAATGAACCCCAACAATCCTGGTAAGGTTAGTCTAAAGCAGGGCCACCACGTGCAGGTCCCAGGATACCAGCCCCACGCGTCCTCGGAGATCGTCAAGGCCATTGCACCTCCCTTTCGGAAGGGTCCGGTCCGCCACCCTGAGAACCAGGGCAGTCCTCTACTCCTACTAACGTGGTCCCTAATTAGGAACTACTCCCGTTTGTCAACCATTTGTGATAACACCAGTACCATGCTCCTTGATGGAGCAGCCTGATGCACCTTTAAGATCGACAACCAGCTGTTACCCTGGCCCGGAGTAAGACTCCACATACCTTGGTTGTATGTGTCCAAGTCCCTTTTAAGTTTGGAATTGCCATTTTCTTCATCCTTTCTATCGATGAGATCAATCCATTTTTTTTTCTTCGTATCCATGCCACCAATCGGAACCCCGCACAACCATTCGAGCCAATGCACCACCAATCGAGCCACCGCCCAACAATCGAAACTCCGCCCAACAATTGAAACTCCGCCCAACAATCGAAACTCCGCCCAACAATCGAAACTCCGCCCAACAATCCTGGTAAGGTTAGTCTAAAGCAGGGCCACCACGTGCAGGTCCCAGGATACCAGCCCCACGCGTCCTCGGAGATCGTCAAGGCCATTGCACCTCCCTTTCGGAAGGGTCCGGTCCGCCACCCTGAGAACCAGGGCAGTCCTCTACTCCTACTAACGTGGTCCCTAATTAGGAACTACTCCCGTTTGTCAACCATTTGTGATAACACCAGTACCATGCTCCTTGATGGAGCAGCCTGATGCACCTTTAAAATCGACAACCAGCTGTTACCCTGGCCCGGAGTAGGACTCCACATACCTTGGTTGTATGTGTCCAAGTCCCTTTTAAGTTTGGAATTGCCATTTTCTTCATCCTATCTATCGATGAGATCAATCCATTTTTTTTTCTTCGTATCCATGCCACCAATCGGAACCCCGCACAACCATTCGAGCCAATGCACCACCAATCGAGCCACCGCCCAACAATCGAAACTCCGCCCAACAATCGAAACTCCGCCCAACAATCGAAACTCCGCCCAACAATCCTGGTAAGGTTAGTCTAAAGCAGGGCCACCACGTGCAGGTCCCAGGATACCAGCCCCATGCGTCCTCGGAGATCGTCAAGGCCATTGCACCTCCCTTTCGGAAGGGTCCGGTCCGCCACCCTGAGAACCAGGGCAGTCCTCTACTTCTACTAACGTGGTCCCTAATTAGGAACTACTCCCGTTTGTCAACCATTTGTGATAACACCAGTACCATGCTCCTTGATGGAGCAGCCTCATGCACCTTTAAGATCGACAACCAGCTGTTACCCTGGCCCGGAGTAGGACTCCACATACCTTGGTTGTATGTGTCCAAGTCCCTTTTAAGTTTGGAATTGCCATTTTCTTCATCCTATCTATCGATGAGATCAATCCATTTTTTTTTCTTCGTATCCATGCCACCAATCGGAACCCCGCACAGCCATTCGAGCCAATGCACCACCAATCGAGCCACCGCCCAACAATCGAAACTCCGCCCAACAATCCTGGTAAGGTTAGTCTAAAGCAGGGCCACCACGTGCAGGTCCCAGGATACCAGCCCCACGCGTCCTCGGAGATCGAGCCCTTATTAAATGATTTTGGACCTGTCCCTCATTCAATAAAACTTTTGGGGGTTTTACTCACAAGATATCTACCGAGTCTGAATAGGTTAATAGTATCAGATTGAATCTCAATTTCCATACCATGTCATTGGAACATAAAATCAACATGACAGTCTATAAAATCAAAGTATCTATTGAAGTTCTATTCTAGCCTCTAACTTGTTGCCCTTAAATCACTATTTTTCCTTCTTTTTTGTTCAGGGTTCCACTTACAAATTAACCACCAAGTTTAAGTTGATTTCAGTAATGACAAATAATTTTTAAGCCTCCTAACTTTACATGTACCCATCAAAATAAAAATGTTTTAAGGTTCCACTATCAAGCTTAAAATCAACATGACAATCCATGAGGTCTCGCTACAGTTTTTGTTTCTATGACAACCATTTCTGGTTGGACTTAACTGCTTTTTTTTCGAAGCTTCCAGGGAAATCTACTGCAAAGATATAAAACAAGTTTAATGACAATCCCTAAATTTTAACATCACACACATACACCTGACATAAATTAGCTCTCTTTCCCTGTTGGGAGTCAACAACTAAACTTCAAAACAATCCATGAATTCTGATTCAAAGAATAAATGTTTCAAATGTGTAATTACCCTTGTATAATATCTCACAACACTCATGTGTTAGCCCTAATCACCATGGCTCATTACATGTAGCTCTAATACTCAATAGGCTTCTTGGGGATTCCACTTACAAACTACCTATAGCTAGTTTTACATTAATCCATGATGTTTAAGTGCAGTTATCGCAGTGAAAACCATTGATTTTATTCAGGCCATAATAAGTGATATTATCTTAAACTTTGCATTGTTCAAACGAACATTACAGAATTGGTAAGAAAAAAACTTGTAAAATAAACTTGTTGATCACAGATTTACATAAAACTTACACAATCTAATGATGATGCTAGTAGAAAATGTAGAAAACATCCCTATTGGTATATCAACTCCAAACTTGGTATTTCTGTCTGAATTCCATATATGTTGAGAAATAAATAAACTAATTTTCCGATTGGAGTTTATTGCTCAGTGAGCGTTTTATTCATTTGTTGAATCTATATGATTTCATGCCAAAGTGTAATCGATTTTTCACTATTTTCTCGTGACCCAGATGGCCGATCGATCTCAAACTTCTACAGGTTTGTCAGTTTATGTACATGGTGGATTACATAATTAAAGTGCTTACACTGCCAGCAACTGTTTTGTTAGCAATAACCAATTCTGTAATGTTCCTTTAAAAATCAAGCAAACTCTCATCTAAGCAAAGCAATGGGGATGTTTATGGTAGACGGGCAGATTCAGGATTTTCAGATAGGATGGGTGCAAACTTGAAGGCTAATATCCAAGTTGAACATTTTCAGTAATCCTAATGTTAATTTATGAATGAGGTGAGAGGCAATGAAAACAATCCCAGAGGAATTTCCAAATCATTAGAGACACAGCAGTTAAAAGTTGTATGGCTTCTGACTGGCACCCATATTGACAAAATAGGGAAACCAATATAGGTAGCTCAGTTGGTAGTGCGTCAGCATGTTATTTTCGAGGTCGTTGTTTCAAATCCCGCTTTGGTCAATTTTTCTTCGTTCAACCCCAAGTATTATTAAAAAAAATGTAAGAAATTAGGAAATTAAGAGACAAGTTGATTATGTATTTACAATTGGTATTAGTTAGTCCAGTAAAGGCCAATTTTGTTTACCACTTTTCAAAATCTGGAGGTAGGGTGATCCTAAGAGCCATCCTCTCTGGTCCAAAAAGTAGGGGGTATAATATATTCCCTCCCCAACCCTCCAGCAATGGTTTGCCCATTCTGATCAACTGAAATGAACCCTAAACCATCATTGTATTGGAAGAACATTGTTACAATGATTCTATTATGACTTGAGCCTTGCAGTCACCTTTGGATGAAGGTTAATAATTGTCATGTTTATGAAGACTAGTCATTATGTGTCGGTGCTTGCTCTATGGTCAGTGCATCACCAATGCTTGACAAATTTTTTTTTGATATCTGGTGCTCCACACACAGCTTCAACTGAAATGTATGTAAAATCAGCAATTCAGGCCAGATGAAATAATTTTAGTGTCAAGGCTTTTGTACAAAATGAACATAGCGCAAAGCCTTAACCACTTCACATCCTTATCACAAAATCCTAACCTCGCCTTTGCACAGTATTTTTTCCAAGAACTTTTCAGAACTTCCAATTTTTTTGAAGAACTGTCATAATGAAATCCTGATTGAATAAGTAAAGACAACCAGTTCCCATAAAATACGTGTGAATTGTTTGTTCTCTTTTGAGAAATTCTGTCTTGTAATGAATAGGCCCAAATCTTGGCCGTGAGCCACAGTAGATAATCAGCCAAGGCATTCTGGAATCTCTGACTTGCCTCCCATATGCCCAATACAATTACAAACCATGGTGGCAGCCCATGTATCTCTCGATCACAGTCCTCACTTGTACAAGGAAAGGATAAAGGTCTGGAATCAGGGATTACACAATAATCCCCAGTACCCTTATCCCTCATTGTACAGGGGGAAAGGAAGCATAGCACGATAGGTGCATGCCTGTGCACACTACACAAGGATTGTATGATGGCATGTATACATGTCAGCCGTTTCACTGACTGAAAGAGGACACTTCAACGTTGTTCCGTGCATTTTTTTAACATTAACCGTATTTTTACCCCGAAATATTTTGCATGTACACACATCAGATGTGAAGTAGTTAATGGCCTGGAATCATGGTCTGCTTGAGGGCCCTGGCACTTTCCTATTAGTTTGTTTGCAATATGAATGCCACTTATCTGGGTTATAGTTAATGGCGCGAGTCTATGGTCCGCTTTAGGGCCCTGGGAATTATTTTTTTTAAACATACGATGCTCTCTTGTGCAATCTAAGACATTTTTAAGAAGTGTTTTATGCATTATTTTTTAACCATTTTGAAATTTGGAATTTGCTTTATTTGATTTTCTTTCCTTATTTTTTTCAGTTGGCCAAAATACAGGGAGGGGAGCATGCCCACTGCTTACTACACGGAACCTGAGGTTCACAAAGACTTTTAAGAAAAGGGAAATATAAAGTGCGAAATACAAAGAAACTTTGACCGAATTTGGAACTTGGAACCTGACTAATACAAAAAATGTGGTGTTTGAAGCTTTGCATGGTGTTGAAAGTAAGAAGTAACTATAACTATAAATAGTAGTAAACTTGCGGGTACAAACCATGTGTAAAATTTCTTTTGGGAGGAATGTTGACGAGCAGAGTATACTGTTCAAAACGTCAAGACCAAACCTGCTCTTTTCAGAGCCAACATTCCTCCCAAAAGAGATTTTACACATGGTTGTACCCGCAAATTTACTACTTTTTATAGTTATAGTTACTTCTTAATACAAAGAACCTGACTTTCTTCACGGAACCTGAGGTTCACAAGGACTTTTTAGAAAAGGGAAATGGAAATATAAAGTGCGAAATACAAGAAAATCTTCCCTGGTAGATTTGTTATACATAACACTTTCCTATATAGGCTGGTGACAACATATGCAGTCCCAGAGATTGTTAGTATCAAAGTATTTGTATAGCGCTGCTAAAACAGCCCACTATACGACGACAAGGATTTACTTACTTTTGTTATCAGCCTCAGACATCTACATTGATGACGGGTAGATCGCGTGTGAGAATGGCACACCTTTTCATATATAAATCAACAAAATAAAACAACTTGTAATTTAGTCAAACATTTCGGGTATAAAAAAATTCTTTTTTTTAAACAAAAGCTTTTTGGATTTGCTTTTAAGGTAAATGTTGTGCGACCTCAACAACTTCTAAGATCCAAAACCAAAGTTTAAAGGCAGGGTATACTTTTGGTAATTGTCAAAGACAAGTATGTCACTTGATTTATCCCAACATATGCATAAAATAAAAAAACTGTGAAATTTTGAGCTTAATTGTTCATCGAAGTTCCAAGAAAATCATGAAAGAAAAAAACACCCTTGTTGCATAGATTTGTGTGTCTGAAGCCTTTCTCAGATTCAAATAATTTAGTGAGAAATTACCTTTTTCTCAAAAACTACATTACTTCAGAGGGAGTTGTTCCTCACAATGCTCCTTACCAAGTAAGGATTTATCTTATTGTTTGTCTGGAGTAATTACTAAAAGTATCCACTGACTAAGAAGCTGGTCAAAAAGTGAAAAGCTTTTCAAAAATCCTTTAATGGCATAAAGTCTCTCATTACTCAGAGTTGAGAGGTCATTCTTATGAGACTTTGGCATGTACACACCTCAATGTTTGGACAAGTTTGTTTTTTTCAGATGTCATACCTATAATGTCTAGCACTTATTCACCAAAGAGAAAGACTCACACGAAGTTTATTACCATAAGCTAGTAACTTTTGAAAACTATACAAATCGAAACTGGTTTCCAACTCAAACTTGGGAGCAACTTTCAACGTTAGTTTATGCATTACATTTGTACCTGTTTGACAGAGAAGGTATTTGGCATTCCAGGCTGATGCAGGTCTTTATTGCATCACCTTTGTTGATCGGTTGAACTTGTTGGAGTTGAAAACCTGGAATTTGAAAAGGAAGAAACAAGGTAAAGTGTTCTCTCTTTAAATAGTCATGGGTGGAAGTCAGGTATTTGTATGCCTTGTTATAGCTTGATGTCAACTCTGAAACATGGAGTAACACTGGAGTAACATATGTGTAACACTGCCTATCACTGTACATATGGTGATATTATCCTTGTGCTAATTAGTGTAATTATGAAACTATCGCGTTGTATCACTTGATACTTGGGGAAAATGTTGATGTCAATTGTAACATCCAAAATATGTAAAAATACTGATTTTCCAAAATATATGATTTTTAATAAATTTGCTGTTTGTGAAAACAGTTTTGATATTAATTTTTAATAAAATTGATATTCTTTATCCCCGATGCAAATTTAACATCTATTATAAGTTTTGATATTTTTCAAAATATTGTTAGGGTAGAGAAAGCAGCATATCTTAAGACCCCAAAAATCAATTGCTTAATTTGATTGCAACAACCAAAATAAGCCTGATATGATTATGTACAAAATCCCAGACAAAACAAGTGTTTATTTTGGAATGCCTTGCAACACAGTATTAATAGACACAATCGGCAACCGGAATCACATGACTCATAGTGGGTATACAATGTAAACAAACCAAGCAAGCGATGCACAGTGTGCATGGAAAAGCATGACTGCTTCCATGTGCTGCTGCCGAATGGTGGGAAGCAGTCATGCTTTTCCATGCACACTGCAGGCTGCTTGCTTGGTTTGTTTACATTGTATACCCACTATGAATCATGTGATTCCGGTCACCAATTGTGTCTATTTGCACCAAGTAAACTGTTTAAAAAACAACAAAATAGTTGTTGGAAATATTAAAGGAACATTACAGAATTGGTAAGAAAAAAAAATGTAAAATATTTTTTTTTATCACAGATTTACATAAAACTTACACGTAGTAGGAGACCAGCGTGTAGGTCCCATGACCAAATTCTGGAAACATTTTGAAAGTGCTATTTCAAAATGGGATAACATACGCTATACACATAATTGCATATGCAATGGTCGCATGCAATGATGTGTTATCCCATTTTGAAATTTCAAGGTTATGGCAACCACTTTTACTTTTAAAAGTTGCTTAGTTGAATTTGCCATGTCAGAAAACATTATTAGACACTAAAATCATCAGAATCGGATGTTGGTGAATTTGACTGCCAGTCAAAAGTGCGTTGCTTTCAACGTTTTTGACCATAGCGCCTTCATTTAAGGTCCGAGGTATAACAAACTATACATTTTTGGAATCCTCGTGACTAGACGAGTAATTTGATATGCAAATCGACACGATTGGAATATATTTGAAATTTGACCCCTGTATGACCTTTGTTGACCCCTCCCGGAAATGCCTGACATTTTTCAGGGGGGCAGCCCAAGTCAAAATTGTTTGGTAGTCATCAGGGAACACAAAAAAACTTTCAAACCTTTGTTTCCAGAATTTGGTCACGGGACCTACACGCTGGTCTCCTACTAACGGTCTAATGATGATGATAGTAGAAAACGTCCCTTGAAATATTTCTGTCTGAAATGCCATATTGGATGAGAAATTAATAAACTAATTTTTCGATTGGAGTTTATCGCTCAGTGAGCGTTTTATTCATTTGTTGAATCTATATGATTTCATGCAAATGTGTAATCGGTTTTTCACTATTTTCTCGTGACCCAGATGGCCGATCGACCTCAGACTTCTACAGGTTTGTCAGTTTATGTATATGGTTAATTACATATAATGCTTACACTGCAAGTAACTGTTTTGTTAGCAAAAACCAATTCTGTAATGTTTCTTTATGGTTTGTTAGTGTTATAGTCTGTGTATAGTGCTGCCAAAATAGCCCACTATACAATAACAAGAATTTACTTACTGTTTTTAATCAGCCTTAGATAACCATGCTGTTGACAAGTAAACACTGGGCTGATGATATGCACTTGAGGTCTCAGACACATTGTTGATAGGGTAGATCGCACTTGAGAATGGCATACCTGTCTGTATCAAAAACAAGTTTAAACAAATTTCAAACTCTTTTATTTGAAACAATGCCCATCAACATCGAAATTCAAAGATACAATGAAACCAATGTTTGATCAGCTAATCAAAATATAAAATCTTTAAAAAAGAACGTTCCTTGAAGTAAAGTCTCTAATTTATCAGAGACACAAGGTTAATTCTGAAGCAGTCATGTTTAAGAAATTATTTGCATGTACTATGAGATTTGTTTCCTTATGTCTAGCACTAAAGTAAAATAAATCAAAAGAGAATTTGACCCAATTACAACACCATAAGCAGTGTGGTTTCGGGTGAATTGTTTTCTTCTCTGTTTGACAGAGCAGGTATTTGTACCCGTTTGACAGAACAGGTATTTGTTGCCTTTACTTCAGTTTAGTCAGGGTTTAATTTTGACAACAATATTGTGCAAAAAGAATTTTGGGGTTGGTCTTTCAAAATCAAGCATATAGGTGGTTCTGACAAAACATTCTAAAAGTCTGGATCAAACTGGTTAACCCAACAAACATCACTGCTAAATTGTGATTGCTCCAAAATGATATTTTTATCAACAATGCTTTTTATAAAGTCATATTCATAAATACAATTTATCCATTCTGATTGGTCGAGAGGACATCACATGGCCATCTTTAAACAGATGATATAGACATGGCTAGAAGTGTTTAAACATACCTGTGGCTCGCAAGGTTACGCAGGCGCTAATTTACGAGAAACGCAATCAATACATACTGGTATTCAATCTAAAATATGTTGGTGTTAGTACGCCCGTGTATGCAGAGTTCCATGCATATCCTTCACAAAACAGGGCCCGAGGGCATGACAGGAATTGAAAGTTAACAGAAAAGTTGTACAGATTTTCCAACAATATTACGCTTTTTAAGAAAAAGGGCATTTATGAATGAGAATTTGGCTCGGTCCTTTATCACACTGCCACGACCCTGCCGGTTGTAAACGGCCGGTTAAGACCTCGTCTACTACTCTTATATTCCCTTATTAAATACAACTCATCTGCCATCATGGAGTACCCAAAGTGTTGTGGAATGTTGGTGTAATGCAAGTATAGTGCTGCAAAAAACAGCCCACTATACGATGACTACAACAGCCTTAAAGTGAAGCCCAGTGCACAAAGATTTACTTACTTTTGATCAGTCTTAGAAATTGATGGGGAGACACTTGGCTGATGATGTGCACTCTCAGGTCTCACCTTCCACTTTTACGAGAAGCTTTATTGTTGGTCAACTTTGACCAAGTTTGTTTCTGCAAACTGAGGTAATTCTATCAAGAGTAATGCCAGGTGGTATTACTTCATAAAATACTTTTATTTCACACTTTCAAAAGAAGAGTTTGACCCAAATTACAATGTATCTGACAGAATACCAATCTTTGAGAGTTGTACACATTAAACATGGCTTCCAACTTGCTGATATTTATGTCCAAACTTGGAGCAAATTTCTAGAAGGCCGTTACCTTTTTCAGAGAAAGTATCTGGCGTATGACACTGTGAGTAGCATGCATCACATGATTGGTTGAGCTTGTTGGAGATAAATCTCATTGCTTTAAAGATAAAAAGAATACAAAACTTTCAACAGATTGGCACGAAAACAGTGTCCTTATTTGTTGTTTTTCTCCTGCTGTTGTTTCTATGAGGGGGGTGGAGGGGGTGTCACATTTTGGAATCATGAACCCTCTCCCGATCTTCATGATGAAGCTAGTTACTGGTCTGGAATAATCTACACCAAAGGTGACTGTTGAGATTTCAAAATAGCTGTAGCATAGCAGGGGCGGATCCAGGATTTTTTAAACCGGGGAGCACAATGTTGCAACCAGGGTTTTGTATTAGAGGGTAAACAAAAAATGGGTGGGGTCCAGGGGCCTGCCTTACGGCCCCTTGTGGGGTCCAGGGGTAAAGCCCCAGTGGGAGTTCAGGGGGGCGAAGCCCCCTGATGCTCTGAGCTTTTTGAGGGGTGAAAAACCAAGCCTCCATGTGCCTATAAAACAGAAATAGACACACTCTTATTGGAAATCAGATCCATATAAATCCTCTAAATTTACTGGAAAATTGTCTGTAACATCGATAGTGGGGGTCCAGGGAGCGAATCCCCCGGAAGCTCTGAGCTTTTGGCTTTTGAGGTTGAGGGGTGAAAAATCAAGCCTCCATGCCTAAAACAGAGAAATTTGAAATTAGATCCATATAAATCTTCTAAGTTTACTGGAATCATTTCTGTAACATAGATGGTGGGGTCCAAGAGTGAGGCCCCGGTGGGGGTCCAGGGGCTCTGAGCTTTTTGGCATTTTGAGTAGTGAAAAATCAAGCCTCTGTGTGCCTGAAACTGAGAAATAGACACACTTTTTAAGCGCTTCTGATCCATACCAATCTTCTAACTTTACTGAAAGAAAATTTCAATCCCACAAAACTCGTGTTTATGGTCGCTGCTAAATCTGGTTTTATGCATATTCATTCATTCAAAAAATATAGTTCAAGTTAAGTGTAGTCTTTACACTTGAATGCCAGAACGACATGAAATTTATTTTATCCAGGACAAATTGGCTTGTAAGTTTTCAAACACTTATGTTATCGTGCAAATCTAAGCAATTACAAGTGACATATCATGAAAGAAACATTTTGGCAGAAAGAAACAAATCCGATAGGCATAGGATGAAAAAGAAATCCATCCTGCCGCTGGGGGAAAAGACACCACACACACTTGTGGCTAATTTTTAAGCAGGCAGATAGTAAAAAAAAACTTTAAAAAAAAACAATTTTGGTCTTTTTTCAAATTTTACCCGGGGGCACGGGCCCCCTGGCCCCCTGGCCCCCTGGCCCCCCCCCTCTGGATCCGCGCCTGCATAGTATACAATTGTTTACTGCTTTGAGTGCTATGGTTAAAACTATGGCTCCTGAGGTGACCTCTCCGGGGATTATCGAGGGAGTCGTAATTTTAACCAAAGCACAAGTAAAAGCAGTCGGTATTTGTTTTATAACACCCCATACATCTATTGTGCCGAGACTTTTAGGTACTAAGAAGCTGTTGTTGCTATGGGTCTAGTTCATTGTTTGCCATGGGAAAGTAGATTTGGTTGCTATGTAATAGTACATTGGTTGCTGCATGTATACATGTAGTGCATCTCATTTACGTGGCTTTCTAGTAAATATAAGACATGTCACATGACACGCTCTAAACCAAGCAAAAGGCAGTCTTTACTTGCAGTGTGCATGGGAAAAGCATGGCTGCTTTCTACCTTTCGATAGAAGCACTCGGAAGCAGTCATGCTTTTCCATGCACACTGCGAGCCGCTTGCTTGGTTTGTTTACATTGTATACCCACTATGAGTAATGTGATTCAGGATGCCGATTGTGTCTATTTGCACCAAGTAAAGACTGTTTTATAAACAACAAAATAGTTGTTGGAAATAATATGGTTTGAAAGTGTTATAGTTTGTGTATAGTGCTTCAAAAATAGCCCACTGTACAATTACAAGAATTGACTTACTGTTTTTAATAATCAGCCTTAGATATCCACGCTGTTGATGGGTAAACACTTGGCTGATGATATGCACTTGAGGTCTTAGGCACATTGGTGATGGGTAGATCGCATTTGAGAATGGCATACCTGTCTATATAAAAACAACAGAAAATAGAATTAGCTGTTGCAAACTGCTTACCAACCAAAAGGACCTGTAGTATAAATGCAAAAATTAGTTAGTGGCCTGACGTTTCAACCCTAGCAGAGTCTTTCTCGAAGGCTAAATGAAAACAAATTAAAAAATTGTTTTAGATCAAACTCTTTCCTTTGAAACAATATCCATTAATAACAAAATTCAAAGATACAACAACCAAAGTTAAATCAGCTTATCAAAATGTAAAATCTTTAAAAAAAAAAGACTATTGAGTAAAGTCTCTACTTTATCAGAGTCACAAGGTTCATTCTGATGAAGCAGTCATTTTTAAGAAATTATTTGCATGTACTGTGAGATCTGTTTCCACAGATTTGAAACCTAATATCTAGAACCCTTCCACCAATGTAAAAAAAAGAAGGAGGATTTGCCCCAGTTACAACACCATAAGCTAGTAAGATTGGAAAGCTATACAAATTAAAAATGGTTTCCAACTTGGGAGCAACTTTCAACTTTAGTTTATGAATGACATTTGTACCTGGTATTTAGCATACCATCCAGGCTGATGTAGGTTTTTAGGCATCACCTTTGTTGATTGGTTGAACTTGTTAAATTGGCATTCCTTGTGGAAAAAGGGAAAAGCATAATAATATTTTAAAAGGAAGGAACAAGGTCAGTGCAAACAATTGAAGTTGTAAATCAGGTACTTGTTATGCCTCAATTGAGGGTGTTTTGTGTCATAGCTCTGGAACATGGAGCAGGGTTCTGCCCACAGTGGTCGGTGTCGGAAAACCCGACCAGCACTCAGGATTCCCCAACCACCACTGGCAGAATTTTCTCTGTTTCTGACCACCACACATATTCAATTTTTTTAAATGACACTTGCAATTTCCTTTCAAAGGTTTTCAACGTAATATAAAATTGGGTATTTACCAGTAAAAATGGTATCCGAAGCCATGAATTTTGACTACTGCTTTGTTTCAGTCTATTTATATGATTCACAGTGTAACTGATCCATCACGCAATGGTTTCCAGGGGAACATTTTTCCACCACTAAAGAAATCCTGGGCAGAACCCTGATGGAGGTATGTGTAACCCTTGTCTCCCCCAAATGAGATGTAAAAACTGCACAAATGATGGCTCCAGATATTAAATAGTGTAGCATGCTCAATGCATGCACTTATGGTGTCACACTGTCCATTGTGCTCAGCACCAAGGTGAGTGCCAGATACTAGCATGCCAAAATTGGCAGCCTAGGGACTGTATGAGTCAAGCTGAACAAAGAGGGCTTCCGTGCAAGTTTTCTCAAAAAAAAGGACCTAAATCCCAGTGCCAAAGACCACCACATTCGTTGTCTTTACTTCAGTTTAGTCAGGGTTTAATTATGACAACAATATTCTGCAAAAAACATTTTGGGGTTGGTCTTCCAAAATCAATCATATGGATGGTATCAGAAAAATGTGACCGTCAATGTGTATCAACAATGCTTTTTATACAGTAACATTAATTTCCACTCATCTGCCATAATGAGTACCCAAGTGAAACAGCCCACTTTACGATGACTACAACAGCCTTCAAGCAAAGCCCAATGCACAAAGATTTACTTACTTTTGATCAGTCTTAGAAATTGATGGGGAGACACTTGGCTGATGATGTGCACTCTCAGGTCTCATCAGACACCTTGTTGTTGACCGGTAGATCTCATTGGATACTGGCAAGGCTTTCTATGGAAACAAATATAACAGGTTATTTTTCAAAAGGCAACAGTTTCCTGTAAATATCTTGACTCTAAATTTTTTTACCAGGTATAAAAAATGCCACATTCAAAAATGAGAACAATAAATGTGTAAGTAAATTTGATGGTATGTACAGAAACTTCCACTTTTATAAATTTTGCGAGAAGCTTTATTGTTGGTCAACGTTGACCAAGTTTTTTTCTTTGTACTAAATTAATTCTATCAAGAGTAATGCCAGGTTGTTCAACTTCATAAAATACTTTTATTTCACACTTTCAAAAGAAGAGTTTGACTAAAATTACAATGTATCTGACAGAACACCAATCTTTGAAAGTTGTACACATTAAACATGGCTTCCAACTTGCTGATATTTATGTCTAAACTTAGAGCAAAATTTCTAGATGTGGAGTTCAAACAGCCCTTACCTTTTACAGTGAAAGTTTCTGGCGTATGACACTGTGGGTAGCATGCATCACATGATTGGTTGAAGTTGTAGGAGATAAATCTCATTGCTTTAAAGATAAACAGAATACCAAACTTTCAAAAGATTGGCACAAAAACAGTGTCCTTATTTGTTGTTTTTCTCCTGTTGTTGTTTCTATGAGGGGGGTGGGAGGGGGCTCTCACATTTTGGAATCATGAACCCTCCCCTGATCATCATGATGAAGCTAGTTTAGGTCTGGAATAATCTACACCAAAGGTGACTGTTGAGATTTCAAAATAGCTGTAGCATATTATACAATTATTTACTGCTTTGGGTGCTATGGTTAAAACTATGGCTCCTGAGGTGACCTCTCCGGGGATTATCAAGGGAGTTGTAATTTTAACCAAAGCACAAGTAAAAGCAGTCGGTATTTGTTTTATAACACCCCATACATATATTGTGCCGAGACTTGTAGGTACTAAGAAGCTGCTGTTGCTATGGGTCTAGTTTATTGGTTGCCATGGGAAAGTAGATTTGGTTGCTATGTTATAGTACATTGGTTGCTGCATGTATAGTGCATCGCATTTACGCGGCTTTCTAGTAAATATAAGACATGTCACATGACGCGCTCTAAACCAAGCAAAAGGCAGTCTTAAAATTACTTGCACTGTGCATGGAAAAGCATGGCTGCTTTCTACATTTTTTTAGTTCAAACTCTTTCCTTTGAAACAATATCAAAAACAATATCAATATCATTAATAACAAAATTCAAAGATACAACAACCAAAGTTAAATCAGCTGATCAAAATGTAAAATCTAAAAAAAAAGATTATTGAGTAAAGTCTCTACTTTATCAGTCACAAGGTTCATTCTGATGAAGCAGTCATTTTTAAGAAATTATTTGCATGTACTGCGAGATCTGTTTCCACAGATTTGAAACCTAATATCTAGAACCCTTCCACCAAAGTAAAAAAAAAATATAATGAGAATTTGCCCCAGTTACAACACCATAAGCTAGTAAGATTGGAAAGCTATACAAATAAGAAATGCTTTCCAACTTGGGAGCAACTTTCAACTTTAGTTTATGAATGACATTTGTACCTGTTTGACAGAGCAGGTATTTAGCATACATCCAGGCTGATGTAGGTTTTTAGGCATCACCTTTGTTGATTGGTTGAACTTGTTGAATTGGCATTCCTTGTGGAAAAAGGGAAAAGCATGATAATATTTTAAAAGGAAGGAACAAGGTTAATGCAAACAACTGAAGTTGTAAATCAGGTACTTGTTATGCCTCAATTGAGGGTGTTTTGTGTCTTAGCTCTGAAACGTGGAGGTATGTGTAACCCTTGTCTCCCCCAAATGAGACATAAAAAATGCACAAATGATGGTTCCAGATATTAAATAGTGTAGCATGCTCAATGCATGCACTTATGGTGTCACACTGTCCATTGTGCTCAGCACCAAGGTGAGTGCCAGATACTAGCATGCCAAAATTGGCAGCCTAGGGACTGCATGAGTCAAGCTGAACAAAGAGGGCTTCCGTGCAAGTTTTCTCGAAAAAAGGACCTAAATCCCAGTGCCAAAGACCACCACGTTCGTTGTCTTTACTTCAGTTTAGTCAGGGTTTAATTATGACAACAATATTCTGCAAAAAACATTTTGGGGTTGGTCTTCCAAAATCAATCATATGGATGGTATCAGAAAAATGTGACCGTCAATGTGTATCAACAATGCTTTTTATATAGTCACATTAATTTCCACTCATCTGCCATTATGAGTACCCAAGTGAAACAGCCCACTATACGATGAATACAACAGCATTCAAGCGAAGCCCAATGCACAAAGATTTACTTACTTTTGATCAGTCTTAAAAATTGATGGGGAGACACTTGGCTGATGATGTGCACTCTCAGATCTCATCAGACACCTAGTTGTTGACCGGTAGATCTCATTGGATACTGGCAAGGCTTTCTATGGAAACAAATATAACAGTTTTTTTTTCAAAAGGCAACAGTTTCCTGTAAATATCTTGACTCATGTTTTTTTTACCAGGTATACAAAATGCCACATTGCAAAAATGAGAACAATAAATTTGTAAGTAAATTTTATGGTATGTACAGAAATTTCCACTTTTATAAATTTTGCGAAAAGCTTTATTGTTGGTCAACTTTGACCATGTTTGTTTCTGCAAACTGAGGTAATTCTATCAAGAGTAATGCCAGGTGGTATTACTTCATAAAATACTTTTATTTCACACTTTCAAAAGAAGAGTTTGACCCAAATTACAATGTATCTGACAGAATACCAATCTTTGAAAGTTGTACACATTAAACATGGCTTCCAACTTGCTGATATTTATGTCCAAACTTGGAGCAAATTTCTAGACAGCTCTTACCTTTTTCAGAGAAAGTATCTGGCGTATATGACACTGTGGGTAGCATGCATCACATGATTGGTTGAACTTGTTGAAGATAAATCTCATTGCTTTAAAGATAAAAAGAATACAAAACTTCAAAAGATTGGCACGAAAACAGTGTCCTTATTTGTTGTTTTTCTCCTGTTGTTGTTTCTATGAGGGGGGTGGGAGGGGGCTCTCACATTTTGGAATCATGAACCCTCCCCTGATCATCATGATGAAGCTAGTTTAGGTCTGGAATAATCTACACCAAAGGTGACTGTTGAGATTTCAAAATAGCTGTAGCATAGCAAGGGCGGATCCAGGATTTTTTAAACCGGAGGAGGGGCACAATGTTGCAACCAGGATTTTGTATTAGAGGGTAAACAAAAAATGGGTGGGGTCAAGGGGTCGGCCTTACGGCCCCTTTTGGGGTCCAGGGGTGAAGCCCTGGTGGGAGTTCAGGGAGGTGAAGCCCCCTGATAATCTGAGCTTTTTCAGGGGTGAAAAACCAAGCCTCCATGTGCCTATAAAACAGAAATAGACACACTCTTATTGGAAATCAGATCCATACAAATCCTCTAAATTTACTGGAAAATTGTCTGTAACATCGATAGTGGGGGTCCAGGGAGCGAATCCCCCGGAAGCTCTGGGCTTTTGGCTTTTGAGGGGGGAAAAATCAAGCCTCCATGCCTAAAACAGAGAAATTTGAATCTAGATCCATATAAATATTCTAAGTTTACTGGAAAAATGTCTGAAACATCGATGGTGGGGTCCAGGGGTGAGGCCGGGTGGGGGGGGAGGGGGCCAGGGGGGCGAAGTTTGGCATTTTGAGGTGTGAAAAACCAAGCCTCCAAGTGCCTAAAACAGAAAAAACACGCTTATTGAAAATCAGATCCATATAAATATTCTAAGTTTACTGGAAAAATGTCTGTAACATCGATGGTGGGGTCCAGGGGTGAGGCCCCGGTGGGGGTCCAGGGGCTATGAGCTTTTTGGCATTTTGAGTGGTGAAAAATCAAGCCTCTGTGTGCCTGAAACTGAGAAATGACACACTTTTTAAGCGCTTCTGATCCATACCAATCTTCTAACTTTACTCAAAGAAAATTTCAATCCCACAAATCTCGTGTTTAGATATGGTCGCTGCTAAATCTGGTTTTATGCATATTCATTCATTCAAAAAATATAGTTCAAGTTAAGTGTAGTCTTTACACTTGAATGCCAGAACGACATGAAATGTATTTTATCCAGGACAAATTGGCACGTAAGTTTTCAAACACTTATGTTATCGTGCAAATCTAAGCAATTACAAGTGACATATCATGAAAGATTCATTTTGGCAGAAAGAAACAAATCCGATAGGCATAGGATGATAAAGAAATCCATCCTGCCGCTGGGGGAAAAGACACCACACACACTTGTGGCTAATTTTTAAGCAGGCAGATAGTAAAAAAAAACTTTAAAAAAACATTTTTTTTTTTCTTCAAATTTTACCCAGGGGAACGGGCCCCCTGGGCCCCCCCCCCTGAATCCGTGCCTGCATAGTATACAATTATTGACTACTTTGGGTGCTATGGTTAAAACTATGGCTCCTGAGGTGACCTCTCCGGGGATTATCAAGGGAGTCGTAATTTTAACCAAAGCACAAGTAAAAGCAGTTGGTATTTGTTTTATAACACCCCATACATCTATTGTGCCGAGACTTGTAGGTACTAAGAAGCTGCTGTTGCTATGGGTCTAGTTCATTGGTTGCCATGGAAAAGTAGATTTGGTTGCTATGTTATAGCACATTGGTTGCTGCATGTATAGTGCATCGCGTTTACGCGGCTTTCTAGGAAATATAAGACATGTCACATGACGCGCTCTAAACCAAGCAAAAGGCAGTCTTTACTTGCACTGTGCATGGAAAAGCATGGCTGCTTTCTACCTTTCGATAGAAGCACTTGGAAGCAGTCATGCTTTTCCATGCACACTGCAAGCCGCTTGCTTGGTTTGTTTACATTGTATACCCACTATGAGTAATGTGATTCAGGATGCCGATTGTGTCTATTTGCACCAAGTAAAGACTGTTTTAAAAACAACAAAATAGTTGTTGGAAATAATATGGTTTGAAAGTGTTATAGTTTGTGTATAGTGCTTCAAAAATAGCCCACTGTACAATGACAAGAATTTACTTACTGTTTTTAATAATCAGCCTTAGATATCCACGCTGTTGATGGGTAAACACTGGGCTGATTATATGCACTTGAAGTCTCAGACACATTGGTGATGGGTAGATCGCATTTGAGAATGGCTTACCTGTCTATATAATAACAAGAGAAAATAGAATTAGCTGTTGCAAACTGCTTACCAACCAAAAGGACCTGTAGTATAATTGCAAAAAATTTGTTAGTGGCCTGACGTTTCGACCCTAGCAGAGTCTTTCTCGAAGGCTAAATGAAAACAAATTAAAAATTTTTTTTAGATCAAACTCTTTCCTTTGAAACAATATCCATTAATAACGAAATTCAAAGATACAACAACCAAAGTTTAATCAGCTGATCAAAATGTAAAATCTAAAAAAAAAAGATTATTGAGTAAAGTCTCTACTTTATCAGAGTCACAAGGTTCATTCTGATGAAGCAGTCATTTTTAGGAAATTATGTGCATGTACCAGGCCTCGAATTTGACACTGGACCGCAGGCCCCAGGCCAGTGATTTTTTTGCAAGTCCAGCGTTTTTGTGTTTTCAATTCAATAACAATTCATGTACCACACTCTATAATATCTTGAAGAGAAACAAATTATGTTCCAAATGTTGACTTTGAGTAATGATTTGAAATATACTTATACCCTTAAAGACAAAGTGAGGTTAAAGGCCCTGTACACTATTGGTAAGATCGAAAAACACAATGTTCACAGATTCACACATAACTTACATGATTTAAAGTAAGTAATGGTAGAAAGGGTTCCTTAAAATATTTCTGCCTAAAATGCTATCGTTTCTGAGAAATGAGTAAAACAATAGTAATTATCGCGCGCGATAATTTGAAAAAACTAAAAACACATAAGATCTCTTTTCACTATTTTCTCGTGACCTCGATGACCAATTGAGCTCAAACTTTCACAGGTTTGTTTGTTCATGCATATGTTTAATCACACAGAATGTGGACATTGATTTTGAGCTGTTACCAAAAGTGTACAATACCTTTAAATCTTCTCTCATACAGTATGTCTTAGTGCTTGTTCAATTAAATGCAAGTTAAACTGTGCAAGGAAGTCTTTTCTTAGTTTGAATCTGGTCTTGTAAAATTATTTCTGGTCCAGTAAACATTTTGAGATACAAGTCATGTGGTCTTGTGGATTTTTCCCCCAAATTCGAGCCCTGTGTATTGCGAGATCTGTTTCCACAGATTATAATATATAAGATAATATTGTAAAGGAAGGAACAAGGTTAGTGCAAATAATTGAAGTTGTAAATCAGGTACTTGTTATGCCTCAATTGAGGGTGCTTTTTATATAGTCACATTAATTTCCACTCATCTGCCATTATGAGTACCCAAGTGAAACATCCCACTATACAATGAATACAACAGCCTTCAAGAGAAGCCCAATGCACAAAGATTTACTTACTTTTGATCAGTCTTAGAAATTGATGGGGAGACACTTGGCTTGTTGTTGATCTGTAAATCTCATTGGATACTGGCACAGCTTTCTATGGAAACAAAACAATAATAGGTTATTTTTTTAAAAGGCAACAGATTCCTGTAAATATCTTGACTCATGTTTTTTTTACCAGGTATAAAAAATGCAACAATGTAAATATGCAATAAATGTTAAAGTAAATTTGATGGTATGTACAGAAACTTCAATTTTTATAAATTTTGCAAAAAGCTTTATTGTTGGTCAACTATGACCAAGTTTGTTTCTTAAAGGCACCTGGCAGTGGTATTTTGAAAGAAAAAAGTTTTTGTCATTAATATATGTATTTTGTTGAGTGGAATGTGAATAAACAGTTAACTAAGGTTTTTAAAAATTAGTTTTTATTTTAATTACAAATTTAAGAGTAGGCCCCCCCTTTACCTTGACACATGGTGGCGCTGTTCTTGACGTCAATCAAGGCACGATATTTGAAGGAAAAAAATGTTGTGCGTATGCGGACGTCACCCACATCACAGTATACATGTACTAGCTAGCGTATACTAGCTGGCACATCGCGCCGAAAACGACGTCGTTAGTCTGACTTTCGCGACCCACAACCGCTTATACTTAGGATCTGCAGGAAACAAATGCAGACTGACCCCATCATTAGTTGTTCAGCTGCATACAGCAGCAATACACCTGGTCGGCATGGCCGGAAAATGCAAGAAAAAAAACCTTTTTCGAAGATCACTACTGGGACCTACTTGCACGTGTGTTTACAACGTAAACGCAAGCAAATTCGAGGGGGGTCGATGTTCGATCGAGGTGAAGTCTGCCTTCATTGACGTCACAAAAGGGGATGGGCGGAGTCACCCCCGAACGACTTTATCTATTTTTTTAACATATAAATCCTCACAAACAATTACTCAATTGTTTTATTGTTAATATACATAAACTCTTATGTTTAAAAAAAAAAAAATTCTATTTCCAGGTGACTTTAATGCATTATACCAGGTTGCATAACTTCTCAGAATCAGGGTTCTGCCCAGGATGTCTTTAGTGGTGGAAAAATGTTTCCCTGGAAACCATTGTGAGATGGTTCAGTTACAAGGTAGATGGTATAAATACGACTCAAATCAAAGAAGTAGTTTAGATGGTTGTTGTAAAAAAAAAAATCATCAAAATGTCAAGTAATTAAAGAAAAATGTGAAGAAAAAAAAACGCGGTCAAGGGTCAGCGCATACGCTTTTCCAGCCGTTGCAACTGTCAAGTTTACGTGACATTGTGACATCGGTGCTCTGTTGATGTATTAAGTATAACAATGGCGTGGCACGAGGATCCAGTCTTCATATCCATCAAGCACAAATTCACGCGTAATTAAAAAACCGACATTATAAACACAGTCTGATCCACATCATGTATTATGTGGACATCGTGCAGCTATTCGTCGTCGTCCCGCCGCGTGTGTAAGCGCAGGCATCACGTAATGTGTCAATATAGATAGGGGATAATAGCTAGGGCTACAGACTAAAACCCTCGTTAAACAAAACGTAGTTAATGGTTTGGATCCCTACCCCTCCACAGGCTCCGAGTTCATGCCCCGTGGTTTGTCTCTCTGGCCCCACGAGTTGCGGCACCGGCTGTACGGGATATGTCCCCCAAGGTTTACCCGCTAGCTCCCCATGCTGATGCGCCGAAAAACAGACTTCTGTAGCACGGACTTTCTGAATGCGAATTTTACGTTCGATTTTTCATCATTATTTACAACTTGTATCCATAAACTGAAAACATAGTCTTTTTTGTCAAATACTCATGAACAATTGTTTTGAAAAAATACTTAAATTTGGTTAAGTAATAACAGTTTGGAAGTAAAACTAACTCTGCAGATCACGTGACTTTTCGGAACCAAATCACGTGACCTTCGTTTTTTGAAAAATGCTCGAAAACGGCCAAATTTGATTCTTCTCCATTCCAGGAAGACCTTTGGAATAATGTTTTAATCTATTTTGTAGCCCAAATAGCCCAACGAAACTGGTGTGTCCCTTTAAAAGCTAATTCATAAATACCTCCGAGAGTTTATCCATTCTGATTGGTGGAGAGCGTGTCACGTGGCCGGTTTTAAACGGATGATAATGCACGGCTATAAATGTTTAAACCCACCTGTGGCGCGTAATTTACGCAAAACGCATAGTATTCAATCTAAAAACATGTTAGTGTTATGACACGCGCGTACGCACAGCTGTTGAGCGTGGCATGTATATCCTTTGCGAAACAGGACTCGAGGACGTGACGACAGGAAATGAAAGTTAACAGAAAAGTGGAGATTTTCCAACAATATTACGCTTTTTAACAAAAAGGGCATTTATGAATGGGAATAAAGAGTAGTGACTCGGTCTTAACTTAAAACCTTGCAGGGCACACGGCCACGACCCTGCCGGTTTTAAACGGCCAGTTAAGACCTCGTCGCTACCCTTTTATTCCCTTAATTAAAAGGAGACTTTGACCTAAATTACAATGCATCTGTACATAATGCCAATCTTTAAAAGTTGTACACATTAAACATGGCTTGCAACTTGCTGATATTTATGTCCAAACTTAGAGCAAATTTCTAGATGTGGAGTTCAAACAGCCCTTACCTTTTTCAGAGAAAGTATCTGGCGTATGACACTGCGGGTAGCATGCATCACATGATTGGTTGAAGTTGTTGGAGATAAATCTCATTGCTTTAAAGATAAACAGAAAACAAAACTTTCAAAAGATTGGCACGAAAACAGTGTCCTTATTTGATGCTTTTCTTCTGCTGTCGTTT
Source organism: Pycnopodia helianthoides (assembly GCA_032158295.1). Taxonomy (NCBI): domain Eukaryota; kingdom Metazoa; phylum Echinodermata; class Asteroidea; order Forcipulatida; family Asteriidae; genus Pycnopodia; species Pycnopodia helianthoides. The sequence continues at coordinate 21,144,040 of CM063252.1, read as the reverse complement.
CTTTGGGGGGGGGGTGTTACATTTTGGAATCATGAGCCCTCATGATGAAGCTAGTTACTTGTCTGGAATAACCTGGAATACAAAACTTTCAAAAGATTGGCTCGAAAATAGTGTCCTATTTTGTTGTTTTTCTCCTGCTGTTGTTTCTATGAGGGGGGGAGGGGGGTCTCACATTTTGGAATCATGAACCCTCCCCTGATCATGATGATGCAGCTAGTTACTGGTCTGGAATAATCTACACTTAAGATGACAGTTTAGATTCCAAAATAGCTGTAGCATAGTATAAAATTATTGAGTGCTTTGGGTGTTGGTTAAAACTATGGTTCCCGAGGTGATCCTCGGTGCTTAAAGTAGACCGCTCTGGGGATTATTGAGGGAGTTGTAATTTTAACATTTAGCACAAGTAGTAGCAATCAGTATTTGTTTTATAATACCCCATACATATATTGTGTCTAGACTTCTAGGTACTAAGAAGCTGCTGTTGCTATGGGTAAAGTACATTGGTTGCAATGTGAAAGTACATGGGTTGCCATGACAAAGTACATTGGTTGCCATGGGAAAGTACATGGGTTGCCATGAGAAAGTACATTGGTTGCCATGACAAAGTACATTGGTTGCCATGAGAAAGTACATGGGTTGCCATGAGAAGTACATTGGTTGCCATGGGAAAGTACATGGGTTGCCATGAGAAAGTACATGGGTTGCCATGACAAAGTACATTGGTTGCCATGACAAAGTACATTGGTTGCCATGAGAAAGTACATGGGTTGCCATGAGAAGTACATTGGTTGCCATGGGAAAGTACATGGGTTGCCATGAGAAAGTACATGGGTTGCCATGAGAAAGTACATGGGTTGCCATGTGAAAGTACATGGGTTGCCATGTGAAAGTACATGGGTTGCCATGTGAAAGTACATGGGTTGCCATGGGAAAGTACATGGGTTGCCATGGGAAAGTATATTGGTTGCCATGTTTTGGTACATTGATTGCTCGGTGTATAGTGCGTCACGTTTACGCAGCTTTCTAGTAAAAAAAAGACATTTCACATGACGCGCTCTAAACCAATCAAAAGGCAGGATCTTCGAAGGGTTGTTATAATAGACAATACAATTTTTTTACAGCCATCAGAATGTTTGCTTTTATATAAGTCATAATTAGCCTGGATGCCAGCATGGAGTCCCAGTCATAATCTGATTTTAGTGCGATACATGTACAGTGCTGCAAAAAAGCCTACTGTACTTCATCCCGCTAAATGAGGTCGAAAAATGCACAAATGAAGGTCCCCCAGATTGTAGCTTATCCCCCCACAGTGCTAAAATAAGGGGGTATGTGCCCCCCCCCCACGAAAAAAAAAATAAATAAAATTGATGTCCACCCCTAAATTGAGATCTGCCCCCACCTCTTGGGTGCCCCCCCCCCCCATTTTAAATAAGGTCCCAATCTCATAGACCTGCTTAAGCAGAAAATATTTCTTAACAACTGTCTGTTAAGCAGAATATGGTAGTTTAGCTGGTAACCTTATTCTGCTATAAAGCATAATTTTTTGTGCTTAGCTACTTTTTGTGCTTAAAGGAACGTTACAGAATTGGTTTTTGCTAACAAATCAGTTGCTGGCAGTTTAAGCACTTTATGTAATCCACCAATACATAAACTGACAAACCTGTAGAAGTTTGAGATCGATCGGCCATCTGGGTCCAAGAAAATAGTGGAAAACCGATTACACATTTGCATGAAATCATATAGATGCAACAAATGAATAAAACGTTCACTGAGCGATAAACTCCAATCGGAAAATTAGTTTATTCATTTCTCATCAAATATGGCATTTCAGACAGAAATATTTCAAGGGATGTTTTCTACTATCATCATCAGTAGACCGTGTAAGTTTTATGTAAATCTGTGATCAAAAAAGTATATTAACAAGTTTTTTCTTACCAATTCTGTAATGTTCCTTTAAGCGGCTCTATGAAATTGGACCCTGGACTTAAAATCTGGAAATCAAAATCTGGAGAGTAAAATGTTACACTTATCAGCTTTAATGTGATAATTTCATTGTTTTTAAAACTATTTTTCCATTTACACGCAGACAATGCATTTGTTTTTACACTCATGTCAGATTATTTTAAGAAAAAAGAACAGTACCAAATACACCAGATGGTGGAGTGTACTCTAATGGAAGAAGACCACAAACGAAAACTTGGCCTGAAGTGCCCCTAGAAAAAGGATGCACCCTCTTGTGCCCCTTAAAATTTTACCCTAGAATACCTAGTTTCGGCTCTGGCTGCTCAGCACCGAGTTGGCAACAAGTAATTTTTTGCAAGTCCAAGTCAAGTCACAAGTCAGACATATGATCCAGTCACAAGTCAAGTCACAAGACATTTGGTCACAAGTCAAGTTACAGGTCATTTATTTGGTCACAAGTCAAGTTACAAGTCATTTATTTGGTCGCAAGTCATGTCAAGTCATAAGTCAATGCTGAAAGTTACAAGTCAAGTCAAAAGTTTAAAAAAGTAAACTTGAGTCCGACACAAGTCAACAACTCTGCTGAAAGGAGGTGTGTAAAGTTATTGTGGGTTCATCTCTAGTTAACAATGGAAGCCTTGCCCTCCCCAAGCCCCCAAATGAGGTTGAAAAAATACACATTATGAAAGATGCCCCAAATTATATATTTTCCCCCTCTTGCTCCAAGAAATTAAAATGTTAACTACGAGGGATGTTTAGGACAAACTCTTTAATGTACATTCAAAGATAGTTCTGTAAACAGTTTTAAAGAACAATGACGTTAAAACTTACAATTACATCTGTCTATGAAGAATGAAATTCGTTTCCCATGCTAGACTGAATGGCTAACTTGTTGAGGAGCGAAATGGCATGCCCTGCTGTTCTACGTTTACAAAGAAACTCCCCCCCCCTACAAAATGTGGCATAAAATAGGCCATGTATTTCACAAAAAAGGTGTCTGAATTACACGCTAATGCGGTTGTTCCGTATATTAAGGAAATTGAACATAGCAAAAGTGCAACGTTGTACATTAAATGTCGTCTGCGCACATTCACACGTGGTAATTTCATTCTTTCTGAATTTACCGCCCTGTGCTGGAAAACAAACTTGAATTTTCTTCTAATTTTACAAGTGAATATCATACTTTGAAAAAATATTTTGAACAAAAACTCTTTCAACTCACCATGCATCCTTTTGGGAGTAAGTTTGACGCCGGAATTGCGGTAAAAATCGTGAATTTCTGAGACGAAGACACGAAGACATTTTGAAGTCGTCCATTGCTTCTTCAGTGTATCGCTTGCACGCGGCACGGCCGAGCGGGCGGCCGGCAGCAGCCCGCACGTCTTGTGGTCACGCTCACTGGGCTAATTTGCATAACACGTGAGAGCTCTATGTCCTTATTGGTCGAAAAAACGAAACCAAAATTTTTGGAGGAAGATTAATTAAACTCGGAGGGGTGGCTACAGGTTTGTTAACACACCACAATTCGTTTATTATTCGTTTATTCAATATTTAATTTGGCATTTATGAATCTATAGCAGAGAAAAACTTTGATAATCACACAGGGGGCCTTATGGTAACTTTTTAATGAAATTATGGGGGTGTGTGGTGTTTTGATATCAACCCAGTAAACTAAAGGACAACACACGCAATGGAACAGTCTAATGACTTTTTATCAAAGGTAGTGAGAACTTACTAATCAACATCATGGGTGCTATAATGTACACTGATTATTATGCACGAAGACATAACACAACGCTTATCAATAGGGCCAGGTAGGGAGAATTTAAAAGTTAATCAAACGAAACTGATTGGAGCATTTGGAAACTGAAAGATTGTAGCGCATGCGCAAAACATCGGAGAGCCACCTGGCGGCCCTTTCGAAACCACTGATTTCGGCCTGTTTTTAGGCTCTTTGCAATGTTCAAAGGCACGGAGCCTATACAAGAGTCTGTATCTAATGTATTCGATTCGATAAGACTCCGTGGCCGGCTAAGAATCGACAGTAAAAACGCATTGTTTGTTATTGTTTGTTTGTGTGATGGGTAATGGGGGGTTTGTTCGCTTACGGTATACTTTTTCATTTGGCCTTCCTATCTGAATCACTGGTATAGCAGGGCCCAATTTCATAGAGCTGCTTAAGCACAAAAAGTAGCTAAGCACATCAAATTTATGCTTACCAGAATAAGGTTACCAGCCAAACTACCATACCACATTTCTGCTTAGTAGGCAATTGTTGAGCAATATTGTCTGCTTAAGCAGCTCTATGAAATTGGGCCCAGGTTGGTGGCCTAAATTTGTGAGGCCCAAACAAAAGCAAAATAAATCACTAGTGTAGCCTAGTATTACCAAATCGAGGCATAAAGAGATGTTGATATTGAGCAGAACTTTCTTTGCGGGTTTTCATTCAACAACTAAAAGTTATCCTGATATTTTTCTTGATAAGAGTTGAAACTTATACCACTTTTGTTCTAAAAAACGCAAAATTCTGGACTTGTGTCACTTGTAATTAAAATTTCAACAATAAATCACAAGGGAAACTGACTGGGTAAATTTTAAAATAATTTTGGGCCTGAACAAAGAAGAGCCGGACTTGAACGTGCGACCTCCGGATGTGCCGGCGCTCTACCAACTGAGCCATCTAGCCCTATGTTGGCGGTCTCCCTATTGTGACCGGAGGTCGCAGGTTCAAGTCCGGCTCTAGCAATTTTGTCTTTGTTCAACCCTGAACAGTTAAACATTTTGCGATTCCAATAACTACTTCTGCATCCTCCTCTTTGAAATGGACATATTATTTTCTACAAAAACATAGAAATGCATCTCCATTGTATAACCTTTGTAGACTGTTTTGACTGCATGATGTACATGCCCAAACTGAGGCTGCGCGTGCCATAAGCTGGCCCCGTTTATGCAGGAGCTATAAGTAAACGTGCTAATAAAAAGGTACCCGTCAAAGTTCGACTTGTGGGTCGAAGGGGCACGTAGTATTCCTGGCATGTCCCGTAACGAACTTTAGCATTCCACGTCCAAGATTAATTGTGATAATCTACTATAATTAGTTTCCCGCACAATACACTGTACTATTTCCATACCGGCTTTGACCTTGATCTCAGTTAACAAAGGATAACAGATAAACGTAAATCCCATAAGGGCCATTTTACTGACAAATATAGACATTTGTATAGACCTTCCATAAATAGAATCTAAAACTTACCAGCTTAACACAAATCTATTTACAGATCACTTGGATCTATGGCTCATAGTCATATGAGAACTTCTTCGACGTTGATTTCTGTGGGACAGGCCTAAATATTTTTTCAACATAACACTAACAGGCTTCTTCAAAATTATCGAGCTTTTGTTTGCTGTTGTCTTAATTCTCCATATCCTCGTATGATTTGCTTTTAAATATACAAATAATAAAATGATACGGCTGCCAAATGGACAAGCTAAACAGAATAAACAAAGGCTTTTGATTTTTTTTTTAGCCGCAATAGTTTGTTAGGTCAAATTCCTGCTAGCCTTTATCATTAGTATAAATTCCAAAGATCACAGGGGAGGAAACCATTCACGACAAAGACTCCAGTTAGAGAACATTAGAAAACTGCATACAATTTACACCTACTGCAACACTCTACTGTAAAGAAATCTAAACTTCGGGGACAATTCTTCTTGGGGATTCATCATGGAAGCAGCAAGGCAAGCGATCCTGCCTGAATACATCCAGAGCCAGCATGTTGTAACAGCGGTCATAGCATGTCTGGTATGTTTCCTCATCTACGTTCTGAAGCCGAAGAATCTCCCACCCGGCCCCATGGGCTGGCCTCTCGTCGGCTACCTCCCCGGCCTCTTCCCGGACCCTCTGGTTTCCTTTTGCAATCTCGCTGATAAATATGGGAAGATCTTGAGCATTCGTATGGGGCCGCAGCTCGTAGTGATGCTGAGTGACTACGAGACATTGAGAAGCGCTTATGTGAGCAGGGGCTGATGAATTCTCAGATAATATGATCATGTCTTGGGTACTGGAGAGTAAACGAGATGTAGGTAAGATATCGTCGAGGACTTATATACAATGCCATGCTAATATTCAACATATCAAAACAGTTCAACCAAGCTACATATCTTCAAGTATACTCTCCACATTTGAATAATATTGTTGGTCTTCAATTGAATTGGTAGGCCTATAGCATCAACACAAAAATGACAAATATTATTTATGTTATACCAAAACACCGATGTGTGTTAACGATTGCATACTCACTAATTTTTCCTTGAACAAAAGTCCACAGGCATATTACTCAGGTGGGATTCAAACCCGCGACCTTTGCCATTCCAGAGCAAGTCTCTGCATGTATATATTAGGATAATATGTTTCTTTATCCCTGGTGCAAATTTAACATCTATTACAAATTTACAAAAGTATGAAAACATTTTGAGTACTTTTGCTTGACTCAATTAATGAACAAAATTTATTGAGACCTTATAATACATTATTAAACTGTAAAGTTAATGATCGTTCTGCTTTGATACCAGGCAGTCTTTTTCTGGGAGAACGGAGAGAAATGGAGACAGCGCAGGCGATTTTCATTGAAAACGCTTCGAGGTTTCGGTTTCGGTAAGAGGAGCTTAGAATCTCGCATCCAGGAAGAAGGACGATTCTTCTGCCAGGAGCTGGCAAGTCTCAACGGTCAACCTGTCATTCTTAACAGCCTGCTCTTCAATGCTTCATCTAACATCATCAGCACAATCACATACGGGACGAGATACGACTACCACGATCAAAGCTTCGAGGAGCAGCTCAACATCATGATGGAGATAATCGAAGGAGTCAGGCTGTTAGAGCCAGCTAATATTATCCCGCCACTATGGCATTCCAGATGGTATAAGAGACGACGGGGTATGTTCCAGGCGCACGAGGACTTCATCAAGGCACATTTGGAGCGCCATAAGGCCACACTGGATCGAACAAACCTCAGGGACATGATGGATGCTTATCTCGTTGAGATGGAGAGACGCCAGGAAACCAACGATCCAATACAGCATTCTGAGTTAGGAATTGTGCACAGTATATCCGACTTGTTTGGAGCAGGGACTGGTACCTTGTCTAATACCACACTGTGGATCATTGTGTATTTGATAAGATACCCCGAGATACAGAAAAAGGTAAAGTCAAATAAGTCATAACAATTTGCCACCATTATGAAAAAAACAAAGCAAATGTAAAACAGAATCATTTGTAAATAAACATCAACAATCCTAGTAATACTCTTACTGAAAACTTAAGACAAAATCAAATCTTTTCATGAAAACAAAATTCAATATTTCTTGAGTTCCCTCGAGAAGAATCAACGTTGAAGATGTCCATTCCCGATTTAATTATTTGAGTTTGAAAAGACCTTCGATTTCACTTCACTATTGTTTCCAAACTATTTTAATTTATACATATTTTTTTACGAGCCCTCTTCTTCCTAATGAGTTTTATACACACAAGGTTTTAAAAAAGAAAAGAAAAAAAAACCCTCAAATTGTCAATGTTTATGTTTTGTTGACATAGATATTGGATGAGATAGATAACGTGGTGGGCGCAAATGGCATGGTATCCACCACACACAGAGAAGAAATGCCTTACACGTGTGCCTTCTTAATGGAAGTGCAGAGACTGCGCCCTCTAGCGGCAATTATCTTCAGACACCTGCAGCAGTCTGGAGTGAAACTGTGCGGTTATAACATTCCAAAGGGTAATTGATTGAACTTTGGATAAAGGTTCACAGAACAAAATAGGAATACAACGATATTACTTGTATATAAAGACCTACTTATCTATTGTTTACAATAAGATTTCCCTTGTCTGTTTCTCAAAGAATATATATAAAGGTAATACTTTTAGAAAACAAAATATTCTTAACTTAAAAAATAACAATTGTGTTAAATCAAACAACTATTATTCAGTACACGTCCTAAACAAATAAAACATTCAACTAATTTTTTTAAATTTTTCCTTTCCTGCTGGGAAATTAATCTGACAGCAACCTTCCTTTTTTGTGCTGACAGAATGCCAAACACTTGTCTTAATTTTCTTATTTTTTTGTTGCTTTTCGTTTTGTGTGTGTAGGTACTCCAGTATTTGGCAATGTTTTCTACATTCATAATAATCCCAAAGTATTTGACAATCCCACTGAGTGCAGGCCAGAGCGATTCCTTTCCCCGGACGGAAAAACACTGGTTCCAAGGAAAGACTGGATTCCTTTTGGATTGGGTGAGTTTAGATAAAAAATAAAAAAACACCCCAACAAACAAACTAACAAACACACAAGACCCCCCCCAACAAACACCACCAAAAAACGAACAAAGGAAAAAACAAACACCCCAACACCCCAACAACACCCACTAAGACCCAACAAACAAACAAAACAAAACAAACAAACAGACAGACGGACAGACAAACAAACACCCCTAGAAAAACAAACGTCAGTTATACCACAAAAATAATAGAGTAACATAAAAGCAAGTGTGCTGCACCATACAGATACACTATATACCTGGAGAGGTGTGTGATTTTATTAAAGATAAATTTCATTAACAAAATAACTGTTTTGGGGTGAACAAAGAAAAATTGACTAAAGTGGGATTAGAACCTGCAACCTCTGGGTTCACATGCTGGTGCTCGACCACCTGAGCTATTTAGCCCTAATATGGGCGAGATAGCTCAGTAGGTAGAGCACAATCCTGTAAGCCCAGATGTCGCAGGTTCAAATCCCACTCTAGTCAATTGTTTTCTTTGTTCACACCAAAACTGATTCATAACTACCCAGTCAGCTTCCCTTGTGGTTTATTACTTGATAACAAATAAACTGATATAACTTCCACTGAAAAGGGCTTACCTTTTTTTAATACAACCATTTGTGCATTTTTTTAAATCTGTTTATTTATTTATTGCTACTTTTTTTTTGGGGGGGGGGGGGCAAGAGGGGGGCTTCAGCCCCTCCTGGCCCCCCCCCCCACCCCTTTGGTTCTGCCACTGCCACCATACCATTCCAGCAATTTGACCTTACTGGCAGGGTCTCAAGTGACAACTATCTGCTGTCTGTACTGGGTAGGCACTATTCTATACAATGCACCTGGTGTACAGTTTTATTACCTATCACTGGCCTCTTCCCAATGAAGTCGACTCAACTACACAAAGCGCCCTCATGAGGCGAGATCAAACCTGCACATGATGCTCCATGAGCCGTGTAATTCCTAGTAATGCCAGGAAAAAAAACATGGCATATGCAAATGACTAAAAATGGATCATTGTTTGACATTCCTTGACTTTGAGTAACAAAATAATTCCCAACTTTCAGGTCGGCGCATTTGTCTCGGTGAGGCATTGACGAAGATGGAACTGTTTATATTCACCGTGACCATCCTGCAACGCTTCACCTTCAAGATACCAGACGGGGAGGGACCCCCTCCTCTTGATCTACCCACAGGAGGGCTCGTCATGTACGCGCCAAAATTCAAAGTTTGCTGCGTTAAACGCTGACAGCAAACAATACACCGTGATGCACTTTTTATCGTCACCTAACTGTATGCAATAATATTAATCATAGAATCAGGGCCCAGACCCGCTTACCACATAATTCCTTGCTTACAGAGCCCTGTAAGTGCATGGTTCTATAAGCCATAAGCACAGAATTTGGTAAGCAGAACCATGAAATTGGGCCCTAATCATATAAACAGGAGCCAGACAAATCGCCTCCCAGCCTCACTTTGATTACATTGACTTGAATGGGAATAAAAACAAGATTGTTAGCACCATGATGGGTATATATATTGCATAGGATTGATCCTAAGAACCATTCAAAATAACTCGTTTGAAATAGTAATTGATAATACATTAATAGAGTCATACCTACATGAATATTCATTATCATTTTCATTAATATTTGTCTGGTAATAAAATCAAGGAACCCCCAATGCGCCTAGAGCTGTGATAAATAGGCTTCAAGATACCTGTGTGCAGGGAAGTTGATGAAGAAATGGTAGTTTAGATGTGGGACGAAAACCCCCTCCCCCCCCCCCCCATGCAATGCTCCGGTCCGAGGTGGGATTCGAACCGGGGTCCACAGAGGTGAAAGGCAGGGAAAGAAACCACACAAAGAAAACATATTAACATTAACGCCACTTTTTCATAACATGTCATCTATAAGATGAATGTTCGCAGTGTGATTTTGCATTTATAGTTAACCAGTATTTAAAAAAAAAATTAATAAAAATTCACAATATTTGTGATCAGATTTATAACCAGGCCCAAATTTCATAGAGCTGCTTAGGCATTAAAAGTAGCTAAGCACAAACAAATTTGGCTTACCAGAATAAGGTTACCAGCCAAAATGCAATTCCACATGCACTATCTGTGACTGGTTCCCTGCTAGTTTTTGCTTAGCAGAAAAATATTATTCACAATTTTCTGCTTAAGTAGCTCTATGAAATTGGGCCAAGGAGGCACATTTGCAACTAAACCATTAATTCGTTAATACTGACATCTCAACCATCTGAGATCAAAGCCATAACAAATTAAAAAACTTATTTCTCCAGGGCCAAATTTCATAGAGCTGCTTAAGCAGAAAAATACTGCTTAACAAATTTCTGCCCTTAGCAAAGCCATAGCCACAGCCGCCAATTAGGCCACAGCCTGGGTCTGAATAAGCTCTGAATAACTCATTGCATCTGCATACCGACTGTGCAAGTCTCATGCCATGTTGTTCAAAGGTGTACAAAAGTGATGTTCAAAACCCTGGGCCCAAATTCATAGAGCTGCTTCAGCAGAAAGGATCGCTTAACAATTTTCTGCTAAGCATGAATGAGCAGGATACCAACCATAAATGGTACATTTACATGGTATTTTGGCTGGTAACCTTATCTGGTAAGCATAATTTGTTGGTGCTTAGCTTTTTTTTGTGCTTAAGCAGCTCTATGAAATTGGGCCCTGTTGTGCCCCTCTTTGTCTTTACCACATCACCACAATTAGACATCTGGAGCTCTCGTCATGACAAGAGCTGCGTCTTTTTCACTTGTTTGTGATGCATCTTTACCTCTATCGAGAAAAGCTAAAAAATAGAGGGTTATCAATAAAAGGTTTTAAAATGTAGGCAGAAACCCAAGGTTCCACAATCTGTTCAAATACGCATGAGACTTGCACCTTCTGTTGACCACGGCCCAATTTCACAGAGCTGCTTAAGCACAAAAAGCAGCTAAGTACAACAGAATTATGCTTACCAGAATAAGGTTACCAGCCAAACTTCTATGTCACATGTACAATTTGTGACTGGTATCCTGCCCATTTCTGCTAAGCAGACAATTTTTAAGCAATATTTTCTGCTTAAGCAGCACTTGCACAGCGAACAGCGCACTTACACTCGCCTATCCTGTCTGCCATTTTGGGAGTCAAAATGTACACAAAGAAATTGACTACCTAAATGGTGGAAATGGTAGACGTGCATTGTGAGGAGCTGGGTTTCCTCGTTGTGCAAGCGGTCAATTAACACTGTAGCCTTGATATCAAGGCTGTGTAGACAAGTACTCTAGCTAAAACCATAGAGCAAGGATACTAAAACCTCAGCCGCCCGAATGCGATACAACCCCAGTCCCCCGACTGACTAATATAGGACACCGCACTCTCACCATGCACACACACAGCGCCTGTACACAGCCCCACACACACACCGCTATTGTCCACACACTGCTATCGCCCACAATCCTAGCCCGTGAGCCGTCAGGCTCACAGCCTTGACGATCTTGTACACTTCCGGGTCTTATGTGTTTCATTGTTTTTCTTCGCAAATCCGTGGAAAATGGGGGGGTGAGTGGATATGCAAAGAGCGCACTCATTACCATAACCGCAAGACCCGGAAGTGTACAAGATCGTCAAGGCTGTGAGCCTAACGGCTCACAGGCTAGGAATGTGGGCGATAGCGGTGTGTGGAATAGCGGTGTGTGTGGGACTGTGGAAACGAGCGTGTGTGTGCTTCCTTGGGTGTGAGAGCGTGGTGTGCTGTTTAAAGACAGTCGGGGGGACCTGAACAGGAGTTGCATTGCATTCGGGCATCGCATTCGTGCGGCTGTGGTTATGCACATTTTTAGCTTTATAGTAAGCAAACACAGCCTTGCAATCAAGGCTATTAACACTGCTGCGGCTAATGGCAAGAGCCCCAGCTTAAGCCACCCACAGTCCCACATTGACCCTAGGCCCATAGACGATGTGACCTGTGACATCACATGTTTACAAAAGAGCCACAGAGCCTGGACTTCCGGCGGGCACATTTGTACACAGCTCAATGGAAGAATACAACAAATCTTATGTTTTATGAAGATCGCACTGTCTGATTTTCCTCAGCTTTTGATATGAAGAAAGGGGGGCCATCTCAAAAGCTGTACAGCTGTTGCTTTTGTAAATTTTGAATTTATGTGAAAAATATGACACAAAATTCAAATTTTCCCATTGAGCCTGTGTAGCATCTTGCCCGTCAGAAATAGCATTATAATGTACGAGGTCACCACTCTGTAAACAAATGTAACATGGTCTATAGTACATTGTATATAAACACAACATGTTTTTTTCCTGAATGAGGTGGAAGATTTCTGCCTGTAAACCAATAAATCAATAATAAACAATTGGCTTTTCCTTTCTATTTTATTGTTTTATTTGAAAAATTTATGTGTATTTTTCTAAAGCTGAGACACTATTTAGATTGCATATTTTGGTTGAATAATAGCAGTTCTAATGGATAAATAACTTAATCCCTTATATTTTAATTCATCATGATGATAGCAATAAAAATGATGACTACATTAACGCTAGCAAGTACGATGGCATTTGTTTAAGAACGATTTGTGGAATGAATCAACCATTCATGTTACACCTTGAGGTTTTAAAGTATGACTGGAATAATAATGTTGTAAAGCGCCTTGATCTATCTACTAGGATATTTGCTGTTAAAAAAGAAGCATTTATGATTATTATTCTGGTGGTGATTCTATTTACAGGAATAATCTAACTGTCATAAAAGGCTAAATTGTGTGGCCAGACAATTCATCCAAATCTTTTGTAGTATCAGATTTTTTAATCAAGGTGAACAATGGATTACAACCATCCCCAATCCCATCAGATTAAATTACCTTCTAAAAATGTAAGATTCAATTGATGATCAAGTATAAAGTTTGTTAAATTTAATTGAAGATAATGCATTTTAGCAGTGAATTTTGCAGCAAACTTTTTTAAATAATTTTGTTTATGAGATATCGCCTTACTCACAAGGCCACTTCAAGGTGAGGGCTACACTTTACTGATTTGGGCTGTTGACCCAAACCAACTGTCACCAGGGGCATGTTGCCACCTACTCCTGGGGCTGAGACAGGGTTACCCCCTTCACAGTCTGTAAGAATGTAGGCATGGGTATCATCCACAAGGGAGCCTGGCTGGTAGACTAGAATGCACTACCTTCCCATTTTTTACGAAGCAGTTATGGTTTAACTATTTTCTTATCAATTTTTGTTTTAAGTGGCAAAGAGGAACCCAAATTAAACTGAATACAAAGTTATTCAGTAAAATGTATCGTACAGTTCGGTGGAACTGTTCTCAACCACAACAGCTGGTATTGAATGTCTTGACTCACTGACGCCAGACCTGGGCTCAATTTCATAGAGCTGCTTAGCGGTTGATTTTGTGCTTACTGAGCGAGCTTCCATTTCATAGCGCTGCTAACCGTAAGCGAACAAAAAAGGCACACTAACCTTTCAGAGCTTACTGTATGAAAATGAATGGCATAACAATGCAAATCCATGGTGAATGCCGAGCTGGCCGCCATTTTTATTTTAGCTAACCTGTGCAATACTGTGCAAATTTTTATGCTACAATAAGCAGCAAAATTTGCCTACTGTTAAGCAGCTCTATGAAATCGAGCCATGCATCAAGAGCTGCTTATTTAAGTTAACTGCTGAATATGTTAGCGTTGAACCGAACGCAACTAATATGAAATCACATGGCTTTTTTGGCTGGTACCCTGTTTATGGTAAGCACAAATGTTTTTGTGCAAAGTGTAACTGCATGTTACAACCATGGTTGCCAACCAGGAAAGACCCGACAGAGATTCTTAGGGTCTGTGGCTTCTTGGATGAGTCTATTCACTTGACCTTTGACACTCATTGCTACCCCCTCCTCCACTCCCTGTAACTTTTGCCTCAGTCTTAGTACCACCCTCTCAGCCACCTTGTTGACCTCTGACCCATCGTTGCTGTCTTGACCTTTGAAGGTTGCCTCCCCGTCTGGAAGGTCCGTTGCCGTGGTGTTGATGTCCGAGGCGTCGGGGTCGTTGCGATCGCGGCGCTGTTGGAGTGCGATGGCTTTGTGCGGGGACATGGTCCAGATATAGAGAGGGTCATACAGAAGTACCTGATGAGTAGTAGAAGAATCATCACAATCATGAACCATTACAATACCAACTCAAAAAGAGGAACTTATTTCTACTCAACAGGGGTCGAAATTAAACTACATTGCTTACTAGCAACAACAAAAAGTTACTGGACCGCAAAAATGAGGCACTGAGCTTTACAATATGAGGCAGTGGTACCAGCTCAATGAAGCCCTGATTTTTACAATATAAGGCACAAATACCAACTCAATGAGGCAATAATTTCTACAACAGGAGGCACTAAACCAACTCAATGAAGCCCCGATTTCTGTATCACGAGGCACAAATACCAACTCAATGAGGCACTGATCACTATAATATGAGGCACTGGTTTCCCTTCCTAACTCTTTCTTTATTGTATGAAGTAACTTGTCAATAATTGCGACAGAGTCTACCATAATGCCTACATATCTGTAACCTTTGACCTTACCTGGAGTATGGTGAGCAAAGCCTCCTGGGAGTTGTGCATTACATCCATTGTCTTCTCACAACACCTAAATAAACAAGTTAAAGCAATTCTGAATCATAATCATTGTTAAAACTACATTTATTCTAACACTTCAGGTTTAAAAAATGTTGATCTGGGCTCAATTTCAAAGAGCTGCTTAAGCACAAAAAGTAACTAAGCACAACAAAATTATGCTTACCACAATAAGAATTACCAGCCAAAATACCATGTCACATGTACAATTTGTGATTGGTATCCTGCTCATTTCTGCTTAGCAGATAATTGTTTTCTGCTTAAACAGCTCAATGAAATTGGGCCCAGGACCTAAACCTTTTAACAGTTCTAATCTTGTTTAATGTAATAATTGCATCAGTGATAAAATTTTTTTTTATCTAACCTTCACACCAATGTGTGATTAGAACTGTATAAATGTATATTCAGTTTGCAGTAACACCATGTGTATGCCCTATAGATATTGTTCTTTGAGAACTTGTCTTGCTATTTATTCTATTTATTCTATTTTCAGCAGAACAAATAGCAAGACAAGTTCTCAAAGAACAATATCTACAGGGCAAAGTAGATACACATGGTGTTACCACAAACTGAAAATAAATTGATACCTCACCATGCAATGCCTCAAATCCCATATAGAATTGTATACTCAGTGCTTTCCCCCTGAGTCCTCAAATTGTTATATCAATTAAATGATGTGCTATAAAAGTACACATTTCAAACCAGCCTCAGGGCACGTTGAGCTGTCCTGCAGTTAAGACATGTGGGCCCAATTTCATAAAGCTGTTTAGCAGAAAATAGTGCTTAACACATTTCATGAGTGGGTACCAGTCGCAACAATGTAAACTTCATGGAATGTTGGCTGGTAGCCAGTTTTCTGGTAAGCAATATTTTTCTGTGCTTAGCAAAAACTTCTAAGCGCATAATGCGGGGGTAATGGGTTCTAATCCCACCTGAGTAGCCTCTAGAGCTTGCTTTACCACAGAAATCGGAAAGCACTGAGTATACAGAGCTAGTTACCAAACAGTGTAATAAAATTCATAACTTCCAGCCT
Source organism: Pycnopodia helianthoides (assembly GCA_032158295.1). Classification (NCBI taxonomy): domain Eukaryota; kingdom Metazoa; phylum Echinodermata; class Asteroidea; order Forcipulatida; family Asteriidae; genus Pycnopodia; species Pycnopodia helianthoides. The sequence goes on along the minus strand of CM063252.1, from coordinate 21,128,073 downwards.
ATGGTTACTTAAATACCCAAGTGCTTGAACTCTGATTAGACTGACGTGAACAATTGATGCAGTACCAATCTATCAAATCCAAGCAGGACAATTGTAATGGATCATACAGGATCCTGTAGAGGATTTAGGGTAGTTCTTACCTCCTGAAGACACCTTCCACACCAGCTATACCCATTCCATCTACAAGATCTCTAGTAAGCCTGAAGGGAATAGTCTCTGGAGTAGGCAGAATTCTTCCTTGCTCAAAGGCCACACCTGAATACAAGCAACAGTTATCAAGTTATTGGTTATAAATTACAGTCTTACTGGGTACCTATAACAAGGGGAAGTTCTTCACACTAGTTTGGTCTAGCGCATCGGACTTGAGTTCTGATGGTCTAGTCATCGAAGTATAGGTTCGAATCCCGGTCGTGACACTTGTGTCCTTGAGCAAGATACCATAAATTGCTCCTCCTAACCAAGGTGAATAAATGGAAACCTGCAACAATTTTTGTTGGATTAACCCCTTAGCACTAGCTTGGGTTTTATGCTCCCCAGGGAGTTGAGAAAGTTAGAGGAATAGTCTAAGTATGTCTGATGAACAGGGATAGTGTTGCAAAGTGCCTTGATCTAGCTCTAGCTGCAAGGACTGCAAGCTTTATAAAAACCCAGTATCATAAGAAAGGGTGTACCTTTACTAAAATATATGTACATGTGTCTCTGTTTTTAACAGTCACGCTATATGTGTATATTATAGACACAGAGCCCAGAGAGCACAGAGTCAGTCATTATCCGCTGATTCAGTTATGATACCATTGGATGTGCGCAGCAATCTAAGTGTACATCGTTATTTATGCATGTACGGCAAAATGATTTGATCCAATGCTCCATCCTGTTGGCCCCATTACAAAAAAACTGTGCATTTTCGTTTCTCAGATTGCCTCGAAGATGGCGGTGGGGTGACGAAATGAACTAACTAACTGCTTAATTTTCATAGAAAAGTTACTGTAGCTAGTTTGAGATAGTTGTTAGCATCATGATGCTGAGAATAAAAAATTTTACACGAATGAAATTTGGCACTTTGCATGGTGTAGACAGATAAACTAATAATAATGAGAGACTTGCAGGAACAACCGCGTGGTTAGATAGCACTCTTTTGAAAGAAGTGGTGGCTCTCAGAAGAGTCGATGTGTTCTCTACATTTCGAACTGAGTACTCTGCACATCTTCATTCACTATTAATTTTACACATTATAAAAATACACAAGTCATATTATATGGTTTTTGAGGCATTGCATGGTGAGGTATCAATATATATTCGGTTTGCGGTAACACCATGTGTATATCTACTTTGCTGTGTAGATTTTGCTCTTTAGAGAACTTGTCTTGCTGGTGTTACCGGAATATACATCAAATACACTTGTAAGCGAAGAGACTAATTGATGAGGACATCAAGACTAAGTTACTCACCTAAATCAATATGCACCAACTCAGCAAGATTACAGTCAATCAGAATGTTCTGTACATGCCTGTCACCGAGACCCACCACGTACCCAACTAGGAATAACACACACAAACACAACAAGAATAATAATGATAAGATTAGTACAGTTCTTATATAGTGCTTGATCACCCTGGTCTTGCTATTTATTCTACTCTAGCGGAGTAGCTAGAGCAAGCTAGTTAAAACTTTGAGACCAATTAAGAACTCACTCTGCGGCAGTGAAGTTAATAATGAGAAGTCCCCTCGATCCACTAAGCGCAAGTAGTAGTCCCGGCCAATTTCCTACCTCCCGCCCAGGTAGTACTTAATAAGTAGGACAGTTCTTGTCGGGACTAAGGTGCTCATCATTTTTTTTCTACAAGGTATTCAGAGCTATGCTTGAAATATAAGACCCATTTATTTATAGCACCGTGTAACGGTTTACAAAATGCTGTGGCCCAATCTGCAGCCAACCATACCAGAAAACACCGCTGCGAACCCCTTTTCTTAACGCAAAGTTTACTGGGTTCTTTTACGTGCATTACACAACACATGGAATCTACAGTTTTATATCCCATCCATAGGACAAAGCAATTATTGTTAAGTGTCTGCTCAAGGACACTAGTGTCAAGACCGGGATCAGGGACACCAGAGCTTGAATCTAGCGCCACTCATCAGTTGACATACATCAAAGAAATCACATTAAACTAAATACAAATAAGTTTTGAACAATTCCTTGTGAACAGCATATCAAAGTCCTGATACATTATCTCCTTACTTTCTACCAGAACTAAACGCCTTCATAACAGCCCCATCCCATATTTCACTAGGATTTTTAAACACATAATTGTTTTTCTTATCTGTTAATTTTCTTCATTTCTTTTATTGGATTGCCTTGTGCTGAGCTGGCCTCCTTTATTAATGTTTAGTGTTATTGTTCTTCCCTGATAATCTATATTCTTACATGTTTTGTAAATACACATCCAATTTGGCCTTCGGGCTACGATTTGCGTTTGTTTCAATAAAACATCAAATGTAAAATAACCCCACAAATTTTTGTGGCGGTATTGTGGCCTAGCGGTTAAGAGCACCGGACTCAAGCTGTGGTGTCTGGTGTTTCTGAACAGCAGAGTGTGAGTTCCAGTCCCTGCCGAGGCACTTGTGTCCTTAAGCAAGATTCTTTACAATAATTGCTTTGTCCTTCGAATGGGACATTAAGCCGTAGGTCCTGTGTACTTGGATTGACAGTGCACAGAAAAGAACCCATCATGGAAGAGTAGGGGTTAACCTCAGTGTTTCTGGTTCACATAGCAAGCACCCAGGTTTCCTCAGGCAGTGCGAGCTACAGTGATTAAATTCACTTATGATGCATCCCTGGTTGCATTACCAGAAATACATAACAATAACTGAAAACAAAATCATTTTGTAGCAATTTTATTTTGTCAAAGTCCTACAACCTACTCATTGGTAGTGCACAGAAAAGAACCCAGAACACTTATCGTGGAAGAGTAGGGGTTAACCTCGGTGTTTCTGGTTCACATAGCAAGCACCCAGGTTTCCTCAGGCTTGCGAGCTACAAGTATTAAGTTCACTTATGAGGCGTTCTTGGTTAATATAATAAATAATAACAAAATTGACAGAATTATAGTCTTCTTACCAATAGAGGATGTAGCTACACTTCTTGTGTAGGCTAGTCTCCGCTCAAGCCACACAGCTGGGTCAGGAAACTTCTCCAAGAAGAAATGACGAAACACCGGTTTGAAATGTGCCATCACTGCCGCATATTCTCTGTACTTCTTTCCTACCTCTGAGCTTTTGTGCGCTTGCTGCAATTAAAAACATCACATGTCCAGTAAGATGTTAACAAGAAATTCATAAACTTTTTTGATAGTTTGGGGTTGAACACAGAAAAATTGACTAAAGCAGGATTTGAACCAATGACCTCCGGATTAACCTGCCAGCGCTCTACCAATGGGCTATCTAGCTCTATGTTGGCAGTCTCCCTATTTTGTTAATATCTGGGGTGCCAGTCAGAAGCCATACAACTGCCATGTAGCCAGGGATCACACCCAAGTTTACCATACAGCCTGGGATGCGGCAGCCAGAGGATCACTTTAAGGTGACTTTTTTATTTCGAATGTCAAGTAATAAGCCACAAGGGAAACTGACTTGGTAAATTTTAGAAAAATTTAAATAAAGTTTGTTGATGCTACATTCAGTACAAAAAAAAACAGTCAAAGTCATACTCTAGACTGCATAGACCCCTAGTACCTTTTTGTATAGGGTGGCAACGCTGTGGTCAAACAATGAAAATGCACACGTGTGTACGCGTCAACTCTCAGTGAAAGACATGTTCCAAAAGCAAGGGTAGCTATTTCTGTGGAGTATGCCAGTGCTAGCAAGTTCTTTGAGAAAAGGGAAACCAAATTCTTCACTGGGAAGTGAACACTCAGTATGCCAACATCAGGTTTGTCTCACTTGACCCTACTCCAGGCATGTCCCGGTAGTTTGCCAAGGGTTAGCAAATCAAGGGTTTGGGCAGTCAGGTTGGCGTAGTGGTATCTTGCCTTGCCTTCCACCTCTGGGGACCCCGGTTCAAATCACACCGGGGCACTAGGTGGATTGGGGTTTTTCAGTCCCTGCCTGATTGCGTGGGTTTTCCCTGGAACATTTCTCTGGGGTTTTCCTCCCACACCTAAAACTGAAACTTCATTGTCTTCTCTCCACGGGGTTCTTGGCTAGTATAGTCATTAAGTTCGCTTTCTGAGAGTCCTTGGCTTCACAACCAGAATTAATAAATGAAATGAAATCAGGTCTTGGAACCAAATTCTCCCTGAAAAAAAAATGAACACCCATTATATTAACCACAGGGTTATCTCCCTTGACTTGACTCCCAAGAACAGGGTAACTGTTTCCTAGGCATTTGCCAGGGTTAGTCCTTCCAGTGTGAACAGGTCAACTGAATTCTCAAGGACATTTCAACCAGTGTGAAGGAGCTTTATATTAACTGGATAATTGATGCAATAGACCCCTTGCACAACGCGCAGCGTACTCTCATGTGCCTATCCTGGGTGTCATTTTGGGTGTCAAAATCGTCTACAAACATTCACAAAAGAGAGTTGACACCCAAAATTACGCGCATTGTTCGGAGGCCCGTTCTTTGTTGTGTAAGGGGTCTATATAAATCAATAGCTCCACCTTGCATAACACGAAATGCTACAGGTACGCTGAGGTCACGCGCACGTTTTTACGCACAGAGAACAGCTATCGTCCAATGATCTGCCTCCTTTTTGAGAGTGTGACGTCATATGCAATGGGTCTATACCAATCAGTGAAACATGTAAGCCTTCTGATCATAATTCTTTTATGAGTATTTCTAACTTACTGCCATTTTAGATCTGCACTCCCTGGAGGTCCAATCTTGTGGTCTGTAGCGTTGATGAGCTCCTAGGTCCGTCCTTTGATTACCAATGAGGTATTGACCGATGGGCATTGTCCCCTCACACCACTCCAGTAAGCCACTACGCTGAGAAAGCGGTACTATCTACAGAAGGCAAGAAACAAAAATTAATAATAAATACACTCTCAGTGGTTGTAAGCTTTGTCCAGAGCTCAACCAGGCAGGTAATTATAATGATGGGTATCTCAAAGCGCTTTTTATGTTTAAAGACGCGTATGCTAAGTTTTAATTAATTTTGGGTTAAACAAAGAAAAATTGACAAGAGCGGGATTTGAACCAACGACCTCTAGAAACATGCCGGTGCTCTACCAACTGAGCTGTCAAGCCACATGTTGGCAGTGTCTCTATTTAGTCAATATCTTTGTTCAGGGGTGCCAGTCAGAAGCCGTACAACCGTTAACTGCCGTGTAGCCAGGGATCACACCCAAGTTTACAATACAACCTGGGAGGCGGCAGCAGAGGGATCACCTTAAAGGGATGCACCTTTTTTACCCAGTCAGTTTCCCCTGTGGTTTATTACAGGGGAAACACAATACACAATCTGAGAAACTTTTCTCAGATTCAAATTTGGGGGGGAAAAAAATTACATCTTTTTCCATATCCACATTATTTTGAATTGAAAAAATTCTCAAAATGCTTTATACTATCGTAAATTGCTTTACTTCTAAGTTTTTATTGCCATTAATTTTTAGAGTGATTACCAATCGTATACCTTACTATTAACCAATGAGTATACACCTTTATGCTAAATTAGCATAAATTAGCATAGATAAACTCCACCCAGTCTTACTTTGTATGTTCTGATTTGCAGTCTTCGCTTTCTTGTTTCTTGATTTCTCTGGAGAAGTTTATTGACCAATGAAAACACTTGTTGCATGACGGCATCCTGCCTCAGGTCATCCTTCCCCTGTATAAGAATATTTGTCATTGGTTAATCCAAAAGGCAAACAACAAGAATTACAATAAAAGAGTGGATGATACTTTACAGTTTACGGTAAAGTGTCTTGCTCAAGGACACAAGTGTCAAGACCGGGACTCGAACCCTCACTCTGCTGATCAGAAACACAAGAGATTGAGTCCGCTGCTCTTAACTGCTCGGCCACACCTCGCCACAATGTGGCATATGATCAATACAAAGTTAAGGTCTCCGATGTTTACCAAGTGCTGTGTGTAAGAGTCTATACACTTCATGCTAAGCAGTGGGTTTTTCTGCTGTAAGTGTTAATTCTAACTTGCAGTAAGCAGAGTCAAGGAATAGACCTTATGCACATGATGTCATTTGAGTAGGGCGGCCTCGCCTACAGGTCAAGAGGAAGATGTTCATTGGCCAATTCTCTGCGCCGCACATACAAATCTGTGTGTTTCCATTGTTTCATCATTGGTTTACCTCTAAGATGGTAATCTTGGCCCAAGATGTCAGTGATCGATAGCCGAGAGTGTACTGCGCTCGTTGTAAATCGTTATAGCGCGCCCTCTTACGACAGGATTTAACAGACTGGTATCGATCACTGATGTCTTGGGCCAAGACTACTAAGATGGCAGCTTGATGACGTCAATGCATAAGGCCTATTAGGCCCTGGAATCCACAGCAATTTGTTGTCAGTGCTTTAGTTTTTTACCTTAACTAGTTGCCTTCTCCTAATACCATCCGATCCGATACACGTGATGATCTTCGGCAGGTTGATCCCTCCGGCTAACTTGAACGTCCCATCAAACCCTTCAATCCAGGTTATGGTGTCATAGCGACAGGTCGCATCGACGGGTGTCTCCATGGTTGGCATGGCAACATGCTCCAAGTGCGCCAGTTGAGTCAGTGGTTGAGACAGGGGTAGTGGAATGGCTCCTGGTGAGAACAAAGAGGGACTTCTAGTTTTTTGGGGTGTTATTTTTATTGTCACACCAACACCAGGGTGGTTTTTCCGCTTCTTGATTGCAATTGTGTCCCATTGTCCCGTGTCTTACCCAGATTTGACTGACACACCTCATGGTGACAGTGCAAGCACTTTTGTCAGTCCTTGCAAACCTGGATTGTCGGTGTCTCTTCTGTTGTCTTTTGTCTTTTCAATATTTGTTTTTCTCCTTTTTTCTGCTGTTTTTTTTAATGGTTGTTTTATAATATAATAATATAATATATTTATTCTTGATGGACTCTTGAATGTTTTTAGATTTTTATCCATATGGTATATACTTGTATTTTTCATTATTTTTTTTATTATGTGAAATTGCTAAATAAATAATAATAATAAAATAAGTACAACTTCCTCGGTTCACCATAGTAACAAACTACAGGAACATTCCTAAACGGGATATGTACACGTTGGCATGTTGAACATTGCTATGGAACGCACGGCCAAGCGAATGGACCAGTCCATGTATGCCCGCAATGCAGGCCTGGAGTTACACAGAGGCAAACCGAGGCCGTGGCCTTTGTTGCCCTGGTCTTGGCCTATAGACTTTCATATTTTCCAATGGAAGTGCCCTTTTGCAAAATCCAAATGGCCTTGCCCTCTCAAAGATGAAATTCCAGGCCTGCCAATGGAACACCTAACCGCTACTGTTAAGCAATGTTTTCTGCGTAAGCAGCTCTATGAAATTGGGCCCAGAGCTTGAGTCCAGTGCGCTTACTGTCGGGTGCAATAATGGAGGTATACAAACCTGTTTCCGTCTTGCGATCTGACACATCCCAATAAGCCAGTTTTATATAAGCATTGGATAGTCTCTCTAATCCAGCAATAATATCACCAATTCTCTTTGTAGATCTCAATCGCTCCAACATGCCTTTAGCTGCCTCCATTCTGGCCTAAAGGTTAAAGGTGGAAGGTCACAGACATAAGACAGAGTTGGTCACTATCAAACAAACCGATTAATATAAATACCAAATTGAAAAACAATCTGAAAGTTCAGGGTCCAATTTCACAGAGCTGCTTAAGCAGGAAAAGTAGCATACTTACCAGAATAAGGTTACCTGCCAAATTACCATGTCACAGTACCATCGGTGACTGGTATCCTGCTTATTTTTGCTTAGCAGAAAATTATTATGCATTATTTTCTGCTTAATCAGTTCTATGACATTGGGCCCAGGTTATTAAGTGCAAATCTTCCAGAGAAACATTTCCATCTGAAATGCCGTCAAGGTCAAGTAAATAGCAGATCTTGGAATCAAAACTTTGGTTCTACAATATGGCGGACCTGGTAGTTCACGAAGTAAAAGAAAAACCACACATATTTATATTCTACTTTTAAACCATCTTTTCAACTATATTAATTTCATAACAAACGCTTCCAAACGCTTTTTAGAGCCCAAAGAAAGGCAACGTGTCCCTTATCCATAGTCAATATACTCATCCCATATTTATTTCCATATAGGACGATTATGATGGTCCAATGACGCGGCAGTAAATACAAGGCAAAATAAGAGATGACACGTGACATGTTTTCCACCAATCAAATGACAAGGATCTATGTGTGCATTATATAATAACAACTAACATAGGAATCTTTGTACTTACTTTATCAGCATGACTGGTATCAGACTCTTTGACCGATGAGGTGGTCCGAGCCAGTCTACCTGTTGTCTTAGATGCGGTGATGATGGCATCCTTATTGGCATTAGCGAGAGCAAGGATAATAGGCAGAGCGTGATGAGGATGGTCCATGGCCATCTTCTCTATCAACTGTAGATTAACAAGAAAGCTTTCTTACAATACTGGACCCAGTTAAAAATAATAGTAATATACTAAAGTACTGAGTATACAGTGCTTAATACACATCGTGTAAGGGTAAAACCAAATTAAATTCTTTAACCCCGATGCAAAAAATAACATCTATTAAATAATAACATTGATACGCAGTTCTTATATCGCAGTTTATTACAGATGAGGGCTACTACAAGGTATGTTGGGGTGGCATGGGTGGCTAGTGCGTTAAGTGCTCGCCTTTCACCAATGTGGCCCTTGTTCGATACCCGGCAAGGGCCAGAGTTGAGTAAAGTTGTGCGGTGGCTCTCTCCTATGCTATGAAGGTTTTTCCTAAGGGCCCTCCGGTTTTCCTCCCTCCAGAAAAAAGTGGCCCTGGTTCGATACCCGGCTAGGACCAGAGTTGCGTAGAGCTGTGCATTGGCTCTCGACTATGCTATGAAGGTTTTTCCTAAGGGCCCTCCGGTTTTCCTCCCTCCAGAAAAATCAAACACTTTTCAATCTCAGGCTGTGCTCCGTGGTCATATATGGGTGGATGTGGCTGGCTGCCAAGGGCACCCTTGCATGCCTGCAGTTCGAACACGCTGTAGCCGCGTCCTTTGCAATTCAGCTTCTCAGCTGCGAGTAAGGATGTTTAGCCTCCCAAGTTATTATAATGTTTGTATACTAGACCACACCATGAATCAATACAAACAGCACTTCAAAACGCCCTCGTACTGGACAATTAGGGCCCAATTTCATAGAGCTGCTTAAGCAGACAATATTGCTTAACAAGTGTTTACTAAGCAGAAATGAGCAGGACACCAGTCACAAATTGTACACGTGACGTGGTAGTTTAGCTGGTAACCTTACTCTGGTAAGCATAATTTTGTTGTGCTTAGCTACTTTTTGTGCTTAAGCAGCTCTACGAAATTGGGCCCTTGTAGTTTGTTTACTCTCACAGTTTCATCGTCCAATCAAATATCAAAGATCTACAACAATGAACGATTTGTATTCGTGCAATAGAGAAACTATTTTCATTCCTTGAAAGATGGAATGTTCCATTCAACTCAGCTTCACCTCGTTGAATGGAACATTCCATCCTCCAACTCATGAAAACATTCTCACCATGGCACTTTATTAAAGGAACATTACAGAATTGGTAAGAAAAAACTTGTAAAAATATACTTTTGATCACAGATTTACATAAAACTTACACGGTCTAATGATGATGATAGTAGAAAACATTCCTTGAAATGTTTCTGTCTGAAATGCCATATTTGATGAGAAATTAATAAACTAATTTTCCGATTGGAGTTTATCGCTCAGTGAGTGTTTTATTCATTTGTTGAATCTATATGATTTCATGCAAAATGTGTAATCAGTTTTCACTATTTTCTTGTGACCCAGATGGCCGATCGATCTCAAACTTCTACAGGTTTGTCAGTTTATGTATATGGTGGATTACATAAAGTGCTTACACTGCCAGCAACTGTTTTGTTAGCAAAACCAATTCTGTAATGTTCCTTTAATTGTTTACTATTTACTAATTAATATTCTTTGGTGACTTTACCTCGTTAAGTACTTCATGGAAGAGTTGTTTAACTTGAGTCTTTGTGGTCATCCTAGCTGCTAGTTGATACAACATGGGTAAGAACTTCCGACTTTCAATCCTCCCAAAAGATTGCTGAAGAAAAGAAAACACAGTAAATAGCAGTCACATGAGGAGAACTTACATCTCTTAACCCTGGGGAGGAAGAGTGGTTTCAAACCCCACTGCTATTTTATGAAGTGCTTTTGATCTAGTAGAAATTCGAAAGGGCCTGATTTCATGGCCGTGCTTGCCGTCAAGTTGAGTATGTAATTCTATGGGCTGTAAGTGCAGCGTCGTTGTCAGGGGCCCAGGTCAGACCGAAGTTTCCCATGTCTGTATTTTGCCTGACGCTGGTTCCCAAACTACTTAATTAGAATAAGCCATTTGAAAGTTAATCTTTGAATAATGTCTGGTACAATGACTTGATTGGTCATGAGTGAACACCCAAATTGGATTCCCCAGACTAAGACAGTGTTGCTACATCACATGGTTCGGGGCAGGCTTTTGTATAGCAATCTCCAGATGGGCAAAGCCTGGTACCATAGTGCAATACATATTCATTCAAAATTTTGTATTGGCGGTCGCCGTCTCTTGCATTGGCACACCTAAACAAAAGCTTGCCCCAAACCATGTTGTATAGCAACTCTTTCTAGTCTGAGGAATTGACGTGTGTTTAAGACCAGAAACTTGTTTCGGACGTAAAGTTTATGGGTCAAAACAATTTCCGAAGAGCTACGCAAAAAATGGGTTGGTAGCCAGTTATTTCTTGACAATTATGTTCTCAAAATATACACCCTTCATTTTATTTTCAAATAATGGAACTCTGTCATTATAATTTTATCAACATGTTTGATTGGTGTGCTTCAATATTTTTTATTTTTTCAAAGAATTCCAATGACATTTTTTTGTTACGTTTGTACATGTCTGGATTGCTGACATTTTTTTGTTACGTTTGTACATGTCTGGATTGCTGACAAATGTTGTTGTTGCAGTCAGCAGACATAGCCGTAGCACAAGTCACCTGATTCGGATGGCCTTTTCACAGGGATAAGATTTGATGAATGTAAAAAATCCTACAAAATGGCTTGCTGGCAAGCTGTGTTCCCCCTTTTTCTAGACCTAGAACCTCCCAGATGTTACAATTCAGGAGGTTTACAGACTCTGTGCATCACCAGAAATACAACACTACAGGGCCCAATTTCATGGCTCTGCTTACCGCCGAATTCTGCGCTTGCAGTGACCATTCTCCGCTTACTGTTCAAGTGCCAAATTTCTGCGCTAGCTGTGTAAGCGTAGAATGCCTAGTAACGTGGAGTACGCACGCGCACAAGCCGAAAATCCCCGCTAACCCGTGAAATACGCTTGACGTAAGCGCGGAATTCCCTGCTTCCGCAAGTGCCGATTCTTTGCTTACGGTAAGCAGAGCCATGAAATTGGGCCCTGGTTTGGACACAAACTGAACTGTCTCCTTCTCCCTTTCAAGAAAATTTGAAGACTCAAGGAGGATTATAGTTCATTTTATTCTCTTATTTGTACTTGTATTGTTACATTTTATCAACTCTACTTGTTTTACAACCAGGGCCCATCTTCATAGAGCTGCTTAAGCACAAAAAGTAGCTAAGCACAACAAAATTATGCTTACCAGGATAAAGTTACCAGCCAAAATACCATGTCACATGCACAATTTGTGACTGATTTCCTGCTCATTTTTTGCTTAGCAGACCAGTGTTAAGCAATTTTTTCTTCTTAAGCAGCTCTATGAAATTGGGCACAGATGCGGGGTGGCAAGCCAATCTGGAAGTAGTTTTGTATTGTCTTGTATCATTGTATTGGCTGAATAAATAATAATAATAATAATGAGAATAAAAATCGAGAATTTAGGAAAAATCCTGAGAACTCGAACGCCAGTTTCCACAAACCTGTATGAGTTCATTGAGGTAGCCCTCGGAGGAGTTTTCAAACCACAATGAACAAACTCTGAAAACTCTCATGTCGTGATCTTGACTTCCATACTGTAGACACTTCAAGTAGCATTCAATCGCCTTCTGTAAGAAGTTCTCTCTGTCAGCCATCATGGAGCCCAACTCCAGCTCGTCAATCTCCGATTGCTTATGAAGGGTACGCAAATATTTACTGTCACTGTCAGAAAACAAGAGAGTCAGATTTAAAGCTCTGCATGGTTTGAAAAGTAAAAGGAAATTAGCTTAGGGGTAATAGGGGTAATAACCTATTGCTGCTACTGTCAGAAAACAAGAGAGTCTGATTTAAAGCTCTGCATGGTTTGAAAGGTAAAAGGAAACTAGCTTAGAAGATCATGATTACAGCACACCAATAGAAATATCTAGCTTCATCTCATGTCTAGATCTTCTCAGAACCACCACTTCATCCAAGATAAGACCCATCATCGTCCTTCGACTGCAGATGACTACAAGGTGCTTACAATTATTTTCATTTCATTTCATTTCATTTATTCTGGTTGTGAAGCCAAGGACTCTCAGAAAGTGAACTTAATCACTATACTAGCCAAGAACCCTGTGGAGAGAAGACAATGAAGGAAGTTTCAGTTTTAGATGTGGTAGGAAAACCCCAGAGAAATATTCCAGGGGAAAACCCACACAATCAGGCAGGTTCTGAAAAACCCAATCCACGTAGTGCCCCAGTGTGATTTGAACCGGGGTCCCCAGAGGTGGAAGGCAAGGCAAGATACCACTACGCCAACCTGACTGCCCTGATTTAAAGCTCTGCATGGTTTGAAAGGTAAAAGGAAACTAGTTTTAGGGGTATTATCTTCCAGTACGCGCTAATCCTCCAATCAGATGCTCGAACCGGAGTGTGATATCAGACGATAACCTACTCCCAGTTTTTATATTGCACTCTGCGTATTGTGAGTGTCAATGCGTCACGCTCCGCATACGGTAAGTGCACAAATTACATTCTAAACTTTGCGCGTGGAAAACCAAAAACAAAAACATAACCTAACCTCATTGACTTAATGAGGCTGGAAGATAAATTCGTTATCACACTCGCGCTCGTGGAATACGGAAAAATATAGCGCGTCTGCGTCCCATATCCAACGAGGCCTTCGGCCTCGTTGGATATGGGACGCAGAAGCACTATATTTTTTCGTATTCCACTCGCGCTTGTGTGATAACTTATAATAACCTGTGAAAGGATATAAGAAGCCACTATTATTATTATTATTATTAAATTGATGAGAAGATGAATAGAAATAGAATGACAAGTCGGCAGATACCTGCTGCTGCTCTTTCCAATGATGGCCTTGAGCTCTTCACAGTCTCTCTTTGCCTGCTTCAGTAGATTCTCCTTGGCTTCGTACTCACTTGACTTGGTGTAGTTGACGATGTTCTGGTATTGTGAATCAGCGAAACGGGCCAGGGATAGATGAGCTTTGATAGCGGGAGCTTTGGTGTCGTTCCTAGCATCGTAGATGTCAACTGCCTGCATAGACAACGCATAGAGAATGCATCACCTTTAAAACATTAGTGACCATGCACAAAGCACTCTCTACCAGACATCCACAGTATATCACAGAGTATCTAAACCTCAACAAACCTGGCCAAGTGGCCTCCATTCCAGCCATAACCTAACTATCCCTCGTACTTACAAAAGGGCAGGGGACCGATCCTTCTCAGTTACTGGTCCCCGATGCTGGAACTCTCTACCAAATCACATTCGCAATATCAAGTCACTCCAGACTTTCAAGTGTAAGTTAAAAACGCATCTGTTCTCTTCTCGCCCAAAAACTGACCATTTTTTAGCAGCGCATTGTATCTTTGGAAAATGCGCTTTATAAGTCTTACTTATTAGTATATTATTATTATACACACCAAACACAGAGACATTTTCACTGCTAAATAAGGCCCCATCTGGATTGGCGGCTACAGCTACAGCTGCCACTGCTGCTGTGTGTGTTGCTAAGGACGTCCTTCACTTCAATGCATGATGAGACAGAAATCTAGCCGTAGCCGTTGCCGTAGCCATTGCTGCTAATTCGGACACGGCCGTAGTGTCAGAAACTTTTTGCTTAGCAAAAACAGGTTACCAGCCAAAATGCCATCTGATTCATATTATTTATGACTGGTTCCCTAATAATTGAGTAATTTTCTGTTAAAGGAGGTTTTTAAAATATGGTCTACTCAGTTGTTGGCTGTATTGGGCCCAATTTCATAGAGAGTAGCTAAGCACAACAAAATTATGCTTACCAGAATAATGTTACCAGCCAAACTACCATGTCACATGTACAATTTGTGACTGGTATCCTGCTTAGCAGAAAATTGTTAAGCAATATTTTCTGCTTAAGCAGCTCTATGAAATTGGGCCCTGGTCTTAATTCCTTGAGCTGTACATTTCACTTATTTTTCCTAAACAGAAAAACGGAACTTGTGACTTCCGCTTAACAGTTTCTACAGATTCCAATCAGAACTATGAGCCCATCTGTAAAAGGAGCAGATGTCATCACACTTTCAAGGATTAAAAATAGAACACTGTAACCCAGTCTTTACGGTCACAAAACAACAAACCACAGTGGAGCGGAGTACAAAGCAAAATGTATCATGAATTGTCGGGGATTGGAAATAATGCATTGCATTTGTAGAGGGGATTAAAGCCCAGTTCATACTTCCTGCGAATGCGAAGTGAATTTCGACGTCACTGCTCTGTTTTCGCTTCAAATGTTTCGCAGGAGTAAAGCTCAACTCTTGCGAATTGTTCATTGCAAATTTGTAATGTCAAAAATTCGCTTCGCATTCGCTGGAAGTATGAACCGGGCTTTAGAAAAGAAATACTCCACCAACAAAAGAGATGCCAATTATTCTCCCTGGATAGTGTCTGGGGCTGCCATTTTTATTTTAAAAAAAGGAAGGTCTCCTTTTTTTACAGTCAGCTTCATTAAAAGGCAGGGTATACTTTTGGTAATTGTCAAAGACCAATATCCTCGCTTGGTGTATCCCAACATATGCATACAAAAACAAACCTGTGAAATTGGGGCTCAATTATTGGTTATCAAGTTGCAAGAAAATAATGAAAGAAAAAACGCCCTCAGAATTGACAAAAAAATCAGCAAGAGGAACAATTCCAGCTATAAAATCATTCTGAAATTCCTCCGTTGCTTAACGGCCGATTTTGACTGTGCGCTGCTAATCGTAAGCGAACGAAAAGACATGCTAACCTTCCGGTGCTTACTAAATGAAAATGAATGTAACAATGCAAATCCAGGGTGAACAAGCAAACTGGCCCCCTAAGTTTCTCGCTGACCTTGTTGCATAGAATTGTGTGCTTTCAGATGCCTGAGACCTGAAGCCTTTCTCAGATTCAAATATTTTAGTGAGAAATTACCTCTTTCTCATAAATGACATTACTTCAGAGGGATTCGTTTCTCACAATGTTTTATCAGCAGCTCTCAGGTGCTCCTTACCAAGTAAGTTTATATGGTGATGTATTTCTTGAGTAATGACCAAAAATATCCACTGCCTTTAACCGTTAAGGAAATTTGGTAACGGATTTCACCGTTTGTTTGTGGTTAAAGGTCCCAACGATATTGATTACCTTTTCCAAGTATTTTTCAATGATGACATTGGGACTTTCTGAGCATGTATCAGCCAGCCAGTTGCCACAGATTGTCAGAACTTCTGGGTGAAGTGACTCCGCCACAGGATCTGTGTGAATCTGTAAGAATCAGGGATAAAACAAAAGATGATTCAACGGCAGGTAACAATTACGATATATTGGCGTGGCGTGGCCCAGCGGATAAGAGCACCGTACTCAAGCTCTGGTGTTTCTGTTCAACAGAGTGTGGGTTCGAGTCCCGGTCGTGACACTAGTGTCCTAAAGCAGGACACTTAAAGGAACATTACAGAATTGGTAATTGTAAAATATACTTTTGATCACAGATTTACATAAAACTTACACGGTCTAATGATGATGATGGTAGAAAACATCCCTTGAAATATTTCTGTCTGAAATGCCATATTTGATGAGAAATGAATAAACTAATTTTCCGATTGGAGTTTATCGCTCAGTGAGCGTTTTATTCGTTTGTTGAACCTATATGATTTCATGCAAATGTATAACCGGTTTTTCACTATTTTCTCGTGACCCAGATGGCCGATCGATCTCAAACTTCTACAGGTTTGTCAGTTTATGTATATGGTGGATTACATAAAGTGCTTACACTGCCAGCAACTGTTTTGTTAGCAAAAACCAATTCTGTAATGTTCCTTTAACCATTGTTGCTGCGTCCTTCGGATGGGACATAAAGTCGTAGGTCCCGATGTTGTGTAATGCACGAAAACAAACCCAGTGGTCTTATCGTAAAGAGAAAGGTGTTGCCCCGGTGTTCCTGGTTTGATTGGCAGCATATTGCCCCACAGCACCTTGGTGCCGTGTGTTGTGTGATGGACGTAAAAGAACCCAGTGCACTTATCGTAAAGAGAAAGGTGTTGCCCCGGTGTTCCTGGTTTGATTGGCAGCATATTGCCCCACAGCACCTTGGTGCCGTGTGTTGTGTGATGGACGTAAAAGAACCCAGTGCACTTATCGAAAAGAGAAGGGGTTCGCCCCGGTGTTCCTGGTTTGATTGGCAGCATATTGCCCCACAGCACCTTGGTGCCGTGTGTTGTGTGATGGACGTAAAAGAACCCAGTGCACTTATCGAAAAGAGAAGGGGTTCGCCCCGGTGTTCCTGGTTTGATTGGCAGCATATTGCCCCACAGCACCTTGGTGCCGTGTGTTGTGTGTGATGGACGTAAAAGAACCCAGTACACTTATCGAAAAGAGAAGGGGTTCGCCCCGGTGTTCCTGGTTTGATTGGCAGCATATTGCGCCACAGCACCTTGTAAACCATTACATGTAAAGGAATAGGTCTAATACTTCAAAACGTAGCTCCACAATACCTTGCAGGAAAATACTGAATATTGAAGCGCCTTGAGTGTCACTGAGTGGACAGATATGAGCGCTGTATAAGAAGCCATTATTATTATTAATATATTTTATTATGTTCAACAAGTTAGCAATCAAATGTCTGTGTTATTTTGGATGTTCCCTACACTGATGTGATATTAGCAACATATACTCGGCCTTTTCTGACTCATGTGAAAATATGTTACTCATGCAGGATTCGAACCTGCAACCCCCAAATTCTAGAGCAGATGTCTAAACCACTAGACCACCGAGCATGCCCGGTGACAAGAGGCCAGTTTGAACACTGGGAATGCCCACAAAAACAAGCCTGGCTCATGATGTGTTACATGTGATGTCACTGGTGGAATGAGAAATGTCGACACTCCCTTGTGCTACCACTTCTTTCAAATCTTTCAAATCTGTCAACATCTGATCAGAGGCGGCGCTACGGGGGGGCACAGGGGGGGGGGGGCAAATGCCCCCCAGTAATTTTTTTGGCCCCCCCCCCCAGTTTTTTCCCCGATGGCGGAAATTGAGTTTAATCCCAAACGATTGCACCCAATTTGTTACAATTTTGTTTGAGCTGTAAATAATAAACTCAATTTCATTCATCATAATTAGCTGGCACCATCAAAAAAGCCCAATACACTTTCCATCTCCGGCAATGTTAATAAAATGTGGATTTATTTATCTGGACAAGCTTGGAAACTTGCTATAAATAGAAATGCATTGTCTGCCCCAAACCGTATAAGCAGCCATTGTACACGCAGTTCGCACAACACGTCACATTCACACAGTGCAAAATCTTATTTCTGGAGTGAATTGTAGGCTTATACAGTACATTATAGACTTTTGTTTGCCCCCCTAAATTTAAGTTTGCCCCCCCCCCCTTGCCCCCCCCCCCCAGATTAACTGGTCTGGTGCCGCCACTGCATCTGATGACATCATTCTCAGAAAAATGGGTCAGAACTGACGTTCGATATTATTCAGTCAAAAACTGACTTGAATTTGACATTTTGACTGACGAAAAATTCCTCCTTGGAATGTAAAGATTCATTAGTTGTTGAAACCCAATGAGGTCATGTTTCAAATTTTGCCCTGAAAAAGTCAGTTATGAACCAAAACTTCCCCGTACAAAAATGTAGAGACCCAATTTTCTCAGAATGATGCCATCAGATGTTTTGGATGTTGACAAATTTTGCACTGGAAGGGTTTCGAATACAATGGCAATTAACATCATTTTAACGTGAGGTTACAGACTTTCCTTGTGGTTTATTACTTGACAGGTTTAGAGACTTGTAATTTTTTCCCCACTCACGTGAAAGCTCTATTTATTGGAAAATGAGTACATCGCAAAATTGAATTGATCACTTCCCTTCTAAGTGTTGTGATTCTAACAGATTTCACTCACACTTGGTGACTGGGCAACCGCTAAGGTCAAACTGAAGACTGTACATACCCTACTGATCTTGTCTAGCAGTGCTTTGATGAGGTGCATCGCAGTGGTCTTCTCATTTCTTGTCCAGTACACCTTAGCTTCTTCAATCAGCCTCCACCACGACGGATCACTCTGTATACCAGACGGTCTCACTAGGCACTTCAGCGTCGCTAAGGCTTTCTCTGCAATCTGAACACAGGGGTCATCCGGAGTTTTCAATTCGTTTTTCTTTGTTCACCTCAACATTTATTTTTAAAGATGTAAAGTGTAGAGCGAGAAATACTTTCTAAGGTCCCTCACCCTTTCACCCAAAGAAGTGAATAGAGTCACCAATGAACAACAGATTGAAAACTAGGATCCATATTTCAGGAGGTATGTTGAAATGATGACATTTCCACCTTTTGGTAACCTCTGGAATTATAGATTTCAAGGAGTTCATGGGAACAGTATCATCATGGCTAGAGAAGTAGATCAAAGAGCATGACTTCTTTAATTTCATTTCATTTATTAATTCTGGCAGTGACTTCAAGGACTCTCAGAAAGTGAACTTAATCACTACACTAGCCAAGAACCCCGTGGAGAGAAGACAATGAAGGAAGTTTCAGTTTTAGATGTGGGAGGAAAACCCCAGAGAAATATTCCAGGGAAAACCCACGCAATCAGGCAGGGACTAAAAAAAACAATCCACCTAGTGCCCCAGTGTGATTTGAACCGGGCTCCCCAGAGATGGAAGGCAAGGCAAGATATCACTACGCCAACCTGACTGCCCAAAATGCCCTACATGCAATTCGATTCCCAAAATGGTAGACCATGACAGCCTAGTAGCCATGCGTGTCATCTGGGCCCAATTTCGAGGAGCTGCTTAAGCACAAAAAGTAGCTAAGCACAACAAAATTGTGCTTACCAGAATAAGGCTACCAACCAAAGTACCATGTCACATGTACAATCTGTGCCTGGTATCCTGCTTATTTGTGCTTAGCAAAAGTTGCTAGGCATAATTCTCTGCTTAAGCAGCTCTATGAAATAGAGCCCAGTGCAGAGGGTCTATAGAAAGTAACTTGAACATTTCACTGTTCACAAAATCCTCAATTTATTCGCTCAGTGTAGACCTCTTCCACTAAAGTCACATCAGGGCCCAATTTCATAGAGCTGCTTATTTTACCTCAACAATGGCAGCCTATGCGAGGGGTCTATGCTTGGGTCAAGTTTCCGCACGAACCAATGGTTAACTAGTGGTTGTTAAGTGACGTATGTAGGGCATGTACACAGAAGTTGAAGTACGGACAACTCTAGTCTATGAATACGGCTATTGATAACCAGCGATGGGACCATGCCCGGTAGGCTGGTTCCAAATAGTCCACTACCTTAGTCCAGCTATTGTCGACTAGACAGAGTTTGGGTTAACTTAGTCAAACTATGGTCAACGATAGTTCTTGGGTGATTCTGACCTTGAATGAATGATATTCTGATTATACCTGGAAGCGTTCTGCTTTCCTAGCAAGTTGCGTATAATTCTTAAGATGTGTGACGAGTCCCTCATAGGCTTGCTCTATGTGACTTGTGTCATCACTCTTCTCTAGTAGTAGCTGTAGCAACACCGTCCTTAAGGCAAGGGTTGGCTCACAGAACTCAAAGTCATTGTCCATTAGGGTTAGCTGTGAACTCCAGCTGTGAAGCACAGCGATGGGTTGACTGTTCCTGAAATTATCAACATATCACGAGAAACTGTCAACACATTATTTATAAAATTTTGGGCTGAAAAAAAAAGAGCGGGACTTGAACCTGTGACCTCCGAATTAAAGTGCTGGTGCTCTACCAGCTGAGCTCAGGTTGGTGGTCTCCCAATTTTGTCAATATCTTTGTTGTGGGGTGCCAGTCAGAAACCATTATTTATATAAGAAGTTAAGATTCCAACTTACTCAATCAACACACCTCCAAAGCCCTCCACCTCCGAAAGGCCCTGTAACCTGGATAACAGCGGGTACACACTGTAAGCACTCTTCATGCTGACATTACACAGCTGCTTGACTGTGTCTAATCGTGCACGTTGCAGGGCCATTTGGAATGAGTCCTCCTCTTCGTCCCTCAGACACGACAACGCGCTGAATATAGATTGATGGTAACCGGTGGTGGATCGAGTCTGGTTCCGATGGTCTAGTTCCTGATCCCATTGGCCATTCCTCCATGCTGCTTCATATTGAAACTCGGCCATCTCGGGACCGAAGACGACTTGTTCCGATCGCAGACCACGGAGGTAGACATTGAGAATGTGGCTTAGACCTTTATTCTGCATTGCCTGGAAAATAAAACCAACACAAGATAAATTCACAATCATCAACCTACTCAAAATTATCCACGTGAAGGCAAAGTATATCTTTGGTTTTTTGAACCATTCAATTGTTTTAATCCTATATAAATGTAGATCTATACAATAAAACTAACCAGCGAAAATTTCATTTTAAAAGATAGGAGCGTTTTTTAGATATCGCTGAAAATCTGGAGCAGTTATGTCCAAACAGGAAGAATAATCCGCAATTGGATCGGGAACATTTCATGCAGAAACATTTCTCAGATCGAAATGTTTTTGAATCCCTCTTTCTAAAACCACATTCCTTTGAAGCAAAAATAAGCAGAATACCAATCATAGATGGTACCTGTGACACGGTATTTTGGCTGGTAATCTTACTCTGGGAAGCACAATTGTTTATGACTACAATCCCGGCCCAAATCTCGTTGGGCCCCCCTGCCCCCTTTCAATGTTGAATCACATTGTTGCACGGTCTTCTGCGTTCCAGTCAACATTGAGCGGGGGGACGGGGACAGGGGAGAGAATGTTTATTGTGAGACAGGGAATGGTTATTGTATGGTTATTGTAACGTTATAGGAACGGGTGGCCCAAGCATTTTGGCCAGGATCGTAGATACTTTTTGTGCTTAAACAGCCCATGAAATTGTGCCAAGGATGGGACTTAAACCCAATGCACATGCAAGGCTCTGCTCAGAGGTGGGATTCGAACCAGGGTCCACAGAGATGAAAGGCAGGGGGAAAAAAACCACAAGGCCAACCGAAGTGCCCATGTGTGCAACAAATAATTTCTCTATGAGTTCTTGGGGTTCTTAAAAAGGAAACTGGTGGTTTGACTGCTCAATGTTTCGATCAGTATGCTCTGATCGTCTTCAGGAGAATGGAAGAAGACCATCAGAGCATAGTGATCGAAACGTTGAGTTGTGAAATCACTGGTTCTTTGTTCAGAACCCCAACAGCTCATAGAGAGATTATTACATGGTGTGACTGCAAAGCTTAGTGGGTCTATACCTTGTATGCATTTCTTACCTGTAGGATCCCTATCTCTTCCTGACCAGTGTGGGTGGATTTGGAGTGAAGTTTTAGATCATAAGCACTGAGTGCTTTATCCCAATCGCCCTCATGCTCATACGTGTGGATCCTGTCACAAGTACAGATCAATCAATGAAAACCAGTGTCAGTTGTAGACGTTTACTTTCTGTGCCCAACTTCATAGATAACAAAAAGTGACTAAGAACAAACAAATTATGCTTGGCGTGTTGTTATTAGTGATTATATCCCTCCAAAATTGTTTATAATTGCAAATTAAGTTGGAAGTTTTTTGTGGTGTTGCTTTTTTCCTTTAAAAAAAAAAAATACTGTAGTGTAATTACCCTACTTGTATGTATTCAATCGTTTGCTAAGTAGACCAATCACCCACAGAAAAAACAAAAAAACAAAAAACACTATTATACAGTAGCTCATAGTCAAATTTCTTATTTAAGTAAACGCCTACTTAAAAAAACACGTCAAATTATTTAATAATTCCTCCAAAGCTTTAGCTCCATAATTGTATGGCTTTTTCGTGGCCGAGCAGTCTAGTTCACAAGACCCAATCTCTGGTGTTGTCAGCAGCAGAGTGTGGGTTTCGAATCCCTGTCATGACACTTCTGCCCTTGAGCAAGGCACTTGACCATAATTGCTTGTAAAAAGTTGGGAGGGTATAATTGCATTCTGCTCTACCCGCCAGGCTCCTAGTGGATGATACCCATGCCTACATCCTTACGGACTGTGAAGGGGGTAACCTTGTTTCAGCCCCAGGAGTAGGTGTCAACGTGCCCCTGGTGACAGTTGATTTGGGTCGACAGCCTAAATCAGTAAAGTGTAGCCCTCACCTTGAAGTGGCAATTTGGCCTTGTGAGTTAGGTGATATCTCATTACAAAAATAATTTAAAATCATAATTTTATCAATATCAAACAAACCTTGCACATGTGTCAGTGAGTCGTCCTGCTCCACAACCATACACACCATCAGGCTCACCAATACTGCTGTAAGCCTCCAGGAGTAGACTCTGCATATTGATGTGACAATTATTGGACAGTAAGCTCAGAGATTCTATATCGGAAGGTTGACTCAGTGACTGGCTAGATGATCTACTCACACCAGCAGGTCCCTGCTCTGACCTGAAAACACACACAAAGAAAATGCAAGTTACACATGTGTGCACAGCTCAAATGAAGACGTTGTATTTTTGCAATGATAGACCTATAACTTTTTTTCCACAGATGTTCGCCATTTAATTCTGTCTCTGAATGATTTACCTTTTATCCCTCACCCCCCTTTGATTTTGTCTTTTATGTTTCCATGGTTATAGGCACAGTACACGTTTGGTAATTGGAGCCTACTGATTGTGTTAATCCTATATAAATGTAGGTACATACAATAAGACTAACCTGTGAAAATTTCACTTCAAAAGGTGGTCGCATTTTTTGAGATACCACCAAAAAACCGGAGGGAATATTTCCACGCAGGAAGAATATTCCCCATAGGAGTACACAGTCTGAGAAGCGTTTCTGACAGAAACGCTTCTCAGATTCAAACTTTGGGAAATAAAAAGTGATATATTTTCTATAACCGTAGTACTTTAAAGTTAAAAGTTTCTCAAAATTTATTATACTACCCAAGGCTGCTGTACTTCTTACCAAGTTAGTTTTGATTGCCATTAATTTTTCAGAGTCATTACCAAACGTGTACTGTGCCTTTAAACTAGCCCCTGCCCTCTACCTTTTTAACATGATTCAAACTTTGGTTCTTTCCACAAGTTTGCTTTTTTCTCACTGGACCTTTCACAAGTTAGCATCAATGCATACAATTGTTTTCAATAATATAGATAGGTTGCAGTATGACGTAAATCGGCCATCTTTACGGGCAGTTTAGAGCAAACAGTCGTGCGTTTCGTGTGAGAACGGCGTGCAACACGCGCGCATTTCACGAAACTCATTGCAGGATTGGTCAGTGAACAACGTGGCTGCGTTAATAAGTTGAGCGTTTGACGCACCTGCAAGCCAAAATGCAATTTGCCCGTAAAGATGGCGTCTACTGGGAACTATCTATTGTTAATTGTAATAACGCTGGATACACTTACCTCTGCACATCACACCATATTTCAGTATACAGTAAACACGTGAAGTGCGCTCTACAATTCTGTGCTGCTTTAGCTGCCCGCAAGTAGTTGACGTCAAGCCAGAAGTTGTTGTCCCAGGCTGTGCTCTTAGTCTTACTCCGTCTTTGAACAAAGAAAGGTCAATAATTTATTCACATCAATAGAGAAATACTTTAATTTAACCTGATGTACGTGACAGTAGAAGCGGCTACAGCTACGGCTACGGCTAGATTTCTGCATCATCATGCGTTGAAGTATAGTTCGTTCTTAGCGACAGTCGTAGCCATAGCTGTAACGGCCAATATGGATAGGGTATGAGCAAAAGTCTATAAAAGTTAGTTCATGAAAGCTATAGTTGCATTGGGATAAAGAATATTCATTTGGTTATATTATACCATATCGATATGTCATAAGCACTGCATACTCAGTGTTTCCCCGAAAAAGAATTTCACTCCAATTTTACCACAGAGTTCTGCCATTACGATGCCCTGTAAAGCACACGATTCTACAACACGTAAGCTCAGAATTCCACGCTTAAGCAGAACAATGCTGGGCCCAATTTCATACAGCTGCTTAAGCAAAGAATTACGCTAAGCACCTTTCTGCAAAGCAAAAACAAGCAGGATACCAGTCATAGATTGTACATATGACATGGTCATTTTGTTGTGCTAAGCTACTTTTTCTGCTGAAGCACCTCTATGAAATTGGGCCCAGGGTGTAAACTTCAATACACATGTCATAGTTCATAGGTCATGACCTACCCTCCTGTTGGTCTGTCTTGTGTTCTCAAGTAGTACATGACATCAAGAAGAGTGCGGATTGACCTTTGACCTAGCTGACTGGAAGACACATCTGCAACAAACGCACAACTCCCCACGTTAAATACAAACAGGAATCACATCAGTTCTGCTTCAATGCTGATTGTTTCAAGAAAACTTGGAGGTAAAGAAAGATTTCGAAGGAGGAAACCCAACAAATTACAGAATATTTATGAAGCTAATATCATCAGATGACCACTTCAGAATATCTTCTTACCGGCAATCAGCCTTTCCTACTAGTTTGAGAAGATATTTGTACAAAGAACGAATTAATTAGTGACAGTTTCATTTGAGCTTGTTTAAAAATGTTCTCCGTGCTTTTTTATGGTAGTATCATAATAAGATACAATAATAATGCGCAGTTCTTATGAAGTTCTTTGTTTCATTCAACTGGCGTCTTACAATGCTCATTGTTTTGAAAACAGGAACAACAAATCCACCTCTGCACATGATGGGTCAATGAGCAACCTTCGCTCGGCCCCAGCGGCCTATCCAGGACCGCTGGGATGGGCTAATCAGCTTGCACAGATTCTTGTTCAGGAAGTACGTCATGCGTGCAGTGCTTGCAGTGTGAGTGTGATGCATGATGGGACTGAGCATGGGACTGAGCATTAACGTTAACGATACGTTTGCCCATCCCAGCGCCTTTGGTTTTAAGGCAAGGCGCTGGGGACGAGCGAATGAGCAACCTTCCTTTGACCTCAGCTGAGGGCGCTCTACTCAAATGACGTCATGTGGATAAGGTCTATTGGGCCTGATGTTTATGTTGATCATGAAAGGGTTGCTTACCATGGAAGGGAACTGGTGTAGGTGCCCGACTATTACTAGTGCTTTCACAATGACTAGAGAAGACTGTCTCCACACCTTGAGATAAAACCTGTCTGTACATATCATTGCCTGAACTTAGGATGTCATGGAATACGTATGGTAGGACTCTCTCTGCAAACTCAACCTAATCAGAAAATCAAGACAGCCAATGAGATGGTTTAGAAATAATGTAGCCATCTTGTTTTGCACTCATTCAAATACCAGTGCCCAAAATGAGGCTTGAAGGACAAATTAGTCTATAACCACCAGAAAAAGGGATAGGTCGAGCATGAATTCCAGTACTCTTTGTCTCTCTTTGTACGAGGGAAACGAAGCAAGTACAGTTAGTGCATGCCTGTGCTTGCTACACAATGGATTGTCCAGGGGTGTAATTTTACGTCCACCAATCAAATAACTGCAACCAAAAGAGGACATATTCCAAAGTTGTTCCGTGTGTTTATAAACAGCCACTGTTATTCAGTTTGGAAAATGTGGGCTGAAAAAAAGACGTCATCTGGGCCCAATTTCAGAGCTGCTTTAAAAAGCAGAAAATATTGCTTAACAATTGCCTGCTAAGCAGAAATTAGCAGGATACCAGTCACAAATTGTACATGTGATATGGTAGTTTGGCTGGTAACCTTATTCTGGTAGGCATCATTTTTGATGTGCTTAGCTACTTTTTGAAATTGGGCCCTGGCATCAAGTGGTGAAGGGAATTCAAACTTGAGCGGCCACTTGTGATGAAGCAAATCATTGTACCAACCATTGTTCAAACCTAACTCGTACATGGCTTGCTTGAAACGCCATAAATTTCTGAGGAAGTGCCACAGACCTGTTTCTAGGTACTGTTCCCTCAGGACTATAAGGTCGTTAGTGCAGTTAGTTTGGTTTTCATCAATTTCGTTTTGCATATTTTGAAACTCATGGTCAATGGAGTTTATTGATCAAGAGTGGTCTTCAAAGTAATTGTTTTGGCACAAAGACTATCATGTTCTCAGGAAAACAACTATTTGCAGATTTTGATTTATTTGTTCAAATTTAGTTTGGTGTTGAACAAAGAAAAATTGACTAGAGCGGGATTTGAACCAACGACCTCCAGATTAACGTACCGGCGCTCTACCAATTGAGCTATCTAGCCCTATGTTGGCGGTCTCCCTATTTTGTCAATATCTTTGTTCTTTATTTTACCATCTTTTGATCATTTGAAACTGCAATTAATGACCTTAGAAAACTGAGCCGAGGAAACTATTCTCTGAAGTTGTTTCGGTCAGAAACACATTTTCAGATCATGAGGGCAGAGAACAGAGTTCTGAATACCTTAACAGTGCAGATCGGTTCCAACTGCAACAGGGTCTCATCCCTCACACCGCCGCTCCTGATCAACGCAACGGTCAGATGCCGCACCCAGTCACCATGGTTACTACAAACTGGCTGCCATAGTAACGGGTCTCCTATTGTCTGCTCGAAGTCAGCGGCCGAAGGCTGGAGTGCTGGTTTGTGGACTGTCTGTCAATGAGTGATAAATATGAGAAAGAAACGAAAAAAGTTAAAATAAATTTGCTAACGGTTTGTTCACAACTCTCAATATTTTCACGAGCGTACAGACCGTATACTTTTACAGGATCTCCCTCTCCCACTTAAAAGCGTACACAGGAAATTGTTGAATTCTTTCACACTATTTTGTGTTCCTAAGTGCAGAAGGCCGCGGTAAGCTAGCGCAGACATTCGGCACTTACCCTGTAAGCAAAGCACGGTGATCGCAAGTGCAGAATGCGGCGGTAAACAGAGCCGTGAAAATGGGCCCTGATGTGGTCTGGACATTTTGAACAGTATCCTCTGCTCATGTTCTCCTTTTATATTTGCCTTAGATTGTTTAAAGGATCAACAGAGCAAAACAAAACAGCTTTCTAAACAACTTCCAATGGAAAAAAGAGAACAGTTTTAAGAACGGGATAATAATTCTTTACATTTATACTGCGCTTAATACTACATTTCTAAGCGCTACAGTATTTATCCTGGAAGGTATGTGGAGCTACGTGTGAGACCTTTTTCCTTTATATAGCACCATGTAATGGTTTACAAGGTGCTGTGTGGCAATATGCTGCCAATCAAACCAGGAACACCGGGGCGAACCCCTTCTCTTTTCGATACGTGCACTGGGTTCTTTTACGTGCATCACACATCACACGGGACCAACGGCTTTACGTCCCATCTGAAGGACACAGCAATAATTGTGAAGTGTCTTGCTTAAGGACACAAGTGTCTTGACCGGGACTCGAACCCACACTTTGCTGATCAGAAACACCAGAGCTTGAGTCCAGCGTTCTCATCCGCTCGGCCCAAATACGCCACAAAAGGATAACAAAAGGAACATCCATGTATAAGTAGGAACTTTTTGTGGAACGGTTTACCTGAGCGATTGCGTTATGAGCCCACCTTGAATTCTTACACTTCTATGTACTGGCGTTTACGGAGTCAGTGATTGTTTTTGTTTCTAACTTGCTATGTTTTTGCTTTGTTTTCACTGCTTTTTGTTCCTAGTGGTTTAGATTGCCGTTGTTGCTTTAACATGGGGTTTGTTCTTTCATGTAAAAAGTAGCTCGGCACCAAACAATTTCACAAACCGAAATAAGGTTACTAGCCAAAACACCATGTCACACTGGTTTCCCGCTTAATAGCTTAATAGTTTAGCTTAATAGCAGAAAATTGTTAAGCTAGTTTTTCTCCTGACGATGACTAGAGCAAGCTAGTCGAAACGTTGAGACCAAAAGAACTCACTCCGCGGCAGTGCAGTTAATTACGAGAAGTCCCCCCGATCCACAAAGCTAAAGTAGTAGTCCAGGCCGATTTCCTACCTCCCGCCCAGGTAGTAGTTAATAAGCAGGACAGTTCTTTTCAGAACTGAGAAGTCTCCCGAATTCCGAAAAAACCTACTCCGCGGTAGTAGAATAAATAGCAAGACAAAATCTCTAAAGAACAAATCTACACAGCAAGTAGATATTTTTACACACGGTATTACCGCAAACTGAATATATACTAGTTTTTCTGCTTAAGCAGCTCTATGCGATTGGACCCTGGGTAATGAATACCTTTTTCTTGCTAGGTCTGAATGGCTGGAGATAACTGAAGAGTTTGTCGATGTTTTTCTCTTTGTACATCTCATAACATTGTTGTCCTGATCTTGTTGCTAGTACAGTCTTTAAGCAGTTAGCTGCAGCCTCTACTATATCAACACTGTGTAAAGAAAGAATACACAAGTAAGTAACTTATTTGGGGTTGACCAAAGAAAATTTGACTAGAGCGGGACTTGAACCAACAACCTCCGGTTTAACGTGCCCACTGATCTATCTAGGCCTATTGTTGGCGATCTCCCTACTTTGTCAATATCTTTGTTCGAGGTCGCCAGTCAGAAGCTATTCAACCTGTAACTGCAGTGTAGCCAGGGATCACATCCAAGCTTACAATACAGCCGGAGAAGCGGCAGCAGAGAGAACACCATAAAGGCAAAATTTACCTTTGGTTTTGGGGACCATTTGATTGTTTTAATCTTATATAAATGTAGATCTATATAATATAACTAACCTGTGAAAATTTAATTTCAAAAGGTGGTCGCGTTTTTGAAATATCGCCAAAATCCGCAGCAGATAATATGTCCACACGTGAAGAAGAATAATCCCTAATAGGAATACATAATCTGAGAAACATTGCTGACAGAACATTTCTTAGGTTCAAATTTTGGGGGATAAAAACTGAATTTTCTTTCCACATTCACAGTATTTTGAATTGAAATATTTCTCAAAAATGCTTTATACTATCGAAAGTTGCTTTACTTCTAACCAAGTCAGTTTTCGTTGCCATTAATTTTTGATTACCAAGCATGTACCTTCCCCTTTAGGGGATGCAACTTTTTATCTCAAATACAAGTAAATAATAAACCACAAGGGAAACTGACTGGTTAAATGTTTAAACTTTTAAAAGTTTACCTACTGAGTTTCCCTTGTGGTTTAAAGGCCCTGTACACTATTGGTAAGATCGAAATACACAATGTTCACAGATTCACACGTAACTAACATGTTAAGTAAGTAATGGTAGAAAGGGTTCCTTAAAATATTTCTGCCTAAAATGCTATCGTTTCGGAGAAACAAGTAAAGCAATAGTAATTATCGCGCGCAATAATTTGAAAAAACAGAAAACACATAAGATCTTTTTTCATTATTTTCTCGTGACCTCGATGACCAATTGAGCTCAAACTTTCACAGGTTTGTTTGTTCATGCATATGTTTAATCACACAAAATGTGGACACTGATTTTGAGCTGTTACCAAAAGTGTACAATACCTTTAAAACTTGAGATTCAAGATAATTCAATTAGCTTACTTTGGATCTGAGAGATACTGTTGGAGTAGATGAATAATAACAACATGTCTTGACATGATGGAATTGGTGGCAAATACTCTCAAGGCTGTGGCATAGCTAGCACTATTCTCAGCTTCATCACAGTGTAATGCTACTGTAGAGAGATTAGGTGCTCCAATGTCACCCAAACAACGACCTGCAGGAAGTAGAGTAAAAACACTTTGTGTTGATATTGGATGGATCAAGAAAAGGATGGATCAAGCCATGGATAGATCTTGCCATAGATGGATTTAACCATGGATGGATTTAGCCAAAGATAGATCAAGACAAGGATAGATCAAACCATGGATGGATCTAGCAAAGGATGGATCTAGCAAAGGATGGATCAAGCAAAGGATTGACCTAGCCAAGGATGGATCTAGCAAAGGATGGATCAAGCAAAGGATTGATCTAGCAAAGGATGAATATAGCCAAGGATGGATCAAGCCATGGATAGATCAAAACATGGATGGATCTAGCAAAGAATGAATATAGCCAAGGATGGATCAAGCCAAGGATTGACCTAGCCAAGGATGGATCTAGCAAAGGATGGATCAAGCAAAGGATGGATCAAGCCAAGGATTGATCTAGCAAAGGATGAATATAGCCAAGGATGGATCAAGCCAAGGATTGACCTAGCCAAGGATGAATCTAGCAAAGGATGGATCAAGCAAAGGATGGATCAAGCCAAGGATTGACCTAGCCAAGGATGGATCAAACCAAGGATAGATCAAGCCATGGATAGATCAAACCATGGATAGATCAAACCATGGATGGATCGAGCCAAGGATGGATCTAGCCAAGGATGGATCAAGCCAAGGATGGATCAAGCCAAGGATGGATCAAGCCATGGATAGATCAAACCATGGATAGATCAAACCATGGATGGATCAAGTCAAGGATGGATCTAGCCAAGGATGGATCAAGCCAAGGATGGATCAAGCCATGGATAGATCAAGCCATGGATAGATCAAACCATGGATAGATCAAACCATGGATGGATCAAGCCAAGGATGGATCTAGCCAAGGATGGATCAAGCCAAGGATGGATCAAGCCAAGGATGGATCAAGCCAAGGATGGATCAAGCCAAGGATGGATCAAACCAAGGATGGATCAAGCCATGGATAGATCAAACCATGGATAGATCAAACCATGGATGGATCTAGCCAAGGATGGATCAAGCCAAGGATGGATCAAACCATGGATAGATCAAACCATGGATGGATCAAGCCAAGGATGGATCTAGCCAAGGATGGATCAAGCCAAGGATGGATCAAGCCAAGGATGGATCTAGCCAAGGATGGATCTAGCCAAGGATGGATCAAGCCAAGGATGGATCAAGCCGTGGATGGATCTAGCCAAGGATGGATCTAGCCAAGGATGGATCAAGCCAAGGATGGATCAAACCATGGATAGATCAAACCATGGATGGATCAAGCCAAGGATGGATCTAGCCAAGGATGGATCAAGCCATGGATGGATCTAGCCAAGGATGGATCAAGCCATGGATAGATCAAACCATGGATAGATCAAGCCAAGGATGGATCTAGCCAAGGATGGATCTAGCCAAGGATGGATCAAACCATGGATGGATCAAACCATGGATGGATCAAACCATGGATGGATCAAGCCAAGGATGGATCTAGCCAAGGATGGATCAAGCCATGGATGGATCTAGCCAAGGATGGATCAAGCCATGGATAGATCAAACCATGGATAGATCAAGCCAAGGATGGATCTAGCCAAGGATGGATCTAGCCAAGGATGGATCAAACCATGGATGGATCAAACCATGGATGGATCAAGCCAAGGATGGATCTAGCCAAGGATGGATCTAGCCAAGGATGGATCAAGCCGTGGATGGATCTAGCCAAGGATGGATCAAGCCATGGATAGATCAAACCATGGATGGATCAAGCCAAGGATGGATCTAGCCAAGGATGGATCTAGCCAAGGATGGATCAAGCCGTGGATGGATCTAGCAAAGGATGGATCTAGCCAAGGATGGATCAAGCCAAGGATTGATCTAGCCAAGGATGGATCAAGCCATGGATGGATCAAACCATGGATAGATCAAACCATGGATGGATCAAGCCAAGGATGGATCTAGCCAAGGATGGATCAAGCCAAGGATTGATCTAGCCAAGGATGGATCTAGCCAAGATTATATCGAGCCACCGAAGGATCAAGCTAAGGATAGATCAAACCATGGATGGATCAAGCCAAGGAAAGATCAAGCCAAGGTCAAATCAAACCATGGATGGGTCAAGCCAAGAAAAGATCAATCCGAGGAAAGATCAAGCTAAGAAAAGATCAAGCTAAGGATAGATCTATCCATAGATGGATTTAGCCAAGAATCATAGAGCTATATATATTGACTAGAGCGCTAACTTGCTCTGAGTTTAGAAGCCACCCTGGGCGCAGACATGTTTGATGTGTTGCATGACTACGGAACGATTTTAATTTTAAAAGAGCACACATAGCCGCGAAAATTTTGCATTCGGCGTGCGCGCTTACGTACGCACCATATATCATTGCTCTTGTAAACAGGTGATTTTAGTGATGTCTTAAAAAAATATGTAGTAGGTGATTCTCTGATGTTACGTCTTAGGAAAAATGCTGAGTCGAACTAAAGCCTTGTTTGGGAGGATTCAATGCTTCAAGATGTCAAGAGGAAAAAGAACGAAATCTGCTTCAAGGATACACAATATGCCGGCAAGAATGACGAACTCAAAAAAAAAAAAAACGTATACGCGCAAAGGCACATGTTAAACATGACGCACATGACGCTCGCAGTTTGTACGCTCATTAGCAGATTGTGCGTTCTCATTTGCTGCATATTTGGTTCGATGACGCATAGAAAAGAACAAACGCTTTATCATGCAAATAGCCGTACAATTGCCGTACAAAATTTCAAGCTTTTGTTTTGGTTTGTACATAAACATGGATGCGCCCACACGGCTTCAAAACCTTAGTGCGTGTATAACGGGGTGTTAGCGCTCTAGTCAATATATATAGCTCTATGCCAAGAATAGATCTAGCCATGGATGGATCAAGCCATGGTGGATGGATCAAACCATGGGTGGATCAAGCCAAGGAAAGAAAAAGTCAAGGATAGACCAAGCCAAGACT
Source organism: Pycnopodia helianthoides (assembly GCA_032158295.1). Taxonomy (NCBI): domain Eukaryota; kingdom Metazoa; phylum Echinodermata; class Asteroidea; order Forcipulatida; family Asteriidae; genus Pycnopodia; species Pycnopodia helianthoides. The sequence goes on along the minus strand of CM063252.1, from coordinate 21,094,929 downwards.
GGATCTAGCCATAGATGGAATCAAGCCAAGGATAGATAAAGCCAAGAATGGATCAAGCCCCAGACTCAAGTTCAGGTGGCTGACTCATCAAGATGTGTTTGACTCCTGGTCAGAACACTTGTGTTCTCATGCAAGTCAAAACTCTACTATAATTACTTCTCTTAACCCAGGACTTAACGGATACATGTGAGGGCAGAGATGGTTCTTGTGATTGAATAGCTTGTTGCACTACATATTTGGCAGCACAGGCTGTATACTTCTCTTAACCCAGGACTTAACGGATACATGTGAGGGCAGAGATGGTTCTTGTGATTGATTTAGCTTGGTGCACTACATACTTGGCAGCACAGGTTGTATACTTCTCTTAACCCAGGACTTAACGGATACATGTGAGGGCAGAGATGGTTCTTGTGGTTGTTTTAGCTTAGTGCACTACATACTTGGCAGCACAGGCTGTATACTCCCCAGGGAGCTGAGATGGTTGAACCCTCCTACTGTCAGTGACTCTTGGCAACATTTTCCAGTGAGTTGACCAACCATTTGAAACCATTCGACTGCCAAGGTTGCATTGTACGGTGGCACAACTGTGCACAGAACTAACTGTGTACTGTGTACATGCATTCCCTCATGGTATCATATTGCAGGCTGGCATAGTTTATCTATCATTCAAACCACAGTGAATGGTATTGAATGGTCAGACAGCAAGAGGGTTAAGGAATGAAATAAATGGCCCAGAGACAGGTTAATATTTTTCCTGCACCGGGTGCAAAATTGGCGGGTACCGGATATAAACTTCCATTATTGTTGGTATTATCAAAAAGTTATATCAAAACATTTCAAGTTATTCTATTCAATTCAAGAAACCATTCATTTCCATTTTCTCATACAACAAAAAATAATGTATATATGGTTTTTGAGGCATTGCATGGTGAGGTATCAAAATATATTCGGTTTGCGGTAACACCATGTGTATAAATATCTACTTTGCTGTATAGATTTTGTTCTTTAGAGAACTTGTCTTGCTATTTATTCTACTACCGCGGCGTAGATTTTCGGAATTTGGGAGACTTCTCAGTTCTTAAAAGAACTGTCCTGCTTATTAACTACTACCTGGGCGGGAGGTAGGAAATCGGCCTGGACTACTACTTTAGCTTTGTGGATCGGGGGACTTCTCGTAATTAACTGCACTGCCGCGGAGTGAGTTCTTTGGTCTCAGCGTTTCGACTAGTTTGCTCTATAGTCATCACCAGGAAGAGTGTAAGACATGCTGGACTATTTATAAGGATTCAGAGGTTTCAGAAAATAATGTAACAAATCAAAACAAACTAAAATTACCATTTAAAGGAACATTACAGAATTGGTAAGAAAAAAACTTGTGAAATATACTTTTTGATCACAGATTTACATAAAACTTACACGGTCTAAATGATGATGATAGTAGAAAACATCCCTTGAAATATTTCTGTCTGAAATGCCATATTTGATGAGAAATGAGTTTATCGCTCAGTGAGCGTTTTATTCATTTGTTGAATCTATATTATTTTATGCAAATGTGTAATCGGTTTTTCACTATTTTCTTGTGACCCAGATGGCCGATCGATCTCAAACTTCTACAGGTTTGTCAGTTTATGTATATGGTGGATTACAAAAAGTGCTTACAATGCCAGCAACTGTCTTGTTAGCAAGAACCAACTCTGTAATGGTCCTTTAATGAAGTCAATTTGAACAGTATAATAGAAAGAGGAGTGTGGAGGCTGATTACCGAGTTGTTAACTTCCCATCACAAAATTAAATTTAGACATGGATTATTTCCTTTGATTCTAGAGATTTATCTGATAACATTAATCTCTTCTTTTCTTACCTGCCTCTTCCTTGAGTGATTGTGAGATGCTATCCTTGGATCCTAAGACATGATCTCCAGTACCACTTATCTTGACAAGCTCAGTAATGAGATGAATGATGGTTCTACCACATCCCTCTACAATCAAATATCAAATTAAACATCGTCAAAACTTAGGTACTTGAAGTGCTACGCTGGATCAACAAATGAAATAGAGAATAACTAAATACAAATGTACTTCTGTATGGACAAGCAAAATCAGCCCATCCCAGTGAAGCCTTTTCACTCCATCTAGCTCTGATAAATGCCGTAATTAAAATGGTTCCACTCTGTGTTGATTACCAAAAATGTTCCTCATGGTTCAAATCCGCTTTGATTTCATACTGCCTGAAATAAAATCAGCTTTTCTGGTTGGCTCAGTGGTTTCTTTCCCTGCCTTTCACCTCTGTGGACCCCGGGTTCGAACCCCACCTCAGACCTGGAGCCTTGCATGCGGATTGGGTTTTCAGTCTCTAACTAATTGCGTGGGTTTTCCCCGTTGGGTTTTTCCTCCCACACCTGAAACTTAACTTTTTCCCCATTTCCTATTCATCCTGTTATTTTTGATGTGTAATGAAATAAAACATAGTATGGGGGTTGAACAAAGAAAAATTGACTAGAGCGGGATTTGAACCAACGACCTCCAGATTAACATACCGGCGCTCTACCAACTGAGCTATCTAGCCCTATATTGGCGGTTTCCCTATTTTGTCAATATCTTAGTTCGGGATATTGACAAAATAGGGAGACCGCCAATATAGGGCTAGATAGCTCAGTTGGTAGAGCGCCGGTACGTTAATCCGGAGGTCGTTGGTTCAAATCCCGCTCTAGTCAATTTTTCTTTGTTCAACCCCCATACTATTTGAAATTTACCCAGTCAGTTTCCTTGTGGTTTATTACTTGAAATAAAACATGTATAAAACAAAATAAACATACCCCTGACCCCGACATCAGAATTTCTTCCATGTGCAAGACCTCACCTTGTCTAAATCAATAACTATGACTAGTATTTGGTTTTACTCTACACCGATGTGTGTATTAAGCACTGTATACTCAGTACTTTCTCAATTCCCGTGAAAAAATAGTCCACAGGCATATTATTCAGTTGAGATTCTAGCGCAGATGTCGCGGGTTCGAATGCCACCAGAGTAATTTTCCTGTAAATTTTTGTTCACATGAATCAAGTACTGAGTAAACAGTAAACACATTGGTGTAAGGGTAAAACAAAATAATATTCTTTATCCCTGATGCAAATTTAACATATATTACATAACTATGACCCCTGGCCGTATTAGCAATACTTAAGCATGAGCATTTTATGCAGTTTATTGCAGATTCCCCAAATGAGTAACAGAAGGGGTTTACTAAGGCTGCTGCAAGATTGCTGAAAACTCCCATTTTTCAACATCGCCATAGCCTAAGTTGCTTGATTCATACCCGGTCTTAAACTAACCTACACATTGCTGCACCATGATAGCCAACTCCTCTTTCTGAAGCCAACAGCCATAGCCTAAGTTGCTTGATTCATATCCGGTCTTAAACTAACCCTGCACATTGCTGCACCATGATAGCCTCTTTCTGAAACCAACAGCCATAGCTAAAGCCTAAGTTGCTTGATTCATACCCGGTCTTAAACTAACCTGCACATTGCTGCACCATGATAGCCAACTCCTGTTTCTTTGTAGCGAGCTGGTGATGTAGATGCCTCAATCCCTCCAACCTAAGAACACCTCCCTGTTTACCAGTCATTAAGAAATGCTGCACTTCCTGAATAGGAACAGAAAACAATTTATCAAATCAAGAAAGACTAGTACACCTGTCTATGTGTGTTTTGTTGTCATTTAGCCTTCGAGAAGGACTCTGCTAGGGTTGAAACGTCAGGCAATTAACTACTTTTTGCATTTAGACCTTAGTTCCTTTCGGTTGGTAAGCAGTTTTGCAAAAGCTAATTCTATTTTGTCAATTAAAGAAAGTTTACAATTAATTTTGTCGATTTTCATAACAGCCACATTAAGCTGGCACAGAATCTTCCAACCTATCCAGTCAGTCACTTGATAAGTTGAAAGATCAAAAAGGTCAGAAAGGTTGGTCAGTAGGTCGACCAGTTGGCAGGTTGTTTGGTCAGGTTGATCAGGTCGATCATTCAATCAGGTTGGTCAGGTAAGTCATGTCAGTCAGGTAGGTCAGATCAGTCAGATCATCAGGTTGGTCAGGTCAAAAAGGTCAGAAAGGTTGGTTAGTCTGTTGACCAGTTGGCAGGTTGTTTGGTCAGGTTGATCAGGTCGATCATTCAATCAGGTTGGTCAGGTAAGTCATGTCAGTCAGGTAGGTCAGATCAGTCAGATCATCAGGTTGGTCAGGTCAAAAGGTCAGAAAGGTTGGTTAGTCGGTCGACCAGTTAGCAGGTCAATCGGTCAGGTTGATCAGGTCGGTCATTCAATCAGGTTGGTCAGGTAATTCAGGTCAGTCAGGTCGGTCAGATCATCAGGTCTGTCAGATCATCAGGTCGGTCAGGCTGGTCAGGTTGGTCAGGTTGGTCAGGTCAAAAAGGTCAAAAAGGTCAGAAAGGTTGGTTAGTCGGTCGACCAGTTAGCAGGTCAATCGGTCAGGTTGATCAGGTCGGCCATTCAATCAGGTTGGTCAGGTAAGTCATGTCAGTCAGGTAGGTCAAATCAGTCAGATCATCAGGTTGGTCAGGTTGGTCAGGTCAAAAAGGTCAGAAAGGTTGGTTAGTCGGTCGACCAGTTAGCAGGTCAATCGGTTAGGTTGATCAGGTCGGTCATTCAATCAGGTTGGTCAGGTAAGTCAGGTCAGTCAGGTCGGTCAGATCATCAGGTCTGTCAGGTTGATCAGATCATCAGGTCAGTCAGGTTGGACTGCTTGGAAAAGTTGGTCAGTCGGTTGGCCAATCACCGGTTGTTCAGTCAGGTCGGTCAGGTTGGTCAGGTCCGTCAGATCATGAAGTGGATCAGTCAGGTCGGTCAGATCAAGTTGGTGAGGTCGGTCAGGCTGGACTAGTTGGACTGCTCGGCAAGGTTGGTCAGTCGGTTGGCCAGTAAGCCTGTCGTTAAGTCAGGTCGGTCATTTGGTCTGGTCGGTCCGGTCAGTCAAGTCAATTAGGTTGGTCGTTCAGTCAGTTCCGTCAGGTCGGTTGCTTGCTTAGGAAAGTCAGGTGAGTCAGATCAGTCGGTCAGGTGGTCAGGTCGGTCGATCGGTTGGTCGTTTGGTTAGGTCAGTCCGGTCATCACGGCAATCAGGTTGGTCGTTCAGTCAGTTTTGTCAGGTCGGTTGGTCGGTTAGGAAAGTTAGGTGGGTCTGGTCAGTCGGTTGGTCGGTCGGTTGGTCGTAAAAATTTAAAAGAACATCACTTTGCAATTTGACAAAAAGAGCCAAGTCAGTTAAAAAAAAAGATAAACTTATCCAAGCTACAGTCAAGAATGAAGATAGCAGTCTGAAGATGTTGACCGAGTTGATTTATTTACCTCCATTAAAGTGAACTCTCCTGCGGCATATTTGACTGCTTGCTGAGCCGTCCTGGCTGGGGCAAGCTTGGCTGTGTCTGGGAAGGGATCTAGTAGCTTGAGAGCAGGGGCAAGTTTATCAGCATTGTCTATAACTAGAAGGTTGATTAATGCCAAAGCCTGTTTAAATAGACAATAAGACATCAGGTAGTTATTCATTATGCAAGCTTGTTTTCTTTGAAACAGTTTTACTTCTCATCAACCGAACCAAGGTCAGCAAAAACCACAATAAATTTCACTCCCCAGCAACGAAGAAAAAGGTGACAAATTTTCACTCCGCAGCAGTGAAGATAATTGTGAGAATTTCAATTCCCAGCAGTGAAGATAATTGCGAGAATTATACCTTCACAGCAGTGAAGATAATTGTGCTGAATTTCATTTCACAGCAGTGAAGATAATTGCGAGCAGTGAAGATAACTGCGATGAATTGCACTTCACAGCAGTGAACATAATTGCGAGAATTATACCTCACAGCAGTGAAGATAATAGCCCTGAATTTCACTCCACAGCAGTGAAAATAATTGCAAGAACCTCACTCTGCAGTAGTGAAGATAATAGCGAGAATTTCACTCTGCAGTAGTGAAGATAATTATAAGAATCTCACTCTGCAGCAGTGAAGATAATTGGACCAAGGACTCTCATGGCTTACCTGATGAGCAACAGCATCATCTGTTTCTATTAGTGGTACCAGAGCTCCTATCATAACACATAGATGCTTACCAAGTTCCTGTTAAACAACAAATACAACCTGTCATTAATTCATCTGAATCCAACAGTACAATGTATTAGCATGTAACTACCATACAAGTCTAAGTAGGTAAATCTGTAAAAATGACATTTTTCAATTTTATCCAGAATTTCTTTTTAAACCCTGCATGATGCCATCGGTTAAAAAATATCAAAAATTCGAAGTTCAGTGTTTAGACCTAGCAAAATAGCATGCTAGATGTAAATTACCCTGAGTTGATTCTTTGACTTTGAAAAATTTCATCCAAGACCAGCCCTCCGGGAATTCCCTCTAGCCACTCCTGACTGAAATCAATCATGTCTTCCAGATAGGTTGATGGTTTTTAGTTTGTTTTATTGTGTCTAAAGGGTCTATATCTGATAGTGGAGACCCGTTGAAAAGGGATTGGGTTCACCTCCCAAAAATATATCACTCTATTATAAAAGGAGCTGTTCTAAACAGTGCGTTGATTCATTGTAACAACACACTTTTCAAAAAGAAAATGATCACTCCGGAACAAAATATTGTTCCCAAAATGACCACCGCGCAGAGGGACAGAAAGTTTTATGGAAGAGCAACCCCAAGTGGTTAATAACAGTCTGAAACATTGACTTGACATACCTCAGGGCAACACTTCAGCGCCGTCATGCATACATCATGTAACAAATACACACACAGACCACACAGACGTCCCCCTTCCCCCAGCTCTAGCCCCTTCCCTAACTCCTCTCCTTCCTGTAGGGTATGCACCAAGGTGTAGATGACGTCTTGTAAGACCACAGCCCATGATCCACCCAGTCCAGTAGGGAGCTCAGCTAGGAGCAGTGAGATGAAGAGACGGTAGGCTAGGAGTAGGCGATGCTTCTCATGGTAGCGATGGATTTGGAGATCTTGATGTGAAGGGATAACAGAATCTTCTGGATGCTGTCCTGAAAATCAATCAATCAGTGAAAAAAATACATTCAGTTTGGTTGTGAAGTGATATGTCCCAGGCCGATTAAGGGGGTAGGGTTGAGGAACGATCCTCCAATTACAGCAGACAAGGACTTCAAATACCCATATATAGGGTGTCATGGCCGACCAGTTTAAAGCATCGGATTCAAGTTCTGTTGGTTAAGTCATCGGGGTGTGGGTTCGAATCCCGGTCATGATACATGTGTCCTTGAGCAAGATCTCACTACGATTGTAAACATAACATTTGTGTGTCGTGGCCGAGTAGATAAAAGCACTGGACTCAAGCTCTGGTGTTTTCTGTTCAGCAGAGTGTAGGTTCGAGTCCCGGACAAGACACTTGTGTCCTTAAGCATGACATTTAACCGTTATTGCTGTGTCCTTCAGATGGGACGTAAAGCCGTAGGTCCCGTGTGTTGTGTAACGTAAAAGAACCCAGTGCACTTATCGAATAGAGAAGGGGTTTTTCCCGTGTGCCTGGTTTGATTGGCAGCATATTGCGCCACAGCACTGTGTAAACCATTACATAGTGCTATGCTATGTAAAGGAATAGGTCTAATACTTCAAAACGTAGCTCCACAATACCTTGCAGGAAAATACAAAATGTTGAAGCGCCTTGAGCGTCACTTAGTGACGGTTATGAGCGCTATTTAAGAAGCCACTATTAAAAACATGAACTGTGAGATATAAATTTTATACAAAATAAGCATTGGACGGAAAAGAGGGTTCACCTATGGCTATTGGAATCTCATTATCTGTTATATTCACCTGTGTCTTGGCAAGAAGTGTGACCAGTTTTAGAGCTTTTCCACCTGCGTGACATTTAGTCAGGTGATCCAAGGTAGCCCTGATGGTGTAGGAGGTTGAGAAAGGTGGATTGGGCTCCGGATCTTTGTCGCTACAAAAACAGAAAATACATAAAATCGTTTTTAAAGTACATAGAAATATTCAGACACTTTAAATCAGGTCAGGATTTACCTTAGAAGAGACAATTTTTATAAGATGATACAATGACATTGAACAACAGATACACTTATATGGCTCGACAATTCTGAGCCCATTTCTGCCTAATTCTGAGCCCAATTCTGCCTAATTCTGAGCCCAATTCTGCCGAATTCTGAGCCCAATTCTGAGCCCAACTCTGCCTAATTCTGAGCCCAATTCTGCCTAATTCTGAGCCCAATTCTGCCTACCTCTGAGCCCAATTCTGCCTAATTCTGAGCCCTATTCTGCCTAATTCTGAGCCCAATTCTGCCTAATTCTGAGCCCAATTCTGCCTAATTCTGAGCCCAATTCTGCCTAATTCTGAGCCCAATTCTGAGCCCAACTCTGCCTAATTCTGAGCCCAATTCTGAGCCCAACTCTGCCTAATTCTGAGCCCAATTCTGCCTAATTCTGAGCCCAATTCTGAGCCCAACTCTGCCTAATTCTGAGCCCAATTCTGCCTAATTCTGAGCCCAATTCTGCCTAATAACAAGCCCAAATCAGCCCAACTCTGCCTAATTCTGAGCCCAATTCTGAGCCCAACTCTGCCTAATTCTGAGCCCAATTCTGCCTAATTCTGAGCCCAATTCTGCCTAATTCTGAGCCCAATTCTGAGCCCAACTCTGCCTAATTCTGAGCCCAATTCTGCCTAATTCTGAGCCCAATTCTGCCTAATTCTGAGCCCAATTCTGAGCCCAACTCTGCCTAATTCTGAGCCCAATTCTGCCTAATTCTGAGCCCAATTCTGCCTAATTCTGAGCCCAACTCTGCCTAATTCTGAGCCCAATTCTGCCTAATTCTGAGCCCAATTCTGCCTAATTCTGAGCCCAATTCTGCCAAATTCTGAGCCCAATTCTGAGCCCAACTCTGCCTAATTCTGAGCCCAATTCTGCCTAATTCTGAGCCCAATTCTGCCTAATTCTGAGCCCAATTCTGCCTCATTCTGAGCCCAATTCTGAGCCTCATTCTGAGCCCAATTCTGCCTAATTCTGAGCCCAATTCTGCCTAATTCTGAGCCCAATTCTGCCTAATTCTGAGCCCAATTCTGAGCCTCATTCTGAGCCCATGTTTTGCCTAACTCTGAGCCCAATTTCATGGCTCTGCTTACTGCCGAAATTGTTGGAAAAATATCAAGTAATAAACCACAAGGGAAACTGACTCGGTAAATTTTAAATAGTTTTGGGTTGAACACAGAAAAATTGACCTGGGACCTCCATTCCAACTTGCCGGCACTCTACCAACTGAGCCATCCAGCCCTAATGTTGGCGGTCTCCCTATTGTGTCAATATCTTTGGTCCGGGGTGCCAGTCAGGAATTCTGTGGGGTCACAGTCACCATACCCAGCCATAAAAGCGAAGAATGCTTACTATCATCACAGGCAAAAATTCTGTGCCAACCTGTGGAATAATCTTACATTAAGTGCAGATTTGTCTACTTCTGTAAGCAGCGATTTTTTACCTGCAGTGAGTAGAGCCATGAAATCAAGCCCGGGGCACAAAAGACAACTTTATTTCTTACATACTGAGTCCTTTCTGAGTGTGTTTTATCCATCATGGTAAACAGCTAGAGCAGAATGACTGCAAGGGTACAGTAATCACATAGGCAGTAACATATGTAGGGAAAGATGACCACTATACAGACAAACAGACATGTTTAGTAGAGCAACATTGTGGGCTTTCCCCATGTGTTTTCAAATATCCCTTTTTCTTTAATCTTTCCTGTTAAAAACACCCCATAAGTACAGTTCCTTATTAAAAAAATCATCCCACAATGTGTATCTTGTAAGCACAGACAGACAAACAGACAGACCTCTTCAGTAGAGCGACATTGTGGGCTTTCCCCATGTATTTTCTGTTATCCCTTTTCTTCAATCTTTCTTGTTAACAAAATTGTTGGGTTAACTCCACAATGTAAAAAACAACAACAGGTAAAGCTCCTACCTAAAAAAATCACCCCACAATGTGTATATGGTACGCACAGACAGACGGACACTCAGACTGACAGACAGACAGACAGACAGACAGACGGACACTCAGACTGACAGACAGCTTGAGTGTTGAGTCATTCATACCTTGTGAATTGAGTCCCATCTCCACTTTCTGCTGAGTGTGGTTCATACAACATGACAAGCAGCTCCACTACAATCTGATCTAGATTGACTTTTATCATGACGTCTATTGCCTAAAATACAATAACAAATCACACTTTAACTTTTAGCAGACTGTGGAAGTCTCCAAGCTTTAGTTGATTCTGACATCAGAGGTGCTGTCTAATGCCTAAAATACAATAACAAAGCACACTATAACTTTTAGCAGACTGAGGAAGTCTCCAAGCTTTAGTTGATTCTGACATCAGAGGTGCTGTCTAATGCCTAAAATACAATAAAAAAATCACACTTTAACTTTTAGTAGACTGTAGAAGTCTCCAAGCTTTAGTTGATTCTGACATCAGAGGTGCTGTCTAATGCCTAAAATACAATAACAAAGCACACTATAACTTTTAGCAGACTGTGGAAGTCTCCAAGCTTTAGTTGATTCTGACATCAGAGGTGCTGTCTAATGCCTAAAATACAATAACAAAGCACACTATAACTTTTAGCAGACTGTGGAAGTCTCCAAGCTTTAGTTGATTCTGACATCAGAGGTGCTGTCTAATGCCTAAAATACAATAACAAAGCACACCATAACTTTTAGCAGACTGTGGAAGTCTCCAAGCTTTAGTTGATTCTGACATCAGAGGTGCTGTCTAATGCCTAAAATACAATAACAAAGCACACTATAACTTTTAGCAGACTGAGGAAGTCTCCAAGCTTTAGTTGATTCTGACATCAGAGGTGCTGTCTAATGCCTAAAATACAATAAAAAAATCACACTTTAACTTTTAGTAGACTGTAGAAGTCTCCAAGCTTTAGTTGATTCTGACATCAGAGGTGCTGTCTAATGCCTAAAATACAATAACAAAGCACACTATAACTTTTAGCAGACTGTGGAAGTCTCCAAGCTTTAGTTGATTCTGACATCAGAGGTGCTGTCTAATGCCTAAAATACAATAACAAAGCACACTATAACTTTTAGCAGACTGTGGAAGTCTCCAAGCTTTAGTTGATTCTGACATCAGAGGTGCTGTCTAATGCCTAAAATACAATAACAAAGCACACCATAACTTTTAGCAGACTGTGGAAGTCTCCAAGCTTTAGTTGATTCTGACATCAGAGGTGCTGTCTAATGCCTAAAATACAATAACAAAGCACACTATAACTTTTAGCAGACTGTGGAAGTCTCCAAGCTTTAGTTGATTCTGACATCAGAGGTGCTGTCTAATGCCTAAAATACAATAACAAAGCACACTATAACTTTTAGCAGACTGTGGAAGTCTCCAAGCTTTAGTTGATTCTGACATCAGAGGTGCTGTCTAATGCCTAAAATACAATAACAAAGCACACTATAACTTTTAGCAGACTGTGGAAGTCTCCAAGCTTTAGTCGCTTCTGACATCAGAGGTGTCTTGATTCTGGATCCAACTTCTTGCACTTAGTGTATCACTACATAGCGAAAATGGAATGCAATTTTACACTATGGCACACTGTAAAAGAAGGACGTATTTTGTGTATACACTTGGACGTGCAGTGCATCAGGGGTGTTGCTTTGTTTTTGTTCAGCAGAGTTGCTTTCAGATGTCCATTGTTAATTTGCACAGCCACAATCATTGGTACACTTTTTGTTACAAATTAGACACCAAATGAACAACACATAAATATTGAGTAACTCTTTGCAGATCTTGTATTCGACAAACTCAAGTACTTTCTACTCTTAATTCACACAGCGCTTGTTAATGAATTTACAAACATTGAAATAACTGTTAAATCACTGGTTTTCAAACTGTTGTTCATAACATGGACACAAAAAAGTGTGTACCCATGATTGTGGCTGTACACAAATGCATTTGAAGGTACCAGAGATGAGGTGTTCTCTGTAATAGAATGTGAGATTCTCCAGCTATGGGGACACTTTAAAGCGAGTGATTTTGTTTCAGACGCGGAGAGAGTTTAAGTTAAACAGAAGAATTATCTGCCAAGTACTGACCTCTTTTCCCAGGGTGTCTTCAAGCGCTGCTAATCCCTTAATGGCTCCACTACGCCTCTCCTGATAGTCCTCACTTCCAACAGCCTCCTCTGCTGCCCTCGTGAGACCAAACAGGGGTAGGATATGAGCGATGGTTTGTGGGAAGGAGTCCCTGAGGAGTTGTATCCAATCCGTGTTGAGGGATTTTGCAATGTCTTGCACTTGATGAAGACTCTGCATGGTGACTAGATGCGGAATTACAACCCGGTGATAACTCCTAATGAGAAATCAGAATAATGTTTTTGGTTTGACCTCTACCCCACTGGTGATAAGCATTGTATTGACCCCTTGCACTCATGTCACCTGCGGCTTCTGTCTGCCACTCTTACCATTTGGAAAGTCAAATTGCACGTAAAACTATGTTACACTTGTAAAGCGTAAACAAATGTGCATTACACTGTATAACACACAGGGACATTGACCCCAAAAATAGCATAACCAAGATAAGTGTGATGATGGCGTTAGGTGAATTGGGTCAATAAGCCAAATCTTGATTCTATTTGCAACTGCTAAGAGCATTATGGTTCAAGCTGTAATGTGTCTAAAGGGTTAACCATAGACAAAGAAGCCCAGCATTCAGCACAAATAATAATAATAATAATAATAATAATAATTTGGGAGGCTAATCCTCCTTACTAGCAGCTGAGAAGCTGAATTGCGAAAGACGTAGCTACAACGTGTTCGAGACATGCAAGGGTGCCCTTGGCAGCCAGCCACATCGACCCATATATGACCACGAAGCACAGCCTGAGATTGAAAAGTGTTTGATTTTTCTGGAGGGAGGAAAACCGGAGAGCCCGGAGAAAAAACCCTCATGGCATAGGAGAGAACCAATGCACAACTCTACTCACATATGGCCCTAGCTGAGTATCGAACCAGGGTCACATTGGTAAGAGGCAAGCTTTTAGCCAAGAATTGGACAAAGGGTGTCCAAATTGGCTGGAAATAAAAAAACGGGTGTCCAAATTGTTCACAACACATTTACATGTAAGTGACAGATAAAACAGGGTGTCCAAAGAAAAACCCCGACACCCCTCTGGCTAACACTATGGTGAGAGGCGAGCGCTTTACACACCAGCCAACCATACAACCAATGATTACAGATACAGACCCAAACTCAATCTTACCGGTAGAAATCTACCTCAGTCTGGCATCCCAAGAGCTGGTGCGGGAACAGAGTGAGTGAATACTTCTCAAGAAGCCACTGATGAATGAGAAAACTCAAATGAGTCTCCATGAAGACTGTGACTGAGGTGTAGCGTAGACTGTCTGATATGCTCTGTAGAACCTGGGAAGAAAACGCTACAATGGTAACAGACTTGGCCCATCTGGAGCTTGCCATTAAAGAGGAAGGGAAATATCAAATTCAAATTTGAGATGTACTCAATTTCCAATAGATAGAGTCCTCATCTGAGAAAAAATGGGTCAGTACATTTTTTTTGCACGGGGATGTTTTGGTTCATTCCTCACTCTAGATGATATTCAGTCAAAACGGCCTTGAGTTTGACCTTTCGACAATCGAAAAATTCCTCCTTGGAATGTAAAGATTCATTAGTTTGTTGAAATCCAATGACGTCATGTTTCAAAAATCACTCTAAAAAAGTCAGGTATGAACAAAAACATCCCCGTGCAAAAATGTACTGACCCATTGACCCATTTTTCTCAGAATGGTGTCATCGGATGTTTTGAATGTTGACAATCTTTGCACTGGAAGGTTATCGAACACAATGGCAATTTACACCATTTTAACGAGAGGTTAGAGACTTGTAATTTTTTCCCCACTCACATGAGGACTCTGTCTATTGGAAAATGAGAACATCACAAAATTTCAGTTGACATTTCCCTTCCTCTTTAACAAAAAACTTGCCGCAAACCATGTGACATAGCAACAAATACGGTCTTTGGGAAACTGTGGCTTCAGCTAGCCTCAGGCTTGGGCTCTGTGAGTTGGTACAGGACTAACAAACAGGCGAACAGAGCCTGAGCAAAAAAGTCTAAGCCCTTATTTCGAAAATGGCCTTAGTCTGGTGAATCTAACTTGAGTGTTCACTTGTGACCAATCAAGTCATTGTACCAGACTTTTTCCAAATCTAACCTCGCAAATGGCTCATCACACCTTGACATATAATCAAAGAAAGCCATATACATAACTGCATTTAGGACACAAAATATTTTCAACAAGGGAAAAAAAGAGTAGGCAAAGAGGTCTCAAATGGCCGGTTAAAACTGGCAGGGTTGTGGTTGTGCGATCGCATGGCCAGATGCCTGCAAGGTTTTAAACAGCCCTTTAAGACCGAGTCACAACTCTTTTACTCCCACTCAAAAATATATTTATGTTAAAACACCCAGAAAACCTTTAAAAATTTAGAACAAATCTGTCAGTTAAGCGTCAGCTCACCTCGTCTCTGCACTGAACTTCTATCCATGCTAAGCGCTAACTAGCTCCTTGCGCTAGGTTCAAACTATCGCACACAAGTTTCAAACTTGTGGGAGCCAAATATGCGACCTACCAACTTAAATTGGATGTGAAATTTGCGCTTTGCACAATAATCTGATAGCGCCCTCTTTTGACTCAATTTCCTCACGCCATTGTTTAAACACTTCCATCGTGTTTATATCGCATGTTGAAACATGGCCACGTGATCTCCTCTAAACCAATCAGAATGGATGAACTGTCCCAGGTATTCATGAAAAATGAACATGACAACGGGGCTCGAATTTAGCACTGGACCGCAGGCCCAAGGCCAGTGATTTTAGTGTCCGGCCAGTAAATTCAGGACCAGACAAAACGGGCAGTCTTTTGTTTTTCAATTGAAAAATGATACCTCACTCTGCAATATATTTCATTCAAAAAAAGGTAACTTTTAAATGTTGACTTTGAGTCAGGTAAGTATCTTTCAATTCGGTTGAGTATCAAATTTAAAAATGAGATAAATCTTCTTTTAGTGCCACTCAAACAGAAATTGTTTGTAGGTCTTGTAAAATAAATTCTGGTCTCGTAAACATTTTGAACTACAAGCCCTGCGGACTTGTAGAATTTTACCGAAAATTTAAGCCCCATACAAGGAGGAAACTACTCACCTTTTTCATGAGAGGGATGTTGATTCCGTTTAGAATCACAATCTGCATTAGAGCAAAGACCGTCTTCTTCTCACAGGCAGGGCTGTATCGAGCCACCGTAGACAGAGTCGCTAACAAACTGGCTGTATGATTAGCAGACTGCTCGGCCCGCTCTTGTGACTTCAATCCTCCCTACAGTAACAATACAACAAAGTTGCATTCAAGCAAATTGTACAGTCAAAAGTTTCTTATTTTATATGAAAATAACTCATTAAAAAAGTTGCATCCCCTCAAGGTGATCCCGTGGCTGCTGCTTCCCAGGTTGTATCGTAAACTTGGGTGTGATCCCTGGCTACACAGCAGTTAACGGTTGCATGGCTTCTGACTGGCACCACTGAACAAAGATATGGACAAAATAGGGAGACCGCCAACATGGGGCTAGATAGCTCAGTTGGTAGAGCGCCGGTACGTTAATCCGGAGGTCATTGGTTCAAATCCCGCTCTAGTCAATTTTTCTTTGTTCAACCCCAAACCATTTGAAATTTACCCAGTCAGTTTCCCTTGTGGTTCATTACTTGACATAAAAAATATACAGGAAGGCACAAAATGATTATTTCCAACTGAATTACTGTATAATAGCTATAATCGGCAGCCTTCATCACAGCACCTTGTAAACCATTACATGGTGCTATGTAAAGGACCAGGTCTCATACTTCAAAACAGAGCTTC
This sequence comes from Pycnopodia helianthoides, assembly GCA_032158295.1. Classification (NCBI taxonomy): domain Eukaryota; kingdom Metazoa; phylum Echinodermata; class Asteroidea; order Forcipulatida; family Asteriidae; genus Pycnopodia; species Pycnopodia helianthoides. The sequence goes on along the minus strand of CM063252.1, from coordinate 21,078,957 downwards.
GCATACCTTGCAGGAAAAAATACTGAGCACTTTGAGACGCCAATTGGTGTGATAAAGCGCTATACAAGAACTCAGTATTATTATTAGGTGTGAAATGAAAACATCAATACTTAGTAAATTACCAAACCTTTAATGAATCTATGCACTGAAGTTTTCTGTATGGCTCCCAGGTATTTGCCCAAGTAAACAACCACACTAACTAGGAGGTACCAGTCTACATACCACCCAGCCTCACTTTGAATTGCAATGTAATTGATATTACCTTGATCTCCATGGCATCTTGGGCTGCCTGGTACACCATGTCGAAGGCCTGATTCTGTATCTCCTTGGTAAAAGGTGTACTGACTGTTCCATCTTTACTTTGATGACAGAAAAGGCTGTAAGTAAATAACAGTGTTAGTCAAAAGACCTTACAGGAGGGAAAAACCTTGTTTGCAGTTCACTTCAAAAATCAAGTAGTAAACCACAAGGGAATGACTGGTTAAATTTTTACATAATTTTAGAATGAAAAAAGAAAATCGACTAGAGCGGGACTTGAACCTGCAACCTCCGGATTAATGTGCCGTCGCTCTACCAACTGAGCTATTAAGCCCTAATGTTGGCGGTCTCCCTATTTTGTCAGAAATGATGTTCGGGGTGCTAGTCAGAAGCCATTCAACCTGTAATTGGTGTGTAGCCAGGGATCACACCAAAGTTTATGCTACAACCTGGGAAGAAGACGCAGGACGTGGGATCACCTGAAGGGGATGCACGATTCATATCCAAACAGCACACCCGAACAAAGATATTGATAAAATAGGGAGACCATTATTCAAGAGGTTGCAGGTTCAAGTCCCGCTTTAGTAATTTTTTTCTTCGTTCAACCCAAAATTAAGCAGTTCATTTCACTCGGAAAAAGTTGAGTTAACGTTCTTTAAAGCTACTTTCTAATTCAATCAATCAATCGATCAATAGTCACTTATAAAACGCCAAAATCGAAAGTTTGCTCTTAGGCACGAAGCTTGAGAATCAACAGGCGCGCATACGCTATGACATTTAACAATCTTTAGCCAACCAGGCTTAAACAGCTCACACTACCTCATTGTCAGCCGTTCAATACCTTATTGTTGAAATAAATTATAAATAAATTGTTGACATTTGTGTATAATTTATTGTTGCAAAAAAGTATAAATTGTATGAAAAATATCAGATGACAAGGATCTGTGTGTGCGGTATATAAAACAAATATAGGATGCATTTTATTCATATAATATACAGTAGCAGAATATAATATAATTGGAAGTGTCATGGCCGTGCGGTTAAGAGCACCGAATTCAAGCTCTGGTATTTCTGATCAGCAGAGTGTGGGTTCGAATCCCCAGCCGTGACACTTGTGTCCTTAAGCAAGACACTTAACCATTGCTTCGTCCTTCGGATGGGACGTAAAGCCGTTGGTCCCATGCGTTGTGTAACGCATGTAAAAGAACCCAGTGCACTTATCGAAAAAGCGAAGGGGATCGCCCCGGTGTTCCTGGCTGTGGCTGCTGTATGCGCCGTAGCACCTTGTAAACCCTTATAAGGTGCTAAATAATTGGGTCTCAGAATTCATCACTGCAATAACCTATCTTTCTGAAAGTTTGTATAAACTCAGCGCCTTGAGTACCTTGTGTGGTAGATACGTGCGCTATATAAGACTTTGATATTATTATTATTATTAATAATCACTCGTTGAAATCTGGACTGTTCCATTTCACGAGGTGAACAGTCCAAATTTCACCTTGTGATTATATTCTGCTATATTGTACCCATATGCATCCAATATTTACATTTAATTTTGGATAAAATCGAGGCTTGTTTTCTCAATAAAAAGAGGTCTTCTTCATAAGATGAAACGTACCAGCTATTTGTCAGTGTATTAAAACATTGTGGAAGAATACAGTCAGGTTTAATTGAAAATACCTGCCAGTCCTGACTAGTGGGTCTAAATTACTCTATATAAGCCATTAGTGACCAAAATTGATGGCACTGTCATTCAAGAGAATGTTTGTATTAAAGGCAAAATATACCTTTGGTTTTTGGAACTGTTTTTTTAACTTTTTAATCCTACATAAATTATTAGTTACTTTTGTGCTGTTGCTGCCATGGATCAACCAATCAGCATTAGGGATTCAAATTTGCTTCAAGATAATTGCCTTTAGCGATAAATAATTGACGAGAAGCAGTGATTTGTAGAATTTTAATAATCAAGATGAATTTCTGATGCAACGTAAACAGCAATTTGCGGTTACTGCATATTTTTGTTTATTTTCGGTAATGAATACTGACAGGGCTTGTAGATGAAGTCAATATCCGAGTAATGAATCCTGACAGGATTTGGGGTAAAGTCCATTTAGGTATTAGAGATGAAGGACATAACTTCACAAATTCTTACGCAGGGATTTAAGAGTTATTTCTTTGTTGCAGAGAGAATTATCAGATTTATCAGCCTTGCTTGGATATATTTCACAAGATAATCCGGTAAGTAAATTGGTATTAAAGAGGGGCTCCAAAGTAGAACTCAGTTTAGAAATGCACTCATTTTCCAATAGATTTAGTCCGCATAAAAGATGGAGGAAAATGACAAGTCTCTAACCTCACATTAAAAAAGTGTCAAATATAATTTTATTTTATTCTCTCTCAGAGCAAAATTTGAAGCATGACATCATTGGACACCAAAACTAAATGGCTCTACATTCCAAAGAGGAATTTGTGTGCCACTCCAAATGTCAAATTCATTGCTGTTTGATTGAATATTATCAAACTTCAGGAGTGAACTAACAATTGTCTGTGCGAAAAGTGTTCAGACCATATATTTGAAATATGACATCATTGAACATTTTTGGATTTGACAAAAATTGGATGTGAAGGGTATCAAACATCATGCAGTTTTACACAGTTTTAGCACAAGGTTTAAAAACTTGTAATTTTGTTTCCCTTTCAAAAGGATTCTATCTATTGGAAAATGAGTGAATCACAAAACTGAATTTACCCTTGGAGCCACTCTTTAAAGGAACATTACAGAATTGGTTTTTGCTAACAAAACAGTTGCTGGCACTGTAAGCACTTTATGTAATCCACCCATAGAGCTATATATATTAACTAGAGCGCTAACACCCCGTTATACACGCACTAAAGTTTTGAAGCCGTGTGGGCGCATCCATGTTTATGTACAAACCAATACAAAAGCTTCAAATTTTGTACGGCAATTGTACGGCTATTTGCATGATAAAGCGTTTGTTCTTTTCTATGCGTCATCGAACCAAATATGCAGCAAATGAGAACGCACAATCTGCTAATGAGCGTACAAACTGCGAGCGTCATGTGCGTCATGTTTAACATGTGCGTTTGCGCGTATACATTTTTTTTTTTGAGTCCGTCATTCTTGCCGGCATATTGTGTATCCTTGAAGCAGATTTTGTTTTTTTTCCCCTTGACATCTTGAAGCATTGAATCCTCCCAAACAAGGCTTTAGTTCGACTCAGCATTTTTCCTAAGACGTAAGTAACAACATCAGAGAATCACCTACTACATATTTTTTTAAGACATCACTAAAATCACCTGTTTACAAGAGCAATGATCATTAGATTAAATATGGTGTGTACGTAAGCGCGCACGCTGAATGCAAAATTTTCGCGGCCATGTGTGCTCTCTTCAAATTAAAATCGTTCCGTAGTCACGCAACACATCAAACATGTCTGCGCCCAGGGTGGCTTCTAAACTCAGAGCAAGTTAGCGCTCTAGTCAATATATATAGCTCTATGAATCCACCATATACATAAACTGACAAACCTGTAGAAGTTTGAGATCGGTCGGCCATCTGGGTCACGAGAAAATAGTGAAAACCGATTACATTTTGCATGAAATCATATAGATTCAACAAATGAATAAAACGCTCACTGAGCGATAAACTCCAATCGGAAAACGAGTTTATTAATTTCTCATCAAATATGGCGTTTCAGACAGAAATATTTCAAGGGATGTTTTCTACTATCATCATCATTAGACCGTGTAAGTTTTATGTAAATCTGTGATCAAAAGTATATTTTTTCTTACCAATTCTGTAATGTTCCTTTAAGAAAGATACAATAAAAGTCAAATGTGAAAGTTTCAGCTGAATGTGGTGTCTACTTGCTGAGAAAACAGCAACAAACTTTCACGATATTTTCACGTTTAGTGTGGTGACAGTGGGCCGCAGCATTCGCAAACAGACATCAACCCTCAGAAATCTGACTCATGCATAAATCGTTTCTCAGATTCAAACTTTGCAAATGTTTTGGGGTGAACAATTTTCTAAACCTTACTACTTCAAAAGGAATCCTATCTCAAAATAATTTATTCTATCAACAGTTGTGACAGTGCTTCTCATCAAGTTACACTGTAAATATTTCCATTGCTAATTTTCAGGAATTTTGTTCAACACTTTGTGTGAAGTCCACATCAGAATGAGTGAAAGAAACGTTACAAGTGCAGTCCAAGACAACATCCACTTTGCAGTGTCACTGACTCTGGGTACAATTGGCATTTTGGGCAACGCTCTCGTCTGCATCACGATCATCAGAGCTAAATTCATGCACAACGTCACAAACTTACTGATCGGCCACCTTGCTCTGGTGGACCTCCTAGTCTGTTTAACACACACCATATTCTTGAAACAGTTTATTCCAATCGGTGCAAATGATTTCTTAGTTTGTAAGCTTTATATGAAAAAAATGCTAATGTGGTTCTTTATTACCATGTCGTCAAATAGTATTTTATGTGTTACGTATGAGCGATACAAAGCCATTGTACACTCACTTCATTATCCTGCATACTTTACAAAACGCAAAACAGGTTTCCTGATAACACTTCTGTGGCTGGTTCCTTTATTGGTAACACTTTTGCAAACATTTGTTGATCTTCTTGGCAAGGATTTATCAAATATTGATTGTTATGGAGCTAAACCACTGATACTTTCATCAGTTTTATCAATAGTCCTTCTAATGTTGTACTATTTCATACCAGTGATGGCTATAGTTTTCTTGTACATCAAAATCATTCTCAATCTCAGGGGAAATGCTGCGATACACAAACGTGATAACAACCACGCACCTGCAAATGAACTCATCAAAGCACAGAGGAAAGTGGCTGTAGTAATGATGACAGTTGTCAGTCTGTATTTTATTTTGTGGTTACCATTTTTAGTTGCATTCCTAGTTACAATGGTTCACCCGGGGGTCAACCTGGACTGGCCAACTGTACTCATTGTTCTCAATTCATCAATCAATCCCATCATTTATGCTTTCAAGTACAAGGAGTTTAAGCGTGGGGTAAGAGAGGCAGTTCTCCCATGGTGTTTTAGGAGAAGTCGTGGGATAGGGGGAATAAATGGAGACATAGCGCTTGGGTAGTCTAAAAAGTGTTACAATTTAGGACTTACAAAAGAGTGTACCTTTAAAAAATTACAATAGCAACAGAAGGTTTCTTAAAACTCCCTGAATGGTTATAGAATCCTAATGCTTCAGTGTATGTTAGTTATAATTAAAGTTCTTGAGCAAGAACCCAGTACAATTACAGTTAAGAGGGTGGTTTGCCCTGGTGGTCATGGCATGTTTGGCTGCAGATTGCGCTGATTATGTTGCAAACCATCAAAGGATGCTGTATAAATGGATCTCATAACTCAAACATAGCTCTGCATTAAAAATATGTATGCTTTGCTTGAGACACCTGTCAGATGTGGTCAGCATTATTGTGTAGTGGCATGTCATGGCTAAGCAGTTAACACGTTGACTGCCGGTCATCATATTTGTAGTGCGTTCCCATTTGCCAAGTGCAGTGCGCATGCGCGCATAAGTGCGGTGCGCATACCAAATAGGTACTATACAAACAAAAAATTGAATATGCATATATTCTAAGGTCGATGTCCTTACCACTGCCAGAAACGTATGTGTTGCGTGCTCAGTGATGCCAGTGTATTTAAATAACAATACAAAGCACTTTCATTCACTACGAGTATACTCGTAGTGGCAGAATTCGTCTAACGCCGTTACTACGAATATACTCGTCGGTGGCAGTCAACTGTTAAGAGCACTGGACTCAAGCTCTGGTGTTTTTGATCAGCAGAGTGTGGGTTCGAGTCCCACTCTTGACACTTGTGTCCTAAAGCAAGACACTTAACTGTTATTGCTTATTGTCCCGTGATGAATTCACCGCAGCACCTTCTTAACCCTTGTAAGGTGCTACAAAAATTTGTCTCAGAAATCAAAAACTTCAAAATTGTTTTGTCAAAAATATTAATAATTTAAGGGTTATGACACCAATACATTTACAAATAAAAAATTGCATCAGCTCACATTAAAATGGAAGCATCACCAAATATTTCAGCGATGCAAGTTTTGTTTTTTTGGGAGGTCGTAGAATCCCAAACCTTTCAAATATCTTATTCTCAATTGTTTGGACTGGAACAAAAGTCAAATCGGTCCACCGCTGTTTATCAATGAGCATTGCAATAATCAAACCTCCAAAAATGATGCAAGGACTGTGGAGAATGGAATGACAATGTTTTTGAAACATAGTGTGTTTTTATGAACTAAGAAACTTGTGCATGAAGTATGGGCTGTAATAAAGTTCTGTATCCCTTAGTGCACCAATATCCTGAAGGTTCTAGGCATCAGTGTTCTGTAAACCCTCGGCACCAGAATTTTTTACCCTAGGCACCAGAGTTTTGTAGGCTTAGGCACCAACGTTCCATAAGCCCTAGGCACCAGTGTTCTGTTGGCACTAGGCACCAGTGTTCTGTAGGCCCTAGGCACCAATGTTCAATAGGCACTAGGCACTAGCGGTGGACGATATATCGGTGGATAACATATTGATATTATCGTCACGATACGATATTAAAATAATATCGTCAATATCGGTAATGGTTTTCTTAAATATCGAAAGATCGCGATGTTCACGATACTTATTAAAAGACATGATATTGTTTTCCAGAAAGCTTTATGTTACGCTTTTTCCCCCCATTTTTTGTTGTTTGTTAATGTATTATGCCGTTTATAAGCTGGACACATTTGAGTGTTCCGTGTCGGAAAGGATGGAAGGAAACTTTGGATGCTATATGTGCGTCTTCCCTTCTAGCCATGGTTGTCTTTCTTTTTGGTATCGCCGGAGTAGCACGAACGTTTCTGACTGGCCACTTTCCGATTGGCCGAAACGCACTCTTTTGGTGTGAATAATTATGACGCAATGCTTTTCAATGTGCAACCATCCCATTGTATTTATCACCTCGATCCCGCGGATGTGCTTGCTCCTAACGTGTTAAACTTTATAGTTAGGGGTGAAGGAAGGGCGTGTAGCCGTGGGAACGAAAAGGCAAGGGAAATTCCCTCGGTGAGAAATCACCTCATGGTCGGGAAACGTTGGGCAAACATGTTTACGCAACATGTGGATTGGAATAAACATCGAGGCACAAGCTTGCAGTTGCAGAGATCGCAACGTTCAATCGTTGAGGTAGAAACCATGAATTAATTGTGTCGGAACCAGTGATAAAAAGCACACAAAAATGTAAGCCGTTCTGTTTTCATGAAATATCCATACAGTCATGTCTTGTTTGTTAATTTTATTGCCCATGTCCTCCCCTTATCTGTGTTCACAATTTTTTCACGATGTATCGCCGTATCGGCGATATTTACCCAATGATATATCGCCAGTCAAAATTTACGATATCGTCCAGGGCTACTAGGCACCAGTGTTCTGTAGGCCCAAGGCAACAGTGTTCTGTAGGCCCTAGGCAACAGTGTTCTGTAGGCCCTAGGCACCAGTGTTTTGTTGGCCTTAGGCACCAGTGTTCAGTAGGCCATAGGCACCAGTATTCTGAAGGCCCTAGGGACAAGTGTTTTGTAGGCCAGAGATACCAACGTTCTGTAGGCCCTAGGCATCAGTGTTCTGTAGGCCCTAGGCACCAGTGCTCTGTAGGCCCTAGGCACAAGTGTTCTGTAGGCCCTAGGCATCAGCATTCTGTAGGCTCTAGGCACCAGTATTCTGTAGACCCTAGGCACCAGTGTTCTGTAGGCCCGAGACACCAGTGTTCTGTAGGCCCGAGACACCAGTGTTCTGAAAACCTTTGGCACAAGTGTTCTGTATAGACACTAGGTACTAGTGTTGTATGCCCTTGGCACAAGTGTCCCATAGGCCCTAAGCACCCGGAGTTCTGTAGGCCCTAGGCACCAGTGTTCTTTAGGCACCAGTGTTCTGTAGGCCCTAGGCACCAATGCTCCATAAGCCCTAGGCACCAGTGTACTGTAAACCCTAGGCACAAGTGTTCTGTAAGCCCTAGGCACCAATGTTCTGTAGGCCCTAGCACCAATGTTCCATAGGCCCAAGGCACAAGTGTTCTGTAGGCCCTAGGCACCAGTGTTCTGTAAGCCCTAGCCACCAGTGTTCTGTAGGCCCTAGCACCAATGTTCCATAGGCCCAAGGCACAAGTGTTCTATAGGCCCTAGGCACCAGTGTTCTGTAAACCCTAGGCACAAGTGTTCTGTAAGCCCTAGGCACCAATGTTCTGTAGGCCCTAGCACCAATGTTCCATAGGCCCAAGGCACAAGTGTTCTGTAGGCCCTAGGCACCAGTGTTCTGTAAGCCCTAGCCACCAGTGTTCTGTAGGCCCTAGGCACCAAAGTTTCATAGGCCCAAGGCGCAAGCGTTCTGTAGGCCCTAGGCATCAGTGTTCTGTAGGCCCTAGGGAACAGTGTGACACAGGCCTTAGGCACCACTGTTCTGTAGGCCATAAGCACCAGTTTTCTGTAGGTCCAAGGCCATGTAGGCACCAGTGTTCTGTAGGCCCTAAGCATCAGTGTTAGACCCTAGACCTCTTTTTAGTACTGAATTTTAATACAATGTATTACATATATTGAGGTTTGCGGTAAGCTTTGTACATTGTTTTTACTAGCATACAGCATCTCTCTGAACCAAGGAAAACCCAAGATTCAGAGAGACACTCTTAGAATGTTAAAGCAACTTTCTTGTTTGTGTCTGCATGAGGATCTTCTTTGCTATTTAACAAATACAAGTTATAAACTGTTTAATATAAGTTTAATTAAAAGAACTAGGTGTTTTTGTAAACTCAACAACTTATTAGAGGGCTGTCACAAATGGTTTAAAAGTCATCAATTAATTAATGATTATCTTTGTATAGTGTTTAATTTATTAGAACCACTAAAACCATATAGTCTCCCTCATATTACCCTCAGACCAGAAAATGGGAACATAATATCTGTTCACTGTAACCTCAATACTGAACCTCCACTGGTTATGTTATTGCTACCAATAGTGTAGCCATCATATAGCCCGCAGACCACAAAATGGTGACTGCAGAATATCTGTTCACTGTAACCTCAATACTGAATCAGCACTGGTTATGTTATTGCTACCGATAGTGTAGCCATTATATTGCCTGCAGACCACAAAACAGTGACTGCAGAAAATCTGTTCACTGTAACCTCAATACTGAACCTCCACTGGTTATGTTATTGCTACCAATAGTGTAGCCATCATATTGCCCGCAGACCACAAAATGGTGACTGCAGAATATCTGTTCACTGTAACCTCAATACTGAACCTCCACTGGTTATGTTATTGCTACCAATAGTGTAGCCATTATATTGCCCGCAGACCACAAAATGGTGACTGCAGAATATCTGTTCACTGTAACCTCAATACTGAACCAGCACTGGTTATGTTATTGCTACCGATAGTGTAGCCATTATATTGCCCGCAGACCACAAAATGGTGACTGCAGAATATCTGTTCACTGTAACCTCAATACCGAACCAGCACTGGTTATGTTATTGCTACCGATAGTGTAGCCACAGGGATTATTGAGCCTTCTGGGGTTGTACAGTATGGTGATAATAAAAACAAGTATTTTGCTGATTATTTTTCCTGTGCTTTTTCAAAAACCCTTTAAGGATTGTTCTTGACAAAAAGTGAGTCAGTGTACTGTTACGAGTATTTGAAAAATTGACTTTCATAATCTTTGATATTGTAATATGTGTAAGGGTACATTCTTCTGATTATTTAAGATATTACAAGTTTACATAATGTTATTTGGAGAAAACAAGGACTAAAAATAAAATGTGATTGAGGTTACAGCCTTTTTGTTATAGAAGAATTCTTTCAGTTACATTTTGCAGTTTGTTTTTAAACCATTACTTCTATGAGTGATTTACTAGGATCCTTTCTCACTCCAAAAAATCCAACAACAAAACTCCACATTCAACAAACAGTTGGACTCTGCTAACGATGGTATGCCTGACTCATAAGTGATTTACTAGGATCCTTTCTCACTCCAAAAAGTCCAACACCATAAAGTCCAAATCCATCAAACTGTTTGACTCTGCTTAAGATGGTATGCCTGACACTATGAGTGATTTACTAGGATCCTTCCTCACTCCAACAAAATCCAACACCATAAACTCCACATCCAACAAACTGTTGGACTCTGCTTATGATGGTATGCCTGACTCATAAGTGATTTACTAGGATCCTTTCTCACTCCAAAAAAGTCCAACACCATAAACTCCACATCCAACAAACTGTTGGACTCTGCTTATGATGGTATGCCTGACTCATAAGTGATTTACTGGATCCTTTCTCACTCCAAAAAAGTCCAACACCATAAAGTCCAAATCCATCAAACTGTTTGACTCTGCTTAAGATGGTATGCCTGACACTATGAGTGATTTACTAGGATCCTTCCTCACTCCAACAAAATCCAACACCATAAACTCCACATCCAACAAACTGTTGGACTCTGATTATGGTGGTATGCCTGACCCTATGAGTGATTTACTATGATCCTTCCTCACTCCAACAAAACCCAACACCATTGGTAACTGAACACCCAAGTAGTGTACACTAACAATGATCAAACATGGTTTGAGAGAAAAATCAAATGGTCCTCATCGATTTTTCTCTCATCCCATGCTTGGTAATTTCACTTCGATGGTGATTAGGCACCATACCAATTATTGTGTTCGTTACTAATAATGATGATATGCCTGATTCTATGTAAAGTATAGTCAGTTTACAAGTGCAGTCCTCAATCCAACAGAATCAAACAAAAAATGCAGTTGGATTTTGAAGGGTTGGGGTGGCTACACAATGTAAATTGTTCGGTTAGCGCAATACACGGGGTGTGATATGGACCGTGCAATATGAGTTACTATTGTGCTGCTGCTGCCATGGATTGACTAATCAGCATCAAGGATTCAAAAGTGACTTTATCAATAGATAATTGATGAGAAGCAGTGATATGGAGAATTTTAATAATCAAGATGAATCTCGGATGCAATGTAAACAGCATTTGCGGTTATTGCATATTTTGTTTACTCAGATTATATGGCTCTTGGTAAAGAATACTGACAGGGCTTTTAGATGAAGTCAATATCATAGTAATGAATCATGACAGGATTTGGGGTGGAGTCCATTTAGGTGTTAGAGATGAAGGACATCACAGATCCTTAACTTCACATGCATGACGCAGGGAGTTTAGAGTTATTTCTGTGCTGCAGAGAGAATTGTCAGATTTATCAGCCTTGCTTGGATATATTTCACAAGATAATCCGGTAAGTGAATTGGTATGGAAGAGGGGCTCCAAGGAAAGAACTCGGTTTTGTGATGCACTCATTTTCCAATAGATTTAGTCCGCATAAAAGTTGGGGAAAATTACATGTCTCTAACCTCACATTAAAAAAGTGTAAAATACAATTTATTTTATTCTCTTTCAGAGCAAAATTTGAAGCATGACATCATTGGACACCAAAACTAAATGGCTCTACATTCCAAAGAGGAATTTTTGCGCCACTCAAAAGGTCAAATTCATTGTTGTTTGATTGAATATTATCAAACTTCAGGAATGAACTAACAATTGTCTGTGCAAAAGTGTTCAGACCATATATTTGAAATATGACATCATTTAACATTTTTGGATTTGACAATAATTGGATGTGAAGGGTATCAAACACCATGCAGTTTTACACAGTTTTAGCATGAGGTTCAGAGACTTGTAATTTTGTTCACATTTTCATTAGGACTGTATGTATTGGAAAATAAATGAATCACAAAATTAAATTTACCCTTGGAGCCACTCTTTAAAGGGTCAATCATAGATTGGTTTTTTGTCAAAATAATAATGATAATGATTTTTTTTTTTAAAGATACAATAAAAGTCAAATGTTTAAAGTTTCAGCTCAATATGGTGTCTATTTGCTGAGAAAACAGCAAAACACATTTACGGTATTTTCACAAGAACGTCAGACCAATCCACGTTTAGTGTGGTGACAGCGGGTACCAACCACATCTCCGGCCGCAGCATTCCCAAACAAACACCAACCCTCAGAAATCGGACTCATAAACGAATCGTTTCTCAGATTCTAACTTGTCAAATGTTTAGGGGTGAACAATTTTCTAAACCTTATTACTTCAAAAGGAATCCTTTCTCAAAAGAGTTTATTCTATCAACAGCTGTGACAGTGCTTCTCATCAAGTAACCCCTGAGCTATTTTCGGTATTTTGTTCAACACTTTGTGAGAAGTCCACATCAAAATGTGTCAAAGTAACAGTACAAGCGGAGACCAAGACAACATCTACTTTGCAGTGTCACTGACTCTGGGTACAATTGGCATTTTGGGCAACGCTCTCGTCTGCATCACGATCATCAGAGCTAAATTCATGCACAACGTCACCAACTTACTGATCGGCCACCTTGCTCTGGTGGACCTCCTAGTCTGTTTAACACACATCATACTCTTGGAACAGCTTATTCCCATCGGTGCAAATGGTGCCTTAGTTTATCTGATCTATAAAAAGAAAATCTTTTTGTGGCTTCTTATTTACATGTCGTCAAATAGTATTTTGTGTATCACGTATGAGCGATACATAGCCATTGTACACTCACTGCACTATCCTGCGTACTTTACAAAATGCAAAACAGGTTTCATGATAGCACTTCTGTGGCTGGTTTCATTATTGATATCAATCTTGCAAATGATTCTTGATCTACTTAGCAACGATCCATCAAATACTGAATGTCTTTGGGATAAACCAATACTTCAAAAAAATTCATCAATAATCCTAGTGATGTTGTACTTTTTTATACCTGGGATGGCCATAGTTTTCTTGTACATCAAAATCATTCTCAATCTCAGGGGAAATGCTGCGACACACAAACGTGATAACAACCACGCACCTGCAAATGATCTCATCAAAGCACAGAGGAAAGTGGCTGTTGTAATGATGACAGTTGTCAGTCTGTATTTTATTTTGTGGTTACCATTATTAGTTACGTTCACAGTTACATTGGTTCACCCAGGGGCTAACCTGGAGTGGCCAACTGTACTCATTGTTCTCAATTCATCCATCAATCCCATCATTTATGCTTTTAAGTACAAGGAGTTTAAGCGTGGGGTAAGAGAGGCAGTTTTCCCATGGTGTTTTAGGAGAAGTCGTGGGGTAGGGGGAATAAATGGAGACATAGCGCTTGGGTAGTCTAAAAAGTGTTACAATTTAGGACTTACAAAAGAGTGTACCTTAAAAAATTACAATAGAAACAGAAGGTTTCTTAAAACTCCCTGAATGGTTATAGAATCCTAATTCTTCAGTGGATGTTAGCTATAACTGAAGTTCTGCTTTGGATTGGAACAAATTTATAAAGTTTTAATTTGTTTTCACAGGAAATTGGAAAGTAATAAGTATGCAGTGCTTAACACACATTGCTGTAGGGTAAAACCAAACAATATTCTTTATCCCCGATGTAAATTTATACTATTTAATTGTTGGCGTATCCGCTGCTAAAATATAAGATCCACACTGCCTCTAGTTACCGGGCAATCACGATGGTCTAGTGGTAATACATCTACTCTAGAATGGCAACTGTCACGGGTTGGAATCCCACCGAGTAACTGTGGATTTTGTTCACAAGAATTGGTAAAAAATTACAGATTATACAGTACTTGACACACATCGGTGTAGGGGTAAAACCAAATTATTAAAGATGAAAGCGTTTGATTCAAGTTGTAGGCCCAATTCCATAGAGCTGCTTTAGCAGAAAATATTGCTTAACAATTTACCAGTCACAAATTGTACATGTGACATGGTATTTTGGCCGGTAACCATATCCTGGTATGCATAACTTTGTTGTGCTTAGCTACTTCTTGTGCTTGGCAGCACTATGAAATTTGGCCCTGGTGTTGTCAATGTGTGGCTTTGGTTCCAAGTCATGACACTTGTAGTTCTTGAGCAAGAACCCAGTACAATTACAGTTAAGAGGGTGGTTTGCCCTGGTGGTCATGGCATGCTTGGCTGCAGATTGTGCTGATTATATTTAAACCATCAAAAGATGCTGTATAAATGGATCTTATAACTCAAACATAGCTCTGCATTAAAAATATGTATGCTTTGCTTGAGACACCTGTCAGATGTGATCCGCATTATTGTATAGTGGCATGTCATGGCTGAGTGGTTAAGAGCACTAGACTCAAGCTCTGTTGACTCTGATCAGCCGCCTTCGTAGTAACAGGTGTAACAGATTCTGCCACTATATACTCGTAGAGAATGAGAGGGGTTTGTTTTGTTAATTACATACACTGGCATCACTGAGAACGCAACAAATATGCTTCTGGCAGTGGTGAGGACATACATCCTTAGAAAAGGTATGTTCCATTTTTTTTTTATACAGTACCTATTTGTTAACCGGGCATGCGCACCGCACTTGGCAAATGGGAACACCCCACGAATCTATGCCGGCAGTCAATGTGTTAAGCAAGACACTAACTTTTATTGCTTATTGGTCCCGTGTGGAATTTGCCGCAGCACCTTGTAAGCCCTTGTAAGGTGCTACATACAATGGTCTCAGAAATCAAAAACTTCCAAATCGTTTCGTCAAAAAAAAACATTATTTAAGGGCTTTGACACCCTGATAGATTTACAAATACAAAGTTGTGTCAGCTCTCATTAAAATGGAAGCATCACCAAATATTTCAGCCACTGCAAGTTTTGTCAAAATTTTTGGGAGGTTGTAAAATCCCATACCTTTCAAATATGTTAATCTCAATTGTTTGGACTGGAACAAAAGTCAAATCTACTTGTGCATGTAGTCAGGGCTGTATTAAGAGTTGTGTATGCCCTATGCACCAATGTCCCAAAGGCCCTATGCACCAATGTCCCAAAGGCCCTATGCACCAATGTCCCGAAGGCCCTATGCACCAATGTCCCGAAGGCCCTATGCACCAATGTCCCAAAGGCCCTATGCACCAATGTCCCAAAGGCCCTATGCACCAATGTCCAAGGCCCTATGCACCAATGTCCGAAGGCCCTATCAATGCAACCAATGTCCCAAAGGCCCTATGCACCAATGTCCACGAAGGCCCTAAGCACCAATGTCCGAAGGCCCTGAGCACCAATGTCCAAAGGCCTATGCACCAATGTCCCAAGGCCCTATGCACCAAGTGTCCCAAAGGCCCTAAGCACCAATGTCCGAAGGCCCTAAGCACCAATGTCTGAAGGCCTATGCACCAATGTCCCAAAGGCCCTATGCACCAATGTCCAAAGGCCCTATGCACCAATGTCCTGTAGGCCCTATGCACCAATGTCCCGAAGGCCTAAGCACCAATGTCCCGAAGGCCCTGAGCACCAATGTCCCAAAGGCCCTATGCACCAATGTCCAAAGGCCTATGCACCAATGTCCCAAAGGCCCTAAGCACCAATGTCCCGAAGGCCCTAAGCACCAATGTCCTGAAGGCCCTATGCACCAATGTCCAAAGGCCCTATGCACCAATGTCCAAAGGCCCTATGCACCAATGTCCAAATGGCCCTATGCACAAATGTCCAAAGGCCTATGCACCAATGTCCCAAAGGCCCTAAGCACCAATGTCCTGAAGGCCCTAAGCACCAATGTCCCAAAGGCCCTAAGCACCAATGTCCTGAAGGCCCTATGCACCAATGTCCCAAAGGCCCTATGCACCAATGTCCTGAAGGCCCTATGCACCAATGTCCAAAGGCCTATGCACCAATGTCTGAAGGCCCTATGCACCATGTCTGAAGGCCTATGCACCAATGTCCCAAAGGCCTATGCACCAATGTCCAAAGGCCCTATGCACCAATGTCCCAAAGGCCCTATGCACCAATGTCCTGAAGGCCCTAAGCACCAATGTCCGAAGGCCCTAAGCACCAATGTCCTGAAGGCCCTATGCACCAATGTCCAAAGGCCTATGCACCAATGTCCTGAAGGCCCTATGCACCAATGTCCTGAAGGCCCTATGCACCAATGTCCCAAAGGCCTATGCACCAATGTCCCAAAGGCCCTATGCACCAATGTCCCAAAGGCCTATGCACCAATGTCCCAAAGGCCCTAAGCACCAATGTCCGAAGGCCCTAAGCACCAATGTCCTGAGGCCCTATGCACCAATGTCCAAAGGCCCTATGCATCAATGTCCCAAAGGCCCTATGCACCAATGTCTGAAGGCCCTATGCACAATGTCTGAAGGCCCTATGCACCAATGTCTGAAGGCCCTATGCACCAATGTCCAAAGGCCCTATGCACCAATGTCCCAAAGGCCCTATGCACCAATGTCCCAAGGCCTATGCACCAATGTCCCAAAGGCCTATGCACCAATGTCCAAAGGCCCTATGCACCAATGTCTGAAGGCTCTGGCACCAGTGTTCTGTAAATCCTTGGCACCAGTGTTCTGTGACCCAAGGTACCAGTGTTCTATATGCTCTTGGCACCAATGTTCATAGGCACTAGGCACCAGTGTTCTGTAGGCCTTAGGCACCAGTGTTCTGTAGGCCCTAGATACCAGTGTTCTGTGGCCCTAGGCACAGTGTTCTGTAGGCCTTAGGCACCAGTGTTCTATAAACCCTTGGCACCGGTGTTCTGAAGGCCTAGGTACCAGTGTTCTGTTGGCCCTAGGCGTCCGTTTTCTGTAGGCCATAGGCACAAGTGTTCTGTAGGCCTAAGGACCAACATTCCATAGGCCCTAGGCACCAAAGTTCTGTAGGCTCAAGGCACCAGTGTTACATAGGCCTTAGGCACCACTGTTTTGTAGACCCTAGGTACCAGTGTTTTATATGCTCTTGGCACCAATGTTCAACAGGCCCTAGGCACCAGTGTTACATAGGCCTTAGGCACCACTGTTTGTGGGACCCGAGGTACCAGTGTTCTCTATGCTCTTGGCACCAATGTTCAATAAGCCCTAGGCACCAGTGTTCTGTAGGCCCTAGATACCAGTGTTCTGTAGGCCCTAGGCACCAGTGTTCTGTAGGCCTTAGGCCCCAAGGTTCTATAAACCCTTGGCACCAGTGTTCTGAAGGCCCTAGGTACCAGTGTTCTGTTGGCCCTAGGCATCAGTTTTCTGTAGGCCCTAGACACCAACATTCCATAGGCCTTAGGCACTAAGCTTGGGCGATATTCCTTTTTTTCAGCCCTGATGTATCGTTGAGAATATATCCGATATTCGATATTATCGCGATTAGTTTTTGATGACGTCACCCTTCAACAAATTTCATGGTGTGAGTTGTGGCTATGAATGACTTGTCACACACACTGTTGTTCATCAGGTATTCTTCGGGTTTTACTCTAAACCTAGGGTATGAAAACCTGGGCTATTACTTACACAGATTATACTCTAACTATGGTATGAAACCTGGGCCTATTACTTACACAGTTTAATGTGTTAACTGCGCATGACAGACTGTTCTTTATGTGTGCATAACTAATTAGATCACGCTATCGCACGTATGCAACACACACGTGATAATACCCGTCTGCGTGGGACCGCCTGATCACTAAGGGTTTGATGTTGGTTTTTCGAAGACTAAACCCGTCGGATCGGATCTGTTGGGGAATCTTGCGGTTGGCTCTGTGACTTGCAGCTCTTTGTTGCAGGAATCGTCTCGATAAGAGATTTATTGTTGCAAGATCGTCTCGACAAAGAGATTTATTGTTGCAAATCGTTTGGCTAGGAATACATGCGATACTTAACGATATGCGATTTACGATATCACGATTAAAACAACGTGACGTATGTAATCGGTTTAGAATAGCATCGCGATATTCGATATTCGTGGTATCGCCCAAGTTACAGTGGGCACAACTGTTTGAAGGCCCTAGATACCAGTGTTCTGTAGGCCTAGGCACCAGTGTTCTGTAGGCCCTAGGCACCAGTGTTCTGTAGGCCAAGGCACAAGTGTTCATAGGCCCAGGCACCAAGTGTTTATAGGCCTAGGCACCAGTGTTCTGTAGCCCTAGGCCCCAGTGTTCTGTAGGCCCTAGGCACCAGTGTTCGTAGGCCCTAGGCACCACTTTCATAGGCCCTAGGCACCAGTGTTCTGTAGGCCCTAGGCACCAGTGTTCGTAGGCCCTAGGCACCAGTGTTTCGTAGGCCCTAGGCACCAGTGTTTCGTAGGCCCTAGGCACCAGTGTTATGGCCTTAGGACCACTGTTAGGTAGGCCAAAGCCCCAGTTTTCTGTTGGTCTACACTGGCTCTCCGTAAGCCTAGCTATCAGTGTTTTGTAAGCCCTAGGCATCATTGTTTCATAGATCCAAGGCACCAGTTTTTTTAAGGCCCAAGCCACCAGTGTTTTTAAAGACCAAAGCCACCAGTGTTTTGTAGGCCCTAATCACAGTGTAAGGCCCTAGCCCTCTTTTAAGTACTGGATTTTAATACAATGTATAACATTATATTGGGGTTTCGCGATAAGCTTTTGTACATTGTTGTGTATTAGCATACAGCATCTCTCTGAACCCAAGGAAAACCCAAGATTCAGAGAGACACTCTTAGAATGTTAAAGCAACTTTCTTGTTTGTGTCTGTATGAGGATCTTCTGTGCTATTTTTTCTGTTTAAGTTATAAACTGTTAATATAAGTATAATTAAAAGAATAAAGTGTTATTGCAAACTCAACAACTTTGTTTTTGTTGCAAAAAAATCAATTTTAGCTTTTATTAGAGGGCTGTCACAGATGGTTAAAGGTTAACAATTAAATAATGTTGATCTTTGTTTAGTGTTTAATTTATTAGAACCACTAAAACCATAGATTCTCCCTCATATTACCCTAAGATGACAAATTGAGAACAAAATATCTGTTCACAGTAACCTCAATATTAAACCAGCACTGGTTATGTTATTGCTACCGATAGTGTAGCCATATTAATGCTTGCAGACCACAAAATAGCGACTGCATAATATCTGTTCACTGTAGCCTCATTACTGAACCAGCACTGGTTATGTTATTGATACCAATAGAAACAAGCAGATGAATTTTGAAGGATTGGGGGTGGCTACACAATGTAAAATCAACCAGTTGGGTTAGCGCAATACACAGGGTGTGATATGGACCGTGCAATATGAGTTACTACTGTTGCTGCCATGGATTGACCAATCAGCAACAAGGATTCAAAAGTGCCTTCATCAATAGATAATTGACAAGAAGCAGTGATTTGAAGAATTTCAATAATCAAGATGAATTTGGACGCAATGTAAACAGCAATTTGAGGTTAATGCATATTTTGTTTACTCAGATTATGGCTCTTGGTTTTGAACACTGACAGGACTTTGAGATGAAGTCAATTTCATAGTAATGAATCATGAAAGGATTGAGGGTGAAGGCCCCCCAAAAAAAGGTTCTGTTTCCAATTCCCCGACCAACCCTAGTTTTATGCCACGACCCTAAACCTGTATCCGGCTTTTTAAAAAAAATGGGGGGAAACGAAAAAAAACCTGGGGAAAAAAACGGTGAAAAGATTTTTTTTTTTTTAATTACCTGGAAAAAAATGTCTGACTTTTACCAATTTAACATGTTTTAGGCAACAATGAAACAAAAACTCAGAACATATCAAGAAAGATTTTCAGATATCTCTGTGATTTTGCCTAATTCGCTGTACAAATCCGATAATTGGGCTAAACACATGGACAGTCGTGGACGTATCGTCAATATTAGAATTTAAAAAAAAGGCAAAATAAAAAAAATTTCCGACCTACCGACCCTATTTTTAAATGACATGTAATCGGAAACAGAATCTTTCTTGTTTTTGGCCTATTGAATACTGACAGGGCTTTTAGATGAAGTCAATATCATAGTAATGAATCATGCGAGGATTTGGGGTGGAGTCCATTTAGGTATTGGAGATGCAAGACATCACAGATCCTTAACTTCACATGAATTACGCAGGGAGTTAAAAGTTACTTCTGTTTTGCACAGAGAATTGTCAGATTTATCAGCCTTGCTTGGATATATTTCACAAGATAATCCGGTAAGTGAATTGGTATGGAAGAGGGGCTCCAAGGAAAGAACTCAGTTTTGTGATGCACTCATTTTCCAATAGATTTAGTCCGCATAAAAGTTGGAGGAAAATTACATGTAAAAATTACATGTCTCTAACCTCACATTAAAAAAATGTGTCAAATACAATTTATTTTTTTTATTTTTTAGAGCAAA
The DNA here is from genome assembly GCA_032158295.1 of Pycnopodia helianthoides. Lineage (NCBI taxonomy): Eukaryota > Metazoa > Echinodermata > Asteroidea > Forcipulatida > Asteriidae > Pycnopodia > Pycnopodia helianthoides. The sequence goes on along the minus strand of CM063252.1, from coordinate 21,058,473 downwards.
ATTTGAAGCATGACATCATTGGACACCAAAACTAAATGGCTGTACATTCCAAAGAGGAATTTTTGCGCCACTCAAAAGGTCAAATTCATTGCTGTTTGATTGAATATTATCTGAATAAGTATTGCGAAATGTTCAAATTTTGTCTAATTTTTGCAATATATTGCTGGTGTCAATTGGTTTGTTCAATAATTGTATTTGAACTCTAATAGGTGTTTGCCTGGTTCAGGACTTGGTAGAGTCTATATTTACATAGAGTAAATTATATAACTATTCATAAAAAATTTGTTTAACACGCAATTACATTGAAGTGCATTCATGCTGACGTTAACACAAAGTTGTTATCTGTACAAGTTGTCGCACTTAACCATTCTTACATACGCTCAAACGTTAACATTCTAATATCTAGAGATAAGTTTTTTGTTATTAACATATATAAACATTTTCAGTGTGAGCAATTAAGTAGTTCCATTTTGTTTTTTTTCAGACATTTAACACTGCGCCAACTTGCAAATGGAACCCAAATTATGGCAATGTCATTTTAAAAAATAATTTTAATTCATTTACATATTGTAGTGAAGTTTCGAAACCTTGAACCCTTGTAGGTTGTCATCATGGATTTATCATAAATTTTATTACATGAATTGTTTTTAAAAAAAAATATTAATTTAAGGGATCTAATTTTTTTTGTCAAAATAATTATTTTCATGATAATATCAATAAAAAAGTTGTGTAGCTCATAATAGGAAGTCAACAAATATTCAGCACAAATTTGTATTTTGGAGTCAAATCAATCCTTTCAATTGTATCAAATCATTGGATGACAATTCAAATCACTTGTGCAGAGTCAGATATAATGTTTATCCCTAATTCAAATGTCCAAAGTCCTATTCAACCTTATTCTAAAAGGACCTAAACTTTTATTTTCAAGGCACTTAATAATTTTAACCTTTCAGATTTGTCCAAAGCCTTAGACAACTTCCAAGGCCTAAACAAATGTAAAGGCTTTCAACCAATCCAAAGGTCCCTACACAATTCTCTGAATTCATACATTCTTGAGTCCCTATGCACGAATGTCCCTAAAGCCCTACTTGCCATTGTCCCAAAGGCCTATTGACAATTCCATGGCTAAACGTATGTCCTGAACCTCAATGACAATTCTGAATTCAAAATTAAGTTATTAAACCTGCACATCTTCAATCAGGTATGTTCAATGCACTTAAAACCATGATTCATATGACCAGTGTCTTAAGATATTAGGCCAGTTTTGGCCCTAGATTCCATTTTGAAGTTCCAATTCCATTTTCAGGCCTTAACTATTTTTTAACCTGTCAACTGTTCTATCAGTATGCTAATGTTATCACATTCCTGTTTCTGGTATGCATCAGCACAAGGTCTGTAACAAGTACCACAATTTCCATAGGCCCTGCACAATCTATAAAGCCCATTTTAATAGGCTTAGCATATTTTTTGCCTAGTTACAGTTACATTATTCTGGATCAATGTTCAATAATACCATTTTACATGCCTTATACAATGTTTTAGACCAACGAGGTTTTAAGTTTGATCTTGCAGGAATTTTAATGGCGCTGGCATTGATTCATAGCTTTAGGCTAATGTTTAACTATAGAACTTAACAAGTTTTTAAATTCTGAACCAATGTTCAAAGCCCTATCCTTTTTAAATAGCCTTAGCCAATGTTTAAACCCTAGTTCGGTAACCAAGTTATTTATTTTTGGCCAATGTTAATAGCCAGTACCAGTCAATTGGCCTAGGCAAAACCAAATTTTCTATCCCAGTACCGTAATCAGTTTTAATGCTTAGGCACCATGTCAAATAGGCCCATACCCTATGTTCGGCAGCGTTAGGCAACCTTGACATTCCAATGTTTGACCCTAGTACTTGAACTTGGTCCAAGTTTGTACCAATTAACCAGATGTAGCAGAGACCAGTTGTTAGGCCTATCAGTGTACTTTAAGTTTGGGCACCATGTTCTGAAGGCCCTTAGTCCAGTTTCTGGCTGGCACGTATTCGTAGCCCTAGCACCAATTTCCAGGCCTATCATTTTTGGCCGTATTCCTTTTTCCAGCCCTGATTAGTTGAGATGTGTTGGCCTATATCGCATTTAGTTGTTGCAGCATAAGTAATTTCCTGGCAGTTTGGCCTGTACATTACTACATAATGTTTCAATAGGATTCTTGTTACTCAACATGGTATAAAACTGCTAATAAACATGTTAGTGTTAATATTTTGCTGCAACTGTTATAGTTGCAATATTGATAAGCTTCTGTCAACGCTACCTGTAACAGTGACATTGCACTCTGGGCCGTCTTGGCTGCTTAGTTGGACCCCTGTTGTAAGGTTATGTTTTTTTTCAAACCCCGTACTGAGGACCGTTTTGTAGAACCTGCGTTGGCTGACTGCTCTTGTTGCAGGAATGGCTACATTAATTATTGTTGCAAAATCGTTTTGGCTAGGAAATACATCGCGATACTTAACGATATTGCGATTTACCGATATCACGATTAAAACAAACGGACCCGATATCGTAATCGGTTTAGAACTAGTATCGCGATATTCGATAATATGTGGTATCGCCCAAGCTTCAGTGGGCACAACTATTTTGAAGGCCCTAGATACCAGTGTTCTGTAGGCCATAGGCACAAGTGTTCTGTAGGCCATAGGCACCAGTGTTCTGTAGGCCATAGGCACAAGTGTTCTGTAGGCCATAAGGACCAAATTCCATAGGCCCTAGGCACCAGTGTTCTGTAGGCCCTAGGCACCAGTGTTCCATAGGCCCTAAGCACCAGTGTTCTGTAGGCCACTAGGCACAAGTGTTCTGTAGGCCCTAAGGACCAACATTCAAAGGCCCTAGGCACCAGTGTTCTGAAGGCCCTAGGCACCAGTGTTCGTAGGCCCTAGGCACCAGTGTTTTGTAGGCCCTAGGCACCAGTGTTCAGTAGGCTCTAGGTACCAGTGTTAAATAGGCCTTAGGCACCAGTGTTCTGTAGGCCCAAGCACCAGTGTGTTTAGGCCTAAGCACCAGTGTTCTGTAGGCCATAGGCACAAGTGTTCTGTAGGCCTAAGGACCAACATTCCATAGCCCTAGGCACCAGTGTTCTGTAGCCCTAGGCACCATGTTCCTAGGCCCTAAGCACCAGTGTTTGTAGGCCATAGGCACAAGTGTCTCTGTAGGCACAAGGACCCAACATTCCAGTAGGCCCTAGGCACCAGTGTTCTGAAGGCCCTAGGCACCATGTTCCGTAGGCCCTAGGCACCAGTGTTTTGTAGGCCCTAGGCACCAGTATTCAGTAGGCTCTAGGTACCAGTGTTAAATAGGCCTTAGGCACCAGTGTTCTGTAGGCCTAGGCACCAGTGTTCCATAGGCCCTAAGCACCAGTGTTCTGTAGCCATAGGCACAAGTGTTCTGTAGGCACTAAGGACCAACATTCCATAGGCCCTAGGCACCAGTGTCTGAAGGCCCTAGGCACCAGTGTTCCGTAGGCCCTAGGCACCAGTGTTTTGTAGGCCCTAGCACCAGTGTTCAGTAGGCTCTAGGTACCAGTGTTAAATAGGCCTTAGGCACCACTGTTCTGTAGGCCCTAAGCACCAGTGTTCTGTTGGTCCTAGCACCAGTGTTCTGTAGGCCATAGCACAAGTGTTCTGTAGGCCCTAAGGACCAACATTCCATAGGCCCTAGGCACCAGTGTTCTGTAGCCCTAGGCACCGTGTTCCGTAGGCCCTAGGCACCAGTGTTTTGTAGGCCCTAGGCACCAGTGTTCAGTAGGCTCTAGTACCAGTGTTAAATAGGCCTTAGGCACCAGTGTTCCTAGGCCCTAGGCACCAGTGTTTTGTAGGCCCTAGGCACCAGTGTTCAGTAGCTCTAGGTACCAGTGTTAAATAGGCCTTAGGCACCACTGTTCTGTAGCCCAAGCACCAGTTTTCTGTTGGTCCTACTACATGTAGGCACCAGTGCTCCGTAAGCTCTAGCTATCAGTGTTTGTAAGCGCTAGGCATCATTGTTTCATAGACCCAAGGCACCGTTTTCTTTAGGCCCAAGCCACCAGTGTTTTGTAAGCCCTAGGCATCATTGTTTCATAGATCCAAGGCACCAGTTTTTTAAGGCCCAAGCCACCAGTGTTTTTAAAGATCAAAGGCACCAGTGTTTTGTAGGCCCTTGTCACTAGTGTAAGGCCCTAGCCCTTTTTTAAGTACTGGATTTTAATACAATGTATAAACATTATATTTAGGTGAGCTTTGTACATTGTTTTGTATTAGCATACAGCATCTCTCTGAACCCAAGGAAAACCCAAGATCAGAGAGACACTCTTAGAATGTTAAAGCAACTTTCTTGTTTGTGTCTGTAAAGAGGATCTCTGTGCTATTTTTTCTGTTTAAAGTTATAAACTGTTAATATAAGTATAATTAAAAGAATAAAGTGTTATTGCAAACTCAACAACTTGTTTTTGTTGCAAAAAATCTATTTTAGCTTTAATTAGAGGGCTGTCACAGATGGTTAATGGTTAACAATTAAATAATGTTGATCTTTGTAATAGTGTTTAATTTATTAGAACCACTAAAACCATAGATTCCCCTCATATTACCTAAGAGACAAATGAGAACAAAATATCTGTTCACAGTAACCTCAATATTAAACCAGCACTGGTTATGTTATTGCTACCGATAGTGTAGCCATATTAATGCTTGCAGACCACAAAATAGCGACTGCATAATATCTGTTCACTGTAGCCTCATTACTGAACCAGCACTGGTTATGTTATTGATACCAATAGAAACAAGCAGATGAATTTTGAAGGATTGGGGGTGGCTACACAATGTAAAATCAACCAGTTGGGTTAGCGCAATACACAGGGTGTGATATGGACCGTGCAATATGAGTTACTACTGTTGCTGCCATGGATTGACCAATCAGCAACAAGGATTCAAAAGTGCCTTCATCAATAGATAATTGACAAGAAGCAGTGATTTGAAGAATTTCAATAATCAAGATGAATTTGGACGCAATGTAAACAGCAATTTGAGGTTAATGCATATTTTGTTTACTCAGATTATGGCTCTTGGTTTTGAACACTGACAGGACTTTGAGATGAAGTCAATTTCATAGTAATGAATCATGAAAGGATTGAGGGTGAAGGCCCCCCAAAAAAAGGTTCTGTTTCCAATTCCCCGACCAACCCTAGTTTTATGCCACGACCCTAAACCTGTATCCGGCTTTTTAAAAAAATGGGGGGAAACGAAAAAAAACCTGGGGAAAAACGGTGAAAAGATTTTTTTTTTTTTAATTACCTGGAAAAAAATGTCTGACTTTTACCAATTTAACATGTTTTAGGCAACAATGAAACAAAAACTCAGAACATATCAAGAAAGATTTTCAGATATCTCTGTGATTTTGCCTAATTCGCTGTACAAATCCGATAATTGGGCTAAACACATGGACAGTCGTGGACGTATCGTCAATATTAGAATTTTAAAAAAAGGCAAAATAAAAAAAATTTCCGACCTACCGACCCTATTTTTAAATGACATGTAATCGGAAACAGAATCTTTCTTGTTTTTGGCCTATTGAATACTGACAGGGCTTTTAGATGAAGTCAATATCATAGTAATGAATCATGCGAGGATTTGGGGTGGAGTCCATTTAGGTATTGGAGATGCAAGACATCACAGATCCTTAACTTCACATGAATTACGCAGGGAGTTAAAAGTTACTTCTGTTTTGCACAGAGAATTGTCAGATTTATCAGCCTTGCTTGGATATATTTCACAAGATAATCCGGTAAGTGAATTGGTATGGAAGAGGGGCTCCAAGGAAAGAACTCAGTTTTGTGATGCACTCATTTTCCAATAGATTTAGTCCGCATAAAAGTTGGAGGAAAATTACATGTAAAAAATTACATGTCTCTAACCTCACATTAAAAAAATGTGTCAAATACAATTTTATTTTATTTTATTTTTTAGAGCAAAATTTGAAGCATGACATCATTGGACACCAAAACTAAATGGCTGTACATTCCAAAGAGGAATTTTTGCGCCACTCAAAAGGTCAAATTCATTGCTGTTTGATTGAATATTATCAAACTTCAGGAATGAACTAACAATTGTCTGTGCCAAAAGTGTTCAGACCATATATTTGAAAATTGACATCATTTAACATTTTTGGATTTGACAATAATTGGATGTGAAGGGTATCAAACACCATGCAGTTTTACACAGTTTTAGCGTGAGGTTTAGAGACTTGTAATTTTGTTCACATTTTCATTAGGACTGTATGTATTGGAAAATGAGTGAATCACAAAATTAAATTTACCCTTGGAGCCACTCTTTAAAGGGACAATCATAGATTGGTTTTTGTCAAAATAATAATGAGTTTTTGCAATTTTTTTTTTTAAAAGATACAATGAAAGTCAAATGTTTAAAGTTTCAGCTCAATACGGTGTCTATTTGCTGAGAAAACAGCAAAACACATTTACGGTATTTTCACAAGAACGTCAGACCAATCCACGTTTAGTGTGGTGACAGCGGGTACCAACCACATCTCCGGCTGCAGCATGTCATGTCATAGTTTGTAAGCTTTATATGAAAAAAAAACTAATATGGTTCTTTATTTCCGTGTCGTCAAATAGTATTTTATGCATTACGTATGAGCGATACAAAGCCATTGTACACTCACTTCATTATCCTGCATACTTTACAAAACGCAAAACAGGTTTCATGATAACACTTCTGTGGCTGGTTCCTTTATTGGTAACACTTTTGCAAACATTTGTTGATCTTCTTGGCAAGGATTTATCAAATATTGATTGTTATGGAGCTGAACCACTAATACTTTCATCAGTTTTATCAATAGTCCTTCTAATGTTGTACTATTTCATACCAGTGATGGCTATAGTTTTCTTGTACATCAAAATCATTCTCAATCTCAGGGGAAATGCTGCAATACACAAACGTGATAACAACCACGCACCTGCAAATGATCTCATCAAAGCACAGAGGAAAGTGGCTGTAGTAATGATGACAGTTGTCAGTCTGTGTTTTATTTTGTGGTTACCATTATTAGTTACGTTCGCAGTTACATTGGTTCACCCAGGGGTTAACCTGGAGTGGCCAACTGTACTCATTGTTCTCAATTCATCCATCAATCCCATCATTTATGCTTTCAAGTACAAGGAGTTTAAGCGTGGGGTAAGAGAGGCAGTTTTCCCATGGTGTTTTAGGAGAAGTCGTGGGGTAGGGGAATAAATGGAGACATAGCGCTTGGGTAGTCTCACAAATTTTACAATTTAGGACTTACAAAAGAGTGTACCTTAAAAAATTACAATAGAAACAGAAGGTTTCTTAAAACTCCCTGAATGGTTATAGAATCCTAATTCTTCAGTGGATGTTAGCTATAACTGAAGTTCTGCTTTGGATTGGAACAAATTTATAAAGTTTTAATTTGTTTTCACAGGAAATTGGAAAGTAATAAGTATGCAGTGCTTAACACACATTGCTGTAGGGTAAAACCAAATAATATTCTTTATCCCCGATGTAAATTTATACTATTTAATTGTTGGCGTATCCGCTGCTAAAATATAAGATCCACACTGCCTCTAGTTACCGGGCAATCACGATGGTCTAGTCGTAATACATCTACTCTAGAATGGCAACTGTCACAGGTTGGAATCCCACCCGAGTAACTGTGGATTTTGTTCACAAGAATTGGTAAAAAATTACAGATTATACAGTACTTTACACACATCGGTGTAGGGGTAAAACCAAATTATTAAAGATGAAAGCGTTTGATTCAAGTTGTAGGCCCAATTCCATAGAGCTGCTTTAGCAGAAAATATTGCTTAACAATTTACCAGTCACAAATTGTACATGTGACATGGTATTTTGGCCGGTAACCATATCCTGGTATGCATAACTTTGTTGTGCTTAGCTACTTCTTGTGCTTGGCAGCACTATGAAATTTGGCCCTGGTGTTGTCAATGTGTGGCTTTGGTTCCAAGTCATGACACTTGTAGTTCTTGAGCAAGAACCCAGTACAATTACAGTTAAGAGGGTGGTTTGCCCTGGTGGTCATGGCATGCTTGGCTGCAGATTGTGCTAATTATATTTAAACCATCAAAGGATGCTGTATAAATGGATCTTATAACTCAAACATAGCTCTGCATTAAAAATATGTATGCTTTGCTTGAGACACCTGTCAGATGTGATCCGCATTATTGTATAGTGGCATGTCATGGCTGAGCGGTTAAGAGCACTAGACTCAAGCTCTGTTGACTCTGATCAGCAGAGTGTGGGTTCCAGTCCCACTCTTGACAACCATGTCCTTAACATGTTGACTGCCGCCTTCGTAGTAACAGGTGTAACAGATTCTGCCACTATATACTCGTAGAGAATGAGAGGGGTTTGTTTTGTTAATTACATACACTGGCATCACTGAGAACGCAACAAATATGCTTCTGGCAGTGGTGAGGACATACATCCTTAGAATAGGTATGTTCCATTTTTGTTTTTTTGTACAGTACCTATTTGTTAACCACGCATGCGCACCGCACTTGGCAAATGGGAACACCCTACGAATCTATGCTGGCAGTCAATGTGTTAAGCAAGACACTAACTTTTATTGCTTATTGGTCCTGTGTGGAATTTGCCGCAGCACCTTGTAAACCCTTGTAAGGTGCTACATACATTGGTCTCAGAAATCAAAAACTGCCAAATCGTTTTGTAAAAAAAAAATTATTTAAGGGCTTTGACACCCTGATAGATTTACAAATACAAAGTTGTGTCAGCTCTCATTAAAATGGAAGCATCACCAAATATTTCAGCCACTGCAAGTTTCGTCAAATTATTTGGGAGGTTGTAAAATCCCATACCTTTCAAATATGTTAATCTCAATTGTTTGGACTGGAACAAAAGTCAAATCTACTTGTGCAAGTAGTCCAGGCTGTATTAAGAGTTGTGTATGCCCTAAGCACCAATGTCCCAAAGGCCCTATGCACCAATGTCCCAAAGGCCCTAAGCACCAATGTCCTGAAGGCCCTATGCACCAATGTCCCAAAGGCCCTAGCACCAATGTCCCAAAGGCCCTAAGCACCAATGTCCCAAAGGCCCTATGCACCAATGTCCCAAAGGCCCTAGCACCAATGTCCTGAAGGCCCTATGCACCAATGTCCTGAAGGCCCTATGCACCAATGTCCCAAAGGCCCTATGCACCAATGTCCCAAAGGCCCTATGCACCAATGTCCTGAAGGCCCTATGCACCAATGTCCTGAAGGCCCTATGCACCAATGTCCCAAAGGCCCTATGCACCAATGTCCCAAAGGCCCTATGCACCAATGTCCCAAAGGCCCTATGCACCAATGTCCTGAAGGCCCTAAGCACCAATGTCCTGAAGGCCCTATGCACCAATGTCCCAAAGGCCCTATGCACCAATGTCCCAAAGGCCCTATGCACCAATGTCCTGAAGGCCCTATGCACCAATGTCCTGAAGGCCCTATGCACCAATGTCCCAAAGGCCCTATGCACCAATGTCCCAAAGGCCCTATGCACCAATGTCCTGAAGGCCCTAAGCACCAATGTCCTGAAGGCCCTATGCACCAATGTCCTGAAGGCTCTGGCACCAGTGTTCTGTAAACCCTTGGCACCAGTGTTCTGTCAACCCAAGGTACCAGTGTTCTATATGCTCTTGGCACCAATGTTCCATAGGCACTAGGCACCAGTGTTCTGTAGGCCTTAGGCACCAGTGTTCTGTAGGCCCTAGATACCAGTGTTCTGTAGGCCCAAGGCACCAGTGTTCTGTAGGCCTTAGGCACCAGTGTTCTATAAACCCTTGGCACCGGTGTTCTGAAGGCCCTAGGTACCAGTGTTCTGTTGGCCCTAGGCGTCCGTTTTCTGTAGGCCATAGGCACAAGTGTTCTGTAGGCCCTAAGGACCAACATTCCATAGGCCCTAGGCACCAAAGTTCTGTAGGCTCAAGGCACCAGTGTTACATAGGCCTTAGGCACCACTATTTTGTAGACCCTAGGTACCAGTACCAGTGTTCTATATGTTCTTGGCACCAATGTTCAATATACCCTAGGCACCAGTGTTACATAGGCCTTAGGCACCACTGTTTTGTAGACCCTAGGTACCGGTACCAGTGTTCTATATGCTCTTGGCACCAATGTTCAATAGGCCCTAGTCACCAGTGTTACATAGGCCTTAGGCACCACTGTTTTGTAGACCCTAGGTACCGGTACCAGTGTTTCTATATGCTCTTGGCACCAATGTTCAATAGGCCCTAGGCACCAGTGTTACATAGGCCTTAGGCACCACTGTTTTGTAGACCCTAGGTACCGGTACCAGTGTTCTATATGCTCTTGGCACCAATGTTCAATAGGCCCGAGATACCAGTGTTCTGTAGGCACTAGGCACCAGTGTTCTGTAGGCCTTAGGCACCAGTGTTCTATATGCTCTTGGCACCAATGCTCAATAAGCCCTAGGCACCAGTGTTCTGTAGGCCCTAGATACCAGTGTTCTGTAGGCACTAGGCACCAGTGTTCTGTAGGCCTTAGGCACCAGTGTTCTATAAACTTTTGGCACCGATGTTCTGAAGGCCCTAGGTACCAGTGTTCTGTTGGCCCTAGGCATCAGTTTTCTGTAGGCCCTAGACACCAACATTCCATAGGCCTTAGGCACTAAGCTTGGGCGATATTCCTTTTTTTCAGCCCTGATGTATCGTTGAGAATATATCGCGATATTCGATATTATCTCGATTAGTTTTTGATGACGTCATCTTTCAACAAATTTCACGGTGTGAGTTGTGGCTATGAATGACTTGTCACACACACTGTTGTTCCAATCAGGTATTCTTCGGGTTTTACTCTAAACCTATGGTATGAAAACCTGGGCCTATTACTTACACACGTTTAATGTGTTAACTGCGCATGACAGACTGTTCTTTATGTGTGCATAACTAATTAGATCAAGCTTCTAGCTCGTATGCAACACGCACGTGATAACGCACGTGCTAACACCCGTCTGCGTGGGACCGCCTGATCGCTAAGGGTTTGATGTTTGTTTTTCGAAGACTAAACCCCGTCGGATCGGATCTGTTAGGGAATCTTGCGGTTGGGTCTGTGACTTGCAGCTCTTTGTTGCAGCAAATCGTCTCAACAAAGAGATTTATTGTTGCAAAATCGTTTTGGCTAGGAAATACATCGCGATACTTAACGATATTGCGATTTACCGATATCACGATTAAAACAAACGTGACCCGATATCGTAATCGGTTTAGAACTAGTATCGCGATATTCGATAATATTGTGGTATCGCCCAAGCTTGCAGTGGGCACAACTATTTTGAAGGCCCTAGATACCAGTGTTCTGTAGGCCATAGGCACAAGTGTTCTGTAGGCCATAGGCACAAGTGTTCTGTAGGCCATAGGCACAAGTGTTCTGTAGGCCATAGGCACAAGTGTTCTGTAGGCCCTAGGCACCAGTGTTCTATAGGCCCTAGGCACCAGTGTTCCATAGGCCCTAAGCACCAGTGTTCTGTAGGCCATAGGCACAAGTGTTCTGTAGGCCCTAAGGACCAACATTCAAGAGGCCCTAGGCACCAGTGTTCTGAAGGCCCTAGGCACCAGTGTTCCGTAGGCCCTAGGCACCAGTGTTTTGTAGGCCCTAGGCACCAGTGTTCAGTAGGCTCTAGGTACCAGTGTTAAATAGGCCTTAGGCACCACTGTTCTGTAGGCCCTAAGCACCAGTGTGATGTTGGTCCTAGGCACCAGTGTTCTGTAGGCCATAGGCACAAGTGTTCTGTAGGCCATAAGGACCAACATTCCATAGGCCCTAGGCACCAGTGTTCTGTAGGCCCTAGGCACCAGTGTTCCATAGGCCCTAAGCACCAGTGTTCTGTAGGCCATAGGCACAAGTGTTCTGTAGGCACTAAGGACCAACATTCCATAGGCCCTAGGCACCAGTGTTCTGAAGGCCCTAGGCACCAGTGTTCCGTAGGCCCTAGGCACCAGTGTTTTGTAGGCCCTAGGCACCAGTGTTCAGTAGGCTCTAGGTACCAGTGTTAAATAGGCCTTAGGCACCAGTGTTCTGTAGGCCCTAGGCACCAGTGTTCCATAGGCCCTAAGCACCAGTGTTCTGTAGGCCATAGGCACAAGTGTTCTGTAGGCACTAAGGACCAACATTCCATAGGCCCTAGGCACCAGTGTTCTGAAGGCCCTAGGCACCAGTGTTCCGTAGGCCCTAGGCACCAGTGTTTTGTAGGCCCTAGGCACCAGTGTTCAGTAGGCTCTAGGTACCAGTGTTAAATAGGCCTTAGGCACCACTGTTCTGTAGGCCCTAAGCACCAGTGTTCTGTTGGTCCTAGGCACCAGTGTTCTGTAGGCCATAGGCACAAGTGTTCTGTAGGCCCTAAGGACCAACATTCCATAGGCCCTAGGCACCAGTGTTCTGTAGGCCCTAGGCACCAGTGTTCCGTAGGCCCTAGGCACCAGTGTTTTGTAGGCCCTAGGCACCAGTGTTCAGTAGGCTCTAGGTACCAGTGTTAAATAGGCCTTAGGCACCAGTGTTCCCTAGGCCCTAGGCACCAGTGTTTTGTAGGCCCTAGGCACCAGTGTTCAGTAGGCTCTAGGTACCAGTGTTAAATAGGCCTTAGGCACCACTGTTCTGTAGGCCCTAAGCACCAGTTTTCTGTTGGTCCTACTACATGTAGGCACCAGTGCTCCGTAAGCTCTAGCTATCAGTGTTTTGTAAGCGCTAGGCATCATTGTTTCATAGACCCAAGGCACCAGTTTTCTTTAGGCCCAAGCCACCAGTGTTTTGTAAGCCCTAGGCATCATTGTTTCATAGATCCAAGGCACCAGTTTTTTTAAGGCCCAAGCCACCAGTGTTTTTAAAGATCAAAGGCACCAGTGTTTTGTAGGCCCTTGTCACTAGTGTAAGGCCCTAGCCCTTTTTTAAGTACTGGATTTTAATACAATGTATAACATTATATTGAGGTGAGCTTTGTACATTGTTTTGTATTAGCATACAGCATCTCTCTGAACCCAAGGAAAACCCAAGATTCAGAGAGACACTCTTAGAATGTTAAAGCAACTTTCTTGTTTGTGTCTGTATGAGGATCTTCTGTGCTATTTTTTCTGTTTAAGTTATAAACTGTTTAATATAAGTATAATTAAAAGAATAAAGTGTTATTGCAAACTCAACAACTTTGTTTTTGTTGCAAAAAATCTATTTTAGCTTTAATTAGAGGGCTGTCACAGATGGTTAAAGGTTAACAATTAAATAATGTTGATCTTTGTATAGTGTTTAATTTATTAGAACCACTAAAACCATAGATTCCCCCTCATATTACCCTAAGACCACAAATTGAGAACAAAATATCTGTTCACAGTAACCTCAATATTAAACCAGCACTGGTTATGTTATTGCTACCGATAGTGTAGCCATCTTAATGCTTGCAGACCACAAAATAGTGACTGCAGAATATCTGTTCACGGTAACCTCAATACTGAACCTCCACTGGTTATGTTATTGCTACCGATAGTGTAGCTATCATTATGCTTGCAGACCACAAAATAGTGACTGCAAAATATCTGTTCACTATAACCGCAATACTGAACCTCCACTGGTTAAGTTATTGATACTGTTAGCGAGCCATCATATTGCTTGCACACCCCTAAATAGAGACTGCAGAATATCTGTTCACTATAACCTCAATACTGAACCTCCACTGGTTATGTTATTGCTACCGATAGTGTAGCCATCATATAGCCTGCAGACCACAAAATGGTGACTGCAGAATATATGTTCACTGTAACCTCAATACTGAACCTCCACTGGTTATGTTATTGCTACCGATAGCGTAGCCATCATATTGCCTGCAGACCACAAAGTGGCAACTGCAGAAAATTCTTTCACTGCAACTTTAATTCTAAACCTGCACTGGCTACGCTATTGCTACCAATAGTGTAGCCACAGGGATCACTGAGCATTCTTAGGTTGCTCAGTATGGCGATGATAAAAACCAAGTTTTTTGCTGATTATTTTTCTTGTGCGGTTTTTCAAAACCCTTTGAGGATTGTTATTGACAAAGAGTAAGTCAGATTATGGACACGGTCTACAAGCCAAGGCTATGACATTCCTCTAAATATTTCGGATAATATTCCTATTTTTAATGCTTAATGTAATGTGGAGAGACCCAGGAATAAATATAAAATGTGATTGATGTGACAACCGTTTTGTTACAGAATAATTCTTTCAGCTTGTATTTTGTCATTTTAAACCCTTACTTCTATTAGCGATTTACTAGGATCATTCCTCACTCCAACAAAATCCAACACCAGAGAAACTCCACATCCAACAAACTGCTGGACTGATTCTGGTGGTATGCCTGATCCAATGAGTGATTTACTAGGATACTTCCTCACTCCAACAAAATCCAACACCAGAAACTCCACATCCAACAAACTGCTGGACTGATTCTGGTGGTATACCTGATCCCATGAGTGATCTTTCCTTACTCAAACAAAATCCAAAACCATATGGTAACTCAACACCCAAACAGTTGGCCTCTGATTATGGTAGTATGCCTGATCGCATCTAAAGCATAGTCAATTTACAAGTGCAGTCTTCAATCCAACAGAATCAAACAAAACATGCAGTTGGATTTTGATGGGTTGGGGTGGCTACACAATGCAAATTCGGCCAGTACAATTAGCGCCAATACACAGCGTGCGATATGGACCGTGCAATATTAGTTACTATTTTGCTGTTGCTGCCATGGATCGACCAATAAGCATCAGGGATTCAATAACCTATTATCAATAGTTAATTGACCAGAAGCAGTGATTTGTAAAATTTTAATAAATTTTAATGAATCTCCGATGCAATGTAAACAGCAATTTGCGGTTAATGCATATTTCTGTTTACTCAGAATATGGCTCTTGTTATGAATTCTGACAGGGCTTTTAGATGAAGTCAATATTGGAGAAATGAAAACTGACAGAGCTTTGTGTGGAGTCATATTAGGTATTGGTGAAACAGGACACCACGGTTCTTTAACTTCCCACGCATGCTGCAGGGAGTTATTTCTGTGTTGCAGAGAGAATTGTCAGATTTATCAGCCTTGCTTGGATATATTTCACAAGATAATCCGGTAAGTGAATTGGTATTAAAGAGGGGCTCCAAAGTAGAACTCAGTTTTGTGTTGCACTCATTTCTCAACAGACAGAGTCCTTACGGAAGTGGGGAGAAAATTACAAGTCTCTAACAACTCTCTAATGTGCGGACCCATTTATCTGAAATCATGATGTCATTGGATGTTTTGGGATGTTGACAAATTTCATACTGCTAGAGAATCAAATACAATGGATTATTTCAACATTCTAACAAAAGGTTAAAGGACCTTGTTACCATTTTCATAAGGACTCTATCTATTGGAAAATGATTGCGTCACAAAACTGAATTCCACCTCGGAGCCCCTCTTTAAGTTAATGGACCAATTTGGCGGTACAAGTATGGCACAACAAATTTTTTGGAAAGCCGATCCAATATGTCTGGGTAAAGAAATGTAATGATAAAAAAAAGGTGAAATGGTTGTTAGTTTAAAGCTTTTTATGTCGAAAAAAAATGTATTCTCTGTATTTATGATTGCTTCTTCAGGGTTGATATTTTGTTCTTGAAGGGCAAGCCAGCTGTTCTTTTAGTAAAAGGCACCAAGGCCAAGTTAACAAAAAATCTGAAAGATTGTAAAACCAAATTGGTGTACAATCATCTCATCTTGAATCCAAAGAGCAGGTTAAGGCCCCCAAAAAGGGTTGTATTTCCGGTTCCCTGACTGACCCTAGTTTTTACGCCGCGACCCTAAACTTTTTAATCAGCCTTTAAAAAAAACGGGGGAAAAATGGGAAAAGAAGGAAAAAAAACGAAAAAACAAAAGCAAAAACCTGGAAGAAAATGTCTGACTTTTACCAATTTACCATGTTTTAGGCAACATTTGAAATAAAAACTAGAACATATCAAGAAAAATTTACAGATATCTCCGTGATTTGAGCCTGCGATGTCCAACGACTTGACTACGAGCGAAAAATACCCACAATGCAACGCGCACGGGTGTACACGCCGCTGTGTGAAGCGCATTCCACGAGTTTGCGCAATTTACAGTATTCGCACATTTTTGCAAAATCGGCCGCTTGAACTGCCAATCTAAGGAGCGCAAACTATAGATTGCGCACAATTTGCAAGGTCGAGCAGATTAACTGCCAAATCTGCAGAGCGCAAACTGCAGTTTGCGCGCAATTTTGCCTAATTCGTTGTGCAAATCCTTTGATTGTGCTCAACACATGAACGATTGTGGACGTATCGCAAAATAAAAAACCTTTCCGACCTACCGACCCTATTTTTAAATGACATGTAATCGGAAACAGAACCTTTTTTTGTTTGGCCTAAGCGCGCATGAAGAGAATAAAGTACCGGTTTTTTTTAATGCAAAGGAATGTCCAACTAAAAACTTCATTCTTGAATGAAAGAGTAGTAAACAGTGTTCTTTCCTCTCTCTCAGAACGTCTTTTAGACTTAATCAAGGAGCACTACAGACAACAATCACAGCATCAGAGCTTCTTGTCTCTCTTTGGACTTTACCAAGGAGCACTAAAGACAACAATCACAGCATCAGAGTTTCTTGTCTCTCTTTGGTCTTTACCAAGGAGCACTAAAGACAACAATCACAGCATCAGAGCTTCTTGTCTTTCTTTGGACTTTACCAAGGAGCACTAAGACAACAATCACAGCATCAGAGCTTCTTGTTTTTCTTTGGACTTTACCAAGGAGCACTACAGACAACAATCACAGCATCAGAGCTTCTTGTCTCTCTTTGGACTTTACCAAGGAGCACTAAAGACAACAATCACAGCATCAGAGCTTCTTGTCTCTCTTTGGACTTTACCAAGGAGCACTAAAGACAACAATCACAGCATCAGAGTTCTTGTCTCTCTTTGGTCTTTACCAAGGAGCACTAAAGACAACAATCACAGCATCAGAGCTTCTTGTCTTTCTTTGGTCTTTACCAAGGAGCACTAAAGACAACAATCACAGCATCAGAGCTTCTTGTCTTTCTTTGGACTTTATCAAGGAGCACTACAGACAACAATCACAGCATCAGAGCTTCTTGTCTCTCTTTGGACTTTACCAAGGAGCACTAAGACAACAATCACAGCATCAGAGCTTCTTGTCTCTCTTTGGACTTTACCAAGGAGCACTACAGACAACAATCACAGCATCAGAGCTTCTTGTCTCTCTTTGGACTTTACCAAGGAGCACTAAAGACAACAATCACAGCATCAGAGCTTCTTGTCTCTCTTTGGACTTTACCAAGGAGCACTACAGACAACAATCACAGCATCAGAGCTTCTTGTCTTTCTTTGGACTTTACAAGGAGCACTAAAGACAACAATCACAGCATCAGAGCTTCTTGTCTTCTTTGGACTTTACAAGGAGCACTAAGACAACAATCACAGCATCAGAGCTTCTTGTCTCTCTTTGGACTTTACCAAGGAGCACTACAGACAACAATCACAGCATCAGAGCTTCTTGTCTCTCTTTGGACTTTACCAAGGAGCACTACAGACAACAATCACAGCATCAGAGCTTCTTGTCTCTCTTTGGACTTTACCAAGGAGCACTAAGACAACAATCACAGCATCAGAGCTTCTTGTCTCTCTTTGGACTTTACCAAGGAGCACTACAGACAACAATCACAGCATCAGAGCTTCTTGTCTCTCTTTGGACTTTACCAAGGAGCACTAAAGACAACAATCACAGCATCAGAGCTTCTTGTCTCTCTTTGGTCTTTACCAAGGAGCACTAAAGACAACAATCACAGCATCAGAGCTTCTTGTCTTTCTTTGGACTTTATCAAGGAGCACTACAGACAACAATCACAGCATCAGAGCTTCTTGTCTCTCTTTGGACTTTACCAAGGAACACTAAAGACAACAATCACAGCATCAGAGCTTCTTGTCTCTCTTTGGTCTTTACCAAGGAGCACTACAGACAACAATCACAGCATCAGAGCTTCTTGTCTCTCTTTGGACTTTACCAAGGAGCACTAAAGACAACAATCACAGCATCAGAGCTTCTTATCTCTCTTTAACTCAAGGTAGGTTACTCAATGGAATTGAACTAAAAGTTGTACAACTTAACAAAAACACCATAAATCAAAACCCTGTTTCTATTTTATTTTTTTTTTTTTTATTTTAAGTTGAACAAAGAAAAATTGACTAGAGTGTGCTTGAACCTGGCACTCTACCAACTGAGCTACCTAGCTGTAATGTTGGGCGGTCTCCCTATTTTGTCAGTATCTTTGTTCGGGGGTGTATTATTTTTGTGTTACAAGGTATGTTCGATCAACAGAACACTGGGCTTTTTAAAACTTTTTTTAAAATTCAGCACGAACATCAGTTTAAAAAAAAGAAGTTATCTCAATTTTCATCTAAATTTATAACACGTCCCTTGTCTATGGACATACCAAGATTCAACTCAATCAGAGTTGTACTTCCATAGATACAAACTTTAAAAGGCACCTTGATTTTTTATATGCTTCGTTCCAGAGATATCAGCTACCAGTAAATGGTCTAAAGGTTAAGAATTCATAAAAAAAATCATGTGTTGACTTCATCATGACATTATCACAATATAACACACACCTGTCTATAGATAAACAAAGATTCAACTCAATCAGACTTGCACTTTTATAGATATTCGATTTCGAACAGTGCAGGTTTAATATGACATCAATGGACACGTGATGATGTCATCATGACCTCATCTCATTTTTCACCTAAAACACATCCCTGTCTATGGACATACCAAGATTCAACTCAGACTTATACCTTTATAAATATAAGACTTTGAAAATTTCACCTTTAATGTGATCTCACGTGACACGTAGTGACCTCATCATGACTTATCACTGTCACCAATAGACGATGTGACCTGTGACATCACATGTTTACAAAAGAGCCACAGAGCCTGGACTTCCTGCAGGCTCGATTTGTACACAGCTCAATGGAAGAAAGCATAAAATCTTATATTTTATGGAGATTGCACTGTCTAATTCTTATCAACTTTTGATATGATGAAAGGGGGAAATTATGACACAAAATGTCAACTTTCCCATAGGACCAGTGTAGTATCTTGCCTGCCAGAATACTCAAAGAATGTACAAGGTCACACTTATTGTAAACAAAGTTCACATGGTCTATAACCATCCCTGTTTACAAATACTGTATACCAAGATCCAAACTTAACCATTATTGCTGCGTCCTTCGAATGGGACGTAAAGCCGTAGGTCCTGTGTGTTAAGTCATGCACGTAAAAGAACCCAGTTACACTTATCGAAAAGAGAAGGGGTTCGCCCCGGTGTTCCTGGTTTGATTGGCAGCATACTGCACCACAGCACCTTGTAAACCATTAAATGGTGCTATGTAAAAGAATACGTCTAATACTTCAAAATGTAGCTCCACAATACCTTGCAGGAAAATACTGAATGTTGAAGCGCCTTGAGTGTCACTGAGTGATGGATATGAGCACTGTATAAGAAGCCACTATTAATATTATTATTATTAAATCAATCAGACTTATACTTCCAAAGATATTCAACTTCAAAAAGTGCACCTTTAATGTGATGTCATGTGTGATGATTTCATGATGACATCATGCTTTAGTGTATACATCTATGACCTACCAAGCGCGTTGCAAGAAGAATGTTGATTGTAGCATCTTTCGTTCCCAAGATATATAAGGACACTGGACACTATTGGTAATTGTCAAAGACCAGTCTTCTCACTTGGTGTATCTCAACATATGGATAAAATAACAAACCTGTAAAACCTTGAGCTCAATTGGTCGTCGAAGTTGCGAGATAACTATGAGAGAAAAAACACCCTTGTCACACGAAGTTGTGTGCTTTCAGATGGTTGATTTCAAGACCTCAAAATCTAATTCTGAGGTCTCGAAATCAAATTCGTGGAAAATTACTTCTTTCTCGAAAACTATGTCAATTCAGAGGGAGCCGTTTCTCACAATGTTTTATACTGTCAACCTCTCCCCATTACTCGTTACCAAGTAAGGTTTTATGCTAGTAATTATTTTGAGTAATTACCAATAGTGTCCACTGCCTTTAAGCAGTTCAAACTTTTTAAAAAATAAAATAAATCATACAATAACATCATCATGACTTCATCTCCCTGGTTTGTTTATCGTGGTTTCTCGCAAATTAATATTTTTTACAGTAAGTCATTATACTTGATTGTCTTGAAGTTATCTTTCTGTATTTGTGCAGATATTTCCGACATAACCAAGAACAAAAATCTCATCAGAATGAGTGAAAGAAACAGCACCAGCGAAGTCCAAGACAACATCTTCTTTGCAGTGTCACTGACTCTGGGTACAATTGGCATTTTGGGCAACGCTCTCGTCTGCATCACAATCATCAGAGCTAAATTCATGCACAACGTCACCAACTTACTGATCGGCCACCTTGCTCTGGTGGACCTCCTAGTCTGTTTAACATACACCATATTCTTGGAACAGTTCATTCCAAATGGTGCAAATGAGACCATAGTCTGTTCGCTTTTTCACAAAAAAGCTATAATGTGGTTCTTTGTTGCAGTATCATCACACAATATACTATACGTTACTTTTGAGCGCTACATCGCCATTGTACACTCGCTACATTACCCTCATTTCTTTACACGTTGCAAGACGGGTTTGATGTTCATAGTAGTCTGGTTTGCGCCTTTGTTATTGATACTAGGTTTCATCCCTTCCTTTTACTCTTTGGTAGACTCCACACAACATGAGTGTTTCCAAAACAAAAACGCCACCAAGTTTTCCTCAGCAAAAATCGCAGAATTTGCAAGTTACACGGGAAACTTTCTCTTTCTCATGTGTTTTCAAGGTTTCTTCTACGGCAAAATCGTTTTGAATTTGAGAAAAAATGCCGCGCTGCAGAGACGTGACAACAACCACGCCCCTGCAGATGAGCTCATACGAGCGCAGAGGAAGGTGGCCAGGGTCGTCATAATTGTAGTGGGAGGGTATTTCATAATATGGGTCCCATTTTTAATTCTAGATCTGATAGCATTTATATATGAAGAACGGGAGAGATATTTCCTCTGGTCACAATGCCTTCCAGTGGTGAACTCTTTAATCAGTCCATTCATTTACTCCTTTAAGTACAAGACGTTTCAACGTGGGGTCAGGGAGGCAGTGCTTCCTTGTTGTTTCAAGAGACACAATAAGATTGGTGCCAGAAATGTGGATACAATTCAGAACTGATATGAAAAATTTATGATTATGATCAGTTTTCAAAAATACATAAAATATGGCCACAATGAGTCACAGAAAAAAAGCAGGCCTGATGCTGCATTGTAGTAAGGGCAAGTTAGTATCTCCTTAGTAAAGGGCACCTCTACGAGGCACATTCCAATTTCTACTGGAGCATTTCAAGGGGCACAAAGGCAATAACCAGGGGCATGGAGGCAATGGCCAGGGGCAACAAGGCAATAATAAGGGGCATGGAGGCTACGGCCAGCGGCACCAAGGCAATAACAAGGGGCACCAAGGCAATAACCAGGGGCACCAAGGCAAATAACCAGGGGCATGGAGGCAATGGCCAGGGGCAACAAGGCAATAACAAGGAGCACCAAGGCAAATAACCAGGGGCATGGAGGCAATGGCCAGGGGCATGGAGGCAATGGCCAGGGGCACCAAGGCAATAACAAGGGGCACCAAGGCAAATAACCAGGGGCACCAAGGCAAATAACCAGGGGCATGGAGGCAATGGCCAGGGGCACCAAGGCAATAACAAGGGGCACCAAGGCAAATAACCAGGGGCACCAAGGCAATAACCAGGGGCATGGAGGCAATGGTCAGGGGCAACAAGGCAATAACCAGGGCATGGAGGCTACGGCCAGGGGCACCAAGGCAAATAACCAGGGGCACCAAGGCAAATAACCAGGGGCACCAAGGCAAATAACCAGGGGCACCAAGGCAATAACCATACGGGGGATGGCCAGGAGCACCAAGGCAATAACCAGGGGCATGGAGGCAATCATGTTCATAAGTGTGACACAATTCCACGGCAAGCCACGCCCACTTCACACAAACTAGTTCCACTGATTACCAGAAGCCCATAGGAGTTGCAATGAGCTAGTTCATGCAACAAAAGTGTTTCATTCCACTTGGCTTTTACATACATTTTTCACAGACTACGGTCTTCTCAGAATTAAAAGTTTCTGTCATAGAAAATGCTTTTGAAGATGACATTGGTAATTTTGTATTAATATTACACACAAACGAGCAGCAGATATGCACGCATGTGATGTTACGACTTAAAAATAGGACCACCCCCATTGCCTCATTGAAGTACCAGGTCGTTGAGAACAAAGAAGTAGTTTGTAAATTAAGTCTTTTTTTTATTAAATTTATGGCGTGTCGTGGCCGGGCAGTCAAGCACACTTGACTAAAGCTCTAGTGTTTCTGATCAGCAGAGTGTGGGTTCGTGTCCCACATGTGTCCTTGAGCATGACACTTAACCATTATTGCACTGTCCTTTGGGTGGTGGCACGTTAAGCTGTAGATCCTTTGTGTAGTGTAGAGCACGTAAAAGAACCCAGTACACTTATTGTTTTCTGGTATGGTTGGCAACAGATTGCACCACAGCACCTTGTAAACCGTTACATGGTGCTATGCAAATAAACTTATAATTCAAAAATAACTCCATATACATTGTAGAAAAAAATTGAGAGGCTCTCCAGTGTAATTAATTGTTAGAACTGTGTTTTATTGTTACAATATTTTTAGTTGTTTTAGATTGTCAAGTTACAGCAAAAACGTTGTGTCTTGATTTTGCAAAAATCGTTGTATCTCACACGAAAATGTTCTGTGCAACAATGTTTTTTTGAGTGTACAGATCTGGGCTTTTTTAACCAAGATACAACATTTTCACAATTAAAAAGCGCGGATAATAGAATAGGTCTAAATATCACAAAACTTAAGACTGGGTTGCTGTAAAAATCAAAGATATTTTTTAAAAGGTGGCAGACTTCAAAAAATAGATTTTGGCAATACTCAATGTATGAGTTGGTATGGGTACATGTAACACAAAAATCGAAAAAAAAATTGATATCAGATGTTGGTTGCCATGGAAACGGCCAAAATAAGATTTCCAACCAATTTTCCAAGTTTTTACCTAATTTAAGTAATGAAATATGGGTAAACTGGAAGCACTGGTACATCTAAAGGGGAAAAGTTAGAAGTTTTTCTTTCACACATTTTGCACAACCATGTTTACTCTTTCAGAAAATGTTTTTTGAAATTAAGTGTGGGATCCACTTTGGACCAAACCATTATTTCAAATAGGGGTGTTTTTGTCAGATTTTCTCATAGCGAAAAATGGGGGTATTGAATTGGGCCATAAATCCGAAAGTGGCACTTTGTTGATAATACCACTTTGATAGTTGGAAGGTAAGATACCAACCTACATAAAAATGCAATAAAATGTTTTGGTATTTCAAGTGGGCGAAAACAGTGTTGCCGGAAAGTTAGCACTTTGGCGGGGAAAAAACGCAATGAATGGCCAAAACTTATACATTAAAGGAAGTCTTAATTGACAAAATTTACAACAAATTGGTCACATTAGGGTAGAACATGTAAATGAATGTTGATATGAAGAGAAAACAAATTCTTAAATGGCATTAAAGGCAGTCAGTGTTGCCAGAGACATGATTTTCAAATGTGAACCTTGTTATGTACGCCTAGAATAGTTAAAGATACATGGAATTGCTAAGTGACTTTTTTCATCAAACATTTTTCTTAGGACCTTGACTACACTGTACAGTATTTAACAGTAAAAATGGATACAAAATAAAACAGAGTTGCAACACAATTGCCTGTATCCTGTCCTTTTAAGCCTAGTTTGGTGGTAACATCCAGTGTAATCCGCATTATAGCCCTTTACTCCATCAAAAAGTTGGCATTATATCAATAATGTATTGTGAAACATTCAAATTTCAGGAATGAAACCCTTTTTTTTGATAAAAATGTATGTCATATTTTATTGTTTACATTGTTTAACAATCCTTACACAGGGCTAGGGGTTTCAAATGTAGTAGTTTATGTTCTTTGAACTAAATACAATTGCTGAATGAATTGACCATCTGCTCAAAGAAGCTGACCACTGACTCAGAAGAGAGTATGTTTACATTATTATCCTCTGGCCAGACATTTGTTTACATTTTATCCCTGGGCCCAGACATCTGTTTTATAATAGATCCCCACTGATTAGGCTTGCCCTTTGGGCTATAGTGATCATCCCTCATTGTCCTCAACACATGCAGACTGGTAATAACCAGCTTGCCACTACTGCAAGAACTTGGAAGTGGTACCAGTTTACCCTGTACAATGTAGATCAAGTTCAACTGCTAGGAACATTGGACTTTCTAGTCAATGTTGGAGAATGCTGATAATGTGTAACTAAGGTATGTCTTTGAATATGGTTAAACATCCAATTAAACTGGCCTCAACACTCGCTGTAGACGCTGAGCCTATGCTCACCTCTAAAATGTATGAACTATTACTGTTTCATGTTTGGGTTTTTTTAGTCGAAAGATAAGAATTGTGTTATCAAATGTAGTGATTTGTCTCAGTTTATAAGTATATACATTTTTTTTTTACAGAATGTTTACTTGGCCTAGGTCAAATTTTATTATCCCTAAGCTTCAAAAACCATTATGTGGTGTACAGATCACTATTATGTACTCAACTTAAATGAACTATACCTTACAGGCCTACTGGTTTATTTCGTGAGTTGTGATTTGTGTTTAAAATTGTATCCAAACTTTGTAAACTTAACACATGCCATAGTATTGGTAGTCTCAGCCATCGATATTCAACATTTTGTTGTATTTGATACGCTTAAATTAATGTTTAACGCTTAATGTTTGTGAACTAGTTAAACCAAATAGTCTTACCAAGCAACAGTTTCAAAACTTAAAGGTACACGTTGCCTTGGATCGGACGAGTTGGTCTATAAAAAGCGTTTGTAACCGTTTGTTATAAAATGCATATGGTTAGAAAGATGTTTTAAAAGTAGAATATAATGATCCACACAAATATGCCTCGAAATTGCATGGTTTTCCTTTTACATCGTGAACTAACACGGTCGGCATGGCCGACCGTGTTAGTTCGCAAAGTTAAAGGAAATCACGCAATTTCGAGGCATATTTGTGTGGATAATTGTATTTTATTTTTAAAACATCTTTCTAACCACATGCATTATATAACAAAGAGTTACAAACGCTTTTTATAGACCAACTCGCCCGATCCAAGGCAACGTGTACCTTTATGTACGTGTACATACCTCAACATAGACATTTCGGATATTCCAACGAAGGGCCGTAAACGTCCATTTGTCAAGAAAATTGAACGTTTTGTTGAAGATTGCATATAGCTGCTATAGCCAAATGTAAATATGACCATAAACATACAACATAATTTTCCATGCAGGTTTTCCATGGGCATAATGATTCTATATTCCCTAAAACTTGCTGTGGTGTTTTCAGAGTTTATGTATTTTAATGCTACTTTTCTGGCAACACTGTCTTTGTGATGCATGTTTATACAAATGAGAGTCATGTTTTTATACTTGTAGGTTGCTTTACTATATTTTGTCCTGGTATTTTGTCAATCAACATCATTGTTCAGCATGTAGAAAGTCACTAAAGAGCATTATTTTCCCATATGAAATTTGAAAATATACATTTTTTTCAAAAAAAGGATGAAGTTTCTGGCAACACTGCTCCCCGGTACAAAAAATACCAAAACTTTTGTATTTAAATTCTTACAGACCAGCATCATATCTTTCAATCCTGGAGGCATAACTTTCCTAAATATGCTACTTTCGGACTTCTGAAAATTTTAGTGACCACCTCTATTTCCCAAATTGACTTTTGCTCAAAACACCCCTTTATGAAATAATGGAATCTTCCATTCACAATTAACTGTACTTGTGTCAAGTGCATTTTTGGAAAGGTTAAGGATGTATATTCACCATATTCAGCTGAGAGGTAGGTCAACTATTTGGTCTTTACACAGTGCAGCTCACAACCTTAGGTCATTTTAACTTATGAAAAGAGCTAAATTAGGTGAAATATGGTAATTTTCTATTTTTAACCGTTGCCATGGCAACGTAAGTGTGAATGCAAAAAATATGCTTTCTTTTTACACTTTGGTTGAAGGCCTTCACATGTGCAAAGTATAAACGAAATCCATTTTTTAAAATCTGCCACCACTTCTTTGATTTTTAGAGCAACCCAGTCTTAACGAGTTGTCACAGAGCTCTCAGTATTCCACTTGCTACCAAAGCCCACCAAAACTTAAAAGCAATACCTAACTGACAGTTGACACCAGTGGCTGAATGATGCCAAGCAATTATCACAAACTGCAGGTTTACAAACTGAACCAAGTAAAGCCAAACCCAACAAACTTCAGATTCTACAGGGTATGAGACACTACTTTATGACAGGTGGCATTTCCATGAAGAGAACACAAACTTTCATTGGAACATTACAGCCAGGAGTACTGGGACAAAAGCCAAGGGCGCACCTGGGACAACTTCATTAGGGCTATGGGTTAAAGGCAGGGTATACTTTTGGTAATTGTCAAAGACCAGGGGTCGATTTCACAAAACTCTTCCTAACTTAGGACTAGTCCTAGGCAATGCTAAGAGATAGGACTAGTCCTAAGTTAGGACCAGTACTTAGGACTAGTCCTATCTCTTAGCATTGCCCAGGACTAGTCCTAAGTTAGGAAGAGTTTTGTGAAATCGACCCCAGTATCCTCACTTGGTGTATCCCAACATATGCACAAAATAACAAACCTGTGAAAATTTGGGCTCATTTGGTCATCGCAGTTGCAAGAAAATTATGTAAGAAAAAACACGCTTTTTGCATAGAATGATGTGCTTTCAAATGCCTGAGACAGATTCAAATATTTTGCGAGGTTACCTCTTTCTAAACATCTACACATTACTTCAGAGGGAGTCGTTTTGTCACAATGTTTTATACTATCAGCAGCTCTCAGGTGCTTATTAACAAGTAAGTTTTGATGGTAATACATTTCTTGAGTAATTACCAAAAGTATCCACTGCCCATAGTCCTATGTAAACAACTGTTGTTTGATGTTGCAAGTGTTATAAGTGACATTTTATTTCAATATTGCTTTTAAAAGATGTCAAATTTCCATCATGGATAAAGACTATTAGTTGTGTTAAGCACTGTACGCTCAGAACATTCCCAAGTTCTTTGATAACAAAAACCCACAGGCATATTCCTGGGTGGGATTCGAGCCCACGACCTTTGCCATTCTAGAGTAGATGTCTTAACACTAGACCACCGAGCTTGTCCGGTAGCTAGAGGCAGTTTGAATCCTGTATTTTTGCAGAAGGTACTGCAACAATTTTAAAAGATGCCAAATATGAATCGGGGATAGGGGATATCATTTGTTATATGCTTGCGGATTTCTTTTTCACAGGACTCGAGAAAGAGCTAAGTAAAAAGTGCTTAACACACATTGGTGTAGGGTATAACACAAATAATGTTCAGATAGATGGATTGCACATGACATCATTGACCACCATCTTTGATGAAAAACAATGGAAGCGTGCACACGCTGGGCACAACTCTCAGCCAATGATAGCCTTTCAAGCGTGTACGTTCCATCAACCATGGCGGCCAAGGCAAGGGATTGGACATGATGCAAATGTGAACTTACCATTTGATTGCAAGAGCCATGTACATTCTCACTGCATGACTGCCTCCATTCTTCACTAACATGTACATCATACTGTGAGCTGTGAGATCGTTATCACCTTGACCGCTTTCCTTGACCTTTGACTTCAGGATGGTCCATTCTGCCACAGGGTCAATGAGAACAAGGGCGTGTATGCACTTGGCGAGGGCTAGCCGCTCTGGAGGGGTGTAGCCGCCATCAGGCTGCAGTTTCCTACATACATCAAAAAAGGACACAAGTAGGAGGTGGTGTTGTTAATGAGACAGATTGAGACTTGGGCAAAGTGGCCTAAAGCAGTTTAATGCAGGGCTCAAAGTTAACACTGGACTGCAGGCCCGAGGCCAGTGACTTTAGCGTCAGGGCCAATAAACTCAGTACTCGACAAGTCCGGTGGTCTTGTGTTAATTAAAACACCTCACTGTGAAATAGAAAAATTAAATGAGGTTCAAATGATGACTTTTTTAGTAAATATCTTTCAGCTTTGTGGAGTATTGAAGCATACGTAATACCTTTAGAAACATGGGATATTCTCTCAGTAGTTGTTCAAATTAACAGTTTACATTATGTACACGTTAAGCTGTGTAGAAATTTCGTTGTTGTAATGTTCTGGTCTTGTAAAATAAAGTCTGGTACAATAAAACTTTTAAGCTAGAAGCCCTGCAGTCTTGTGGATTTCTCCCCCAAAATCGAGACCTGCACTGGTAAGCAAAGGTGTGCTTACTACAGCTTGACGTGTCATGGCCGAACGGATAAGAGCACCGGACTCAAGCTCTGGTGTTTCTGTTCAGCAGAGTGTGGGTTCGAGTCCCAGTCGTGACACTTGTGTCCTTAAGCAAGACACTTAACCATTATTGCTGCGTCCTTCGGATGGGACGTAAAGCCGTTGGTCCCGTGTGTTGTGTAATGCACGTAAAAGAACCAAGTGCACTTATCGAAAAGAGAAGGGGTTCGCCCCGGTGTTCCTGGTTTGATTGGCAGCATATTGCGCCACCGCACTTTGTAAACCATTACATTGTGCTGTGTAAAGGAATAGGTCTCAAACTTCAAAAACTAGCTCCACATATATACTGACTGTTGAAGCGCCTTGAGTGTCACTGAGTGACGGATATGAGCGCTATATAAGAAGCAACTAATATTATTAGCTTGCGTAAGCATACATGCTTTTTATAAAATGTTCAAGAAGATTTTACACCCTGTGTGTGTGTCCAAAATGAATTTGCAATGTTGAGTAACTCATCTACTTAGAAGAACTGTCAGAAAGTAAGCGTGGCTATTGCTGTAATAGCAGTAAGCAGTGTTTATGACATAGAAATTCTACTAAGTTGTGCCCCATACGGGCCGTTATGAAACTGGCCCCTGATGTGAACCCAAGAACAGTCTCAAGCAGCCTCGCTACCATGGGCGCAAGGCATCCCACTCCTCACTACACATGGCTACCATGGGCACCAGGCCTACAACTCCTCACTACACATGGCTACCATGGGCACCAGGCATCCCACTCCTTACTACACATGGCTACCATGGGCACCAGGCATCCCACTCCTCACTAAACATGGCTACCATGGGCACCAGGCATCCCACTCCTCACTAAACATGGCTACCATGGGCACCAGGCATCCCACTCCTCATTAAACATGGCTGCCATGGGCACCAGGCATCCCACTCCTCACTAAACATGGCTACCATGGGCACCAGGCATCCCACTCCTTACTACACATGGCTACCATGGGCACCAAGGCAACCCACTCCTCACTAAACATGGCTACCATGGGCACAAGGCATCCCACTCCTCACTACACATGGCTACCATGGGCACCAGGCCTACAACTCCTCACTACACATGGCTACCATGGGCACCAGGCATCCCACTCCTCACTAAACATGGCTACCATGGGCACCAGGCATCCCACTCCTCACTACACATGGCTACCATGGGCACCAGGCATCCCACTCCTCACTACACATGGCTACCATGGGCACCAGGCAACCCACTCCTCACTAAACATGGCTACCATGGGCACAAGGCATCCCACTCCTCACTAAACATGGCTACCATGGGCACCAGGCATCCCACTCCTCACTAAACATGACTACCATGAGCACCAGGCATCCCACTCCTCACTACACATGGCTACCATGGGCACCAGGCATCCCACTCCTCACTAAACATGGCTACCATGGGCACCAGGCATCCCACTCCTCACTACACATGGCTACCATGGGCACCAGGCATCCCCACTCCTCACTACACATGGCTACCATGGGCACCAGGCATCCCACTCCTCACTACACATGGCTACCATGGGCACCAGGCAACCCACTCCTCACTAAACATGGCTACCATGGGCACCAGGCATCCCACTCCTCACTAAACATGACTACCATGGGCACCAGGCATCCCACTCCTCACTACACATGGCTACCATGGGCACAAGGCATCCCACTCCTCACTAAACATGGCTACCATGGGCACCAGGCATCCCACTCCTCACTACACATGGCTACCATGGGCACAAGGCATCCCACTCCTCACTAAACATGACTACCATGGGCACCAGGCATCCCAGTCCTCACTAAACATGGCTACCATGGGCACCAGGCATCCCACTCCTTACTACACATGGCTACCATGGGCACCAGGCATCCCACTCCTCATTAAACATGGCTGCCATGGGCACCAGGCATCCCACTCCTCACTAAACATGGCTACCATGGGCACCAGGCATCCCACTCCTTACTACACATGGCTACCATGGGCACCAGGCATCCCACTCCTCACTAAACATGGCTACCATGGGCACCAGGAATCCCACTCCTCACTAAACATGGCTACCATGGGCACCAGGCATCCCACTCCTCACTATACATGGCTACCATGGGCACCAGGCATCCCACTCCTCACTAAACATGGCTACCAGGGGCACCAGGCATCCCACTCCTCACTAAACATGGCTACCATGGGCACCAGGAATCCCACTCCTCACTAAACATGGCTACCATGGGCACCAGGCATCCCACTCCTCACTATACATGGCTACCATGGGCACCAGGCATCCCACTCCTCACTAAACATGGCTACCATGGGCACCAGGCATCCCACTCCTCACTAAACATGGCTACCATGGGCACCAGGCAACCCACTCCTCACTAAACATGGCTACCATGGGCACCAGGCATCCCACTCCTCACTAAACATGGCTACCATGGGCACCAGGCATCCCACTCCTCACTAAACATGGCTACCATGGGCACCAGGCATCCCACTCCTCACTAAACACGGCTACCATGGGCACCAGGCAACCCACTCCTCACTAAACATGGCTACCATGGGCACCAGGCATCCCACTCCTCACTAAACATGGCTACCATGGGCACCAGGCATCCCACTCCTCACTAAACATGGCTACCATGGGCACCAGGCATGCCACTCCTCACTAAACATGACTACCATGAGATTTTAATTTCTTTAGTGGTTGAAACCAATTCAAATGAATTTCAGCAAAGATCACTCGTTGCTGTTTTCGTTCAAGTGGGTCTTTTAATAAATTCCGTTTAATTTGCAGCTTACCAAACTGCATTTATGAGGCGTAGCGCAACATCTCTAGTTTGTTTGAGTGTCTGGGACACTCCTGTGTCACAGTGTAGAAACGGTATCAGCCTTGAGAAGAGACTAAGAGCTGCTGCACATAACTCACGATCCTTACGATGTTTGGATACAACAGTGCTGTAGAGACATAAATGAAAAGTAGAACAAGTATGGAGTAAAGCCCGGTTCATACTTCCTGCGAGTGCGATTGCTAAGCGAATTTGACTTCACAACTCTGCTTTCACTGCCATCCTCTTCCTTGCAATAAACATACCATATGGGCCAATGTCAAATAGCTGCCGAGGCAGAAAAAGTAGCTAAGCACAAACAAACAATTATGCTTAAGGTTACCAGCCATAATACCATATCACATGTAGTATCTGTGACTGGTGTCCTGCATATTTTTGCTTAGCGTAAAATTTGTAAGCAATAGCCAGCTCTATGACATTGGGCCCATACAACCAACCAGTGACACTATGTCATCAAATCAAGCAGTGAGATTATAAGAACTATCTGCAAACGATTTAAGCTTTTTAAGGAAATTTGTACATATGTTCAAGAGTCAAGATGCCGACTTACCTCAAAGTATACATCAGACCATTGATGTGGCTCTCCTCTGGTCTCTCACCACATGCAAAAAATGCATCTGCAACCAAGAAATACTACATCGAGAAAAGAAAAAAGAAGACCAAGATCAAGACTGGTTCCTGATTACATATAAATATGACTATCAATTTAGCAGTAGTTGAGAACCAACACAAAACTCTACTCACATAGGGCCTTAGCTGGGAATCAAACCAGGGCCACATTGAGAACAGGGGACCTGTCTATGCCAAGCACAACTCTCATCCACTGATTAGTTTTTCCCTTTGACCTCAGTGAGGGCGCTGTTCAAGCTTTTGCTTTTTCAAAGGCCGCACGCTAGTCATTCATCTCATGAAGATCTGAATCCAAACTTTATGACTCGTAAACTTGATGAAGTTCAGAAGCATCAGCGGATTACTTTATTCCACAACTTTGCACGGCAAAACATTTCAGCTAAACACGTTTTGTGCATAGGGAGGAACTATAAATAAATAGTAAACTTGCAGGTACAACCATGTGTAAATCTCTTTTGTGAGAGTGGTGGCTCTGAAAAGAGCCGGTGTGGTCTCGATGTTTCGAACAGTATACTCTGCTCGTCTTCACGTTTTGTGCACAACGAACACTAATACTGTGCAGCAATTGGTGATCTTTGAGTGGCAAATGATAAATTCCATGCGGCATTTTTCTATGCTACAAAGAAAATAATTTACTGAGTATTCAAATAAACACAGAGCTTTGGATCACTTTGAAACTTACCACTTGTATATCAAATGCAGATTTGGGATCCCATACCTGATCAAAAAACAAAATTGATTTTTATATCAGTCACTGCCTTCAAATACAGACAGTCTCTGCATTCATCATACAATTGTGTCACGCTGTGATGGGGGTCTATGGTGTTTTGTACACCCGAGGGGGGCAAAGGAGGGGGGCAAAGGAGGGGGGCAAAGGAGGGGGGCAAAGGAGGTGAAGCCAAGGTGTACAACACCCATGGACCCCATCACAGAGTGTGCAATAATTATACCATGGTAATAGACTCCTCTTCTTTGGAGGCGATCTGTTGTCATCTTCCAGCATTATTTCAACCAAATTGGCACAGTTAAAAAAGCAGAAGAACATTGGCGAACAGATGAAAACAACAATGGCCATACGGTTGTTGACGGAAGTATTGCTTCACTGTTCTCTACGGCACATCGCACAGGAATGTAAAATCAATTTATGAAAAACAAATGTGAAGACAAAATCAACAGAGAAACTCTGAAATACAAGATGGTAGAAAAATGTTCACGTTGATGAAGTAGTTTGGAGCATACACACTTTTGTGGAAAATAATAGACTTGCCCAGCTAGTATGCTGCCAACCTAGTGTCCGCAAAAGTCTGTTCACCGAAATGTCATACTCTAATGTCAATGAAGAGATGAATGAACAAACTACTTACATCTTTCTCAAACAAGTCTAGGAGTTGTTCTTGTACACTCAACGAGCTGAGTCCAGACCGTCCACTCTGCTTCTCCTCATATGACTTTCCTCCTCCAGTGAGACTCCAGGAACACAGACACTGAGCTGCCTTCAAGGCTAGCTGCTCAGACTCCGATAGAGAATCACACGACAGCAGACTCAGGCAATCTGCCCATCGAGAGAAACAAATGGGCTCAATTTCATCAAGCCTGTCAGCACAAAAAAATTGCTAACCACAGAAATATCTTGCTTAGCGTAAACTGGTAACCAGCCCAAATGCCATGACGGTTACATTGTTGCCACTGGTGCCCCACTCAATTTCTGCTGAGCAAAGTAGTTTGCTAAGCATTATTTTTCCGCTTCACAGCTTTTCGCAATCTTTTTTTGGGTTTCTTACCTTCCTGGTTAGCAGTCTCCTCAGGGAGATTGCTGTTATCATCAAACGAATCCACTTCATCTTGATTATTGACGCTAAATTCATCGTCAAAATCAGTATCCCTGAATTCATCGCTAAATGGACTTTGGCAGCCTTCTTGGATGGTTCACTTTTCACGGCTACAGCAATGGTTCCCTGCAGAGTAGCAACAAAATAATACGACTTCAATATTGATAGGAATTATTTGGATTCTTAAATGGGCTGAAGGAAGTTGATTCAAAAGAGGGCGCTATTACTAATGCTTCACAATTCGTCGCATGGGGGACAGAATCTCCTGCCACACCGGAACAGTAACACAGGTTCAAATCCCGTTCTAGTAAAAAATTTTTTTATTCACCTAAAAATTTAATTGAGTTCGAAAAAGGATAAAACTACCTTCTTGCGTATGATTTCAAAGAGTACATCATGAGTTCTCTGGGAGTGCTTTGTCTACAAGTAGCAGCCAGCCATCTAGCAGAGTCTTGAACCATCTGACCGTCAGATGGATGGTCCCAGGTTAACATGTCATCCAAGGTCATGATGAGAGATTCCAGGGACTGGATTCGAACCTTGTTCTCGATCTCGTTCTTGCGCCAGAGAGTACGAAGGGCACCAGAGAATCTCTTCATTAAATGTCTGCATCAATAAAATCACATGAAATAAAAAAAGGCAAGTGAGGAACAGAAGTTTATAATAATAATAATAACAATAATATTTTTCTAACTAGGTATTATATACATGATGTAGCACATTTCACAATAATGTATCAGGCGCTTTACATTAATGCCCTGGTCATCGGGAAATAGCATTCCTGTACTCTTTCTCAGCTCCCTGGGAAGTAACGGCCCCGAGTCTGCCGGGGGCACGAAGGCTTTTTTAAAAAACAATAACAACCTCTACTCTTGCAGGTACCCATTTATCACCCACTGGGTGAAGGAAACAGTAAAAAGTGTCTTGCTCAAGGACACAAGTGTCATGACCGGGATTCAAACCCACACCCTGATGACTTAACCACCAGAACTTAAGTCCGGTGCACTCGACTGCTCAATTGATGACACTGTCAAAAACTAAAGCCTTAGCAATTAATCAGTATGAGCATTTGATGCCAGGTAACGGCCTCCTAAACTATTGTGTTCATTTTAACATAATTAAAAATAATATCCATAAATATTAGAGGCACTTATAGTTCCCTTGGGACTTATCACCTCCAAAATTGAAATAATATGTTAATCAATGACAATATTAACAAAAAGAACAACAATTTTACATAAATAACAAGCCTAATTGGGTATCTTTAAAAAAAATTTAACCAAGATTCTAGTAATTTACTGCAAGAGTCTTGAAAACTAAACATTTTTCAGCATTTCGGGCGGTTCAGGGACTAAAAGGTTAAGCTGATTTTACACGTGAACCATCTCTTATAGTATCTAGTGAGGCTTGCATTAACACCATCTACATGAAATAACAAAATTCTTTCTATGAGTTGTGTTGTTCTAAAACGAACTGGTGTGTAACAAACCAAAGTTTCGATCAGTATACGCCGATTGTCTTCAGGGGGAGAGCATAATCTTATGACATCTTACATTCCTGGTAGATGAAGTTCTTGAGAGCTAACGAAGTGTGTATCTTGTAGGTTTGTTGGTTTGGTGCAAGGTTCTGCTCCCAGTACTGATCGTGCATCTGGACTTCTCTTTAAAATGATCTTCTTCAAGATGATCATTTTATTCCTTACGTCCACAATTTCAACGTTTTTCTCAAGCCTCATCTTATCAAGACAGCATTCTGTAGGTTCTAGAGTTTGATTTTGTTGTTGTTTGCTTATTTGTTTGCTTATAAAGAGCTGCCAACATTTGCATCTTGCAATCAGGGAGATTTTATACAACAATCAGGGAGATATTTAGAACTACATTCAACATAATAGGGAAAAAAGTTTCCATAATCAGGGAGATTGTCAAATTTTTTCATCAGAACATGGAAAGATTGGTTTGTTTTCAGGGAACTTTCTGCAGAATCAGGGAGAGTTGGCAGCTCTGTCTTATTGCTTTGTACATACACATATTTATTAGTAATCTGTTGTTACAAGGTTACTTTTCCTTATGTTTTTGATTTGATTACTTGATCATTGTCTTCATATCTCTGCACCTTGAACGTCTATTTAGATTGCTTTGGCACATTACAAATAATAATTACTATTATTGTTATAGACCTTATGCATTGCGTCATCACGCCACCATCTTTGAAATAAAACAAAGATGAAACAACGGAAACCCACGTCTTTGTACACGCAGGGCCAATCAGCAACCTTCTTTTGACCTCTA
Source organism: Pycnopodia helianthoides (assembly GCA_032158295.1). Lineage (NCBI taxonomy): Eukaryota > Metazoa > Echinodermata > Asteroidea > Forcipulatida > Asteriidae > Pycnopodia > Pycnopodia helianthoides. Next base: position 21,022,260 of record CM063252.1, on the reverse strand, counting down.
GCCGAGGGCGCCCTAATCAAATGACGCCACGTGCATAAAGTCTATAAGCAAAAGCAATAAGTGTTTACCTTCAGGCTGTCAGTGACTTTTGATTGAGCGATCTCTTGGTTTGATAGAACGCCCAGTGGAATCAACCACGCTAGCGTCTTGCACAGAAAGCTTGCATAATGAATCAACACCTCAAAACTAAACATCTGTAAATGAAACAGTTTAAAAGTATAACAAACAAAAATGGTAAACACCTGTACACAATTTTTGAGGAATGTAAGGTTGCTATACAAAAGCTTGTATTGAAACCATGGGACATAGCAACTGTCTCTATAGTCTGAGGAATTCAAATTTATTTGGGGGTTGAACAAAGAAAAAATTGACTAGAGCAGGATTTGAACCAACGACCTCAGAATTAACGTGCCAGCGCTCTAAATGCCATTTCCCGAGTGGTATATTGAGCAGGAAGAATGAGCTAGAGCTAGGGTGCATGAGTTCCTGACAGTACGCCGGTGCCGAGCCGTAGATGCATTTGTAAGTGAGGAGTAGAACCTTGAAATTTATCAGCTCATTGACATGGTAACCAGTGGAGTATAGAAGTAATTGTGAGTTTGAATTGAAATTGAACTCAAATGGCTGTATTGTTGTACATGCAGTTCGTGATAACTGCATGGTGTAAGAGAGTCATTGACTTCAACTGCCTGTTACTTAATGCATTCTCAAGTTTGGGCAGAATTCCTATAATTACTATAGAAACAGTTGCTATGTCACAAGATTCGGGGCAAGCTTTTGCGTAGTTACATTTGAGATGGCAAACAGGAATGATGATCTAGAGTGGAGGGTGCGTGGTGGTTGATGAAAGCCTGAAAGTACGTTCTTGCTGAACCGTTGAAGTGAGGAGTAAAACCTTGAAAATTGGGCTCATTCACAGGGTAACCAATGGAGAGAGCAAGGTACCAATGATGAACGTGACTTGCATAGTCAAAAAAGTACTCGCCAATCTAAGATGTTCAAAACTGGAGTACATTTTAGTTTGGATAAATTATTCATTTATCAGCCTCGCTACCATGGGCAACGTGCCGCATCAATACCTCTCGTCACTAACCCCTGGAAGGGAAGCACTGACAAGCAATGCTGATTGGCTAACCAAAAGTGACTGCTCTGCTGACACGCTTGTTAAAAAAGTTTGAACACTTGTCAGACGCTTAGTCAGCACGTGTCAAAATGCGCGTATTTTTACACAATACACTTCAAATAATTCATGTTTTTACATGATCACCTCAATTAAACTGGAGACACTTCGAAAAATCACAAGATCCAAAAATAATGAGAGGGGACCAGTTGCTCTATGATTTGATGCGTGCTTCTGCGTAGTGGATCAACACAGAATGGATCAACCACAGGATTAATAATAATATACAATACATTTGGATATTTCAAAGTCACACTTCCATGGCCGTGTTTTGGCGACCGTGACTGGAGGCAAATTTCTGACGTAAAATTCACTGACGAAACAATGTCCGAGAGTTTGGCGAAAACGGGTCAGTAACCAGAAACAGTTCCTGACATAGGGACATCTCTAGAAAATTTATGTTCTGAAAATATACAACCTTCATTTTATTTTTAAGTGATGGAACTTAGTCTTTGAGATGTTATCAACATAATTGAATTGGTATGCTTAAAGACACTGGACACCTTTGGTAATTGTCAAAGACCAGTCTTCTCACTTGGTGTATCTCAACATATGCACAAAATAACAAACCTGTGAAAATTTGAACTCAATTGGTCGTCGAAGTTGCCAGATAATAATGGAAGAAAAAACACCCTTGTCCATGTTGTCACACGAAGTTGTGTGCTTTCAGATGCTTGATTTCGATTTCGAGACCTCACGCGTGAGGTCTCAAAATCACTTCAAATATTTTACTGAGAAATTACTTCTTTCTCAAAAACTACGTTACTTCAAAGGGAGCCGTTTCTCACAATGTTTTATATTATCAACAGCTCTCCATTGCTCGTTACCAAGTAAGTTTTATGCTAACAATTATTTTGAGTAATTACCAATAGTGTCCAGTGCCTTTAAGGGTATTTCGTTTTTAAAAGAATTCCATTAAAATTTTTAAAACCAAGCCTAACCGAGCGAACAAATCGGCTACGGTTTGGTCAGAACAGGTGCGTCACCACGGTTCAACCGAACACGCTAAGCTGAAACATGTTTCTGGTTGGGGTTGCCAAAATGCACTCCTGGGGTTATGATCGAGCAAGGCACGCTGGGAAACAAAATAGTGCTGCGAGATCGTATACAACTGGGAACAAGGTTGTTGATTTATATAAGGCCTAAAAAAAAATTGTTGGATTGCCCTTTCTCGACCGACCGTAAAAGTAGCAAAATCTCGGTCGCGTTTTTTTGTTGGTTTTTTTTTGGGGTTTTCCCTTTTTTCACTTCAGAATTTTGATTTCATGAATATTTATGCTTACAAAATGGTAAATACGGTTGCCCTTTGTTTAAAATATAGATGACAGACACATGTTAACACTTTAGGTTTATATTTCAAAGTGCAAACATATCTACTTCGCTCTGAAATATTTATGCAGTGTGTTTTGAGCATTCTTTGACATCTAAAAAAGAATTTTAAAAAAATTTTTAAAATCAACCGACCGACCCAAGAAAAAAATCGAGTGAAAGGGCAATTTAACAAATTTTGTTGGGGGGCCTAATCACCTCATTGCTAGAGAAGTCTAGAACTTGAATGCCGATGGTCTCAAGGGTCTGCATCAAACTCTGCCTGACTGAAAGCACCACGCTAGAAGAGCCTCCTTTAACATCACTCTCAGTCTTACATCCATCCTCAGGAACTTGCCAGACCAGTCTATTGAAGGACGACTGCAGGTACAGTGTCTCTACATCCTCCAGCGTTTGCTCCGTCTTGCTTCTCGTGGGATCTGGAGGATTGCTGTGGGTTGGGTCTTCGGGTCTACACTGGGTGGTCCGTTGGGTCAGTTTACCCAAAACCTGGGCTACTAGGGTGGTGGGTAGGCTGTCAATAAAACCAATGAGTCAACAAATTGTCATCGTCTTGGAAGGTTAGGGTGAAGGTAAACCATGTGGATTTTGAAAATAATATTTCTTCGAAAAAAAGGCCTGATACTACACAGAGGCAGCAGAGGCACTTGCCTCAATGCCACTGGTCATGGCGTGTCGTGGCCGAGCGGATAAGAACACCGGACTCAAGCTCTGGTGTTTCTCATCGGCAGAGTGTGGGTTCGAGTCCCGGTCATGACACTTGTGTCCTTAAGCAAGACACTTAACCACTATTGCTGCGCCCTTCGGATGGGACGCAAAGCCGTAGGTCCCAGGTGTTGTGTAATGCACATAAAAGAACCCAGTGCACTTATCGTAAAGAGAAGGGGTTCGCCTCGGTGTTCCTGGTTTGACAGGCTGCATATTGCGCCACAGCACCTTGTAAACCATTACATGTAAATGAATAAGTCTGTTACTTCAAAACGTAGCTCCACAATACCTTGCAGGAAAATACTGAATGTTGAAGCGCCTTGAGCGTCACTGAGTGATGGGTATGAGCATTATATAAGAAGCCACTATTATTATTATTATTATTATTATTAAATCTGAAAATAGAATAAGCTGTTGCAAACTGCTTACCAGCCAAATTATTAAATCAATCAGACTTATACTTCCAAAGATATGCAACTTCAAAAATTGCACCTTTAATGTGATGTCACATGTGATGATTTCATGATGACATCATGCTTTAGTGTATACATCTATGACCTACCAAGCACGTTGCAAGAAGAATGTTTATTGTAGCATCTTTCGTTCCCAAGATATAAGTTAAGCAGTTCAAACTGCACCTTGTAAACAATTATATGGTGCTATGTAAATAATAATAATAATAATAATAATAATAATACATTCAATTTATATAGCGCCTAATGAATAAGTCTAATACTTCAAAATGTAGCTCCACAATACCTTGCAGGAAAATACTGAATGTTGAAGCACCTTGAGTGTCACTGAGTGACAGATATGTGTGCTATATAAGAAGCCATTATTATTATTATTAGACAACACATGAGAGATACAGCTTTACTTCCCACCCAAAGGACCAAGGAATAATGATTAAGTGTCTTTCTTATGGACACAAGTGTCACGACTGGGACCTGAACCCACGCTCTGACAACAACAGAACTTGAGTTCCGTCTACCAGACCGCCAGGCCATAACACTCCCTCATACCTTTTAAGGAGATTCATTATTAGTCTCTCTCCAGGCTCATCTTGATCATCTATTGGTAGAAGCCAATTCAGTAGCTGGTGTCTCAGTGGATAGGTTCCTTTGACAGCGGCTGATCCAAAGACTATGATCCCACCAGGCTTACAGATGTGGTTCTCTGGTAGAGAGTGACAGCTCAGGTAGGTTGCCAAAAATTGAATAGAGCTCCTGCAAATTTGAATAATTTCAAAGCATAATTAAGTTATATGCAAAAGAAAGTTCTTCAACAAGTTTTTCTCTTATATGAACGCAACTGTTTCAGTGGAATATATTTGTATCTTAATATGCAATTACATTTAATAACAATAATAAACACTTGATAAAGTGCTGGCATTTTTCATTTCATTTATTAATTCTGGTTGTGAAGCCAAGGTTTCTATGGAGAGAAGTTAAGGATAATTGCTTTGTCCTTCAGATGGGACAGTAAGCCGTAGGTCCTGTGTACTAGAATTGGTGGAGCACAGAAAATAACCCAGATCACTATTATGGAAGAGTAGGGGTTCACCCCCGGTATTTCTGGTTCACACAGCAAGCATCCTTGTTCACAGGTTTCCTCAGGCTTGCGAGCTACATTAAATTCATTTATGAGGCATCTTGGTTTCGTTACCAGAAACATAAAATAATAATAATACTAACTGGAACGTGCCCATGAATTTGATGACATCTTCCAGGTTTACTACATGATGTTTATTGAAAACTCAAAAAAATCTAATCTTCCCACGACAAATGTATTTTCCCTTTAAATTTTCAAACAAATATTGACGACATTGCAATTGGACCAAGAGAACTCACTCCGCGGCAGTGCAGTTAATTACGAGAAGTCCCCTCGATTGTTTTATGTTTTGTGTTGCGCATAGAGGCTTCTGCATTATGCGCTATATAAATATCTTGTATTATTATTATCATTACTAAGAAAAAGTAGTAGTCCCGGCCGATTTCCTACCTTCCGCCCAGATAGTAGTTAATAAGCAGGACAGCTCTTTTCAGAACTGAGAAGTCTCCCGAATTCTGAAAATCTACTCCGCGGTAGTAGAACAAATAGCAAGACAATTTCTCTAAAGAACAAAAATCTACACAGCAAGGTAGATATACACATGGTGTTACCGCAAACCGAATATACAATGCAATGGTGTTGCATTTTTCCGATGACGTCAGGAAAGAAATCTGCATGGAGACAAAGTAAGACAAGGCTTTTGGCAGAGGAATAATTTACCTAGTGGGTTGAGTGGAATCTGCCATGAAGAGTCGCCAGTGTTCCTTGTCTGGGTTGACTATCCCATGATGCAACATGCAGGTCAAAAGGTCAAATCCATCACACTCGGCAGAATGCAAGCTGATTGTTCTGTATTAAAGGCAAGAATAGAATGTCAAAGACTTCAGATTGTATTTACATGTATTGAGCTTATTCACCGACGTCATCGACCATAACAAATCCTTGTATTGCTATTTTGGCTCATGCCCAAACACCTTCAATTACTGATAGTTCTGTATGACTGAGGAAGTCAACTTTTTTCAGTTGTAAAGTTTCCCAGACAAAATAAGTCTCTGAAACAGCAGTTTGAAAACTAGTTCAACTTTAAACATGTTTTCCCAAAGGACTGTTGCACATATCATGAAAACAATGAGAAATGTGAAATTTTGCTAAACCTCAGACACCACACAAACCTCACCCAAGAAATGCCGGAAACCTCATATTCTGCTAAACCTCATATTCTGCGAAACCTTCATGTTCTGCGAAACCTCGCACACTCCCAAACCAGAAACCGTATAAATCTTTACTCACCTAATGGCACATGACCAGATCTTGATCCACTCTGTTTGCAACGCTGTTACCAATCCAGTGGGTAGATTGCTCAGTTTAGATTGACAAACAGCCAGCGCTTGTAGTGTCTTTAGCAACCATGTTTGAACTTCGGCTCTGGAAAAAGCATTACCCAATATGACGATTTAATTGTTGAGTGTGAATACCAGTTATAATAGCCTGGTAAATACTGAATTGTAATTGGAGCTCAAAACTGAGGAAGACAGACAGTTATGAGGGCAATTATCTGGGAACAATGACTTCCTGAGTCACAAGTGACCGCTTAAATTTTTAACTCATTTGTGTAGAAACAAAGAAAAGTTTACTTGAGTGGGATTTGAACAAACGACCTCCGGATTAACGTACCGGCGCTCTACCAACTGAGCTATCTAGCCCTATGTTGGTGGTCTCCCTATTTTGTCAATATCTTTGTTTTGGGGTGCCAGTCAGAAGCCATACAAGCGTTAATTAATAACTACCGTGTAGCCAGGGTAGCGTGCAATAGTACGTTTTTTTGTTATCACGTGACGGACAATCCTCCAATCAAATGGCAAGGATCTGCTTGGGTGTTATATAACAAGTAATAAACCACAAGGGAAACTGACTGGGTCAATTTTAAATTTGGGGATTTGGGGTTGAACAAAGAAAAGTTGACTAGAGTGGGATTTGAACTTGTCTCAGACTAGAGAGAGTTGCTATGTCACATTGGATCGGGACAAGCTTTGGCATATTTACTAGGCCTATAAGAGATGGCAAACTCCCATATACAATTCTGAATGAATGTGTATGGCACAATGGTACCAGGGTTTACTCATCTGGGAAAAAAAGCTTGCCCTAATTCGTGTGATGTAGCTACACTGTCTTTAGTCTGGGGAATCCAATTTGAGTGTTCTCTTGTGACTAATTATAAGTCATTGTACCAGACATTCAAAATCTAACTCACAAATGGCTTATATTACATAATCCTCACACAGACTAAGTATCTGGGCCCAATCTCATAGAGCTGCTTAAAGACAAAACGTAGCTAAGCACAACAAAGTTATGCTTACCAGATTACGGTTACTAGCCAAAATACCACACACATACCGTTTGTGAGTGAAAATTGTCAAGCATTTGTTTCTGCTTAACACGTTGACTGCCGCCTACGAGTATATTCGTAGTAACAGGTGCAACGGATTCTGCCACTACGAGTATACTCGTAGAGAATGAAAGGGCTTTGTATTGTTATTTAAATACACTGGCATCACTGAGCACGCAACACATACGCTTCTGGCAGTGGTAAGGACATGGCATCCTTAGAATGTGTATGTTCAAATTTTTTTTGTATAGTAACTATTTGGTATGCGCGCATGCGCACCGCACTTGGCAAATGGGAACGCCCTAAAAATATATGACCGGCAGTCAACGTGTTAAGCAGCTCTTTATTTTTGGGTCCTCGATAATAACTCTTGCTAAAATCAATTTTTAGTTTTTTTATGGAATAAATTTAATCATCTACACACACCTTTTGCTTTCAGTCTGTACTTGGTGCACCTTTGATATTAACGGCATGAGCTGGTCCACTGGAAGACTGTTTGGGTACTTGTGCAGTACCAACTGGATTAACTGCAACCTGAAGAAAATGTAACAAAATCAATCTAAATCATAAACAGAATTCTCTCTCTCTCTCTCTCTCTCTCAAACTGTTGGACTCTGATTATGGTGGTATGCCTGATCCCATGAGTGATTTACTAGGATCCTTCCTCACTCTAACAAAATCAAACACCACATGGTAACTCAACACCCAAACTGTTGGACTCTGATTATGGTGGTATGCCTGATCCCATGAGTGATTTACTAGGATCCTTCCTCACTCTAACAAAATCAAACACCACATGGTAACTCAACACCCAAACTGTTGGACTCTGATTATGGTGGTATGCCTGATCCCATGAGTGATTTACTAGGATCCTTCCTCACTCTCACAAAATCCAACACCATATGGTAGCTCAACACCCAAACTGTTGGACTCTGATTATGGTGGTATGCCTGATCCCATGAGTGATTTACTAGGATCCTTCCTCACTCTAACAAAAACCAACACCATATGGTAACTAAACACCCAAACTGTTGGACTCTGATTATGGTGGTATGCCTGATCCCATGAGTGATTTACTAGGATCCTTCCTCACTCTAACAAAATCAAACACCACATGGTAACTCAACACCCAAACTGTTGGACTCTGATTATGGTGGTATGCCTGATCCCATGAGTGATTTACTAGGATCCTTCCTCACTCTAACAAAATCAAACACCACATGGTAACTCAACACCCAAACTGTTGGACTCTGATTATGGTGGTATGCCTGATCCCATGAGTGATTTACTAGGATCCTTCCTCACTCTAACAAAATCCAACACCATATGGTAACTAAACACCCAAACTGTTAGACTCTGATTATGGTGGTATGCCTGATCCCATGAGTAATTTACTAGGATCCTTCCTCACTCTAACACAATCCAACACCATATGGTAACTGAACACCCAAACTGTTGGACTCTGATTATGGTGGTATGCCTGATCTCATGAGTGATTTACTAGGATCCTTCCTCACTCTCACAAAATCCAACACCATATGGTAGCTCAACACCCAAACTGTTGGACTCTGATTATGGTGGTATGCCTGATCCCATGAGTGATTTACTAGGATCCTTCCTCACTCTAACAAAAACCAACACCATATGGTAACTAAACACCCAAACTGTTAGACTCTGATTATGGTGGTATGCCTGATCCCATGAGTAATTTACTAGGATCCTTCCTCACTCTAACACAATCCAACACCATATGGTAACTGAACACCCAAACTGTTGGACTCTGATTATGGTGGTATGCCTGATCTCATGAGTGATTTACTAGGATCCTTCCTCACTCTCACAAAATCCAACACCATATGGTAGCTCAACACCCAAACTGTTGGACTCTGATTATGGTGGTATGCCTGATCCCATGAGTGATTTACTAGGATCCTTCCTCACTCTAACAAAAACCAACACCATATGGTAACTGAACACCCAAACTGTTGGACTCTGATTATGGTGGTATGCCTGATCTCATGAGTGATTTACTAGGATCCTTCCTCACTCTAACAAAATCCAACACCATATGGTAACTGAACACCCAAACTGTTGGACTCTGATTATGGTGGTATGCCTGATCTCATGAGTGATTTACTAGGATCCTTCCTCACTCTAACAAAATCCAACACCATATGGAAACTCAACACCCAAACTGTTGGACTCTGATTATGGTGGTATGCCTGATCCCATGAGTGATTTACTAGGATCCTTCCTCACTCTAACAAAATCAACACCACATGGTAACTCAACACCCAAACTGTTGGACTCTGATTATGGTGGTATGCCTGATCCCATGAGTGATTTACTAGGATCCTTCCTCACTCTAACAAAATCCAACACCATATGGTAACTCAACACCCAAACTGTTGGACTCTGATTATGGTGGTATGCCTGATCCCATGAGTGATTTACTAGGATCCTTCCTCACTCTAACAAAATCCAACACCATATGGTAACTAACACCCAAACTGTTGGACTCTGATTATGGTGGTATGCCTGATCCCATGAGTGATTTACTAGGATCCTTCCTCACTCTAACAAAATCCAACACCATATGGTAACTAACACCCAAACTGTTGGACTCTGATTATGGTGGTATGCCTGATCCATGAGTGATTTACTAGGATCCTTCCTCACTCTAACAAAATCCAACACCATATGGTAGCTCAACACCCAAACTGTTGGACTCTGATTATGGTGGTATGCCTGATCCCATGAGTGATTTACTAGGATCCTTCCTCACTCTAACAAAATCCAACACCATATGGTAGCTCAACACCCAAACTGTTGGACTCTGATTATGGTGGTATGCCTGATCCATGAGTGATTTACTAGGATCCTTCCTCACTCTAACAAAATCCAACACCATATGGTAGCTCAACACCCAAACTGTTGGACTCTGATTATGGTGGTATGCCTGATCCATGAGTGATTTACTAGGATCCTTCCTCACTCCTAACAAAATCCAACACCATATGGTAGCTCAACACCCAAACTGTTGGACTCTGATTATGGTGGTATGCCTGATCCCATGAGTGATTTACTAGGATCCTTCCTCACTCTAACAAAATCCAACACCAATGGTAACTCAACACCCAAACTGTTGGACTCTGATTATGGTGGTATGCCTGATCCCATGAGTGATTTACTAGGATCCTTCCTCACTCTAACAAAATCCAACACCATATGGTAACTAAACACCCAAACTGTTAGACTCTGATTATGGTGGTATGCCTGATCCATGAGTATTTACTAGGATCCTTCCTCACTCTAACAAAATCCAACACCATATGGTAACTGAACACCCAAACTGTTGGACTCTGATTATGGTGGTATGCCTGATCTCCATGAGTGATTTACTAGGATCCTTCCTCACTCTCACAAAATCCAACACCATATGGTAGCTCAACACCCAAACTGTTGACTCTGATTATGGTGGTATGCCTGATCCCATGAGTGATTTACTAGGATCCTTCCTCACTCTAACAAAAACCAACACCATATGGTAACTGAACACCCAAACTGTTGGACTCTGATTATGGTGGTATGCCTGATCTCATGAGTGATTTACTAGGATCCTTCCTCACTCTAACAAAATCCAACACCATATGGTACTCAACACCCAAACTGTTGGACTCTGATTTTGGTGGTATGCCTGATCCATGAGTGATTTACTAGGATCCTTCCTCACTCAACAAAATCCAACACCATATGGTACTCAACACCCAAACTGTTGGACTCTGATTATGGTGGTATGCCTGATCCCATGAGTGATTTACTAGGATCCTTCCTCACTCTAACAAAATCCAACACCATATGGTACTCAACACCCAAACTGTTGGACTCTGATTATGGTGGTATGCCTGATCTCATGAGTGATTTACTAGGATCCTTCCTCACTCTACAAAATCCAACACCCATATGGTAGCTCAACAACCCAAACTGTGGACTCCTGATTTTGGTGGTATGCCTGATCTCATGAGTGATTTACTAGGAATCCTTCCTCACTCTAACAAATCCAACACCATATGGTAGACTCAACACCCAAATGTTGACTCTGATTATGGTTGGTATGCCTGATCCCATGAGTGATTTACTAAGATCCTTCCTCACTCTAACAAAATCAACACCAGATGGTAGCTCACACACCCAAACTGTTGGACTCCTGATTAATGGTGGTATGCTGATCCCATGGAGTGATTTTACTAGGATCCTCTCACTTAACAAAACCAACACCCAAAACTTAGTCTAAAATTCACCATGGTATACTACTTAATTTAAATCCACACCATGCAAAGAGTCAAACATCACTTGTTGACCAAATGTGTGAATCCATGTAAACTTAACTCTGTACAGAACTCACCATGGAATGAGACTTGAGGTCTGGATAGGAACTCACCATGGGATGAGACTTGAGGTCTGGATAGGAACTCACCATGGATGAGACTTGAGGTCTGGATAGGAACTCACCATGGGATGAGACTTGAGGTCTGGATAGGAACTCACCATGGGATGAGACTTGAGGTCTGGATAGGAACTCACCATGGGATGAGACTTGAGGTCTGGATAGGAACTCACCATGGGATGAGACTTGAGGTCTGGATAGGAACTCACCATGGGATGAGACTTGAGGTCTGGATAGGAACTCACCATGGGATGAGACTTGAGGTCTGGATAGGAACTCACCATGGGATGAGACTTGAGGTCTAGATAGGAACTCACCATGGGATGAGACTTGAGGTCTGGATAGGAACTCACCATGGGATGAGACTTGAGGTCTGGATAGGAACTAACCATGGGATGAGACTTGAGGTCTAGATAGGAACTCACCATGGGATGAGACTTGAGGTCTGGATAGGAACTCACCATGGGATGAGACTTGAGGTCTGGATAGGAACTCACCATGGGATGAGACTTGAGGTCTGGATAGGAACTCACCATGGGATGAGACTTGAGGTCTGGATAGGAACTCACCATGGTATGAGACTTGAGGTCTGGATAGGAAACTCACCATGGGATGAGACTTGAGGTCTAGATAGGAACTCACCATGGGATGAGACTTGAGGTCTGGATAGGAACTCACCATGGGATGAGACTTGAGGTCTGGATAGGAACTCACCATGGGATTTAGACTTGAGGTCTGGATAGGAACTCACCATGGGATGAGACTTGAGGTCTGGATAGGAACTCACCATGGGATGAGACTTGAGGTCTGGATCGAGATCATGTCCAGTAGGATCTCCCAACTACATCCTGGGGAATCAACCTTACGACGTTTAGATGCACTCCCACCCTGGCTGATATAACGAGAGCTGCTTGGTGATTGGGTGAGGTCAGGGTTGATGCCTTGGGTTATCTCACTCGCTGCAGAGTCACTCCTGCATAGTAACTGATTATCAAGTCAAATTCACTGTAAATTAATCAATACCAGAACAAACTTCACAAAGCCTGCGAGCTACTACTACTCTACTCTACTCTATCCCGTAGTTGTTAGGCTGTAGAGGCGAAGAGATGGCAACCACAACACACTTGCTCCACAACGCTCGATCTTCAGCAGCCCTCAACAATTGCTCCCAGTTCAGTCCTGTCCACTCCTTCACCATTGTCTACCCATGTCTTAGGTGGTCGCCCTCTTTTTCTGGTTCCTCCTGTTGTTCCTTCCAGTATGATGTTAGCCAAGCTACCTTTCCGGCTTGTGAGCAGATGCCTTCAATTGACTTGGCAAAATATTAACTTGGTGATAAGCAAAGTAAAATGCATACCTAGAAGCAAGTGATTGACCTAACAATAAGAATCAAGTATCGAAAGTGTATTCATCTTAAACAGTCTTGATTTATGAAATACAAGTTTTTGTTCATGCAATATTTTGAGCTATAGTAAGTGTCACCATTGTATTTCATTCTAAGACTGACCAAGTATTTAGTACATAACATGCAGTTAAGGACTCATACTGAGTAAGGCTAAGTACTGAGTATAAAGTCCTTAACACACATTGGTGTATGGGTAAAAACCAAATGTCCCCGATGCAAATTTAACATGTATTAAATCGATGCTGTACCCACTGCATATGTATAGAATTCAAACTGCCTCAAGCTATTGGGCAAGCTCAGTGGTCTAGTGGTATGGCATCTGCTCTAGAATGGCAGAATTGGTTTGAATCCCACCTGAGTAATATGCCTGTGGAAATGTTTTTTCACTGGACTCTGTAAATGGTTTATGCATTACCAGGAAATTGTAAAAAAAATCACAATCATCAATTTGAAAAGATGTTCAAATTCCAACGGGAATAAAAAATATTATTTGTGTTTTGCCCATAAACCTATGTGTGTTAAGCACTGTATACTCAGTACTTCCCTCCACGCCCCCCCCCCCCTTCAGTCCTTTAAAAAGAAATTCACACGGTTGCGGGTTTGAATCCCATGATACACCTGTGGACTTTTTTTCACAGAACTCTGGAACAAAATGAGTAAAAATTGATCAACACACATTGGTGTAAAGTAAAACACAAATAATAATCATCAATCTGGGTTTGTTCTTTACCTGATGGCAGATATCTGCTGCTAGGTCCACATCAGTTTCCTTGAAGACGATCTCTCGGCCACTGACAATAGCAAAGAAAAGATTCAGATTTGTTGAACTTTAACACTAGACAATAGCAGAGATCACAAACACAAATCCCCATTAAAACTTTAAAACAATTTGTCCAGCGAAATAACCTTGTAGTAAAAATGCAAGAAATTTCCCACCGACTTGCTCCAAGACTACGTACATGATTGATATTTTATCTGGAATAAAATTAATTGTTTTCAATCTGAGGTTAGAGAATTGCAATTTTCTCCACTTACAGAAGAAATCCATTAATTGAAAAACAAGTGCATCACAAAACTGAATCTGACCTTAGAGGCCTCTTTAAAGGCAGGTATACTTTTGGTAATTGTCAAAGACCAGTATCCTCACTTGGTGTATCCCAACATAACAAAAAATAACAAACCTGTGAAAATTTTGGCTCAATTGGTCATCGAAGTTGCAAGAAAACAATAAAAGAAAAAACACCTTTGTGCATAGAATTGTGTGCTTTCAAAAGCCTGAGGCCTTTCTTAGATTCAAATATTTTAGTGAGAAATTACCTCTTTCTCAAAAACTACATTACTTCAGGAGTCGTTTCTCACAATGTTTTATACTATCAGCAGCTCTCAGAGGCTCCCTTCCAAGTAAGTCTTTATGGTAATGTATTTCTTGAGTAATTACCAAAAGTATCCACTGCCTTTAAAAGCAACACCCAGCTAATAAAGGAGTCAATTTCCTTCTGAGCTTTTGTTCTCACCACAATCCTGTATTAAATATTCTGATCTAACATTCAGTGAACCACATATATCATGAACATCAACGCTTACTGATAATATCATTTGGTTTTACCCTTTGTATCAATGTGAGTACTGTATACTCAGTACTTTCCTCCGAGTTCTGTGTAAAAAATCCACAGGCATATTACTCGAGTGGGTTTCGAACCCACGACCTTTGCCACTCTAGAGCAGATGTCTTACCAGCTAGACCACCGAGATTGCCCGGTAGCCGTAGAGGCAGTTCAAATCCTATAAGATTGATAAGTTTATTTGGTGTTGGGCGGTGGATGCATACAGGTAATCTATTTAGAGCAGTTATAGTTTAGTTTCTACTCACCTGACACCTTTGAGTTTCCATCTTGTGTTGACTTTGTCCATTCATTGTAATACTAACTCATTGTATAGATACTTCAAGTGACCCTGAAACAAAACGTTAACATACAAGACAATGAAGTCAGTAACATTGCAGCCACAGAGACAAGATGGCAAGAGGTTTCCAGGGCTTTTCATAATAATATGAAGTCAGCAGCCTCATGCTCTGGGTAGTGTGCTTGATCACACCCAATGGTATGTCAAAGTGTTTGTTATTTTTACGAGGGGTATGCTGGTAAAATTATGAGACTCATTTGAATAGCACCTTGTAAGGGATTACAAGATGATGCAATCTGCAGCCAACCATGCCAGAAACACTGCGGCAAACCCCTTCTCTTAGCGATAAGTGTACTGGGTTCTTTTACATGCATTACACAACAAACTGGACTTACGGCTTAATGTTCCATCCAAAAGGATGAAGCAATTATGGTTAAGTGTCTTGTTCAATGACACAAGTGTCAAGACCGGGACCCAAACCCACATTCTGCAAACCACAGAACTAGAGTCCAGCACTAGACCGCCCGGCCAGGACACTACCACATGAACTTCAGAATCATGAAATTCAAGATCTGGGCTCAATTTCATAGAGCTAACCTTAAGTCAAGCAACAAATTACTACCAGAAGGTTACCAGCCAAAATGACTTTTCCCCATGCACAATCTGTGACTGGTATCCTGCCTTTTTTGGGGCTCAGTAGAAAATTGTTAAGCACTATTTTCTGCTTAAGCAGTCTATGAAATTGGGCCCTGCAATAGACAAAGATTAGCGTACTAACCCTCCAGACTGTGAAGTCCTCTGCATACGCTCCTTGCTCCTCTGTAGACAACTCCCTTAGGATGATGTAACTTCATCTGCATCCTCAAGAACTCCACGACCTCCTCCTAAAACATCAACATCCAAACCATCACAAATTTAATTTGCTACTTTTTAAAAAAAAATTTGAATGATGCCAGTTTTTTGAATATCTACTATTGATTTCACACAGTTTTAGACGAGGGAAGAAAAACATCAAATTGACCCCTTGGATTGGCCGCCATCGCTGAGGTCAACAATGGAAATGTGGACACGCCACCCCCAAGTTTCAGTCTTCCTTTGACCTCAGTGAGGACGCTGTTTGGGCTTGTGACGTCATATGCAAGGGGTCTATCGGGATAAAACCCACGTAGTCCAGTAGAGACTGAAAACCCAATCCACATGCAAGGCTCCGGTCTGAGGTGGGATTCGAACCGCAGTCTACAGAGGTGAAAGGCAGGGAAAGAAACTACAAAGCGAACCAGCTCCCTAACCTTTATACCTAGCCCAAACATCGTGAAGAACGCCAGATACCTGCCTGCCCTGGATGCTGCCAGATGTACCTTTGTCCTTACATTCATTTCAAGATTCGCAGTCACTTCACACGTACATGTGCACATATTACATACATGTAGTGAATAAAACAACATTACATGATGTAAAAACATTATGCACATGCTGCATGCAGACGATTGAAAGTGCAAGCAGACGATTGAAAGTGCAAGCTGACAAATTACATCACCCCGGACCAATCATAACACAGATATGGAAATCTTACGTCACTCTGCGTTTATCCAATGAAATCATTGTATCCAATGAAATCATTGGGCCTGAAAGACCGGTGCCTGTCTTTATCCGCAAGGATAAAGACAGGGAACCAGTCAACTTCTTACCTTAACAGCAGGTGTGGAGTGTTTCTTCCTTACATAGAGCAAGCTATCTAAACAGGCCTTTACCAAGCTTACAAAGGTGTGTCCTTAAAATCACTAGCACAAGTCAGAGTGAACAAGTTCAGTGAAGCCAAGATGTTCTCCACCATCGTCGCACTCCTCTCACCAGTTCTTGAAGTAAAAAAGTAAATAAAATATAACTAAATGATGACTACGTAATGAGAATGAAACATTGGTAGGAACCAGAGTGTAGTGGTTTCAAATAAGGGAATAAAATGGTAGTGACGCGGTCTTAACCGGCCGTTTAAAACCGGCAGGGTCGTGGCCATGCGATAAAGGACCGGCCGAAGGGGAGGTCCTTTATCGCACGGCCCTGCAAGGTTTTAAACGGCCGGTTAAGACCAAGTCACTACTCTTTTATTCCCATTCATAAATGCCCTTTTTGTTAAAAAGCGTAATATTGTTGGAAAAATCTAAACTTTTCTATTAACTTTAATTTCCTGTCATGTCCTTGAGCCCTGTTTAGCGAAGGATATACATGCCACGCTCAACAGTTGTGCGTACGCGCGCCTCATAACACTAACATGTTTTTAGATTGAATACCAGTATGTGTTGATTGCGTTTCGCGTAAATTAGCGCCTGCGTATAACCTTGCGTGCCACAGGTGTGTTTAAACACTTCTAGCCGTGCATTATCATATGTTTAAACACGGCCACGTGACATGCTCTCCACCAATCAGAATGGATAAACTCTCCGAGGTATTTATGAATGTGCTGTACAATGTGTGGAGAATCTCACTATATTTCAGGTCATTTTCTAAACCACTGCTTCAACTCTGGCTCTGGTTATGGCTCCTTCCACCTTTTTCTGAAAGTGCAATGTTTAAAATACTGACAGAGCCAAGCCAGAGCCTAGGAAGAGACAAGCCCAAGCCTTGGTTTCGAAAAGATCCTTAGTGTGTTTGATTTATTAAAGGCAGTGGATACTTTTGGTAATTACTCAAGAAATACATTCCATAAAAACTTACTTAGTAAGGAGCACCTGAGAGCTGCTGATTGTAAAAAACATTGTGAGAAGTAATGTCGTTTTTGAGAAAGAGCTAATTTCTCACAAAAAATGTTTAATGTAAGATGAAGCCAAGTTTCTCAGGCATTTGAAAGCACACAATTCTATGCAACAAGGGTGTTTTTTCATTCATTATTGGGAAATACAAATGGAAGTGTTTTGACTTGGCCACTCGCATCTTGAAGCATATAGAGTAGCCATAGTATCATCTCACCTGAGCTTGTTCATCATAGAGATGAAGAAGGCCACAATCAATGATTTGGAGATGTCAGTTTGAGTGAGAGCTCCTGCTAAGATGGATCTGACAAGATCAGACAGTACATCGTTGCTCAGTCCCTGCACAGGATCACATAGTGCCTTACAAAAGTACTCCAATAGCTCTGAAATAAACCATCCACAAAGGAAATGTAATGTTTCAATGTTACTGACTTAAGTATTTTCAGCAGGTAGTCCCAATCTGGAATCAACTTCTCCTCTGATCAGGTCTGATGTTTCTTTATCATCATGTAAGACTCATCCGTTTCATTTTTAATAAAGACAATCTTTCAATGTTTCTCAGCGGATGATGTGTGTACCTGGGTGTTGCACTGCTGTTGCCCCTGTTGTAGAATGTGATTGTCTGTTCTGCCTTAAGGCCTGTGTGTACCTGGGTGTTGCACTGCTGTTACCCCTGTTGTAGAATGTGATTTTCTGTTCTGCCTTAAGGCCTGTGTGTACCTGGGTGTTGCACTGCTGTTACCCCTGTTGTAGAATGTGATTGTGTGTTCTGCCTTAAGGCCTGTGTGTACCTGGGTGTTGCACTGCTGTTGCCCCTGTTGTAGAATGTGATTGTCTGTTCTGCCTTAAGGCCTGTGTGTACCTGGGTGTTGCACTGCTGTTACCCCTGTTGTAGAATGTGATTGTCTGTTCTGCCTTAAGGCCTGTGTGTACCTGGGTGTTGCACTGCTGTTCCCCTGTTGTAGAATGTGATTGTCTGTTCTGCCTTAAGGCCTGTGTGTACCTGGGTGTTGCACTGCTGTTACCCCTGTTGTAGAATGTGATTGTCTGTTCTGCCTTAAGGCCTGTGTGTACCTGGGTGTTGCACTGCTGTTGCCCCTGTTGTAAAATGTGATTGTCTGTTCTGCCTTAAGGCCTGTGTGTACCTGGGTGTTGCACTGCTGTTACCCCTGTTGTAGAATGTGATTGTCTGTTCTGCCTTAAGGCCTGTGTGTACCTGGGTATTGCACTGCTGTTGCCCCTGTTGTAGAATGTGATTGTCTGTTCTGCCTTAAGGCCTGTGTGTACCTGGGTGTTGCACTGCTGTTACCCATGTTGTAGAATGTGATTGTCTGTTCTGCCTTAAGGCCTGTGTGTACCTGGGTGTTGCACTGCTGTTACCCCTGTTGTAGAATGTGATTGTCTGTTCTGCCTTAAGGCCTGTGTGTACCTGGGTGTTGCACTGCTGTTGCCGCTGTTGTAGAATGTGATTGTCTGTTCTGCCTTAAGGCCTGTGTGTACCTGGGTGTTGCACTGCTGTTACCCATGTTGTAGAATGTGATTGTCTGTTCTGCCTTAAGGCCTGTGTGTACCTGGGTGTTGCACTGCTGTTACCCCTGTTGTAGAATGTGATTGTCTGTTCTGCCTTAAGGCCTGTGTGTACCTGGGTGTTGCACTGCTGTTACCCCTGTTGTAGAATGTGATTGTCTGTTCTGCCTTAAGGCCTGTGTGTACCTGGGTATTGCACTGCTGTTGCCCCTGTTGTAGAATGTGATTGTCTGTTCTGCCTTAAGGCCTGTGTGTACCTGGGTGTTGCACTGCTGTTACCCATGTTGTAGAATGTGATTGTCTGTTCTGCCTTAAGGCCTGTGTGTACCTGGGTGTTGCACTGCTGTTACCCTGTTGTAGAATGTGATTGTCTGTTCTGCCTTAAGGCCTGTGTGTACCTGGGTGTTGCACTGCTGTTGCCCCTGTTGTAGAATGTGATTGTCTGTTCTGCCTTAAGGCCTGTGTGTACCTGGTGTTGCACTGCTGTTACCCATGTTGTAGAATGTGATTGTCTGTTCTGCCTTAAGGCCTGTGTGTACCTGGGTGTTGCACTGCTGTTACCCCTGTTGTAGAATGTGATTGTCTGTTCTGCCTTAAGGCCTGTGTGTACCTGGGTGTTGCACTGCTGTTGCCCCTGTTGTAGAATGTGATTGTCTGTTCTGCCTTAACGTGCCTTTTATTTTTTATTTTGTTGAGGGGCAGGGTATTTGTTGATAATTTTTGTTGTAGTTCAGCCTTGTAGAGGTGCTGGTCACCTGTTCCTCCTTACCACTCACTGGCATGCTATTTTATTCAATTTTGAAAATTTGAATACTTGTATTTTCTCAGTCAAAGCTATATTTTGTGGATTGTACCTTTTAATGACTTGTAGTTGTTTTGCCAGTTTAAAGTGGAATAACATTTTTTTAAATAAACTAAATTTAAAAAGCTATTTTTTGATCTAGATCGAAGCAGAAGTACCATCCATGACTGGTGTCCTGCTCACTTTTGCTCAGCTGGAAATTGCTAAGCACTATTGACTACTTAAAGGAACATTACAGAATTGGTAAGAAAAAAACTTGTGAAATATACTTTTTGATCACAGATTTGCATAAAACTTACACGGTCTAATGATGATGATAGTAGAAAACATCCCTTGAAATATTTCTGTCTGAAATGCCATATTTGATGAGAAATGAATAAACTAATTTTCTAATTGGAGTTTATCGCTCAGTGAGCGTTTTATTCATTTGTTGAACCTATATGATTTCATGCAAATGTGTAATCGGTTTTTCACTATTTTCTCGTGACCCAGATGGCTGATCGATCTCAAACTTCTACAGGTTTGTCAGTTTATGTATATGGTGGATTACATAAAGTGCTTACACTGCCAGCAACTGTTTTGTTAGCAAACACCAATTCTGTAATGTTCCTTTAAGCAACTCTTTGCAATTGGGAGACTTTTGAACTCTAGATGGCAGCAGACCTACCAGATAAAACTCCATTGTTTACGTAGTTCTAAGCATGCGCTCAATGCCGAGAACAATGGATTGACCTGGTGTGTCTGCTGCCACCTAGCGTCACCAAAAGTCCCCCACTGGGCCCCGATCCATACCTTGCCACTTATTTGAAGGAATCTGACAAAAGTACTGACGACTTCTTAGTATGTCCTTCAATATGACACTGCAGCATATTTCACCGAAAGCAGTACCTGAGAAGTCATCTTTCATCAGAGTAAGGACATGATGAAGGAGATCAGAGCAGAGCAGCTTCTCACCTCCTGTTATTAAAAAACAAATTATCACAAATTAATCACCCAGCTCAGGAAATAATAGTAGGTATTTATAAAGCGGCTTTACAAAAGATCAAAGCGCTGTACAAAATAAGAGGAGAAACAAAAAGACGAGGTTACGAGAACAAGATTTTTTTAAAGACGTTTTCTGAAAATGGCGACAGAAGGAGCATCCCTGATGTTGATGGGGATAGAGTTTCACAGTTTGGGACCAGTCATAGAAAAGGATTGAGAGATGTTGAACCTGTAGGAATAGAGAGAAGAAGTTTATCATCAGGAGATCGTAGTCCCACTCTTAACACTATTTATTGCTGCTTACTTTCATTTGCTTTGCGGACAAACCACTTGAAAACTTCCCCAACCGTTTGCTTCTTACGGTCCTTAGTGCTCAAACTCGTGCTTGATTCTAGAGAAAAGAAATATATACAAATTAGTGTTTTACTTTCAAAAGCAAAAAGGTTAATGGCCTCACGTTTTGACCCTAGCTGCTAGGGTAAAAATGTCAGGTCACTAACTGTTTTTTTTGCATTTATACCATAGGTCCTTTTGGTTGGTAAGCAGTTTGCAACAGCTAACTCTATTTTCTTACTTTCAACAAGTTAAAGTTTTTCTACAATGAGAGGATTGAAGTCATTTCAAAAAGCATTAAAAAAATTGCTGGACACTAAAACTACCAAATGGCAGAATTACACATCAAAAAATGTCCGTGTTGGACATAGGTCCGACCTGTGTTGGCCTGACTGACCTTTGCACAAATGCTACCACATTTCTATACAGCATTGACCCATGTAGAGCGCTCGATACTAGTTGAAACTATTAATAATATTCGTTTTTTATATAGCGCTTTATACACCATGTCTCAAAGCGCTTCCAACATTATTACCCTGATACCTGGGCCATTTCATTCCTTAAACCATCTCAGCTCCCTGGGGAGTATACAGCCTGTGCTGCCAAATATGTAGCGCACTAAGCTAAATCAATCACAAGAACCATCTCTGCCCTCACAGGTACCCATTTATCCCTGGGTGGAGAGAAGCAATTATAGTAAAGTGTCTTGCTCAGGGACACAGGTGGCACGACCGGGATTCGAAACCCACACTCTGCTGAACAGAAACACCAGAGCTTGAGTTCGGTGCTCTTATCCGCTCGGCCACGACACCCCATCCTGCTCTGGGCCCAATTTCATGGAGCTGCTTGAGAACAAAAAGAAGCTAAGCACAACAAAATTATGCTAACCAGAATAAGGTTACCAGCCAAAATACCATGACACATGTACAATCTGTGACTGATATCTAGCTTATTTTCGCTTAGCAGAAATATTTCAAGCAATATTTTCTGCTTAAGCAGCTCTATAAAATTGGGCCCCGGAGGTGGGTTGAGGATTTTTGATTCGTGTAGAGATATAACCGTTTATTTATTTATTCATTTGTTTAATTTCTCATCCAATTGCCATTAACCGGATCATGGTAGTTAGCAAACAAGAACTTGTCATTCCGGCATCCATATACATAAACAACTACAAAATTTACAAACGCAAACAAGAAAAAGAGTTGAACCAGCTGTACCCGCTGCTAAAATATAGAATTTGAAGTGCCTCTAGCTACTGGGTAATCTTGGTGGTCTAGTGGTAAGGCATCTGCTCTAGAATGGCAAAGGTCGTGGGTTCGAATCCCATCCGAGTTATGCCTGTGAATTTTTTTCCACAGGACTAGGGAAAGTACCGAGTATACAGTGCTTTTCACACGTCATACAGCTAGAGCCCGACGGGTACAAAATAACTATTAGTATTACATCCCTTCATTGTCTTTGATTCTATACTAGTACTCATCAAAAGAATTCATCCACCACTAGAGGGCAGCAGACCAACTTGTCATTCCTGCATCCATATACGTACCTCCCTTCTGTTTCTTCAGGTGATCAATTTCTTTCTGCATGTAAGAAATTAAAGATTTGAAGACAGCATTCCATGTTAAGCCACGCCCATTGTCGCTGTTATGGTCCAATTGCCGAACAATCACATTACGATTCAGCTCAGTCCTGAAAGACTCAATGTGCTTCTGAAGTGTATCAAAAATAAGATTGTTATTAAAATAATAACAGAACAGATTACAGTTTATTAAATTGACAAAACTGATGGTAGCAGGGCCAGATTATCTGTTCATACTTCCTGCAAATGCGAACACGAAGCAAATTTTTACATTACAAATTCGCGACGAACACTTCGCAAGAGTTGATCTTTACTCCTGGGAAACATTCACAGCGAAAACGGAGCTGTGACGTCGAAATTCACTTCGCATTCGCAGGAAGTATGAACTAGGCTTAAGCCCTAGGCACCAGTGTTCTGTAGGCCCTAAGCACCAGTGTTCTGTAGGCCCTTAGGCACCAGTGTTCTGTAGGCCCTAAGCACCAGTGTTCTGTAGCCCCTGGCACCAGTGTTCTGTAGGCCCTAAGCACCAGTGTTCTCTAATAAGCCCTTGGCACCAGTGTTCTGTAGGCCCTTGGCACCAGTGTTCTGTAGGCCCTTGGCACCATGTTCTTAGCCCTAAGCACATGTTCTCTAATAAGCCCTTGGCACCAGTGTTCTGTAGGCCCTTGGCACCAGTGTTCTGTAGGCCCTAGCACATGTTCTGTAGGCCCTAGGCACCATGTTCTGTAGCCCTTGGCACCAGTGTTCTGTAGGCCCTAAGCACCAGTGTTCTGTAGGCCCTAAGCACCAGTGTTCTGTAGGCCCTTGGCACCAGTGTTCCGTAGGCCCTTAGCACCAGTGTTCTGTAGGCCCTAGGCACCAGTGTTTTGTAGGCCCTCGGCACCAGTATTCTGCAGACCCCATGCTCAAAAGCTAATTTCATAGATCATACAAGAATGACTCATCGGATTGTCGCGGGCTCTATTGTATGTTCATGAGGACTGCAATGTTTTAATACTCAAAAAGCCAGGTCCATACTTTTCTCTTCTTTTTTTTGAATACATTATCTTAGGTTTTGGATATTGGAGTTTGGAGTTAATATGAATTTCAAATTCTGCGCAGCCTAGCCTCCTTTAGTTCAGCAACAGAAAGACGCTCCACAGAGTCGAGTTGTTCGACAACTGGCTCAGTGTCGTCCAGGTCCTCTCCCTGTATGTGCCGAAAACCCTACAATCACTGCAGCTACAAGACTACCACTTCGCACTATTTATCGCACAGCTTGTTTTTACACGAATACACTGTGCCGGACAAAAAAAGTCCAGCGACTCCAATGCATCTTTCCATTTAATATGTTGGGGGGAAAACGGTTCAAAAATTTGCCAGATTTTAACACTGTTCGGTTTAAGGGACGTGATCAAGAGCAATGATTATAACAGACTAGTCTTATAAGTCTTACCTTTCTCTCTGTTACTTTGTCCGAGTCAAGTTGTTCACAGTGACGCTGTAGTGATAGCAGAACCTGAGACATTGTGGCTGCCGTTTACCAAGCACCTCACAGGAAGCTTCTGGTTCACTATTCCTGCCGAGAAATTATTAATAAAACTGAGTTTTCTCTGGTAATGTTGCCCGGAAAAGCAGACAGCTTCTATTTCACACCATTCATGATCATGTCATGTAACAAAGTTTGGGTTTCAATAATAGTATATTTGTGTGTTTTACCCTACACCATTGTGTGTTAAGCACTGTATACTCAGAACTTCCCACAGTCCTGTGGAAAAACTCCACAGGCAATTTACTCGCATGGGACTGGAACCCACGACCATTGCCATTACTTTGTTGGTAAAGGTCGGAGGTAAGAGCCAGCTGGAGGTTAAGTATTACTTAGGGATTAACAGTGCGATGAGCCGGTCTTCACTGCGTGGTAATGACCGGGCTGGTGACTGGCCGCTGTTAATGGACAGAGCCGAAGGCGAGGTCCATTAACAGCGTCCAGCCACCAACCAAGGTCATTACCGCGCAGTGAAGACCGGCTCATCGCACTGTTATTCCCATTAATAAATGCCTTATAATGAAAAAACTGTAAAAATCGTCAGAATTTGTGGTTTTCTTTCATTTTTAGAAATGTTCTACTCATGTTTAAGGGCCAATCCTTTGGTTGTTCAACTTTTGTGTGGTACCTACAATCCCGGCCATATCTCGTTGGGCCCCCCTGCCCCCCTTTCAATGTTGAATCACAATGTTGCACGGTCTTCTGCGTTCCAGACAACATTGAGCGGGGGGACGTGGGACAGGGGAGAGAATGTTTATTGTGAGACAGCGAATGGTTATTGTATGGTTATTGTAACGTTATAGGAACGGGTGGCCCAAGCACTTTGGCCGGGATTGTCTGAAATTCTTTCAGCGTGATTTTTTAATTTCTTATTACAAAATAAGGCTTTAAAAAGACTATGAATGTCCATAGACACTGAATGTCCGTTTACTGCTGAGTAGGGCGTTAAAAAACAGCAAGGATGTTTTTGTGGGGGGGGGGACGACGGGGAGAGAATGTTTATTGTCAGGGGATGTCGTCAGTGAATGTTTATTGTAGCGTTGGGAATGGGTGGCCCAAGCATTTTGCGCGGGATTGTCTGAAAGTTCCTTTAGTTGATTTTGCGGAGTTGACTGCACACAGATATACTCCAATCTTTGGTGGATCAGAGACAATTCATAAGTGAAGCAAAGCATTTGATACATAGTTATAGAAAGCAAGAGCCAATTTACAACATGGTGTTTCGTGGCTTAATTTCGAACGAAAATCGTGCATATATTCATCTTTTGCGGAAGAGCGGAAAATCACAGAGAGAAATAGCGGCAACGTGCAATGTATCCCGTAGTTCTGTTCAGCGGATTTGTAAACATGAAGGGCAAGTTCACCGGTGTCACCGTGGCCGAGGTGGGCGAAAAAGACTTCTTTCTAAGCGCCAGGAGCGTCTTTTGGTGAGAAATGTACAGAAACTTAGGAAAACAGAGGGGCCATTTACCTCGGCAAGACTAAAGTCTGCATGCGGACTGATGCATGTCTCAGATAGAACCATGAGGCGCGCCATGAATAGACTTGGATTCAAGTACAGGCAAGCTCGTAAAAAGGGACTTGTAACGGATTTGGATCCGAAGAAGAGAGTGGGGTTCGCCAAGAAGATGACCCGTCAATACCCGCCAAATGTGTGGACAGATCACGCATGTCTGACGGTTCACCACACGATTCACCATGGCATGTTGGCTTGTAACTTACGTGAAAAAGGTTTTTGTTCAACACGAAAAGGGCATTACAGTCCACAAACAACACATAACCTGTTCATATTCTTTTGAACCACCTCATTCGGTTATTTGGCAGAAAATCAAACGGTTAACCCTCAAAACCAAAATAGAAAAGAAATTTATGAAATCTCTTTATTTACTCTACTACGGTGAACCGTGTAGACTTGGTTTCAAGCCTGCGATCGTGGCTTTTAGTCTACTTGATAGCCATTACATTATTGGGCCAAATAGGGCACATTGTTAGATTGGCCCATGATAGCTTATCTGTGAGGGCGTTTCTCGTGCCCGATACAGAGGAATAACCGCGATCTCAGACTTGAAATCAAGTCTTTGAATGGTGTAAGTCTATGAATGGTGTAATGGTTAAGAGATACGCTTAACAAGTCAAATGTCTTGAACCTAAATGGAGTTCAGGAGAGACAAAATGCTCGTGTTTTTTTTTTCTCTTATTTTTATCACCTTCCTCGACAAACAATGAATGTTCATTGCTTATAAACCATTCTTTCATTTTTCAATCCCATTGTTTCTATTCTCTTATTATTTTGTATTAATGCTCACAACATAATACCACCCCCCCCCCAAAAAAAAAAATTACACAAATTTCAACAACAAAAATGTTGCCTGTGTTCTTTTGTGTTCAAACGCTCTACTCGGCAAGAAATAGTCATTTACTGTCAAAGCACAATCATAGTCAGGCCCCCCCCCCTCCACGACAAAAACATCCTCACTGCTTCGAATTGTGTATTAACGCCGTTTTCAGCAATACATGAACATTGGCTGTCTCTGAACATTCTAAATCAGCCCCCCCCCCCCCCACAAAAACATCCTTGCTGATTTGAATTTTGTTTTAACGCCCTACTCAGCGATGAATGGCAATCACTGTCTTTGGACATTCATAGTCATTTTAAAGCCTTATTTTGTAATGTTTAACCAAAAAATTCACGCTTAAAAAATTTCAGACAATCCCGGCCATATCTCGTTGGGCCCCCCTGCCCCCCTTTCAATGTTGAATCACAATGTTGCACGGTCTTCTGCGTTCCAGACAACATTGAGCGGGGGGACGTGGGACAGGGGAGAGAATGTTTATTGTGAGACAGCGAATGGTTATTGTATGGTTATTGTAACGTTATAGGAACGGGTGGCCCAAGCACTTTGGCCGGGATTGTCTGAAATTCTTTCAGCGTGATTTTTTAATTTCTTATTACAAAATAAGGCTTTAAAAAGACTATGAATGTCCATAGACACTGAATGTCCGTTTACTGCTGAGTAGGGCGTTAAAAAACAGCAAGGATGTTTTTGTGGGGGGGGGGACGACGGGGAGAGAATGTTTATTGTCAGGGGATGTCGTCAGTGAATGTTTATTGTAGCGTTGGGAATGGGTGGCCCAAGCATTTTGCGCGGGATTGTCTGAAAGTTCCTTTAGTTGATTTTGCGGAGTTGACTGCACACAGATATACTCCAATCTTTGGTGGATCAGAGACAATTCATAAGTGAAGCAAAGCATTTGATACATAGTTATAGAAAGCAAGAGCCAATTTACAACATGGTGTTTCGTGGCTTAATTTCGAACGAAAATCGTGCATATATTCATCTTTTGCGGAAGAGCGGAAAATCACAGAGAGAAATAGCGGCAACGTGCAATGTATCCCGTAGTTCTGTTCAGCGGATTTGTAAACATGAAGGGCAAGTTCACCGGTGTCACCGTGGCCGAGGTGGGCGAAAAAGACTTCTTTCTAAGCGCCAGGAGCGTCTTTTGGTGAGAAATGTACAGAAACTTAGGAAAACAGAGGGGCCATTTACCTCGGCAAGACTAAAGTCTGCATGCGGACTGATGCATGTCTCAGATAGAACCATGAGGCGCGCCATGAATAGACTTGGATTCAAGTACAGGCAAGCTCGTAAAAAGGGACTTGTAACGGATTTGGATCCGAAGAAGAGAGTGGGGTTCGCCAAGAAGATGACCCGTCAATACCCGCCAAATGTGTGGACAGATCACGCATGTCTGACGGTTCACCACACGATTCACCATGGCATGTTGGCTTGTAACTTACGTGAAAAAGGTTTTTGTTCAACACGAAAAGGGCATTACAGTCCACAAACAACACATAACCTGTTCATATTCTTTTGAACCACCTCATTCGGTTATTTGGCAGAAAATCAAACGGTTAACCCTCAAAACCAAAATAGAAAAGAAATTTATGAAATCTCTTTATTTACTCTACTACGGTGAACCGTGTAGACTTGGTTTCAAGCCTGCGATCGTGGCTTTTAGTCTACTTGATAGCCATTACATTATTGGGCCAAATAGGGCACATTGTTAGATTGGCCCATGATAGCTTATCTGTGAGGGCGTTTCTCGTGCCCGATACAGAGGAATAACCGCGATCTCAGACTTGAAATCAAGTCTTTGAATGGTGTAAGTCTATGAATGGTGTAATGGTTAAGAGATACGCTTAACAAGTCAAATGTCTTGAACCTAAATGGAGTTCAGGAGAGACAAAATGCTCGTGTTTTTTTTTTCTCTTATTTTTATCACCTTCCTCGACAAACAATGAATGTTCATTGCTTATAAACCATTCTTTCATTTTTCAATCCCATTGTTTCTATTCTCTTATTATTTTGTATTAATGCTCACAACATAATACCACCCCCCCCCCAAAAAAAAAAAATTACACAAATTTCAACAACAAAAATGTTGCCTGTGTTCTTTTGTGTTCAAACGCTCTACTCGGCAAGAAATAGTCATTTACTGTCAAAGCACAATCATAGTCAGGCCCCCCCCTCCTCCACGACAAAAACATCCTCACTGCTTCGAATTGTGTATTAACGCCGTTTTCAGCAATACATGAACATTGGCTGTCTCTGAACATTCTAAATCAGCCCCCCCCCCCACAAAAACATCCTTGCTGATTTGAATTTTGTTTTAACGCCCTACTCAGCGATGAATGGCAATCACTGTCTTTGGACATTCATAGTCATTTTAAAGCCTTATTTTGTAATGTTTAACCAAAAAATTCACGCTTAAAAAATTTCAGACAATCCCGGCCATATCTCGTTGGGCCCCCCTGCCCCCTTTCAATGTTGAATCACATTGTTGCACGGTCTTCTGCGTTCCAGACAACATTGAGCGGGGGGACGGGGGACAGGGGAGAGAATGTTTATTGTGAGACAGCGAATGGTTATTGTATGGTTATTGTAACGTTATAGGAACGGGTGGCCCAAGCACTTTGGCCGGGATTGTCTGAAATTCTTTCAGCGTGATTTTTTAATTTCTTATTACAAAATAAGGCTTTAAAAAGACTGTGAATGTCCATAGACACTGAATGTCCGTTTACTGCTGAGTAGGGCGTTACAAAACAGCAAGGATGTTTTTGTGGGGGGGGGGGGGGACGACGGGGAGAGAATGTTTATTGTCAGGGGATGTCGTCAGTGAATGTTTATTGTAGCGTTGGGAATGGGTGGCCCAAGCATTTTGCGCGGGCTTGTCTGAAAGTTCCTTTAGTTGATTTTGCGGAGTTGACTGCACACAGATATACTCCAATCTTTGGTGGATCAGAGACAATTCATAATTGAAGCAAAGCATTTGATACATAGTTATAGAAAGCAAGAGCCAATTTACAACATGGTGTTTCGTGGCTTAATTTCGAACGAAAATTGTGCATATATTCGTCTTTTGCGGAAGAGCGGAAAATCACAGAGAGAAATAGCGGCAACGTGCAATGTATCCCGTAGTTCTGTTCAGCGGATTTGTTCTGTTCAAAGCACAATCATAGTCAGGCCCCCCCTCCCCGACAAAAACATCCTCACCGCTTCGAATTGTGTATTAACGTCGTTACTTATTTAGTATTAATGCTCACAACATAATACCACCCCTCCCCAAAAAAAAATTACACAAATTTCAACAACAAAAATGTTGCCTGTGTTCTTTTGTGTTCAAACGCTCTACTCGGCAAGAAAAAGTCATTTACTGTCAAAGCACAATCATAGTCAGGCCCCCCCCCCCCACGACAAAAACATCCTCACTGCTTCGAATTGTGTATTAACGCCGTTTTCAGCAATACATGAACATTGGCTGTCTCTGAACATTCTAAATCAGCCCCCCCCCCCACAAAAAACATCCTTGCTGATTTGAATTTTGTTTTAACGCCCTACTCAGCGATGAATGGCAATCACTGTCTTTGGACATTCATAGTCATTTTAAAGCCTTATTTTGTAATGTTTAACCAAAAAATTCACGCTTAAAAAATTTCAGACAATCCCGGCCATATCTCGTTGGGCCCCCCTGCCCCCCTTTCAATGTTGAATCACATTGTTGCACGGTCTTCTGCGTTCCAGACAACATTGAGCGGGGGGACGGCGGACAGGGGAGAGAATGTTTATTGTGAGACAGCGAATGGTTATTGTAACGTTATAGGAACGGGTGGCCCAAGCATTTTGGCCGGGATTGTAGTCTCTTACACATAATTAACTGTTTATACATATTTTCAAGAACCAGACCATGACTTTGCATTATGTAGGTTTCATGCGCGTACCAGTTACCCTAAATTGATACATTGTCTGCACGTTCACGCCTACGCGTGGAATGTTTCCGCACGCGGCACCATCTGTCCTGCTCAAAAAAATAAATAAATAAATACGCACAAAGAAATGAGTTGATTTGATACCAGTAGTATGGCGCGCAACAAGCACATAGTGCATAGGATTTTACACAACAATGTGCTTGTTAAGGGGCCATTTATTCGCTATTTCACTGAGCCGGTCTTTATATCACCCCCACGTGACCGGTCTTCGACCAATCAGAGTGCATAAACTCTCCAAGGTATTTATTAATATTGGTTAAATGAATGATGGGAGAATTGTAATGGACCTGCTCCATGGCGAGCTACAAACTGGGAAGAGGGCAACAGGACGACCATGACTAAGTTTAAAAGATGCCTGCGAAAAAGACCTGCAGTCATGTTCCATCACCCCCTTCCAATTGGGAGTCCTTAGCAGCCAACAACAGGCAGTCCTGAAAGCGAACAGTCATCTCTGGAACCACTCACGGTGACATCAGACATGAGGATGACCACAACGAGAAACGCTGTCGAGGGAAGCGGCAGTTGGTTGCTGCTTCAGCAGCGTTCATCTGACAGAGCTGTCATTGTGACTGTCACTCCCGGATAGACCTTGCAAGTCACAGGGGCAAGTGCCACTAACTATTCAAGAAAATCAGCGTTCCACCATTTTTATAAGTCCATCGCCTTTCGGAGAAGAACCCGTTGGCAGTACATTACAATAAGTTATACTAAACAGAAGTGAACGTACCCTACTTCTACAAACTATAAGGCTCCGTGAGCCTTATAGGGGTCTAGCATTTTGGGCCTCCGTAACGCTATACGTGTTCAATATGGTCGTTGATAGGTGAACATTTTATGGTCGTTAGCCAGCAATAACTTCCGTTTCATTTGTACTACACAACTAAAACTTTCCCATCATACTAAGTATACATTCACGATGCTTGTGAAGCCTTTTTGTCGAGTTACATGCAAAAACTTCTTAAAAAAATTAAATTTACCACGCAATACTCGCGGTTGTTTTGCGGCACTCACGCGGCGTTCACAAATTGCGCAAAAAAATAAGAATGCGCGATGTGCGCAGAGCCTAGGCCCTTTTCGAATCCACGGCTTCGGCTCCGGATTGGGCTTTAGGCCCAGTTTTCTTGTCTGAAACCCTGACCGCAAAGCATGCGTAAGTTAAAATAATTGAGGGAGCCTAACTAGCCTGAGCCGATTTTTGAGCCGAAGCCATGACTTCGAAAAGGGCCCTAAAGACGGTGCGTTGTGCGCCAGGCGCAAGGCTGCGCGTACACCGCGCATTTTTACTTTTTGTGAAACGGAAGTTATTGCTGGCTAACGACCATAAATGTTCACCTATCAAGGACCATTTTGAAAACGTATAGCGTTACGGAGGCCCAAAATGTTAGACCCCTATAAGGCTAACGGAGCCTTTTAGTTTCTAGAAGTAAACGTACCCCATAAATAGTGCCAATACGCTGGACTCCCTCCGCTATCGGCACTACTTATGGGGCTAGAATGAACCTCAACCCTCAAAACTGACCAAGAATCATCTCCACATCAAACAGATTGAACCAGACTCAGCA
The DNA here is from genome assembly GCA_032158295.1 of Pycnopodia helianthoides. Lineage (NCBI taxonomy): Eukaryota > Metazoa > Echinodermata > Asteroidea > Forcipulatida > Asteriidae > Pycnopodia > Pycnopodia helianthoides. The sequence goes on along the minus strand of CM063252.1, from coordinate 20,989,962 downwards.
GAGTACATGAGTTGTCATTTTATACCAATTATAAATAACAAATGCAACCTAAACCAAAATAACATTGACAAGTGAGCCCTAACTTTGAGTTGGACAAAGAAAAATTAGCAGAGCAGGATTTGAAACTGTGACCTCCCAATTAACATGACAACACTCTACCAACTGAGCTATCTAGCCCATTTTGTTGAAGCCAAACTTATCTAAAATTTACCCCCGTCAGTTTCCCAGTTATTGTGCTGGTTTATTTACTTGATAAGTTGATTTGAACTTTAATTTTGATGTTTTCATTGGATTTATAACAACTTCTGTTCTTAGTTACGAATAAATATTGTGTTTGAAGCGTTTAAAATTAATGGAAAGACATAGAATAAATAACAACCATGAAAAATAACCAAACCCCATGATTCTGGAATTTCTCACAATGGGCCTGAGCGACAGGCAAACGGGGAAGCCCCTCCTACATTTGGGCAGCCGGCCAGAGTGGTTTGCAGACATAATACGAAACACACAAAATAAGACAACGTGACATTTTAACGTCAGTAAATTCTTAAACAAAACCTTAAAATACATAAAATATAGCTGACGTTTGAATATTTAGATGTACAGACAATATTTACCAGCATTTTTAACTTGACTGACGTGCACTTTTTCTCACACGGTCGCCCTCATGTTTACCGCGGAGTTTTCTTTTGAAAAAAAGTAAAAAACTTATACAGCGCCCTCATCCGGCCAGAAATACGATAGTATTGTTGAACGGTACCCTGACCCAATCACTTAAAAAGTTATGACTTTGTACATAAATGGATACATCCATGGATGGAGCACCAAACGCTTACCCCCCCCCCCCCAAGTAAAGTTTGTTGTTGATTGGAAATGTGGTGATACATCTTACAAATTACAAAAATAATGACCGAAAATAACAAATTAAATGCATATATTAATTATGTTCAAGAAAATATGTAAATAAATGTATGAACATTTGTATTTTTTCAGTATAAACAATTTTTACTGTTTTTAAGCTTGGGTACCGTACTAAAGTCACAGACTATTGCATAGGGCATTGCTAATGCGCATGTGCACAGTGTTGGCGTAAAACTCGAGCTCTCTGAAATGATAGACTTAAATGGTAACTAGTAGCCGTATGGCAAATTAATTATTGGGTAGAGGTCAAACGAGGTCGCGTCTGCCGGTTACCTTTTAGAGAGTGAACTCACGACTGAAAAACTGTTGTCGCGCGAATTTTATTCACTTACACTTCGTGTGGTTAGTGGGCCGGTGGTTCGTGGAAAAGGTTTATTTTTCTGTACTTTACCAAAATATAAATTTCTAACAAATTATCCTCTGGTTTTTAAACAATCCAACGTTGAAATTATGAGTGCTGGGGATCTTTCGTCATTGCTGAGTAAATTTAGATATCAGGAAAGATCTCAGAAATTACTGGCTAACGGGAAACACGCAGGCGGTAAACCGATTGCCAGTAAGAACAGTGACATTTCATCGCGTTCAAACGTGTCTCCTCCGTCAAATACGTCGACATTTTTGACATTGTCAAGTCCATCATTGAATTCCCAAGGTAGGTAGTATGACAGTGATATAGTTTTTGTGTTCTCATGGTTTTCTGGTTTGTTTGTTTGTTTGTTGAAATTGTTCATTTCACTTTTTCAACCACCGGTGAAACGAAACAAAAAAAAACAATCAGCTGATCGGTGACAGCAGTGAGTCATTTTTCTTCCTCCGTGGTCATGCCATGATAAGTTTGGTTGTTTGCAACTGTTTGCTTGTCAGTCTGCCCTTTTACCTTTACAATACAAGATTATAGGTGGGGTGATTTTTAGGAAGGAATTGTACTTGTGTTGTTTTTTGTTAACGAGAAAGATTTCTAAGGCCAGGGATTGATAATGTTGATTATAACAATATATTTACAATTGCCAAATGGGGAAAGCCCACAATGTCACTCTGCTATTGCTAAAAATATGTCTGTCTGTCTGTCTCTGTCGGTCAGGTCTGTCTGTCTGTCAGTGATTTTTGTATTATTTAAAAAGCCTTTTTTTTAAATCAATGTTTGTTCGGCTTGTCTGTGAGTGTTTTCTTGTTGACTTTTGTTTTTGCTTTATGGGCATGCTTCTTTGTTCTGTTTGAACAATAGTATGCATGGGATCTACCTCCACGGTTAGCGTTAGTGTTGATCAATCAGCGTAAGTTATATTCTAGCAAAATTGAGTTGAAAAGACCACCTGGCCCCAATTTCATAAAGCTGTGTTTTTTAGTGTTAAGCACAAAAAACTTGCTTGTCAGAGAAAAATCATGTTTAACAAAAAGGGGTTACCAGCCGAAAAACAATGTAATGTATACGATTGTTTGCAACTGGTTCTGCTTAATGGAAAAATTTCCTGAGTACCATTTTCTGTTTTACATCTTTATGAATGAAATTGAGCCCTGGCTAAACCTATGATTAATAACAATCAACATGATCTATTGGCCAATTTCATAGAGCTGCATAAGCAGGAAATATTGATCAACAGTTTTCTGCTAAGCGAGAATGAGCAGGATACTAGACTAGGTTCAGTAACATGTAACATTGTACTTTGGTTTGTGGTAACCTTGTTTTAGTAAGCATCATTTCATTGTGCTTAGTTACTTTTTGTGTTTAAGCAGTTCTATGAAATTGAGCCCAAGTCCTCTTTGTTCCATTTTTTTTCTATTGACCTACTGAAATTTAAGATTTGTTCAATGTTATATTTTGATATTTTTTTGTTACTATGAAGATTCAGATGTGACCTGCATACCAGAAACTCCAACATCCCTTGCATCCAGTCCAGTCTTCCCAAGGGTTAAGGAACGTTCAGCAAGGTCAAACCTCTGCTCATCATCCGACTCAGAGGAGGAAAGCAAGAAGGACTTATCAGAAACACCAAAGACTTCCAAAGGAGCCAAAAACAGCAGTAAACCAACTATGAGATCACTTGGTGAAAGGTGAATAAAACCTAGTATAATATTAGTGTTCTTATATCTTTCTGGTAATAAAATAAAGTTTCAAAAGTTTGTTGTGGCTTGTTCATTTTGGAATTCACCAAAAGAGTGCTTTTCACTTCCTAGAATTGTTTTATCGAGCAAAAAGTTGACAGCCCTCATACCTGCTTTCTCTTTGACTTTTTTCAACAGAGGCAGCCTAGGCATGACAGCTTCAATGTAGCACAGTTATATAGGAAGAGTGCTAAACTCTGTTCTCAGTATTTTGTTCCTTTTTGTAATTTACAAAGCAGGCCTGGAATCACTTGTTAGTCGTGGCCTCTGTTGCCCTTGTCTTGGCCTCTGTGCCCATTATTCCCATAGAATTAAATCGCCTTGCCCTCTTAATGATCAAATTCCAGGACTGACAAAAGTCTGATGTCTATGGTAGAGCAATCCCAAATAAAAAACCAGGACTATACTTATACAAGCGTGTTCCTATAATAAGTGTACTTGTTCCTATACTAAGTGTACTTGTACTGTTGTGTATTTCAGGAAATTCCGTTTAGTATCCACTGGGAGTGAAGAATCCGATACTGAGGATAACGACGCAAGTCCAGCACCTTCATCTGAAGAGAGATCTGATGATTCAGAGGAAGAGGATACAACCGATTCATCCATGGGTAATGACAGGGGGCATGTACCAACAGGTGCGTCTCCAATTCCCCGCCCCCCCCCCCTCCCTCATCCTTTAACAAACAAGAAACAAAACAAAGTTATACTTGAAACTGTCTGAAGAAGTAGAACTGTAACTCCCTGCTACCTTTGGCTTGATACCCTCCTGAATCCTCCAAAATACTCCACTCTATGGCAACTCAAAACCCAAATTGGTCTCTGATAAGATTGTATGCCTGGCCCAATGATAAGCAATTGTTGTTTTGGTCCTACAGCCCTAAATCTTCCACAATCAGAAAAATCCTGAAAAATAGGATTTTGTAGGATCTGGGAGAGTTAGGGTTTTGATGATTCAAAGTTGGCTTAATTGAAAGGCAAGGAGTGACCTCAGTTCACTTCACAATTGATGCAGTGGTTTTATAGAAAACAGTTCTTTCAATCCTCGTACTCTCAACCCTTAGAACATTTGAAACCATTCAACTGCATGGGTTGTGTGTGGTGGCAGAACTATGCTCACATGTGTACAAGTGTGGATGCATTCACCACATGACATCATATTGCAGGCTGACATAGCTTATTATTTAAAACCACAGTGGATGATACTAAATGGTCAGACGGTCAGAGAGTTGACTGTGCACACATTCACCACATGACATCATGTTGCAGGCTGGCATACAAGGTTTAAGCCAGGATTTGGTAAAAGGGTGTCCAAATTTGCTGGAAACTTAAAAACTGGTTGTCCAAATTGTTCACTTACAATACATTTACATGTAAATGACAGATAAAACAGGGTGTCCAAATTTTTAAAAGAGTGTCCAAAAGACACATAGACACCCCTGTGGCTAACACTATTCTGGCATAATTTATCATTTAAAACCAGTTTGATTATTATATTGAATGGTCAGACAGTAGGAGGGTTGACTGTGTACTTACATTGAATGGTCAGATAGTAGGAGGGTTGACTTTGTACTGAGTAGGCATTCACCACATGAAATTTGATTGCAGGTTGGCATAGTTTGTCAATCATTCTAAACCACAGTGGATGATATTGAACAGTAGGAGAGTTCATGAAGAGGTTTTCTTTTGTAAGTTTTTAACGCATAATTTATAAGTGCATCAAGTGGAAAAAGTCATAGGTTTCTGATAATTTTGATGGCATTTTAAACTTACAAGTGAGATTTCATCATCAAATTGAGCAAACTCAAGCATCGCTGAAAACAGCTCTCCACTGGTCTCTTCATTCCATGATTGCTGGTCGGTCACGGCTGTTAATGCCAGAGGTGCGCTCCAGGGTGTCCACAAATGTTGTTGCAGGATGCCCTCTTGTTCTTTCACCATGTTGAGGGCTCACAGAGTAAAACTAGTTGAGCCATCTCTTGTTTGCCTCTCTAGCAGTGCCCACTGAATCTCAGTCACCTTTGGAGTAAGGTCTGTGATATTTTTGGATTGTTTCTGTAGATTTTAATGTAATGTGTTGATGTTGATTTATTAGGTACCAGGGTGAAGGGTCCAGGTCTACACTCCTCTCCCAACAAAGCATCCTCTGATCGTAACTCTCCAATGAAGTACACCGCCTTACCAAGCTCCTCATCAGACTCAGACACGGACATCACAACCCTCGGCAGTCATCAACAAAGTCTCAACCACAATGGACTGAGTGATCTTGAAACTCCGCCTCCAACGGTCAAGAGCCAGAAACGGAAGAGGAGGCGGATTTTATCGGAGGGACAGGACAGCGTTGATGGTGAGCAAGAGGAGGAGACGGTCGAGATGAGGACGAAGGAAGATGTCAAGAAACTAAAAAAGACGTTCCCTAAATGGATGACTAAGGTATGATCATAACAATGCTCATTTATTTATTTGTCAAGTAATAAACTTCAAGGGAAAGTGACTAAATTTTAATGGGTTTTGGGGTTGAACAAAGAACAATTGACTAGAGCGAAATTTGAACAAACAACCTCCGGATTAACGTGCCGGCGCTCTACCAACTGAGCTATCCAGCCCTATGTTGGCGGTCTCCCTTTTTGTCAATATTTTTGATCGGGGGTGCCAGTCAAGATTGTGTGGCTTCTAACTGGCACGTTAGTCTGGAATTCGTTGGTTAAATTCTACTGAATTGTTCTTTGTTTAACCCCAAATTCAGTTTTATTTATTTATTAATTCTGGTTGTGAAGCTAAGGATTCTCAGAAAAGCAAACATAATCACTGTACTAGCCAAGGTTCCTATGGAGAGAAGACAAAGAAGGAAGTTTCAGTTTTAGATGTGGAAGAAAACTCCAGACAATTATTCCAGGGGAAACCCATGCAAACGGGTAGGGACCGAAAAACCCATCAGGTCCGAAATATAATCTTTGAGAGGGCAAGGGCATTTTCATTTTGCAAAGGGCACATCCTATGGGAAACTTTTGAAAGGGCACCAAGGCCAAGACCAGCAGCAACAGAGGCCATGGCCTCTGTGTAATCCAGGCCTGCCCCAATCCACATAGTGCCCCCGGCAGGATTTGATCTGAGTTTTCCTAGAGGCGGAAGGTGAGGAAAGATACCACTACACGAACCTGCTCGCTCTGTTGATGTGTGTGCAGGCCAGATTCTTCATGGAGGCAATCGCCTCCATGCTCCCCTTGGTGCCCCTTGAAATGTTCCAGTAGAAATTTAAATCTTCCTTATAGAGCTGCCCTTCAACAATGTGATGTCACAATGCAAATCACTATAGTGATAATAAAAATACATACGTCAACATGAATCTTCGTTCAATGTGAAAATCAGGCCCTGTACTCATAACTCTTTTTACAGTGTATTCAGTTGTGTGTTTGTTTAATCTTGTTGACAGGAAATAGAAGAAGTGTTAACCAAGGCTGGTGGGTGTATTGATATGGCAGCTTCTATAATGGCAAACAGAGACAGTGATAGTAGTCAGTCAGGTAAGGTAGCAATGAATGAGCAACGTATTGTGTTTCACCTTTGACATCCTCTGGGCCCAATTTCATGGCTCTGCTTACCGTAAGCACAAAAATCAGTGCTTAGCTATAAGTGTATTTGGTTGGGTACATCGCATTACTAAGCATTCTTCGCTTCACAGCTGTTGCAGAAATTTGGCTATTATAATGAAAGCGTAGAATGTTGACAGTAAGCGCAGAATTCAGTGGTAACACAACATATGAAGTGTGAACTTGAGAACAAAAAAGGTCCACATAATGTAGGGACTTGAAACACTATGTGGACTTACACATGTTCACACAGTGTTTTTTACAGTGTTGAAGAATTTGATTTTCCTTCATGTACAGACAAAGGAATGCCCACAGAGTGACCACAACACAAAGCTGTGTGTGAATGTGTGTGCAAATATTTTCCGAATGATAACTCAAGAAACACTTGGCATCTCAACTCCAAACTTGGTTTATGGATTACTCTCGGTATCCCTCAAAAGACTATTGTTTTTTGGACCGCCAAGGTCAACTGTTAAGAAATGGAATGGCTTGCGGGCAGTTGTGTTAAAGGAACATTACAGAATTGGTTTTTGCTAACAAAACAGTTGCTGGCAGTGTAAGCACTTTATGTAATCCACCATACAGATAAACTGACAAACCTGTAGAAGTTTGAGATCGATCGGCCATCTGGGTCGCGAGAAAATAGTGAAAAACCGATTACACAATTGCATGAAATCATATAGATTCAACAAATGAATAAAACGCTCACTGAGCGATAAACTCCAATTGGAAAATTAGTTTATTCATTTCTCATCAAATATGACATTTCAGACAGCAATATTTCAAGGGATGTTTTCTACTATCATCATTAGACCGTGTAAGTTTTGTGTAAATCTGTGATCAAAAGTATATTTTACAAGTTTATTTCTTACCAATTCTGTAATGTTCCTTTAACCAAGCACGACTTTGTTTATTTCTCAGTTCAATTATTCTAAGATCAAAGTATTTACTTAGTGAATGGTTTATTCCTTTATTTAGATGATACGAATTCTCCAGTGAGGAAAAGAACTCCAAGGAAAAAGCGTCGTAGGATTGAGAAGGTGTCTGATAAAGAAAACAGTCAGTGGATGTCTAAATCTAAAATGACAGCATATTTCCCGAAGGTAAATGGGTTTTCTGAAAGCAGTCGTTTTATGTGACTTTGATATGTTTTACTGCTCTCCAAGGTAGATTTCAATTGTTCTTTCGTGTTTCTTATTGAACATTCTGTAGAAGAGGACATATAAATCAGATTTTGATCATTGAGATATGGATTTGGTGATATTGAGATTTTGAAAAATCAAAACAAATTTGATTTCCTGTGGGGTTTGCTTTTTCAAAATTTGAAATACTGTTTCTAATTCAATTGTTTCTGTTTCCATTTATTTAAAATATTTTTTAAAGACTTGCTTGAGACACATGTGAGCAACACTTACATAAAAGTGATATTAAGATTTTTAAAATCTATTTCTTGTGGACAAGAGTTTCTCTCACAAAATTTGAAATCTCATTGCAACGTCGTAAAAGGACAAGTTACCTGGGACACGTGTGACAAAAATTAGGGAATAAAATTAATTAATTAACCGGCCGTTTAAAACCGATAAGGGACCAAGCCTTTTTTGTTAAAAAGCGTAATATTGTTGGAAACTCTGTGCAACTTACAGTCAATTATAAAATTCCTGTTACGTCCTCGGGCCCCAGGAGTCAGTAAGCACGACACGCCCAACGGTTTTGCGTACGCGCGCATACCAACAGACTTTAGATTGAATACCAGTATGTATTGATTGCGTCTGGCATAATCTAGCGCCTGCGTAACCTTGCGCGCCACGGGTATGTTTAAAGACTTCGAACCGTGTTTATATCGCACATTTAAACATGCCCATGTGATCTCCTCTCGACCAATCAGAATGGATAAACTGTCACAGGTATTTATGAGTATACGTTTAAAACTATATTTTTTGGGGTTGTCTTGTTTGAAAGGTAACTAAGACGTCTACTGATCAGGATGAGTCTTTGAAGCACAGACGACCAGATAAAGAGATTATGAGTAGTGAAGATGAGAATTACTCAATAAGTAGCGACAGTGAGAATACTGAACGAAGAGGTAACTCAATAACTCTCATCTAATCCCTCCTGTCTGCAAGTTTATCTTTAGTACATGATTAGGGCTTGAAATACTCCTTGAGTAGCGACAGTGAGAATACTGAACGAAGAGGTAACTCAATAACTCTCATCTAATCCCTCCTGTCTGCAAGTTTATCTTTAGTACATGATTAGGGCTTGAAATACTCAATGAGTAGCGACAGTGAGAATACTGAACGAAGAGGTAACTCAATAACTCTCATCTAATCCCTCCTTCTGTCGGAACTTTATGTTATTAAAAAGTAGATGATTAGGGCTTGAAATAGAGATTCTGAGTAGTGAAGATGAGAAATACTCACTGACTAGTGATAGTGAGAATACTAAACGAAGAGGTAACTCTTCTGGTATTGGAGTAGGGATTAGCACGTTGAAGCATGAAGATTTTGGATTAATATCTGTTGTTCATATCTGTGTTTGATGACTCTTGTCTTTTTAGGTGGATCTACAAAGACGTCTAAGATGAACGAGCTGATTTTAACATTCTTCAATGATGCATGCCCTGAGGAGTTACTCGGTATCAGTCATTGCTCCAAGGTCAAAGTTAAGAAAATAGTCTCTCTCAGGCCGTATGAAGACTACAATGACTTGGTAAGAATTCACATTTTGTTTAGCGTTATTGCTTAACCCTCCTACTGTGGGATCATTCCATAACATCATCTGTATGAATAAACAACTCTGAGCATACACACACTTCACAGAATGATGGATTTACCTGGAATGTCTGCTGCCACCAAGTGTCCAAAACAGTCACAAATAGCATATATTTCTCTGTAGGATTTGTACTGGTATGAACTTTAGAATCAGTGAGCTTTCAGATGGAGATATTTCTCTGGAGGATTGGTACTGGTATGAACTTTAGAATCAGTGAGCTTTCAGATGGAAATATTTCTATGGAGGATTGGTACTGGTATGAACTTTAGAATCAGTGAGCTTTCAGATGGAGATATTTCTCTGGAGGATTGGTACTGGTATGAACTTTAGAATCAGTGAGCTTTCAGATGGAAATATTTCTATGGAGGATTGGTACTGGTATGAACTTTAGAATCAGTGAGCTTTCAGATGGAAATATTTCTATGGAGGATTGGTACTGGTATGAACTTTAGAATCAGTGAGCTTTCAGATGGAAATATTTCTATGGAGGATTGGTACTGGTATGAACTTTAGAATCAGTGAGCTTTCAGATGGAACTATTTCTCTGGAGGATTTGTACTGGTATGAACTTTAGAATCAGTGAGCTTTCAGATGGAACTATTTCTCTGGAGGATTTGTACTGGTATGAACTTTAGAATCAGTGAGCTTTCAGATGGAAATATTTCTCTGGAGGATTGGTATTGGTATGAACTTTAGAATCAGTGAGCTTTCAGATGGAAGTATTTCTCTGGAGGATTGGTATTGGTATGAACTTTAGAATCAGTGAGCTTTCAGATGGAAGTATTTCTCTGGAGGATTGGTACTGGTATGAACTTTAGAATCAGTGAGCTTTCAGATGGAAGTATTTCTCTGGAGGATTGGTATTGGTATGAACTTTAGAATCAGTGAGCTTTCAGATGGAAGTATTTCTCTGGAGGATTGGTACTGGTATGAACTTTAGAATCAGTGAGCTTTCAGATGGAAGTATTTCTCTGGAGGATTGGTACTGGTATGAACTTTAGAATCAGTGAGCTTTCAGATGGAAGTATTTCTCTGGAGGATTGGTATTGGTATGAACTTTAGAATCAGTGAGCTTTCAGATGGAAGTATTTCTCTGGAGGATTGGTACTGGTATGAACTTTAGAATCAGTGAGCTTTCAGATGGAAGTATTTCTCTGGAGGATTGGTACTGGTATGAACTTTAGAATCAGTGAGCTTTCAGATGGAAGTATTTCTCTGGAGGATTGGTACTGGTATGAACTTTAGAATCAGTGAGCTTTCAGATGGAAGTATTTCTCTGGAGGATTGGTACTGGTATGAACTTTAGAATCAGTGAGCTTTCAGATGGAAGTATTTCTCTGGAGGATTGGTATTGGTATGAACTTTAGAATCAGTGAGCTTTCAGATGGAGATAATTCTCTGGAGGATTGGTACTGGTATGAACTTTAGAATCAGTGAGCTTTCAGATGGAGATAATTCTCTGGAGGATTGGTACTGGTATGAACTTTAGAATCAGTGAGCTTTCAGATGGAGATAATTCTCTGGAGGATTGGTACAGGTATGAACTTTAGAATCAGTGAGCTTTCAGAGGGAAATATTTCTCTGGAGGATTGGTACTGGTATGAACTTTAGAATCAGTGAGCTTTCAGATGGAGATAATTCTCTGGAGGATTGGTACTGGTATGAACTTTAGAATCAGTGAGCTTTCAGATGGAGATAATTCTCTGGAGGATTGGTACTGGTATGAACTTTAGAATCAGTGAGCTTTCAGATGGAGATAATTCTCTGGAGGATTGGTACTGGTATGAACTTCAGAATCAGTGAGCTTTCAGATGGAGATAATTCTCTGGAGGATTGGTACTGGTATGAACTTCAGAATCAGTGAGCTTTCAGATGGAGATAATTCTCTGGAGGATTGGTACTGGTATGAACTTTAGAATCAGTGAGCTTTCAGATGGAGATAATTCTCTGGAGGATTGGTACTGGTATGAACTTTAGAATCAGTGAGCTTTCAGATGGAGATAATTCTCTGGAGGATTGGTACTGGTATGAACTTTAGAATCAGTGAGCTTTCAGATGGAGATAATTCTCTGGAGGATTGGTACTGGTATGAACTTCAGAATCAGTGAGCTTTCAGATGGAGATAATTCTCTGGAGGATTGGTACTGGTATGAACTTTAGAATCAGTGAGCTTTCAGATGGAGATAATTCTCTGGAGGATTGGTACTGGTATGAACTTTAGAATCAGTGAGCTTTCAGATGGAGATAATTCTCTGGAGGATTGGTACTGGTATGAACTTTAGAATCAGTGAGCTTTCAGATGGAGATAATTCTCTGGAGGATTGGTACTGGTATGAACTTCAGAATCAGTGAGCTTTCAGATGGAGATAATTCTCTGGAGGATTGGTACTGGTATGAACTTTAGAATCAGTGAGCTTTCAGATGGAGATAATTCTCTGGAGGATTGGTACTGGTATGAACTTTAGAATCAGTGAGCTTTCAGATGGAGATAATTCTCTGGAGGATTGGTACTGGTATGAACTTTAGAATCAGTGAGCTTTCAGATGGAAATATTTCTCTGGAGGATTGGTACTGGTATGAACTTTAGAATCAGTGAGCTTTCAGATGGAGATAATTCTCTGGAGGATTGGTACTGGTATGAACTTTAGAATCAGTGAGCTTTCAGATGGAAATATTTCTCTGGAGGATTGGTAATGGTATGAACTTTAGAATCAGTGAGCTTTCAGATGGAAGTATTTCTCTGGAGGATTGGTATTGGTATGAACTTTAGAATCAGTGAGCTTTCAGATGGAGATAATTCTCTGGAGGATTGGTACTGGTATGAACTTTAGAATCAGTGAGCTTTCAGATGGAGATAATTCTCTGGAGGATTGGTACTGGTATGAACTTTAGAATCAGTGAGCTTTCAGATGGAGATAATTCTCTGGAGGATTGGTACAGGTATGAACTTTAGAATCAGTGAGCTTTCAGAGGGAAATATTTCTCTGGAGGATTGGTACTGGTATGAACTTTAGAATCAGTGAGCTTTCAGATGGAGATAATTCTCTGGAGGATTGGTACTGGTATGAACTTTAGAATCAGTGAGCTTTCAGATGGAGATAATTCTCTGGAGGATTGGTACTGGTATGAACTTTAGAATCAGTGAGCTTTCAGATGGAGATAATTCTCTGGAGGATTGGTACTGGTATGAACTTCAGAATCAGTGAGCTTTCAGATGGAGATAATTCTCTGGAGGATTGGTACTGGTATGAACTTCAGAATCAGTGAGCTTTCAGATGGAGATAATTCTCTGGAGGATTGGTACTGGTATGAACTTTAGAATCAGTGAGCTTTCAGATGGAGATAATTCTCTGGAGGATTGGTACTGGTATGAACTTTAGAATCAGTGAGCTTTCAGATGGAGATAATTCTCTGGAGGATTGGTACTGGTATGAACTTTAGAATCAGTGAGCTTTCAGATGGAGATAATTCTCTGGAGGATTGGTACTGGTATGAACTTCAGAATCAGTGAGCTTTCAGATGGAGATAATTCTCTGGAGGATTGGTACTGGTATGAACTTTAGAATCAGTGAGCTTTCAGATGGAGATAATTCTCTGGAGGATTGGTACTGGTATGAACTTTAGAATCAGTGAGCTTTCAGATGGAGATAATTCTCTGGAGGATTGGTACTGGTATGAACTTTAGAATCAGTGAGCTTTCAGATGGAGATAATTCTCTGGAGGATTGGTACTGGTATGAACTTCAGAATCAGTGAGCTTTCAGATGGAGATAATTCTCTGGAGGATTGGTACTGGTATGAACTTTAGAATCAGTGAGCTTTCAGATGGAGATAATTCTCTGGAGGATTGGTACTGGTATGAACTTTAGAATCAGTGAGCTTTCAGATGGAGATAATTCTCTGGAGGATTGGTACTGGTATGAACTTTAGAATCAGTGAGCTTTCAGATGGAAATATTTCTCTGGAGGATTGGTACTGGTATGAACTTTAGAATCAGTGAGCTTTCAGATGGAGATAATTCTCTGGAGGATTGGTACTGGTATGAACTTTAGAATCAGTGAGCTTTCAGATGGAAATATTTCTCTGGAGGATTGGTAATGGTATGAACTTTAGAATCAGTGAGCTTTCAGATGGAAATAATTCTCTGGAGGATTGGTACTGGTATGAACTTTAGAATCAGTGAGCTTTCAGATGGAAATATTTCTCTGGAGGATTGGTACTGGTATGAACTTTAGAATCAGTGAGCTTTCAGATGGAAATATTTCTCTAGAGGATTGGTACTGGTATGAACTTTAGAATCAGTGAGCTTTCAGAGGGAAATATTTCTCTGGAGGATTGGTACTGGTATGAACTTCAGAATCAGTGAGCTTTCAGATGGAAATATTTCTCTGGAGGATTGGTACTGGTATGAACTTTAGAATCAGTGAGCTTTCAGATGGAAATATTTCTCTAGAGGATTGGTACTGGTATGAACTTTAGAATCAGTGAGCTTTCAGATGGAAATATTTCTCTGGAGGATTGGTACTGGTATGAACTTTAGAATCAGTGAGCTTTCAGATGGAAATATTTCTCTGGAGGATTGGTACTGGTATGAACTTTAGAATCAGTGAGCTTTCAGATGGAAATATTTCTCTGGAGGATTGGTACTGGTATGAACTTTAGAATCAGTGAGCTTTCAGATGGAAATATTTCTCTGGAGGATTGGTACTGGTATGAACTTTAGAATCAGTGAGCTTTCAGATGGAAATATTTCTCTGGAGGATTGGTACTGGTATGAACTTTAGAATCAGTGAGCTTTCAGATGGAAATATTTCTCTGGAGGAGTGGTACTGGTATGAACTTTAGAATCAGTGAGCTTTCAGATGGAAATAATTCTCTGGAGGACTGGTACTGGTATGAACTTTAGAATCAGTGAGCTTTCAGATGGAAATATTTCTCTGGAGGATTTGTACTGGTATGAACTTTAGAATCAGTGAGCTTTCAGATGGAAATATTTCTCTGGAGGAGTGGTACTGGTATGAACTTTAGAATCAGTGAGCTTTCAGATGGAAATATTTCTCTGGAGGAGTGGTACTGGTATGAACTTTAGAATCAGTGAGCTTTCAGATGGAAATATTTCTCTGGAGGATTTGTACTGGTATGAACTTTAGAATCAGTGAGCTTTCAGATGGAAATATTTCTCTGGAGGATTTGTACTGGTATGAACTTTAGAATCAGTGAGCTTTCAGATGGAAATAATTCTCTGGAGGACTGGTACTGGTATGAACTTTAGAATCAGTGAGCTTTCAGATGGAAATAATTCTCTGGAGGACTGGTACTGGTATGAACTTTAGAATCAGTGAGCTTTCAGATGGAAATATTTCTCTGGAGGATTTGTACTGGTATGAACTTTAGAATCAGTGAGCTTTCAGATGGAAATATTTCTCTGGAGGAGTGGTACTGGTATGAACTTTAGAATCAGTGAGCTTTCAGATGGAAATATTTCTCTGGAGGAGTGGTACTGGTATGAACTTTAGAATCAGTGAGCTTTCAGAGGGAAATATTTCTCTGGAGGATTGGTACTGGTATGAACTTTAGAGTCAGTGAGCTTTCAGATGGAAATATTTCTCTGGAGGATTGGTACTGGTATGAACTTCAGAATCAGTGAGCTTTCAGATGGAAATATCTCTCTGGAGGATTGGTACTGGTATGAACTTTAGAATCTGCAAACTTTTTGTTTTCTATAACTACCATTCATAAATGGCTAGAGTATTCAGGAAATCTGATTGGTTGAAACATGATCATGTGATAGTCTTTAACCTTTTCTTAAGTCACTGACTAAGACATGGTTGGGGCTGTTTAAGACCAGCTTGTACACCCACGTCAAATGATCACCATTACTCTTCAATGCCCACATGTGAAGATAAGCAACGTTAACATATGTGAGACATGCTTTTGATATCAACCTGTGAAATGGTTAGGGGAAGATGCATTTCTGTTTCAATGATTATTATTCTAAAATGATTTTTAGCATGGGAATAAAAGGGTAATTACTTAGTCTTAAAGGAACATTACAGAATTGGTTTTTGTTAACAAAACAGTTGCTGGCAGTGTAAGCACTTTATGTAATCCACCATACACATAAACTGACAAACCTGTAGAAGTTTGAGATCGATCGGCCATCTGGGTCACGAGAAAATAGTGAAAAACCGATTACACATTTGCATGAAATCATATAGATTCAACAAAATGAATAAAACGCTCACTGAGCGATAAACTCCAATCGGAAAATTAGTTTATTCATTTCTCATCAAATATGGCATTTCAGACAGAAATATTTCAAGGGATGTTTTCTACTATCATCATCATTAGACCTTGTAAATCTGTGATAAAAAAAGTATATTTTACAAGTTTTTTTCTTACCAATTCTGTAATGTTCCTTTAACTATGAGACAATCTTGATTTGACCGGCAGGTATCCAAGATGCAGAGTACAAAAGGACTGACCAGAAACTTGGTGTGGAACTGTGCCGAGTTGTTTGAGAGTCACCAGGTGATGACGTCCATCATGGATCGCTGCTGTAAGATCTCTGATACCATTCAAGCCATCGTGTCCAAGCTGCTACCGAACAAGGATGGTGAAGGCAGTGACAATGAGAGTGGTGCCGAGGGACAGATTACGCAACAGCCTCAGATCCTCTCTGATAAGTAAGTAATCTCATCTTCACATACCCTCAGCCATCAGCCGTGACGCCAAACCGTCAATTGGTGCTCGATATGGGGTAGAGAGTACCCCCTCCTATTGATCAATGAGATGCAGTCAGTAAGGATGTAGGCATGGGTATCATCCACTAGGAGCCTGGCTGGTAGAGCAGATTGCACAACCTTCCCAACTTGTTATGAAGCAATGGTGGTAAGGTGCCTTGCTCAAGGGCAGAAGTGTCATGACCGGGATTCAAACCCACACTCTGCTGCTGACAACACCAGAGCTTAGGTCCGGTGAACTAGACCGCTCGGCCACGACACACATTAACTTTAACCTTTGACCTCTCTGTGTCTTGTTCCTAGACTCACCCTCAAGCCGTATCAGGTGGTTGGACTCAACTGGCTAGCTCTGATGCACAGGCAGGAAGTCAATGGCATCCTAGCTGATGAAATGGTAAAACATCATCTGGGCCTAATTTCATAAAGCTGCTTAAGCACAAAAAGTAGCTGCGCACAACAAAATTATGCTTACCAGAATAAGGTTACCAGCCAAGCTACCATGTCACATGTACAATTTGTGACTGGTATCCTGCTGATTTCTGCCTAACAGAAAATTGTTAAGCAATATTTTCTGCTTCAGTAGCTCTATGAAATTGGGCCCAGTACTAAATAGCTGTTATTGTTAATTATTGAGTTGGTATTGTAAGCCAAAGAAAATGGTTCTTACCCTGCCATTCAACTCTGTAGAATCCCACCCTGAACCGAGTCTCACCCATGGATTGGTTTGCAGTCTTTATCCGATAGCGTTGGGATTTTTCTCCCACATCTAAAACTGACATTTCGTTATCATCGTCACTCCACAGGTATCTTCAGGACATAGCACAAGGCACTTTTGAGGGTTTCTTAGTTTCATTACCAGAAAACATTTGAATATTAACAATTATAATTTCAGCACTTCTAATAGTGCTTAAAGGAACATTACAGAATTGGTTTTTGCTAACAAAACAGTTGCTGGCAGTGTAAGCACTTTATATAATCCACCATATACATAAACTGACAAACCTGTAGAAGTTTGAGATCGATCGGCCATCTGGGTCACGAGAAAATAGTGAAAAACCGTTTACAAATTTGCATGTGTTATACAATACATGAATAAAACGCTCATGAGCGATAAACTCCAATCGGAAATTAGTTTGATTTATTTCTCATCAAATATGGCATTTCAGCCAGAAATATTTCTAGGGATGTTTTCTACTATCATCATCATTAGACCGTGTAAGTTTTATGTAAATCTGTGATCAAAAGTATATTTTACAATTACCAATTCTGTAATGTGCCTTTAAAGGCGTAAATAAACTTATTGATTTGAAACTAGTAAGTAACTATGTGAGATGCATAATTGACATATTTACCTTTGTCACACCCCATGCCGAAATCGGAAACTTTTTCAGAAATAGTGAAACGGCATTGAAAGTGAAGACAAAGGAAACATCACCCTTGATATTAGTGGGATGTGATGTTATATTATTTGGTTTAACCCATACACTGATGGGTGTAAAGCACTGTGTACTAAGTACTTTCCCAAGTCCTGTGAAGAAAACAAAATTAACAGGCATATTACTTGGGTGGGATTCGAACCCACGACTTTTGCCATTTTAGAGCAGATGTCTTACCAACTAGACCACCGAGATTGCCCAGTAGCTAGAGTCAGTTTAAAATTTAACATCTATGAAATTGTTGCGGTACCTGCTGCTAAAAATATAGGATTCAAACTGCCTCAAGCTACCGAGCAATCTCGGTGGTCTAGTGAATCCCATCCCAGTAATATGCCTGTGTATTTTTTTCACAGACTCGGGGAAAGTACTGAGTATACAGTGCTTTACACACATCGGTGTAAGGGAAAAACAAAATAATGTTATTTATCCCTGATGCAAGTTTAACATCTTAGGGATGTGATATCTTAAACATTCTATTTATGTACGTTCAGAAATAATTACATTTCAAGCCCTCTTGGACACTCTTAGTCTCATCTACTTGATGAGCAAATAAAGCCAAGTTTGATTTTTGGAAGGAAGTGCCTGGTTTTGGCGTGGAGCATCTCTAATCAGTTACTCTTCTTCACTCAGGGACTTGGCAAGACGGTACAGACGATTGCATTCTTGGCTTATCTCATGGAGCAAGGAGACGGAGGTCCTCACCTTATTGTGGTTCCATCATCAACTCTAGGTAACAACAAAAAACTTTCCTAATTCACTCCTAGGCCCAATTTCATAGAGCTGCTAAGCACGAAAATATGCTTAGCATGAAATTTCTTCCTTGATAAAAACAGCATTACCAACCAAATTTCCATTTGTTGCATATTGCTTGTTAATGGTATTCAGCTGTTTGCTTATCCTGAAAATCACATGGAAATTTGGCTGGTAATCCTGTTTTTATCGAGGCAAAAATTTCATGCTAAGCAAGTTTTTGTGCTAAGCAGCTCTATGAAATTGGGCCCTAATCACCAATCATTAACACTTTTTCCATTTTTCTCATTTGGTTCTGTCATTGTTAAAAATAATATTTGTCTTGTAAATCATTGATACTGACATGTAACGTGTTGTGGCTGAGCGGTCAAGAGCACTGGACTCAAGCTCTGGTGTTTCTGATCAGCAGAGTGTGGGTTTGAGTCCCGGTCTGGACACTTGTGTCCTTAAGCAAGACACTTAACCATCAATTGCTTCATCCTCCGGATGGGACATAAAGCCGTAGGTCCTGTGTGTTGTGTAATGTACGTAAAAGAACCCAGTACACATGTACAGTATCTGGTGACCGTGTCTTATATGCTGCTGGGCCAACTATGTGGAACAAGTTACCTTGCAACATTCGTCATGCTCCATCACTGGCAGCCTTCAGGAAAACTTTTAAAAAGGGCAAATCCAAACCTACTTAATGAGGATTGTTCCCGGTAATAAACCTTTAAGATCAAAACTGTTGGGCACAAGCTCCTAACTTCCACCAACTTTGATTGAATCAATCATATTTGTTTTTTAGAAATTGAATCTATTTTTGATTTGATTATTTGTTTATTTTTTCAGAGAACTGGGCCCGTGAGCTTCACACATGGTGCCCAGCCCTGGAGGTGATTTTATACACGGGTAATGCAGAGGAGCGGAGAGAAGTACGATATAACATCTTATCTGAGTGTGTCACGTGTAATGTCATTGTTACATCGTAAGTATATAAGAAGATTGATTTATCATCATGCCTTCAAGGTACGGTCATAGATTGGTTTTTGTCAACGTAGTGGTTATTTACAGGCAAAAATATCAAGAAAGATACAATCAAAGTCACCTGTGAAAGTTGCGGCTGAATACAGTGTCTGCTTGCTGAGAAAACAGCAAAAAAAACTGTGGCAGTATTTTCACAAGAACTGCCAATCCA
Organism: Pycnopodia helianthoides; assembly: GCA_032158295.1. Lineage (NCBI taxonomy): Eukaryota > Metazoa > Echinodermata > Asteroidea > Forcipulatida > Asteriidae > Pycnopodia > Pycnopodia helianthoides. The sequence goes on along the minus strand of CM063252.1, from coordinate 20,970,474 downwards.
TCCACGTTTAGCGAGGTGACAGCAGGTACCAACTGCATCTCTGGTCGTAGCATTCTTGAACAAGCACCAGCCCTCAGAAATCTGAGAAACGATTCATGCATGAATCATTTCTCAGATTCAAATATTTTTGGGTGATAAGTTATCCAAACCATACTTCAAAGGGAATCCTTTCTCAAAATAGTTTATACTCTCAACAGCTGTAGTGCTTCTCACCAAGAGAGATTTTTTATAGTCATTCATTTTTGGAGTACTTGCCAATCTATGACTCTACCTTTAAAGACACTAGACACCTTTGGTAATTGTCAAAGACTAGTCTTCTCACTTGATGTATCTCAACATATGCACAAAATAACAAACCTGTGAAAATTTGAACTCAATTGGTCGTCGTAGTTGCGAGATAATAATGGAAAAAAAAACACCCTTGTCACACGAAGTTGTGTGCTTTCAGATGCTCGATTGCTTGATTTCGAGACCTCATGCGTGAGGTCTCAAAATCAATTCAAATATTTTACTGAGAAAATACTTCTTTCTCAAAAACTACGTTACTTCAGAGGGAGCCGTTTCTCACAATGTTGTATACTATCAACAGCTCTCCATTGCTCGTTACCAAGTAAGTTTTAATGCTAACAATTACTTTGAGTACTTTGAGTAATTACCAATAGTGTCCAGTGCCTTTAACACAACGTAATGATGATACTCTTGATTGCGGATGCAATTATTACATCAACACAACCTCTCCAAGGCTATGCACCTGGAGGCTTGGTACCAGACTCGTCTTGGTATTAATCTTGCAGCAGGCCGTTATGATAGACTCTGGTCATCATGTTTGTATATCACCTTTTAGGTTTTACTAATCATGTGGTGACACGTTGATGTTATTTGGCTTCCATTCTCAAGATGCACCTTGAGGCCGGACACCAGATTCATCTTGAAATCAATCTAGTAGCAGGCAGTTACTAATATGATTTATATGTGCAGCTTGTCATGACCGTGTGGTCTAGAGCACGGAACTCAAGTTCTAATGGCTGAGTCATCAGGAGTGTGGGTTCGAAACCCGGTCATGACACTTGTGTTGTTGGGCGAGACACTCAAGTATAATTGCTTCTCATCACTAACAAATGGGTACCTGCAAGGGTACAGAATGTTGGCAACCTGTGTGCCAATTTGGCTGCCGTTGCTGCATACTCCAAAGGAGTTGAGATGGTTTTAGGAATGCTTCATGCCCAATGAACAGGGGTTGTAATAGTGCAAAGCACTTTGATACATTAATATTATTGCTTTGGTCGTCACATTTGAATACCGTTGTTTTGTTTTTTTACAGATACAACATGTGCACTAGTAACGCAGATGATCGTAGCCTGTTTAGGAAGATGGGGATACATTATGCTGTGTTTGACGAGGCACACATGCTGAAGAATATGCAGTCCCAACGCTATGGTACACTCATGAAGATCAGGGTCAGTCATCTACTGGATTCATTTGAAGCGATGCTTTGTATCACAACAAAGGACTCAAAATTAATGTCACAAAGTTTGGGATAAGGTTGTCATGCAAGAACAAGGTTTTAAAAGAAGATGTTGTTGTCACGGTTTTATTCACCCCTGATATCAGGTTGACTTATCTTGCCCAGTCTTTCACCACTGTGGACCCAGGTTCGAATCCCACCTTAGATCCAAGCCTCGCTTAGGATTCTATTTCAGTCCATACTTGATTTCAAAATCTCTCCATCATCTTCTCTACACAGGTATCTTCTGGCCTATTTGTCACAGTGCTAGTAGCTTTTGAGGATTCCTCGGTTTCACAACCAGAAAGGTATAACGTATAAATGATCAATTTTGTTCTGTTGTTGACAGGCTGAGAGGAAGCTGCTTTTGACCGGTACCCCGCTGCAGAACAACCTCAAAGAGCTGATTTCATTGTTGAGTTTCGTCATGCCAAATATGTTTTGTGACAACGCAGCTGAACTGCAGAAGATGTTTACACTAACAGTAAGTTGAGATGCATCGGTTTCCCCTCACAATAATAATAATAATAATAATAACTGTATTTATATAGCGCCTTTTGCCAAAGGATACAAAGCGCTCAGTATTCTTACCTGCCATGTATGTGGAGCTACGTTTTGAAGTATGAGACCTATGCATTTATAGCACAATGTAATGGTTTACAAGGTGCGGTGGCGCAATATGCTGCCAATCAAACCAGGAACACCGGGGCGAACCCCTTCTCTTTTCGATAAGTGCACTGGGTTCTTTTACGTGCATTACACAACACACGGGACCAACGGCTTTACGTCCCATCTGAAGGACGAAGCAATAATGGTTAAGTGTCTTGCTTAAGGACACAAGTGTCACGACTGGGACTCGAACCCACACTCTACTGATCAGAAACACCAGAGCTTGAGTCTGGTGCTCTTATCCGCTCGGCCACGACACGCCACAAGTACCAGTGGAACACAGAAAAATATATTGCGCTTCCGCATCCCATGCAGAATGGCACCAAAGCCAGAGTTGCATACAGGATTGAGACACCGTTTATTTTTCTGTATCCCATGAGCGTGCATGGAATAATAATATTATTTTACAGCAAACTTGCAAACAAACAAAAAACTAATACTTTACAAAACTGTTCTCTGTCAATTCTCTCAAACATTTTAATCTCAGGTGTTTTTATTGTTTCTGAAGATTTGCGCTAAAAGCAAAATTTAAAACGACTTAAAAAAAACACTTCAATCTCAGAAATTATATTCTTGATAAGGTTGAACCTACAGCCAGCGACAAGTAATACCTTCTTTGGTTTTAAGCTCTGGAATAAATTCCCCAACCAATCTGTGTAATGTTGCTAAATTAATGCTTTTAACTGAATGAATGCTCTATTCTTATGTGCCAATGGAAACCAAATTTCTGTATTTTTATGATGCGGACAATAAAATTATAATTCTAATTCTGATTCTAACCATATAAGGTTGGCTACCTTCCCAGCCTTACACCTCTGTGGACCCCGGTTCGAATCCCACCTCAGACCAGAGCCTTGCATGTGTATTGGGTTTTCAGTCCCTACCTGATTGTGTGGGTTGTTTCCATTTGGGGTTTTCTTCCCACATCTAAAACTAAACATTTCTTCACTGGCTCCTATTCATCCCTGTATTGGCGCTTGTACTGTTGGATTGTAATCAAATGCACCCCTAAAAATAATATACATCAGATTTCTAGACTCCACTACCTCATTCATGGCCGAGCAGTCTAGTGCAATGGACTCAAGTTGTGATTACTGAATCATCAGAGTCTGGGTTCAATTCCTGGTCATGACATTTATGTCCTAAAGAAAAGCACTTAGCCATAATTACTTTTCGTTACCAAGGTGTATAAATGAAAACCTGCGAGGGCTAAGACAGTATTGTGTTGGATTAACCCCTTAGCGCTAACTTAAGCAGCTTGGGGTTGTATGCTCCCCAGGGAGTTGAGAATGGTCTTAGTATGCCTGATGACCAGTTATAGGTGCACCACACTCAAGTTCTGATGGCTAAACCATCATTGTGGGTTTGATTCCTGGTCATGAAACTAAAACCTGAAAGAAAAGCACTTGACCATAATTGCTTCTCTAAACCCAGGTGTGTAAATTGGAACATACGAGGGCTGAGACTGTAGTGTGTTGGATTAACCCCTTAGCGCTAATTTAAGCAGCTTGGGGTTGTATGCTCCCCAGGGAGCTGAAAAGGTTTGGTTAAAAGTATGCCTAATGACCAGGAATAATAGTGTTGTGAAGCACCTTGATCTAGCTACTAGGATATGTGCGTTATTTAAGAACCAAGTATTATTGTTATTCAAGAAGAACTTATGAAACTTGTCTGTTTTGATCTATCATACTTTCTCCTTAACTGTTTATATTTTGTGTCTGTCTCCATTAGCCCGCTAGCAGCACCCTGATCTAGATGCAAGTTGATGTTATATACTAACTGTTTAGTATTATGATTAGATTGATTCAGTTTGTTGTCTGCATTTCTCATTTTGTTTTGATTGACAGAAACAAAAGAGTGATAATCCATTGGAGCAGAGTTCCTTTGAGAGAGACCGGATTACTCACGCTAAACAGATCATGCAGCCATTCATGCTCAGGAGACTGAAATCACAGGTCGGTATACCAATCCACAACCCTCAATACACATCCAAGTAGTTTACTTCAACCCTCCTACTCTTGGTGCAATTTCTCCCGACAGAATCAAACAACACATGCAGGTTGGATTCTGAAGTCGGATGCAGTTCAGGCCTGGAATTTTAGACCGTATCCGAATTGGTGGCTACAGCTACAGCTTTGGCTGTTGCTGAGGAGGTACTACACTTCAGCGCACGAAGACGCGGCGATCTGTCCGTAGCCGTAGCCATAGCCACCAATTCAGACAAGGCCTCACCTTTGAGAGTGAAACGTTGTTTTCTTTTTTGCAAAAGGACACTACCATGGGAAACTTCTAAAGGGGCACCAAGGCCAAGACCAAGCAGAAACTATTGCTCAACATTTGTCTGCTAAGCAGAAATGAGCCGGATACCAGTTACAAATTGTACATTTGACATAGTAGTTTGGCTGGTAACCTTATTCTGGAATTGGGCCAAGGGCAGCGGAACCCATGGCCTCCATTGCCAGCATGTAATTCCAGGACAGGGAGTTGTATTCTGAGGGGTTAGGGTGGTCAGGGTAGAATATACTTTTGGTAATTGTCAAAGACCAGTATCCACACTTGGTGTATCCCAACATATGCATAAAATAACAGACCGGTGAACATTTGAGCTCAATTGGTCATCAAAGTTGCAAGAAAATAATGAAAGAAAAAACACCCTTGTTGCATAGAATTGTGTGCTTTCAGATGCCTGAAAAAGGCTTCATGCCTGAAGCCTTTTTCAGATTCAAATATTTCAGTGAGAAATTACATTTTTTTCTTAAAAACTACATTACTTCAGAGGGAGTTGTTTCTCACAATTGTTTATACTATCGGCAGCTCTCATGTGCTCTTTACTAAGTAAGGATTTATCTTATTGTATGTCTGGAGTAATTACCAAAACTATCCACTGCCTTTAAAGGTAAATCAGTGCCAGATATTTAGGGTTTTCATTTATTTGTAATTTCCACAGGTGCTTAAACAACTACCAAAGAAGAGCGAAACTATACTGAAATGTCCAATGATCGCCAGTCAACAAGAGTGCTATAACAATATTAAAATGGCCCTATCACAAGATCTACGTAATCTAGGAGATGGATCCAAGACAAAGCTGGGTAAGCTGTCTTGTGCCATGATGCAGCTACGTAAGGGTGCTAATCACGAGATGTTGATGAGAAATCACTATGACGATGCCAAACTACGACAGATGTCTAAACTCATGCTCAAGGTGAGTCAGGGAATCTATCAGAGGGTACTGTTCTTTTGCCATTCCTTGATTTAAAGGGAAGGTATACAATTGGTAATCACTCTAAAAATTAATAGCAATACAAATTAGTACAGCAACTTTCGATAGTATGAAGCATTTTGAGAAATATTTCAATTAGGGAATAACAGTGTGGGGAGCCGGTCTTCACTGCGTGGTAATGACCGGGTTGGTGGCTGGCCGCTGTTATGGACCGAGCCGAAGAGGTCCATTAACAGCGGCCAGCCACCAACCCGGTCATTACCACGCAGTGAAGACCGGCTCCCCACACTGTTATTGCCATTAATAAATACCTTTAACGAAGAAAAAGGGTCATAATCATCAGAATTTGTGATTTTTCTTTCAACTTAATCTTGGAAATGTTCCACTCATGTTCAAGGGCCATTACTGTTCAACTTTTGCGTGGTTTCATGCGCGTACCAGCTGCCTTAAAATGATACATTGTCTGCGCGTTTATGCATACGCGTGGTTTGCGCGTACACGCGGCGTCAAAATAACCAAAAACAATACGCGCAAAGAAAACAGTTTTGATAGTTTCCGCACAACAAGCACGGTGCAAATATAACTTTTACACATCATTGTGCTAGTTCAGGGGCCATTTATTTGATAATACACAGCCGGTCTTTATACCACATGTTAATACACCCCCACGTGACTAGTTTTCGACCAATCAGAATACACAAACTCTCCGAGGTATTTATTAATTCAAAATAATGTGGATATGGAAAAAGATGCCAGTTTTTATCCCTCCAAATTTGAATATGAGAATATTTGAATATGTTTCTGTCAGAAAAGTTTTTTTCAGATTGTGTATTCCTATTAGGGATTATTCTTTATGGGTGAACATATTCGCTGTGGATTTTGGTGAAATTTAAAAAACGCGACCACCTTTTGAAATGAAATTTTCTCAGGTTAGTTGTGTTGTATATAATATCTACATTTATATAGGATTAAAACAATCGAATGATTCCAAAAACCAAAGGTATACTTTGCCTTTAAGGCTGAGAGATTTGTGTTTTAAAGGGACATATTGGGCTATAAAAAGCGTTTGAAAGCGTTCGTTATGAATTGGAAGATGTTTTAAAAGTAGAATATAATGATCCACACAACTATGCCTCATAATTGTGTGGTTTTCCTTTTACTTTGTGAACTAACATGGTCCGCCTTTTTGTAGAACCAAAATGTTTGACTCCAAGTGAGGATACTGGTCTTTGACATTTACCCAAAGTATACCCTGTCTTTATGTACAACCATCACCATGTACTGGAAACTGGACCCTTAAATCTGGACCATGAAATCTGGGGTCGATTTCACAAAACTCTTCCTAACTTAGGACTAGTCCTAGGCAATGCTCAGAGATAGAACTAGTCCTAAGTTAGGACCATTACTTATGACAAGTCCTATCTCTTTTGTGAAATCTTTTGTGAGTTTTGTGAAATCGACCCCTCGTCCATGAAATCAGGACCATGAAATCTGGACCCTTTAATATAGACCATAAAATCTGGACCATGAAATCTGGGGTCGATTTCACAAAACTCTTCCTAACTTAGGACTAGTCCTAGGCAATGCTCAGAGATAGAACTAGTCCTAAGTTAGGACCAATACTTATGACAAGTCCTATCTCTTTTGTGAAATCTTTTGTGAGTTTTGTGAAATCGACCCCTCGTCCATGAAATCAGGACCATGAAATCTGGACCCTTTAATATAGACCATAAAATCTGGACCATGAAATCTGGACCCTTTAATATAGACCATAAAATCTGGACCATGAAATCTGGACCCTTTAATATAGACCATAAAATCTGGACCCTTTAAGATCACAAATTGTCTTTCGTTTGAAACAAAGAGCCGACTCATTACGATGCTGAGCCAGAGCTAATTTGAGGACATGCAGGTCATGACAGACTTTGAGCTACACAGACTCTGTAAGAATACAGCATCCTCAATCGTTCCAACTCTCAGGACTTATCGTTGCTCGGGAAATTCCTAGCATTGGACAAGATGCTTCAGAACTCAAACAAAACGTAAGTATCGGCTCAGATTTCAGATTAATCTCTGGTTTGTTGTTCAAATTTCCAGGGCAGAATATGTGTGAAAACCAGAAGTATTCTCTTCTTAACTTAGTTAAAACTGACTGGTAAATTTTTAATTATTTGGGTTGACAAACAGAAAAACTGACTAGAGCGAGATTTGAACAAGATTCCGGCTCAACTGAGTAACAGCCTATGTTGTGCTGCGTCTCCCTATTTTGTCAATATCTTTGTTCGGGGTGCTAAAACATTTAGCAGGTGGTTTGTATCTTGAAGATACAATGATTAGAAAAATACTAGACTGGAGAAGTTATTCGGTTGTTGGGTTACTGGCAAAGTGCAATAATGTGCACAAATTGTGCCTGCAGGAAGTCAAAGCTCTGTGGCTCTTTTGTAAACACAGGATATCATAGTTATAGTAGGCATTTATTAGGCGCTTTTAAACACTATTAAACTATTACTACCCCTGTTTATTGGGCCTTTAAGCATTCCTGAAACCAACTCCTTTGGAGTATGCAGCACCAGCATCCACGTGAGCGCACAGGCTGCTTATCATTCACACCAACAACGTCTACTCCCATACATACCTGTGTACTCCTGGGTGATGAGAAGCAATTATATTTTAGTGTCTTGCCCATGGACAGAAGTGTCCTGGCTGGGATTCGAACCCACTCTATGATGACTCAATCGTCAGACCTTGAGTTCAATGCTTGAGACCACTTGGCCACGACATGCTACAATACAGGTTACATGGTCTGTACTTTGTGAAACAGCCAAATAAATAAAGATAACAAAAAGAATTTTGATGATAACAAGAAGAACAATCTAGCGTATTATGTTATTATTTTACAAAAAAATAGTTAGTGGCCTGACGTTTCGACCCTAGCAGAGTCTTTCTCAAAGGCTAAATTGATTCAGCCTTCAAGAAAGACTCTGCTAGGGTGGAAACGTCAGACCACATGCCACATTTTTCCACTTATACCAGAGGACCTTTTGGTTGGTAAGCAGATTCAATTCAGCTAACTCTATTTTCTGATGTGATTATTTTGTATGCAGGGTAGCAGGGTGTTGATGTTCAGTCAGTTTGTGATGGTCTTAGACATCATTGAGATTTATATGAAACATCATCAATACAGATATCTACGTCTAGATGGACAGACTCCAGTGTGTGATAGGTAAGGCTTCTGAAGAATACGTAGATTGCAAAATCACTTTCCTGACAATTTCTAAAAGAAGAAACACAAATACTCCATGAAAAGTTTGCCATTGTAGTGGACTTAAGCAGGACGGTGCAACAGCACAATAAAACTACAGCACTATAAACAGGCCTGATGCATCGTTTGTGAAAGGGCAAGGGCACCAAGGCGTTTTCTCTTTGGTAAAGGGCACTTCTGAGGAAATTGTACAATTCCGTTGGAAATATTTCTCTGGAGGATTGGTACTGGTATGAACTTTAGAATCAGTAAGCTTTCAGATGGAAATATTTCTCTGGAGGATTGGTACTGGTATGAACTTTAGAATCAGTGAGCTTTCAGATGGAAATATTTCTCTGGAGGATTGGTACTGGTATGAACTTTAGAATCAGTGAGCTTTCAGAGGGAAATATGTCTCTGGAGGATTGGTACTGGTATGAACTTTAGAATCAGTGAGCTTTCAGAGGGAAATATGTCTCTGGAGGATTGGTACTGGTATGAACTTTAGAATCAGTGAGCTTTCAGATGGAAATATTTCTCTGGAGGAGTGGTACTGGTATGAACTTTAGAATCAGTGAGCTTTCAGATGGGAAAATTATTTCTCTGAGGATTGGGACTGGTATGAAACTTTAGAATCAGTGAGCTTTCAGATGGAAATATTTCTATGGAGGATTGGTACTGGTATGAACTTTAGAATCAGTGAGCTTTCAGATGGAAATATTTCTCTGGAGGATTGGTACTGGTATGAACTTTAGAATCAGTGAGCTTTCAGATGGAAATATTTCTCTAGAGGATTGGTACTGGTATGAACTTAGAATCAGTGAGCTTTCAGAGGGAAATATTTCTCTGGAGGATTGGTACTGGTATGAACTTCAGAATCAGTGAGCTTTCAGATGGAAATATTTCTCTAGGAGGATTGGTACTGGTATGAACTTTAGAATCAGTGAGCTTTCAGATGGAAATATTTCTCTGAGGATTGGTACTGGTATGAACTTTAGAATCAGTGAGCTTTCAGATGGAAATATTTCTCTGGAGGATTGGTACTGGTATGAACTTTAGAATCAGTGAGCTTTCAGATGGAAATATTTCTCTGGAGGATTGGTACTGTATGAACTTCAGAATCAGTGAGCTTTCAGATGGAAATATTTCTATGGAGGATTGGTTCTGTTATGAACTTAAGAATCAGTGAGCTTTCAGAGGGAAATATTTCTCTTGAGGATTGGTACTGGTATGAACTTTAGAATCAGTGAGCTTTCAGATGGAAATATTTCTCTGGAGGATTGGTAGTGGTATGAACTTTAGAATCAGTGACTTTCAGATGGAAATATTTCTATGAGGATTAGTACTGGTATGAACTTTAGAATCAGTAAACTTTCAGATGGAAATATTTCTCTGAAGGATTGGTACTGGTATGAGCTTCAGAATCAGTGAGCTTTCAGAGGGAAATATTTCTCTGAAGGATTGGTACTGGTATGAACTTTAGAATCAGTGAGCTTTCAGATGGAAATATTTCTCTGGAGGATTGGTACTGGTATGAACTTTAGAATCAGTGAGCTTTCAGATGGAAATATTTCTATGGAGGATTGGTACTGGTATGAACTTTAGAATCAGTGAGCTTTCAGATGGAAATATTTCTATGGAGGATTGGTACTGGTATGAACTTTAGAATCAGTGAGCTTTCAGATGGAAATATTTCTCTAGAGGATTGGTACTGGTATGAACTTTAGAATCAGTGAGCTTTCAGAGGAAATATTTCTCTGGAGGATTGGTACTGGTATGAACTTCAGAATCAGTGAGCTTTCAGATGGAAATATTTCTCTGGAGGATTGGTACTGGTATGAACTTTAGAATCAGTGAGCTTTCAGATGGAAATATTTCTCTAGAGGATTGGTACTGGTATGAACTTTAGAATCAGTGAGCTTTCAGATGGAAATATTTCTCTGGAGGATTGGTACTGGTATGAACTTTAGAATCAGTGAGCTTTCAGATGGAAATATTTCTCTGGAGGATTGGTACTGGTATGAACTTCAGAATCAGTGAGCTTTCAGATGGAAATATTTCTATGGAGGATTGGTTCTGTTATGAACTTAAGAATCAGTGAGCTTTCAGAGGGAAATATTTCTCTTGAGGATTGGTACTGGTATGAACTTTAGAATCAGTGAGCTTTCAGATGGAAATATTTCTCTGGAGGATTGGTAGTGGTATGAACTTTAGAATCAGTGAGCTTTCAGATGGAAATATTTCTATGGAGGATTAGTACTGGTATGAACTTTAGAATCAGTAAACTTTCAGATGGAAATATTTCTCTGAAGGATTGGTACTGGTATGAACTTCAGAATCAGTGAGCTTTCAGAGGGAAATATTTCTCTGAAGGATTGGTACTGGTATGAACTTTAGAATCAGTGAGCTTTCAGATGGAAATATTTCTCTGGATGAGTGGTACTGGTATGGGTTTTATAATCGGTGAACTCATCAGTTTTGCTTTCCAATATAAACCAATCCTGCATTATTTTAAACTCAGTATATCTTTTTGTCTCGTTTTTGACCCCCCCCCCCCACAACAGGTTGACCAATGATTGATAAATACAACAACGATGAGACAATCTTTGTGTTTCTACTATCAACCCGTGCCGGTGGTCTAGGGATTAATCTAACCGCCGCTAATCACGTCATCCTACATGATATCGACTATAATCCGTATAATGATAAACAAGCTGAGGACAGATGCCATCGGGTCGGCCAAACAAGGTACGTAATAATATGCTGTTTCATATCTAGCGCTTGATTACATCCCAAAGGTGCATCTCAAAGCACTCATTGTTTATTTTACAGGTATGCAGAGCTATGTTTGGAGTTATAAGACCCATTTAACATGTATATGTGCATGGAGCAGCTTGTACCGGTTTATAAGGTGCTGTGGTGCAGACTCAATGCAGCCAACCCTGCCAGAAACACCAGGGCCCAATTTCACAGAGCTGCTTAACGGCCGATTCTGTGCTTACGTACGAGTTTCTATTTCATAGCGCTGCTAACCGTAAGCACACGAAAAGGCATGCTAACCTTCCGGTGCTTACTGCCCGAAAATGAAATGACGTAACACATACAAGGTGAACGCGCAAGATGACTGCCTTATTTTCTTGCAACTAGTGAAATACCTTATGCTTAAGCAATTTTTCTGTACAGTTAGCACGAAAATTTGCTTACCGTTAAGCAGCGCTATAAATTGGGCCCAGGGCAAACCACTTCTCTTAATCATAATATTTGTTATTTAAAAAAACACTTTCCATGTCACATAGACATCACAAAGCGCTGTACAATCAACAATCCATAAGTTATTAGGAAATACAGATAAAAGCAGTCAAACAAAAGACCAACGATTAAAAATTAACAAATGATGAGTGTACTGTTTTTTTTTTTACCTGCATAACACAACATACCTACGGTTCTACGTCCCATCTGAAGGAACGACGCAATAATTTTTAAGTATCTTGCTCAAGGACACAAGTGTCAAGACCGTGACTCTAACCCGCCCTCTGCTGATCAGAAACACCAGAGGAGCATCCCAGGCTAACATTGCTTAACAATCTCTTACTTAGCACAAATGAGCTGGATGCCAGTCACAAATGGTACATGTGAAGTGGTATTTTGGCCGGTAAACTTATTTTATTAAGCATAATTTTGTTGTGCTTAGCTTCTTTTTGTGCTTAAGCAGCTCTATGAAATTGGGCCTAGGCTCGACCAACAGACAGACACCATCATAAATAGCAGCACCTGACAAAATCCAAAGCTCCTGTTACCTACATGACGCTACAAAAGAATTTGACACAATTAGAGCGCACAAACCCCATCCTTCATTCTCCAATTATTTTTTTCAGAATTTAAATTTTTGGAAAAATCAATAAGCAGTTATGATTTGTGAAAACTGATTAGGGTCTATTGATTTTGCCGTTATGCGTTTGAGTGCATTTGTTAGCCTTTTGGCCCAAGGACGTTCTAACAGATGTGTGGGTTTTATTTTGCAACCCCAGAATTTTTGTTTACATATTGTTCATTTTAAAGCAGCTGTATAATTCAGTAATATTTACATCATTAGGACTAATAAATTCACTTTGATTTTTAATAACTTTATTGGTCTCTCATCAGGGCTCGAATTTGACACTGGACCGCAGGCCCGAGGCCAGTGATTTTAGCATTGGGCCAGTAAACTCATGTTCGGACAAGTCCGGCGGTCTTGTGTTTGTGTTTAAATGTTGACTTTCAGTCTGATAAATACAATTCTGTTGATTATCAAAGACTACTTACCCATACTATACAAATGAGATAAATCTTCTCTTAGTGCTTTTTCAAATTCAAACAGTTCAAATATTAACCTGTTTAGGCTTTTTTCTTCTCACTTCAATTCTGGTCTTGTACTCAAATTCTGGTCCAGTAAATATTTTTAGCTACAAGCCCTGCGGTCTTGTGGGTTTCCCCCCCAAATTCTAGCCCTGCTCATGCAAAAATATATTGTCCAAAGTTGAATGGGTTTAATGTTATATGGTATTCACCCTTTGCACGGTCAGCCGTTTGCATGTAGAGCCTCGAACTGAGAACAGCAGCGAATAGAAGCATTTTATAACTCTGTATTGTCATGGTAATGTAATGACACTTTCATCCATCAGCATAAATACAAAACAAATGAAGCGTGAAGTCGAGGCTCTACACTCACAGGGCAGATCCATGCAAGTAGCGAATATTATTTGGTAATTGCTCCAAAACTTAATGACCATAATAACTTAAAAGAAATTGAAAAGAATTGTAAAAACAAAAAACAAGGCATGTGTTCCCGACTCAAGTATACTGCAAAGATATCTAGCGGTAGTTTTGTTCAAGCGTTTATAATCAAAAAGAGCAAGTATAAAAGGAATCCGTTCTCTTGATCATTGTCAGTAGAATTCCAGTAGAGTGCATTGATTTACACTGATACATAAATAGAACAAAAAATGAAGTCAAGGCTGTACACGCACATGGTGGATCCGTGCAAGTAGCGAATAGAGAAAGATCTTATTTTTGTGTTGGTTTTACCACTACACCAATGTGTGTTATTGTCTTCGCTTACCTTTATGGGAGGCAAATTGCACTTTAAAAATTATATGATAAGTGTGTTAAAGGAACATTACAGAATTGGTAAGAAGAAAACTTGTAAAATATACTTTTGATCACAGATTTACATAAAACTTATACGGTCTAATGATGATGATAGTAGAAAACATCCTTGAAATATTTCTGTCTGAAATGCCATATTTGATGAGAAATGAATAAACTAATTTTCCGATTGGAGCTTATCGCTCAGTGAGCGTTTTATTCATTTGTTGAACCTATATGATTTCATGCAAATGTGTAATCGGTTTTTCACTATTTTCTCGTGACCCAGATGGCCGATCGATCTCAAACTTCTACAGGTTTGTCAGTTTATGTATATGGTGGATTACATAAAGTGTTTACACTGCCAGCAACTGTTTTGTTAGCAAAAACCAATTCTGAAATGTTCCTTTAACACCACGTCAGCAAAAGTGCCCACTACACTGTATAACGCATGGGTACATTGACTCCCAAAATGCCGCAACCAAGATAAGTGTGATGATGATGTCAGGTGAAGTGGGTCAATGCTCGGTGCTCTACAAATCCTGAGGTAAAAAACCTCCACAGACATACCACTCAGATGGGATTCGAACCCACAACCTCCGCCATTCTAGAGCAGATGTCTTTACCACTAGACAACTGAGCGTGCCTGCTGACAAGAGGCCAGTTTAGACCCTGTAGTAGAAGTTACCGCAAATAACTTAGCCCTTTCATGCACCATTTATTTTAGGGATAGATTCAGGCCTGGAATTTCATCTTTGAGAGGGCAAGGCCATTTTCATTTTGCAAAGGGCACTCCCATTGAAAATCTTAAAGTCTACAGGAAACTTTTGAGGGGCACCAAGGCCAAGACCAGGGCAACGAAGGCCATGGCCTCTGTGGCCTCCGTTTAATTTCAGGCCTGTTATTTGATTATATGGACACATGAATTGTTTACTTATTTTTTGCAAATCGGACCCCCCCCAAAAAAAAATAATAAAAAATAAAAAAAAAAAAATACTGGTCACAGTAGCTTGCTCAAGAGTCCTCTGTCCCATTCTGAAAACTATGTGGCCGTGGGATCTTTATTTTTTGTTTCACAACTATTTCTCGACAGGGATTTAAACCAGTCGCTAGTGACCTGGGCCCAATTTCATAGAGCTGCTTAAGCAGAAAGTATTGCTTGACAAGTGCCTGCTCAGCAGAAATGAGCAGGATATCAGTTACAAAATTGTACATTTGATAGGGTAGTTTGGCTGGTAACCTTATTCTGGTAAGCATAATTTTTTGTGCTTAGCTACTTTGTGTGCTTGAGCAGCTCTATGAAATTGGGCCATGTTTGCGCGTGAAAGAGTTTATTGATGTTATTAATTTTCCTCAAGATTTGGGGGGAAGCTTATCACACATCGGTGTAAGAGTTATCCTCCCCCAAAATAATAAATAAATAGATAAATAAAAACAAATGAACAAGTACAAATAATAATAATAATTGTCAGAGACTTTCACTTGTATCAGAAATGCTATTTTGAATAACAGTTAGTGTAGGTTCAATTAAATACCTTTTAAAAAACAAAATCACAATATTCCAAAATGGAATATCTTAAAAGACACACTCTCCTCAATGACATGTTATGATTATTATTTTTTTTTTCGAAATATTGCCTAACTCACAAGGTCTGACGGCCACTTCAAGGTGAGGGCTATGACTTTACTGATTTTGGGCTATCGACCCAAATCAACTGACACCAGAGGGCATGTTACCACCTACTCCTGGGGCTGAAACAGGGTTACCCCCTTCACAGTCCGTAAGGATGTAGGCATGGGTATCGTCCACTAGGAGCCTTGCTGGTAGAGCAGAATGCATTACCTTCCCAACTTTTTATGAAGCAGTTATGGTTAAGTGCCTCGCTCAAGGCCACAGGTGTCATGACCGGGATTCGAACCCATACTCTGCTGCTAAAATAATACCAGAGCTTGGGTCCAGTGAACTAAACGGCTTGGCCATGACACGCCACAAATATCTCAAAATTTATATCATCTGAAATGCTTTTTCAACCTTTGCCGATTATCGTTTGTTTCATGATATTTGATTTTTGTTTATTTACTGTGTATTTTGTTTCTGTATGATTTGTTGTTTTAGGGATGTGACAGTTACCAAATTGATCAGTAACAATTCTATTGAGGAAGGAATGCTACGATGTGCTAAATACAAGCTCAGGCTGGAGGAACAGATGACAACCAATGAAGATGCTGGTAAGAGGAAAATATAAATATTCATGAGGTGGAATTTTGAATATTCATAAGTTGGCTTTAGAGTCCAAATGAGCAATGCTTAATGCTAAAAAGGTTTGAGCTCAATTTCATAGAGCAGCTTAAGCACAAAAAGTGGCTAAATGCAACAAAATGATGCTTACTGCAATAAGGTTACCAGCCAAAATATTGCACATATCACGTGCGACTGGTATCCTGCTCATTTTTGCTGAGCAGAAAAGTTTTTAGCAGTAATTAAGTCATGTTTTTCATGAGTAATCCCATTTTGTTGAAGGATTCGAACCCACACCCCAATGACTTAACCACCAGAACTTGAATCGATGCTCTAAACTGCTCGGCCATGACACCCTTTGACCCTTGTTCACTACCTCTTCACGGACTAGATTCAGAACTTCCGTTATTTTTTTGTCAATCATTTCAGAAGGAGACGAAAAGAATGCGTCGGATATTGCGAGTTTACTGAAAGATGCTTTAGATCTATGATAGAGGGAGCCAAGCCACGCCCCCCGGCCACGCCCAAGCCCCGCCCTGATCCACTCCACAATCCCAGGTCTACCTCAAAGGGCATTGGAAAGGGTAACGAAGGTACAATGTCCTCATCTTGCCAACATAAAACGAAACGTATAACTGAGATCTGAGTTCAATAATGAGCTTGCCATGTTGGTTATATGTTGAGGGTGTTTTAGTCAAATCACTTTCAGTTTTATTTTGTGTTACCACATCACTTTCATTTGTTTTGTATTACGTATTTATATTACACAATCAAACAATTGAACCCACACCCCTCAAACAACAATGAATAGTCAGTTTTGTTCACAAATTTGTTCCAGTATTTCATACTTGGTGTTTGCCCGCCCAAAACGTGTTACATTTGTGGTTATGTTGGTGTTAGTACATGGATGTACCCAAACGTATTAGACTGAATTGATGTTTCAATTATGAACTTTTTATTTATATTGTTGTTCATGCATTTTGTTCTAAAAAGAGTTTGTGTGTGAGATCAAAAACTAACATCTTTGACACTACCAAACCATTTATTCATTTGTCTTTCCGTTTTGTTTATTTAGTTGTTGTTATTATTACTAAAAGTGTACAAAACCGTCTGTCTCTACCCTCCACCCCCCCTATCTGTAACTGTTGTTTTGTTGTCTTAATTTAATTGAACTGTTACTGTTTAGATTCATTGCAAATACACAGTATTTTGGTGAGTCTTTTAATGATGCTTTGAGCTGTTTCTATTTCTCCTTTTTTTGTTTTCTCTCCTTTACTTTTAGCAGACAATTATTGCAAGAATCGTAATTTTCACCTTAAAGTAACAGTTAGTAACCAAAGAACACCAAATTATACCCTAAAAAATCATTTTTAAAGTTCAAATTTACAATTAACTGCGAGCTCATCGCTGAAACAAATGTATATACCTGTGCTGGAAACAAAACAACCCAAAACACTTTGCGATCCTAATGTTACAATCGAGTAGCAAAAAACAAAGCAGTCCTCAACTTAATGGGATAAACTACTTTATAATTTAATGATGTTAAGGCACATTTGACATCTTTTGTTTTTCCCCCTCGCAGCATTTTAATAGATCGATCCATTAAGCTCCGCCCCTATTACAGCCGCCAGCACATGCCCAAAGGTCGTTAAAAATCATCAACAAAACGTAAACAAGTTTTCTTCAGTTTAGATTGTTGTGTCTTTGCATTTTGGGCTCAGGATAGAGCAAGAAGCATTTAGGATCTACATTCTACCCACATTTGTGCCATTGCTAATCAGTAGCTGTGATGAAGGGGGAGGGGTGTGCCTGGATGGATTAGTCCATTTTGTCAGAGGTGATTCCAGAATGAACAGAGAGTATTATCTACAAGTGTGCACGGACCTTTAACGGCTCTACACATAATGACAAATTTCAGCATTTCATATTCTATTTAAATAAATAAATTGGAAGCATCAGTGGATACAAGTTAATAAAAAAATATTTATGTATTTTTCAATGTAATTTGGCATTTGTTCTTTATTGGCCTTTGTGTTTTGATACTATCTTTAAAGGCACAGTACACGTTTGGTAATGACTTTGTAAATTAATGGCAATAAAAACTTACTTGGTAAGAAGTACAGCAGCTTTGGGTAGTAAGATGAATTTTGAGAAACTTTTAACTTCGAAGTACTATGGTTATGGAAAAGATATCACTTTTTATTCCCCAAAATTTGAATCTGAGAGTCAGAAACGCTTCTCATACTGTGTATTCCTACGGCTCCGGTTTTTCGGTGATATCTCAAAAACGTGACCCCCTTTTGAAGTGAAATTTTCACAGGTTAGTTTTTTTGTATGTACCTACATTTATATAGGATTAACACAATCAGTAGGCTCCAATTACCAAACGTGTACTGTGCCTTTAATGAACTGTTGTTTATATACATGTACCATGCTTTATATAGGGGCAGAGGGTGGACCCCCCCCCCCCCCCCGAGGTAACCCCCCCCCTCCAATGTACTCGTACTCTAACACACTATTTTCCTCTTGTACAGAAGTGCCCCTCCCCCCTAAAATCCTCTGAAGAATTCCTGAGAATCCAAGCACATCATGAAGGCATGATAGAAGAGGGGGGGGGGGAGGGGGTACCACCAAGCTTTGTAATGTTAACAATATATTTACAGGACAGTTGTTGGCACTGTAGTTCTCAACACCAAAACCCTAAATTGTCCATAAACAAATAAGTTATATAAATACAAATGTTTGTGTTAATGTTAAAAAATACCATAAAATCCCCAAATGATACAAGTGGCAAATATTTACCCAGTTACTCTTTGCGGGCGGGGTGGGTGGTGTTGGTTCACCCATCCCCCCCCCCGAATATTTTAAGAATAACCAATCCAGTTTTGTTTTGTAGAATATTTAAATCGATTCGGTGAATATATTGACTGCAATGCCCTTATACCCCTTATGTTTAAAATGTGTTACTCTTTACAAATTCTCTGTAAAAAAAAAGTTGAAAACAGTCAAATGGATTTTCAAAACCGACTGAATATAAATTTAGACTTCAGTTAAATATGAGCCAACTATCTTCCATATCGAAGAATTTTTCGACACCTTCCCTTTTGTACACTCTGGGGCACATGAGTTTATAAGCGAGCAACGTCACAAGTAGACTAGCCAAGCCCACTGCCATAAGAAGCCCCGCTCGGATGTAAACTGGTTCCTTTTTGAGCGTCCCACATACCTTGGTGATCCAGCGAAAAGTTGAGTTGCGTAGAAGTGTCATTTGTCTACAAACACTCTGGGGGAAAACAAGCAATGAATGCTATAAAATGGCTCAATTGAATTAACGGGTTTACATGGAAACGTAAATGCAGCTAGTGTAGAAAACACTGTCAATGCTTCTTTGAGCAAATTGAAAGTTTTAAGTTTATTTTACGACGGGTGATTTTGAATGAATGCTATAAAATGGCTCAATTGGAAACGGGTTTACATGGAAACGTAAATGCAGCTAGTGTAGAAAACACTTTCAATGCTTCTTTGAGCAAATTGAAAGTTTTAAGTTTATTTTACGACGGGTGATTTTCAATTTATTTGAACTCGGATATCATATTCACATGACCCATTATTTAAAGGAGCATTACAGAATTGGTAAGAAAAAAACTTGTAAAATATACTTTTGATCACAGATTTACATAAAAACTAACACGGTCTAATGATGATGATAGTAGAAAACATCCCCTGAAATATTTCTGTCTGAAATGCCATATTTGATGAGAAATGAATAAACTAATTTTCCGATTTGAGTTTATCGCTCAGTGAGCGTTTTATTCATTTGTTGAACCTATATGATTTCATGCAAATGTGTAATCGGTTTTCACTATTTTCTCGTGACCCAGATGGCCGATCGATCTCAAACTTCTACAGGTTTGTCAGTTTATGTATATGGTGGATTATATAAAGTGCTTACACTGCCAGCAACTGTTTTGTTAGCAACAACCAATTATGTAATGTTCCTTTAACTTACCATACTTGTCATCTTTGCCGTCTGTATGCTTCCGTAATCCACGGTAATGTTACCGTAATCCTGACCATCCAATCCAACGGTCACTCCGACAGTTTTAACGGTACCATTGTACCGAGCTTGGCTTCCCTCTCTCCCCGGTGGATTCGCAGCCCCGCGCCCCACCGTTTTCACAGTCGCATTCATTCCAGACCTCGACGATGTCTTGCGCGGTTTCTTTTTCCACTTTGAAACCACTGAGCTCTCGATATTTCCACTTCTTTCATGTTGTAGTTCTACATTGGGTAATGTTTTTTGGGCGTGGTCACTGTCACTTCTTGTGGTAGGTTCATATGAAGGGTTTACGTGTGCGTCTGTATCCTATGAAGTTAATCATTTGTTGTTAATTATTATCAGTAGATTATCAGTTTCATGATGCAGGTAGCATTTTGATCAGGGTACAATTTGTACACATTTGTACATTTTGTATACAATACGTACGTATTGTCTATTTTTGGTATTGATAAAAATAAGGTCTGTGTATTTTACTAGAATACACAGTAAAAACTAATTATTCTATAGATGGAATAATTATAAAGTAAGATTTGAAACTTTGCATGGTGGTAATACAATCTGGTAAGTTTTGCAGTCACACCATGTAGATTTGAAGCTTTGCATGGTGGAGATACAATCTAGAACAGGTCCATTTTTAGCTGCAAATTTTCATTTTTGTATGTTTTTCAAATTTACAGCATAAAATTGTCTTTATAGTCCGAAGCTCCAGATTCTACAAATAAATCTCATTTTACAAGGCTAACAATTGAAATATCTATAAATTCTAGTTATTTGTTAAAAAAATATTATGCACAATTCGTGGTGTCTGTATAAAAGTCAATACAGTTTCACAAGAAGACGATTAATTTTAGGGACAAAGGATAAAAACATATCCCTTCCTCTTTTTAGCTGGGTTTGAGGAAAACACCGGGATACAAAAATCTGTCCCTCACCTAAATTCGATATTATGATGCAATAACATTTTGGAGTATAAAATGTGGCTAACTGTTTTGATATAACGAAAGTGTACAAATTAAAAAACTGTTAAAAAATGTTGTTAAAAGTACACAGATTTCTTATTTTGAAAACAACTTCAAGAAAAGTCGCTATATATTTCAAAAACAAGTGAAAAATAATAATAAAAATTGTAGTTAAAAATGAACCTGTTCTAGTAAGGATTTGCAGTAATATCATGTACATGAGTATGACATAAAACTCGATTAGCCTCCCGACGTTTCGATCAATATACTCTGATCGTCTTCAGGGGAATGTTGGACTCCAAAGATTGACAGAAAAATTGACCGAAATTAACTTATCAGCAATACAGCAGTTCTGTAAATAGTTGTTGGTTTAGTTTTGTTTGTGCCCTGTCAACGGTCAACAGGGAAACAAAACTGCCGGTGCATTGTATAAGATCAAGAGCAGCACCGGAATTTGTTTGTTTTCATATTTCAAAAACTAATGATGCACAATTGAGATTTTTCTTAAAAGAGAGAAAAGCACTAGAAAGATGGAGTTGTTTTGCTGAGGGTGAAACCAAATCAGTACTCTTTATCAGCGATGCAATTGCAACATCTGTTGAAATGTTTGGTTTGGATGTAAACTCACCGCCTCGTCCGCGGCAAATAAGTCATGCACGTTGACGCTGTCCTTCGACTGGCTCGTCAAAATCCAGATTGGCGCCCACAAAAATCCAATCAGGAGGAGCGAGATGCATCCTAATGCCCGACCTGAAGCCATCGGATCACTACCTCAACCTTCATTCAAAAATGACCCCCAATTTCAACAATCCACAGAAGCTTTTAGCCATTTTTGAAAAGTATTTGATACCGCGAGCAAGCTGTTTACTCGGTGTTATACTAGAGTATGTAGTGAAGTAATACGCAGCGATAATACGCGATTTAAATCGATGAGTGAATGCATGTGAAATACTCCAACGTGAAACTGTAACCTTCGAAATGAATATGCTAATTAATAAAAATTTAAAAACGTAACAGGTGCGACGGACATGCGTCTCCACAGCCCCACACGTCATCAACGTGTATAAAAGTGTACTTACAAATTTTACCCAGTCAGTTTATCGTGTGGTTTATTATTTATTTTAAAAAGAAAACAATGTTCGTATTATTATAATGTCACCATGCACGATGGTAAATACTAATTGTTTTGGACTGTACAATTTAATGAGGTACTTAAAACTGTTTGTCGATTGTGACGAATTGTGACATAGTTCATTGTTCTATTGAATATTGAATATTTACATTGAATAATGCTATTATTTGGTTTTACCCTTTACCGATGTGTATTTTATACACACTTCCCCGAGTTCTGTAAAAAGAAAATCCACAGGCACATTATTCGGGTAGGATTCGAACCCACGACCTTTGCCATTCTAGAGCAGATGTCTTACCAACTAGACCACCGAGATTGCCCGGTAGCTAGAGGCAGTTGATTCCTATATTTTAGCAGCGGGTACCGCAACAATTTAAATTTGCACCGGGGATAAAGATTTTTATTTAATTTCTTCGCAGAACTGTGGAAGTACTGAGTATACAGTGCTTTACACACATTGATAAAAAGGGTAAAACCAAATAATATTCTTTATCCCCGGTGCGAATTTAACATCTATTAAATTGATAATGCTATTTTTATTTTAAAAATCCAACCTGTATATTTGCAAAGAATGTGCGTTTGAAATCGCATACAATTGAATGGATTGCTGAGGGTTTTTCGTCAGAACTACAACTCAACTTTTCGTAGAGTTGCATTAGTCTATTGCTCAACCTGTTGTCTTGTCTGTTTGTTGTTTGTTATTTGTTGTTTGTTTGGTTTGTTTGTTTGTTTGTTTGTTTTGGGGTTGTTATTGTGGGAGTTGATTTTTCTTCAAAATAAGAAAACCTCTTCAGGGCTCATAGTTTGCTAAGAGAAAAAAACAGCTCAGCAATACAACTTATTACAGCATTTTATTTTAAAACCAAAACTAAGCCAAATGTATTTCAATTGTCCAGAATTTGAAACCAATATGTAGCGATGTTGTAGCTTCTGAATGGTACGAGTGTGTAATAACAGTAGTGTGGGTGGCATCTGTAATTCAGTAAAGTAAGCATAGCGCCCTCTATAGTTAGTTAGGTATTACGAAAAGTGTGAGGAATATCATCAGATAATTATATCCCAGTTATTATGTGGAGCAATGCAGGATTTGTTTACTGTTTGTTCAACTATAAATTCATATCTGGGGAGGCGTAATTTTGGGTATAGAGACTTCAACCTATTTTTCCCATCAGTTTGATAAAAATAAAGCTGTTTCTAAAGTTTTTTTAAATTTTATTTCACAATATTAGAAGTTGTTTTTTATACGGGGAGTTATTGTGGTGGACATTATCTCTTTTTGACGTGATGGTTTTGAGAAGAACCGGAACTGAGATAGTCTCGACGTTTCGAGCAGTATGCTATTATTGTCTTCTTTTGCAAACAGAGACAACATGGTGTACTCGATAATATTTATTGGACTGGGAAACCCGGAATATCAGAAAGAAGTCTACCTGGTGCGTCGTGACGAAGACTCAAAGTACATTAATAAACATCAGCAGCCAGCATGAGCCTCGAAGGTAAGCGCAAATGTTTGAAACAAGAAGGTCCCGCAACTTGACCTCAATATGAGACCCAGCCCAGTGGATTGATTCCGGATTAGTTCCGGTAGCCCTCTACTGGTCCCCAGTTAGTCGAACCAACCCTGCTCCCCTGGAGCTTCCGTTACTCGGTGGAAGAAGCGGAATCGATTCATCATAGAGTTTCCTTCATCTAGTAGCGTTCGGGGTCTGCTTCAAATCTAAGATGCATCCCGTCACTTTATAATATGGGGATAAAAAAAGACTCGAAGTAATTGTAACTTGAAGTAAAAGTAGTTCAGGTGGATAAGACGGCGCCCGCAGCGGGCCAGGGGCCAGTTCCATAGAGCTGCTTAAAGCAGATAATTTGCTGCTAAGCGAGAATGAGCAGGATACCAGTCACAAATTGTATACATGTGTTATTGTATTTTGGCTGGTAACCTTAGTCTGGTAAGCGTAATGTTGTTGTATTTAGCAACTTTTTGTGCTTAAGCAGCTCAATGAAAAAGGAGCCTGGTGGGTACGGGGGGGGGGGTATCGGGTGGGTGGGGGAGGGTGAGTTGGGTAAACATCGATGGTATGTAACCGTCTTGTTTATAGATGGCTCAATCGTCGTGGTCCGTCTTGTTTGGTTTTTGAGCTCGTGTTGCATACCCGTTCGTTTGATCTTCGTATAGTCTGTTGTTACTGTTTTATTATACAACTAATATTCCATATAATCAATACTTGTGTTGTAGCATGGAGCATTCCTTTTTGTTTAGAATTTGGGCATGCACGACTCGTGTTTTTAAGAAGAACAGAAAATGCTTTTTGCCCAACATTATTAGTCCTTTCTGCAAATTGATAAAACTGTAGGCATAGAATGAAAGGTTTTCAAAGTCATATGCATACAATTTGTGTACAAATTACTCATATTATACTAGAATCAGTAACATTTTTATCAAATAAAAAGTATGTTATACCTTCGCTCATTTTTTATAACAGACCTGAAAATCATTTGCCAATAATGCGGGCTGCGCCCGCCATCCCTTTTGTTTTTACAATATTGTCCGATGAAATACTGACTATAATTGCTGACAATGAGGGCGCTGTTGGGGCGCCTCGTATCGCCACGATACACTGGTGCGGTTAGATAAAAGAAAATGCAGTTTTCTGGAAATATTTTAAATTATTTATGTAGATAAGCAATTATTCAACAGGCAGTGCACAAAATAGCAGTGAACAATAAAAAGGGGGAAATGTGTAACAGAAATAAAGTTAAATAGGAGGTATTTACTAACCTGGTAAAACTAGACAGACTAGGCCTAAATAAACAGTTAGGTTTTATGAGTCTGTTTCTTTGTGGACAAGAACAATACATTTTTTTATCTCGAAGTTTTTATAATCATTATAAAAACAAATTTGGTTGACTCTGTTGTACAATCGCTTCTAAAACACTATTGCTGTTGTAGTAAATTTAAGTATTTTTACATACATAAATATGTTAGAAAATATTATAATTATATCAAAACAAACAGTTTTGATTATAATACTTTTGCCAGTAAAATACCTTATACTTGGTTGATGCTATTTAGATTTTTTAATAAATCATTCGCTGATGACTAATTTATCATATTCATTTAATATGCTGCCTAGGCCTATTCTTTTAGAAATTTAAAGCTATACTTAAATGCGCAATACTGCAATAAACAATAATCCGGGCCCTTTGCTTTCCTATACTTTACAACATTTTAGTCTTTAATACTTGTACAAATTAATTGGAATTGTTATTTTTTTTGAGGACTGGGATATTTCTTGTTATTTATTCACGTGCTATAACATCCTTGCTGTCGTCTGTGGTACTGATTATATTATAGCCCGCCACCTCCGCCCGTACGCGGCTGCTGGTCGCCGGCTGGCTAGCCCAGCTCTCCAACATCGTACGGTCATGCAATTTACGTGCGCGCCAACGTGCTTAGCTATTAGGCTAGGCTACAATTCACTGCTCTGCAAAGAACGAGAAGAAAAAAAATAATAAAATAATTCACTTTACACGCATAAAGACAGTATGACCTTCACTCAAGAGGAATAACCACAACTGAAAACATTCGGTTTGTTTTTGTTAGTCTTGTTAAAACACACTTTCCCTTCCAACTAATGGATTTTTTTGTGTTTAATAAAGTAAAACTGATGCTCGCTTTTGGTAGGTCTTGCATTGTTGTATTATGTGACACTAAAATAAATCACTTTAATAAACAAGCAATTTTTGTCTTCCTGCTTTACTGCTTTTTTCCCCTTCTTTCTGGAATTGTGACAAAGCGACGCCACCGGGAGAAGCACCCGTCGCAGGAGGGCAGGGGAGATAACGCAGTCGTTGCGACGGATTTGCCCGCGAAAATGAAAATAACTTCTTCAATTGAGCCGTGAAACGTGTGCTAGCTGCGAAGAGATTGCAAACAAAAGATCGCATGGAAATACAGCCTCGCCTGACGTCACTCTTCAATTACGGCCCGGTAATTTGAGAACTGAGGGCAGTGCGCTTACTCCCTCTGGAACGTTGAAATAATATCCTCACAATTTACCTGCTTCTACGAAAAAGGGGGTACAATGAAAATACTGAAATACTTCAGACATATTTTAATCAACTTTTATCAGAAAAGTGAGTTTTTGTTGTACTGAGCGGTCTAGAGTGTGATATTTGGAGGATAAATTGCGAGTATTCCGGAGGGGTGGCACGAAATCCTAATCGAAAGCAGCATGAAAAGAATGCTGGGGACAGTCCACCGCCCAGGAATGTAGTGTCCTACCGAGCCAGCATGAATTAGTTCTCAAATAAATGAAGAATAGGTAATTCCTACGCGCCCATTATCACCTGGGAAACTTGGGTTAGTTTTGAAATTTGATCAAAAAATTATGGGGATGGCAAAATACTGTCGGTTGGACTTTTTTGCGTTGTTTTTTTCCCTGCCTGGCGCATGGATTTCACACTCTAAATATTTGTAATGTCGCCTTTTGCTAGCATTTCATCCATGCAGAATGTGCGCCATATGAATTACGTGTGAGCAAGTCTTTCCGATGGTCTGCTAAGATTCGATGTTATTCTCCAAATCACTCCTCGAAAAACACGTGTGTCCGACCGAAGAATCGCTAGTCGTTTATCTATGATACCTTGTGGACTTACACCAGCCGCGCTGCCTCTTTACAGGAGAGCAGAATACTGGGGGTAAATTGTTCCCAGTATGGCAGCCAAAGTCGCTGGAAATGTCAATTGCGATCAAGAAATTAGCTCTCGTCCGCAGGGCCAGCAAGCAGCAAACAACACAATGGACAGCACGGGCCAGGATTTTCGGCCCTCATCCCGCAACAACACCGGTGGGGAGGGGGCAAACGGGCCCACAGAGAACCAAGGAACTGTTATGAATAACGCCATGAGTTCGGCAGGCCAACCACCGGGAAATAGTGGAACTGACATGGGGACAAAGACGGCAAGCAATGTTGGTCCTGGCATGCCCGGTTCAAATTCTGTAGTAATGCTACAACAAGATGGTCATGGTGGACAAAGTGGATTGGGCGCAGGCCACCATCCTTCACAGAGTCAAAGTTTAGATCCTTATGCTGGACCAGGAGGAACCTATCAAAGTAACAGCAGTATGCACAACCAACTATTAGACAGTTCTGGACAGAAAATTGTCCCAAACATGTCCGGCAGTGAAGGCTACAATGGCGGATATTATGGGAATCGAAGTGCTGGATACGGCATGACAAACCAACATGGCGGACACCAGACAGGAAACGCACCGCCGAACTCTTCATTAAACATGAATATAGGCCCGAACCAGAATCAAAATATGTCAAATAATCCGTATAACCAATACGATGGTCATATGGCCTCTAGACAGGGATATTCCCCCATGGTTATGGGTTCCAGGGCGGGTCCAAACGCCCCACCAATGCCGCCGAGTTACGGTTCGTCGCATCAGCAACAACCCAAACCTTACGGCGGAGACCGAATCTCAAACTCTGCCCCAACCCTGTCCCAACTTCTCCAAGGCCAAAAACACATGCCAAACTATTCGAGTAGTTACCCTAGTCCAGGTGAGAACATGGTGAAAGGTTCTGATGGTGGAGGCTCGCTAGGAATGATGACAAACCAAGGCACAGGTTTTCACCAATCGCCTCAAAACTGGGGACAAAGAAGCGCAGGCATGTCGCACTCGCAAGTCCATCCTCAGTCAGCAAGTGGCAGCCATGGCAGTGGCTACGGCCCAAACATGGTCAGAAATCAGGTACGTACACTTTCCCCAGACGCTGCCACCCTGTAAATTATCCCCCAAATGCTTATGTTTACGACTTTATTTGTTGTCAAGAGTACAAATTTATATATAACTGCCTGATAATGCACAATTCTTGTTCATGTTGTTTGGACAACAAACTATCAGAAAGTTGTTGCCGAATCGTAACACGATGTATTCCTCAAAAGTTTTGAAGTTCTGTGAAGACTTTTAAAAGAGGTTGTACTTTGTTTGTAGCAGTACACATTTTGAACCGTGTGTCTTTGACTGTGGTCAGCGGGTATCAAGTGCAAGTTCGCCGGCGTGTGTGCCCGCGAGTTGTTTTGAATTTGGAGGTAGATCTTGGAGCTGGGTGACAGCTGTGCATTTTGTTGCACGTTCGTGCGATGATTGGTCAACATCTATGACTTGTCCAACCATTCATTAAGATGTTGGTTGACTGAATGTCAAGTTAATAATAACATTTGAGTACATACACACATTCATAATCCACTTATTGACTGGCACGGTATTCATTTCAGTCACAAGGACCTGTGTGCCTTTGTGTTTGTTAAAATCAGAACTTGTGTTTGTTGATTTTTTTTTCGCCTGGTGCATCTGTTTGTGCTTTGGAAATTTTGATTTTCTTGTTTGAAGATGGTGATTGTATTGACTGGATTACCTGAAACTAATTGAAATACACATGAATGTGAATATTTAACTTTATTCCATTTTTGTATTTTGGGAGAAACATGTTTTTACTGAAACGTCAAGTTTCTTTTTGTTTTATGTAAAAAGAAATGCTTACAATTTATACATCTTAACTTCATTGAACGACGCAAATTGACAATGAATATTGCAATTTGAATCTATATTCTCAACAGCATTTACTTATTGTTTTATAATTTCCACTCGAAGCATCTTTCAGTTTAAATAACTGCTCCATGAGTCTGACGTTATTGTCAAATGTTCGGCCATAACAAACTCAACATGAATGTGATTGAGTTAACAACGACCAGTCAGTGACGTCAAGATTTCAGTTGCTATTTACTCAATGCAGCGACGCTGCACTTTTTTGTATGCGCTTTCTTATTCGCAGTCTTCTCGCAAATCAGCACGACCCCATCACGAAGTTCAATCATTTCAGTTTGGAATTAGTACTCGTTCTGAACCTCTAGTGAATGTAAACTAAATTGCTGCAGCTTACATCCATAATTAAGTGCTTGAATTTGGAAAGGAAACAAGATTGTGGTCAGGATCTGGACTTGGGGTGTCAAAATTTGCTTAAAGGTTTGGTCATCATTTAGTGGGGGCCCCGAAAAATTATTTTTCTAATTTCTATTGGAACGCTTACTTGTTGTGAAGGTGGTCGAGGTGAGCATCTTGCAAAATTATTTCGTCTGAAATGCCCCCCCGTTGATTAAAAATCAATAGAAATGTTTAAATCTGAGAAACAATTCATGCATACATGTCCGTTCTCAAATGCTGCAGGCAGAGATGCGGTGTGAAAATATCGTGGCAGTTTTTTCTGTTTTCTCAGCAAGCAGACACTGTATTCAGCTGAAACTTTCACACGTGACTTTGATTGTAGATCTTTCTCTACAATTTTTCCTATGAATTTAGCATTACGTTGATCAAAAACCAAACGATAAACATTGCATTCAAAGTGTTCACTATTAAACATAGTTACATGTAAATAATAAGTGATTGATTAAAATGAATGAACAAGTTTACAACATCAAAAAGAAGCCCATGTCTTAAAAGTAATTCTAAAAAGTCAAATAATGCTATTAGCCTTTCTTTTGAAAGATGAAAGATCAGTCTGTTCAGCTACGTTAACTCAAATGATTTTACTTTTGAATAATAGTGCAATTTTCAAATCAAGTTGTAAAACAAAATGTTACACAATATCTCATGATCTGGTCCAACCATGATCCAACTAAGATGTAATTTGTTTACTGATAAAAAAAAGTCCATAGAATAGAATAAGTGCGAAAAAGAACGCCCGTCGCCTTTGTCACCACAAAATAAGACAAGAGAAATTTGTAAAAATTTTAGATTTGAAATTGTTATTTTTTCTACCTAAACCCGCAACACTTAAGAATAGACTTACCCTTTGTGAAATTGTACAAAACTAGATGTTTACTTTCATAAAATCCAAGAATACCTTACCCTTATCCAGGAACATTTACAAGGGTTGCACCATGGGAGAATGTAGTCGCAACAACATGTAAAACTTCAACATCTTTGGATATTAGCATGGCATGAGGTCGCACTACATGTTCCCATGTGGTACAATGGTATTTGTCTTGCCTTTACCCCAGTGACCATGGTTCAAATCCCATCACTGTCAAGCTATCAATAAGGTGTTCATAACTTACACATGGCGTTTCATTTTGGCTTTAGGTAAAAATAACCGGGGGTGTTCTTTCCCCCCCCCCCCTATAATTTAAAGCTAGAAGTGTTTTATGGTTTCCCTCCAGGCTAGTTGTTGAGTTTTAGTACATGAGGCATTGTGGGAACTCCTTGGTGTCTCAACTGATACAAAAATTTAAAAAAATGTCAGTCGGTTACATTTGTTATCGAGGGAAATGTACTGTTTTAAAAGTTTCTGCATATTGCAAGGCCAGCTTCAATCGTTAAGATTGCTTTTCAAATGGGTGTTAAGCTGGTGAAGAAATCTAGTTAAACAGACATGTTGTTTGCTTTCTGTTGGGTGTTTTTCCTTTGTACAATTGTATTCATGTTGTTACACCAGCCTGCACCTTTTATGTCGTGGGCTAGCTGTTTTTCATGTCAATCAAGTGGAAAAAACTGAATTGGGATTGTGGCAATTTATTCTTTGAATTTAAGAGCCCATTTGGTGGCAGTTGTCTTTTTTATTATTTTAAAAATACTTATCTCCTTACTGCTTCGTACAAGTATGGTGTGTTGCAAAAACTAGAGTTCCATGCTAGTCCAAGCTTATAGGAGTTGAGACCTTCCACACCCTAAACATGCACAACCGTGCATTGTGTATGTATGAGGGTTGAATTCACATGCACAGACTGGTGACCAAGTCTAGTGTGCTGTGCTATGATTGGTCAGTTCTGTGTGAGTAGCTCAGGCATCATGGCGGCAATGCATTTACAATTACATGTGCAGTTTGTGTAAGTTTTTAATATTTTCAAACTCAATTTAAAAAGAGCCAACTATAGTTCATTATTGCATTTTTGGAACTGAACATAAAGTAATTGCAAGCAGTGGTCTAATGTGAGTGTTTAGATTTGCTGTAACTGTTCAAGCTTACGGCTAAGTATAAGTGTTGCTTCATTGCAAAAAAAATAAACAAGGACTGATTCAACAAGTATGGCTATGTCAGACAGCCAGTCTCTTATTGCGTGATCTCAAAATAAAATCACATGTAAAGTACTTTGAACTTCTTTTGAATGTATGTAGAGTGCAGACTGCAGAAAAATAATATCCATATTCAAGATTGTACAAGAATGTATAGTGATAAAAAAAGAAGAATAGGGTTTTATAAGTTTACGCATACCAGCTCATAGATCCGGTCTCAATTTCGCTGCAACAACAACCAATCCTAGTAATACAGTCAATCATGTGGTAGTTGTTAAACTTCGGCAGCAATTTGTTCATTGAGTTGAGATGGATTTTTTCCCCCTATGAAAAATACATTTTGTAGGGGAGCCTCTTGAAGAATATTCCATCCCCTTTGAATCATGCTTGATGAAATCCTCTGACAATCCGTATGGCACGCTGGCGTCTGAAACTAGCAGCTGCACACACAATCAGCTCCCCAGTATTGGCGGCGCAGGATCAATCTCTAGTGCATTTTTATGAAGTATGGTCGCCAGTTGCTCATAAATGTTGGAGGTTGATGGGCTTTCTGAATATTGCATTTATATTCTACTTACCATGTAGTAATACTCTACTGTTGTATGACACAGCGATAACTAGATCAACGCTGCCAAAGAAAGTATCGTCTTTGTACAAGGGCAGTAGGTTTTCTTTTATGGTAGCTGACAAGTGTTGTCTCAAATAACAAGTGCAACTTTAGGTTGGGAAAGCCGTTTTTGCTGTATGAAAGAAACTTATGAAACAAGAAGTAATGGAAAGATTTGTAATGATTTTAATGAGGGGGCTTGTTGAATGTACTCTATAATTAGGAAGCTAACAATGCGAGGCAACGCCTATAAGGTTTCATCTATTATATCTGGCTGCAGCTGAGGTTCTGTGTTAGGACTAAGGACTAACGACCATGCCAATCTGTTCCAGCAATTAGAAAAAAGGATTCTTGAAAAACAAAAAAACAGCAACCACCTGTACAATTGTTTATTGGTACATGAAATGTTGTAAATACATACAAGTGCCAAATCGGCTGGCTATAGGGGACATGGTGCATGAAGTTAATTGTGAAAGATTGCATTGCACTAATATGAGGTCCGGTTTAATTGGTATGAATTTTGAGTTATTAAAAGCAAGATTGGTTTCCACAATGGCCGAGATTCTTTGGTAATGTTTGAATCTGTACCAGTTTGATACAAGAAGTTCTGGTGCTCTATGCTCAGTTCTTGGTGACCTCCTGATGTCAAATGTAACAGTAGAGAATAGGAAAAAACAATGAGATTCATGGTTCGTGGAAGTGCAATGGTGAATAAATTGTAACACGAGCAGCAATAAAAATCAGCTGAAATCAATGTAGTAATCTATAGCTCCAGACCTTGGTGTTGTTTATCACATTGTTATCTTAATAAATGTTACTAATTAGTGGCTACCCAAATCTGTGTGCATTTGAATAGGGCAGCCTCTCCATGTCCAAGGCAGTGTT
Source organism: Pycnopodia helianthoides (assembly GCA_032158295.1). Lineage (NCBI taxonomy): Eukaryota > Metazoa > Echinodermata > Asteroidea > Forcipulatida > Asteriidae > Pycnopodia > Pycnopodia helianthoides. Next base: position 20,937,752 of record CM063252.1, on the reverse strand, counting down.
TACGTATGTGCCAAACAACATTACACTACTCATGACACCAATGACTGTACATTGTTGAATGATCAATATGATGTTGAGGATATATATTTTGAGGGGGGAATCTATGAATGAAGGCCATGTGGTTGATTGGAATTTATGGAATGTGAATGCCACCTGGTCTGAGTCACAACAGAGGTCAGCCACAAGGGGATTGCCCCACAACCTAACTCAGTCACATGACCTACACTTCCATACATTGGATGTTTACACTCGGGCATTAAATAATTCAGGCTTTCCCCCCATTGTCAAGCGGCCTGTGCTGGGAGATAATAGTGATGCTATTTATAGAATAGTGCCCCAGATGAATTTACAGTGCTTGGGTTTTGAGTTGCTAACTGGCAATGTGACTGCTTGAGTAAACACAGACTGCTGCAGCATGATGCTGGGATAGCCCCTGTCATTACATTCTGCTTATCATTATTATGCTAATGCAGGGGTTTCCCTTTGTCAGTGTTGAAATGGAATATCCCCTTGGAGTGGCTGTTGTTACTGAGGGGAGATAATTACCTGTATGGTTGACACAAGAGGCTATCATATGTTATTCAACACTCATTATTGATTTGTCTGGGTTGTCAAGGTTCATGTGCAACTCTGTTGTTGGCGTTTACACGTGTGTTGGTCAGGGGGGAATTTTGGCATTCCGACTTTGTGTTCAATTATTTTGATTGACAAGGATTCTCCAAGAGTGTTGTCTTTTTTCGTTTTTTTTTTCCTAAAAAGCAGAAAGTGGATTTGAAAACAATATTTAGATCAAGTTCAAGGTAGGAAAAAGTCCCATCTCTTTTACGTATGTGTTGAGCTACTTCATATTATGACCATTATTTTTACCCATTACTGGGCATAATCCGATGCCCCTCAAAAAAATCACTCGAACCCCCCACCCTTCAAGTCAAGGGTTTGAATGTAGAGATAAGAATTCTGGGTGATCTAAACATTGAATGAATCCTCAAGATAACAGGAAGTGCAGGCTTTAACCGGGAATGCTTAACTGCAAACTAGCACCTGACTGTAATGCATGAATAAACAACTTCTTGAATGTTTTAAGAACGAACTAATCCCGTTTAAATCAACAAGTTGTTTACCAGGTTGTTACAAATATCAAACTTGTTGTATTGTCATTCAAGTACTGATGTTATCGTATTGAAGAACCCATTATTTGTCTTGTGATCAGTGTTCTCCTCTAACAGTGGTCCACTGGCCAAATGCCAGCTAAAACACCTGAGGACCAGTCAAAATTCACCTCAAGTGGTCTGACTGGCTAGTTCAGTGTTGAACAGCATCCCTATTTTATTTGAAATGTGGACCAGTGAAAAGCTGATGGACTAGTGAAATGACAAGCTAAGGGTCCTGCTGGCCAGTCACTAAACAAGGAAAGGGCAAACCCTGGTGATGCTACATCTGCGCATCATACCTTATTCACTGTACAGTGTAACGTCACCAACCATCCACTACTAGTAATGTGTACATTATTATAGAGAGTTGATCCCATGTACAGTACATACGTGTACATTATGTTGATTTACTCTTTGAACACATGAAAGCACCAGTTAGTATTTTTTGTGCAGCACTTCCTTGTTTAGTTTGCAGCTATACATGTATATTAGGCATTGTGCATACGGCTGATTCCTGGCAAAAACAAAAACCCGATGCGTTCTGTGAAATGATAAGCATCATGCGTTTTTTCAGCTTTCCAATTCAGTGTACATTTGGATTTGTTGAATTCAGATACTAGGAACTGTGGATGTTTTTGTATTTTTACATCGTGAAGAATTGTAGAGGGTGTTTTATTGAGTGATTTATTGATGTTTCTTTGTTTGATGTAGGGTGTGCCAGAGAGTGTACAAAATTCTGTCCTGAAGCGCCCCTACCCAGGGGGATATCAGCAGCCTGGCAGTCGGCAGTACCCTGTTATGTCACAACCGATGTATCCAGGTAGTCACATGACAGCATCTAGAGCGTCCCATAATGCACAGGGACAAGGGGGAATGGTCGGGAATATGATTGGGAACAGCGGCCAGTTCGGCCAACCGGTAAGACAATCATTTTAACATCAGAATCTCCTCTGTATGGATCAAATTGCGTTTTCATTTTTCAAAATAAATTTGCCAATCCAGACTGCTAAAGATAAATTCAACTGAATGGTGATATAAGTGCAGCAGTTGTTTATTTTGTTTATCAATAGTATTGAATAATCAGTGGTCATAATAATGACATTAGACTTGGTTGGTGTTTCATATGTTGATGTACTGCTGTAGTTAACGCTACTACAGAACATAGTGCCTAAGACTGCGAAAGGAAATAAATATTTCACATAAATTTGTCTTTATGACCAGTCTATTTTCCATGCAAAATCTGATGGTGTGTATCGGAGGGTTTACAATATTCCAAGCGGACAAAGTGAAACTTGTTTTTACATTTAGCGCCACCACAAACCTTTGTCATTTGATGTAAAAACAAAATTGTGACTGCAAAATCTGAGTAAAACTACAGCTAATTATTTGTCGGGCTGCCGTTGTAAGTGTAGTACATTTCCCGCCAATATATATGTGGGAAAACAATATAAATGTGGGAAAACAAAATTGTTGATTCATAACCTTGTCCCCAAGTCTTATCTCTTTTGTTGTGCGCACACACTTAAAGCATGATGATAATGATCAAGAACCTTGAGAACAAGGCAGTCGTAAGCTTTTGATGCATGTGCAGTGAGTACAGTTGCACAACATAAATGTGAATCCTGTAGATGACACATGATGTGTGTATGTACCACCAACCAAATGACAAAGATTTGTGTGTGATTTACGTTAAAAACCAAGTTATCCTCACAGAAATATGATTACTGATTGGCCCACTGCCATGAGATATTTGCATATTTTGTAATTTTAGCGAGTTTTGTTCTCTGTGTAGAAGGGAAAAAGCTTGTGTATATATATTTATTTGTTATGCATCATTCACACTTTGTAAGATAAAAACCTTTTTTTTTTGTCTAGCGTCAAAACTATGACAGTCTTTCAAATGGAAGGCATTTTTTAATTTGAACAGGTTTGCTTTTTTGCAATGCTTTGATCGTAAACGCTATTCAGCAACAAAATAATAATGTTTGCTCAAGAATGACTGAGTCTGCTCTGGAGGATAGCTTGGTTATCAGGCGTACATGTACACAGAAATAGCGTACAGTTGTCCCCATGCCATGCGCCAATCAACCTTCAACTACATGGCTAACGAGACCCCAAAATTGCTATATTTGTTCATGTTACACAACTACTCGTTGGACAACTGAAAGTGCTGATTGCATGTACAAAGTTTAACATTTTGACAACATTGCACTAGGGTTACTCCTGGCAGAAGTGGCTTAGGACTATGCCAGAAGAGGGTGCGCAAAGTGCCATATTTTGGATGCTGGGTTGTGTTGGAATGACATCTGTATTGTTGACCTTCCAAAATGATTGTTCGGTGTTTGATTAATGAATTGATATAAATTTTGTATGATTTAACCCCTTTGATATAAGAATAAATTCCAAGTGTTTGTTGGAAAGGCACTCAATTGGGAAAACTTAAGCAAATTGCAGGGCATGCACCTTACATACCACTATGCCAGGGGAAACTACTGCTGCATTTAAATCTTGAGGAGTGGACTTTAAGAAGTAGTAGTATAAGATTAATATGGGTGTGACTATCACTTCAGTATGAACAGATGCCCTCACATTATGGTCAGCAAGGCCAGGGCATGGAGTACAATCATCAACAGTCATATCAGCATGCGCCAACATGGCAACAACAGCAGCAAGGAATGCCACCCTACAGCAGCAGTCAGCAGCAGAATTATCACATGTGGAAAGACTCTGCGTCTTCACAGGTAGCGTCACCACATCAGGTATAGCAGCAGTGCTTTACGAGAAAAACGTACATCACATGTACTAACATTGGCCTTCTCCTAGACAGACTGTACATACTACACATCATGCTAACATGCGACTTGCTATTATAGTCTGGTTCCGGGGTGCCAATGACTTTGCTTTCTTCTGACGGACTAATATCTTGTGTACTGTTGTGGAAGTGTGTGTTGACACTAATGATATTTCAAGCTAATGGTTTGGGCTGAATACAACTCTATCATTTTTCAATCTAATGTACAATGTATTTCACACTAGTTAGCAAGGAATTATGGTCAAATAATGAACTCTTAAGGCAAGATTACACACATGTTTTTAACAAAGTCACATCACATGAAAGCTTTAACACACTGCATGACCTCAGTGCTTCTAGTAGAACTTTAAATCGACAATGATTCTGTGGCTGTACAACACTTTTATTACATGTACTTATTTGGTAATGCATCGTTCACTGGTTAAGACTCACATACAACAAAACCAGCACCAGGGTTTTTTGCCGTCTATATCCGCTGTTCAATCCAAACGAGATTTTTCAAATCCTCTAAAAAACATCCGAAGGAAGAGTTTTAAGTGATTGTTAATTCGTTGTCTTTGAGTAGATAGCATCACTCTATCCTGTCCAACTCTCAGTGAATCATACTGCACCATGAGATCTAGATCCTGAAATAAAATAATGAACTCAGAAGATGAACATCTTCCGATTGTTAACAGGTTTTGATGATCAGCTCCGATTGACTATGGGTGTAACTTAAGCTTCACAACAAAGCAAAGGAATGTATTCTTAGGGGATGCTTGATGTGCATTGTGTATACACTAATAAAAGAGTAAAATAATCAATGAGAAAGAGTTTGATAAAGTATTCCTAAAGGGTGTGTACAACACTGGTAAAATTGAAAATATAAATGTTTACAGATTTGCGCATAACTTACATGGTATAAAGATGGTCATAGTGGTAAACTTCCCTTGAGTTTTTAGGAAATGAGTAAAACAACTAGTCTTTATCCATGTGTCCAAAACCCCATGTTTGAAAACAATGAAAACTTATAATGGGGGTTTTCACTATTTTCTCATGACTCTGAAGACCGGTAAAGCTTAAAATTTCACAGGTTTGTTATTTCATGAATATTTTGGGTCACATAAAGTGCATATATACTAGTCTATGAAATTTACCAATGTTGTACATGTGCTTTAAGGTTATTTGGAGTCGGTATGGGGGAATTTTACCTTGTTGTTCCTGGATAAATATTTGCCAGTTGCTGTGTGTTTTTATGAATGTAAGGAGAAGAGGGATGCTATGCTTTGATGTGTGCTTGTAAATTATCTTCAGTGGTATGTGTAACATTCAAGTGATTAATTATCACAGAAAGTGAAATTCTCAGTGAAACTTTATCCTTGTTTCTGGCCATAGTCACACTTCAAAAAAATGTAAGTTAGAATGTTTGTATTGATTTAACTTGTATCTCTGTCTATGGTTGGTTGGATGGACGGGACAACACACTCAGTGAAACATTTAAACTGAAGACGTTTTGTGAACACTAAATGCTAAATATCGAGCAGCAAATTAATATGTGAGTAGCAAATGGTGAATATTTGAGTAGCAAAGGATATATTTTAAACCAAGGCTATTGTTCACTGAATGTCCTCTGGTCCATGAAGTACTTTTCAAACCTAACCATCTGAGTCTTTCACAGTGTAATGAAGTGAATTTATCAGAGGATTTTTATGGTGTGACTATAGCCAAACTATAGTGTGAAAATTTTCACTGAAATTTTCACTGTCTGTGTTTGTTTATCACTTGGAGTGTTACACATTGAAAATACGTTTCAAAACACATCAAAAGCGTACATGGTATTTGATTTCTGTGCGTAAATTGTACTGTTTGTTTAAAATAACAGCAAATTGGGCTGAATTTATGATATTGGGAAGCATTTCGCAAAAAAGACAAAACGTGGACTGCTTTGAATGTTAAGTGTATTTCAAGGGAAAGATTTATTTGTCAGTACATGCTGTCCTTGCTCTATAGTCAAGAATAATTAGCAGGGTAATATTTTGTCAACAAAAGAAAAGAAACTAGTTCACTGCCTTAAAATTTAAAATATAAAAGTAAGGCAGTTGCACTGTCTGCTCAGTGTCCCCCAACTTCTTTGTGCATACAGCAGACCCACACACACACACACACACACAAAAGAACCTATTGAAATAATTAGAAACATTTGATGTTTGTAAAGTGAGATTGTTTATCATTGAATTGGGCCTCATTATCTCATGACTGGATACCTTACACTTCATGATGAGAAATATAATGTTATAAACCACATTTATCATCCATCCAAATTGAATTATCTCCAGGGAGTCATCCCCGACGACGACGTTTGTGTTGTATTCCCAGAACTACTCAGCCTTTGTGACGTTGATATACAATCCACTTTTAAACCACGTAATTAGATAATTCCATTAATATAATGATCCTTACTGAAAGGGGAAACCCCAACGTTGTCACTTCTGTTCAGACATGCGTAAAGTTGTAAAGCTGGAATTAATTAGCTTTTTAATAATAAAAAAGACATTTTCCTTTTTCCTCCCTATGTAATTCAGGAAAATGTGATGTATTTTTGCAGTTGTGCTGCAGCCAGTGGTTTTTTTTTGGGTAGTAATTTATGATTGGTTAATTTTAAAACCAAGACTTTGAAACGTTAATAGTTAATATTTGGAGAACAATTCATTTACTTTGGCATTCTACTAATTAATCATGTGTTACAAAACTGAAGGTGCCGTGGTGATCCTTTCGTCCTCTGCCTGTCTGAGTATTGGCTGTTGGTGATTTCTTTTAGGGGTAGTTTTGTGAAATTTATGTGAATAGTGCGTTATGAATAAGTAGTTTTTTTTTCTCTTCAAACCTGTTAATATGTATGGTAAACTGATCTCTCCATTATTTGCATTTAACATGGTGCAGTATGGTCCATTGTGGAGGGTAATGTCCAGTTCTTCTTCACAGTGTGGTTTGCTTTGACAGTCAAATAGGTGCAGCATTGGTAATAATAGCTAAACCTTGAATCCACAGAAACCAACAAACCGAATGAAAAAAATTCACCCTCTTTTCTCAGCATCAAGTGGGTGTTTTTTAAATTACAATTTTACTTAATTTTTAGTCAACCGTTTTGATTCAGGCCTCAAATTAACCCATGGCACCCAGAGCAGCTGCCTGTGCTTTTGCTGTGATGCCCGTTGCCAAGGTCCAATATATAGAAGTGCCCCTCATCACCAAGGAAGAAAATCCCAGTGTCCCTTCAATACAATGAGTGAAGTTCAAGGCCTGTTAATTTAAGTGCAGGCTTTGAAAATTAAGGCCGTCCCCTTTTTAATGATCTCACTTTCGGAGTTTTGCTGATAATTTTTTTCTTCTTTACAATGCAACCGGCCCCCCCACCAAAATTGCATTTCAATTCTGTATTCGTTGATTTGAGGTGGAAAATTTCTGCTATTTGATGAAAGAATTGTCTCGCAGGTTTGCATTGTATTTTTGATCAATTTTTTGTGTGTTATTGGTTATTTTTTATGGTGAGTTACCAATGCAATACCTTATATTCACAACTGGGGAAGGAACCACACTGGGCTGTGTGGAAATCCTTGGTCACATCATGGGAAATGTGCTGGTTTCTATTAAGTTTCTAACACATTAGTAATATCACAGAAATACATCATGTTCCATCTTTACCTCAGACTCAACCGATGTCAAATTTTGAGCCAGTTATTTTGTATTCATACATGTCTGGAACAAATTCAAATGAATGCATAAAAGGTCTAATACATGGATTCCAAACTTGTTTATATTAATAAATAGCCTGATGTGTGAGGCATTGGGAGCGACTTCTTTAAAGGGTGCACTTGCAAACTTGCCGTGGTTTGATCTTTGGCCATAGAGTTATATGTAAGAGCTAGAGGGAGTATTTGCTATGTTCATGCATGTCATACCGCTGACCTGCCATGGTCACAAAGCCCTATAGGGTCAATTGGATACGAATGTCCACTTGGAAAATGTTTGTTGTGTAAACTGCAGGTGACCAGTGTAATATGATTGGCCAGCACCATTGTCTCAATGTGCACCGTTGTCTCGATACGCACCATTGTGTCAATGTGCACCATTGTCTCAATTGGCACCATTGTCTCAATTGGCAGTATTGTCTCATTGAGCATCATTGTCTCAATAAGCACCATTGTGTCAATGATCAAAAATGCATTTTGTCAGACCATGTTGCATGGTTTGAATGCCCTCTAGGTCTTATTTAACTCTACCTCTATTATCATGGTGCTGCCATCCTTTCCCCCTACCATTCAAATAAGTGTAAACCAAACTGAGGCTGTAAGGGAAAAGTAGTCTGGCACCTTTCTAGTAGATTGAGAATCAGTACTCAGTAATGCTATTCCGTAACGGGAGCAAGACTAAATATGGTGGCAGCATGGTAATGGTCTCCCATTGCGAAAGTTAAAAAGATTTTACTGTACCATTACAAGAATGTTGATTATTTCCCATGTGATTTACATTGTTGCCATTTGTTATAACAGCAGCAGCAGCAGCAGCCGCAGCAGCAGCCGCCACCACAGTCCCAGTCTTCATCCAACTATCAGCAACCGCAGCAGACCACGCCCAGCTTCAATAGAGGAGGGCAACAGGCCACGCCCAGCAACAGCAAATCTGGAAATCCCCCTGATGAAGTGAGTGTTGCTAACAGACCACCCAGTCTGCCTGTAAGTCTTTCATCCAAACTAACCCACACTGTGTGCAATGGCCAACCCAGGGTAGTAGTGAAGGAAAAGGGGGTATTCTGTAAACAGGGGCCTACTCCCAAACAGGGGTATTCCTCTAAATCAGGGTCATACTCCCAAACAGGGGACATTCCCCAAACAGGGGTAAACTCCCAAGCAGGGGTATTCCTCCAAAACAGAGGCGTTCCCCAAAACAGGGTATTCCTCTAAAACAGAGACATTCCCCCAAACAGGGGCTTTTGTCCAACCGGGTATTCCCCAAACAGGGGCATATTCTCAAAACGGGGCATAAAACAAGGAAAGGGTGAATCTTGCCCGCTTTGACTTCCCCCCTGGGTCTGCCATTGCCTTTACTTTCCATGGGCATCTCTATGTTGTTTCCTTTTTTAAATCTATTGTGGTGAAATTCGTTTGTCCGTTTTGGGGTTCATTTCCTACTGTTCATAACTTCACACTCATGAATATTCACAACACTTGCATGGTATGTTAATAAGGTTCTCATTTAACATTGTTTGTTTCTTTTTCACCTTTATATGGAAAATATCTAGGTACATCCTAAGTTGTACACATTTCACAATAATAGTGCGAACGTTTTTTATTGTGCTTTTGGGTAAAAATTCATGACTAAATAATGACTGTATTCATGTGACACATCTTTGTGTGTGATGTCAAGCAATAAAAATAACAAACCCCTCATTGTTAACAAGGAAAAAAAGACCCTCAAAAAGACAAGTAGTCCCAGGCTATCATATTTGTGCGGCGCCCTCTAACGGGATTGGCGGTAAACATTATGGATTTGATGAGAGCCGGGTCACATTGCAGCTGAATTTGACCGCCGTCGATGCCAGCGATGCAATTTGCCATGAGCTAGACCGGTGATGCAGTAAAAGCCAAGAGAGAGGGAAAGTGGATAGAGTCGGAGCGACTGAGGTCATTGACTCTAGGGAGATAAACACAAGCACAGACTACGTGGAGCCGTGTGTGCTCTAAGAAGTCTGCCTGGCTCATGGGCATTCACATGTCCTGTCGTGAACTTCCTCATGAATGAATGGAGAGCCCTATGCATGTTAGGTGTACTGGCCACACTATTACCCTCCAACATTCAACCCCTCATAAAAGGCAGTGGTTATAACCCGAGCGTTGATTATTAGCTTGACGGTGCGGCGGCGCTAACGCGTACTCGTCTGAGAGTTGACTAACCATGCCTTTAGGTATTAAAGTCTTATTAAGAAATGCACATTTTTTTTTGGGGGGGGGGTTATTGTCATGGTGAATTATTTGTTGATTTGTAGTGTAGGTGAGTTATAAGGTAGTGATGTTGGTGTAGTGTTACGGAGAAGGCCTGCTAGCGGTATGTAGCCTGTTGATGCTAGGAAGCTATCATGAAGTGCTATTGACTCTTCACTGCTTCCTACTCGGGGATTGATTTCAATGTTTGGAAAGGATCCCCTATCCATGCCCTATGCTCAGCCCGTCGTGGCCGGTACACAATCTTCTACATGAAGTTGCCATTCAATGCTGGCAGTGAATGTCATAGAGTAGCAAGGCGCCGGTCTGTGCTGTTAGTCAATATTGTGTGATTGAGAGACAAGGAACTACATGCACAATGAGCTTGAAGGGGGTCATACTTCAGAGGGCTTCACATGCTATGACAGTTTTTGTTATCAAAACTGGCGGAGCGTTTGTGAAACCCTAAACGTAGTCTAAGATCATTGTGAATGATTTGGAGACACTGTCGTTAATTATGGGACTAGTCCAAGTCGATGCTAACAGAAAACTACATGTACCTTGTGCAGCCTTCTATAATATTGAAATCTTACAGCGTTTGAGAAACATAGTTATCAAATCACCTTAATTTGAACAGGGTGCAAAAAATGTATTCATAGAAACTTGTACAGTTTGTTTTTGAGCAAGCAACATTGTGAAGTTTTCAGAATGAAAAGCTAGTGGGTTCGAATCCCACCTGAGTAGTCTGTGGATTGTTTCCCCTCACGGCTTGGAAAACAATTAGTATAAAGCCACTTTCACACGAGAGCAATTTAGCAGGGGTCCTTTGCTTTATTTTAGCATGGTTGTAAAATTTTACAAACTTGCACGTCATGTGAAAGGACAACAATTTTTGGACTTTCCAAGGGCCCTAGTGAAATCGCAATGGAACGAAGTGACAGACAACCGGCACCCATTACCGAGGACCTTTGTTACTGGTGCTCGTGTGAAAGGGCCTTAATAGTGCTTATCACATGTCAGTGTTGGAGTACAAAACCAAAATAATCATCTGGACAAATCAATTGAAAACCAAGTCCTCGTCATGTTGGATTTGAACAAAAACCACAATTTTCTATTTGAGAGGGACACTGAGAGTTGTTTATTTCTAACAACCCACAACTCCTTAAAACTCCATCCATTTGTCTGAATCCAAAATACATTGGGCTTGAGCAAGGTTTTAGCCAGGATTTGGTAAAACGGTGTCCAAATTTGCTGGAAATTTAAAAACTGGGTGTTCAAATTGTTCATTTACGGTACACAGATAAAACAGAGTGTTCTAATTTCAGACACCCCTCTGGCTAACACTATGGGCTTGAGGCTCGGCAAACCAATCTTTATTCTAAAAGTCGGCAACCTTGGATGTGGAGTTGGTTGGTTATGGATTCATAGGGTAGAGATTCCTTATAAACTGTGTCCATAGAGTTGAATGTTGTGTGTCTTCATCATACAGTAGCATCAATGAAATATGAACGATTTCTAATCCCACCTAATCAACTTAAATGTACCGAGGGTGTAAATAGATCAGGAACACAAATCTCAAGCTCTAGTGGCAATAATGGGTGTCTTGGGGGCGTGTCTGACTCACTATAGATGATGGGTCAGTACTTAGTGCATTCAAGGTGAATGGGTGTACTGTTTACAGTGTCAGGGGAATTCTGCATTTCTGCTTTGGCTCTTAAAGGCAAAGGGGGGGTCTTTGGTTTTTGGAACCGTTCGATTGTTTTAATTCTATATGAATGTAGATATATACAATGAAAATCACTTGTGAAAATTTCATTTCAAAATCTAGAGCGGTTACATGTATGTTCACGCAGGGAGAATATTCCGTAATTGGAATACACAATCTGAGAAACGGTTCATGCAGAAATGTTTCTCAGATTGAAATGTTTTTGAATCCCTCTCTCTAAAACCACATTCCTTTTGAAGGGATTGTTTCTCAAAATGTTATACATTATCAACAGCTGCAGTGCTTCTTACCAAGTAAGTTTTTATGGTTTTTTTTATTTGAGCAATTACCATTTAAGGTATACCCTCCCTTTAAGTACATATCAGGGCCAGGGCCATATTTCATATGTTGCTTAAATAACTTCTGCTTAGCACAAATAAGCAAGATACCAGCCACAGATGTGAGGTGGTATTTTGGTTGGTAACCTCATTCTTGTAAAGATAATTTTGTTGTGCTTAGCTACTTTTTGTGCTTAAGCAGCTCTATGAAATTGGGACAGGGTGATTGGTTCTAATAAGGGCAAGGTGGCTTCTCCTTCAGTAAAGGGCACGTGTACGAGGGAAGTTTGTACCGGGACATTTCAAGGGGCACCAAGGTTGTGGCATTGGAGGTCTCCGTAAAACAGGCCTCTGTGAAGGACCAATTTCATAGAGCTGCTCAAGCACAAAAGAGTAACTAAGCACAACAAAATTATGCTTACCAGAACAAGGTTACCAGCCAAACTACCATGTCACAAGTACAAGTTGTTATTGGTAGTCTGCTCATTTCTGCTAAGCAGAAAATAGTTAAGCAATATTTTCTTCTTAAGCAGCTCTATGAAATTGGGCCCAGGCCTAACATGTACTGTAGTGATAAATACGAGTGAGTAAGCATTGGGCGTTATTTTGTGTATGATGTTATGAGGAAATATCTGATGGAAAATTCTGCATGATTGAAGGAAACTTGTGTGTAGAATTGAATTGGATTTTGCAGCTGCTGTTGCTTTTTTGATTTTACCTAGCATGATACTCTTTCTTGAAATTGTATCAACACAAAGTATCAGTCAGGTCCAGAAACTGGCTGCTCAAATTTTACGAGGGAAAAAACCAAAAACAGGTTATCCGAATTGTTCATTTTCAATACATTTGACATGTAAATGATAGATGTAGCAGGGGCCAAATTAAACGTTGGGTGCCCAAAAGATGCCTAGACACTGTGTTGACTGATGCTCCAACAGAAAAGACTGGACTTTTTCAGCAGATACAACTTCTGGCGAGGATGCTTTTACCGAAGTTTTACCTCGGGTGAAGAGCTTCGGCTTTGAAGAAGCGAATATTTGATGGGCATTCCCACGTGGACATAGCGGCATACCCACACTGGGCATTCAGACGCTCCCAGCAAGTGATTTGGCCTTTGACGTCTCAATGCAATGCCTCTTCCAAGCTAGTGGTACGACAAAACTCAATCTCGAGCTGAAATTAATTCATGCAAATCTCTGATTGATCCAAACATTTTGTGTGAATCAAGACGTTGAAATTGGTCTGTGAAAACGGAGAACTAATATGAAGAGGATTTTTTTGTGCTGTCGTTGTTGTTAATTGTCGGCTGCTCAAAACAAAAGGATGGGAACAAAAGGCACTCCGTCAACCCGAGGCTAAGTGTCTCTGCTCCACGGATCCCCACGATGAAATGTCAACTATTTAAAGATTCAGGTGAAGAAGATCGTAGTGGTATTCATTGCAACCTGGCCATGAGACCCCCTTGAAATAAAAAAACAAATGAAAAAAAAAAAGTCCCTTGAAAAAAAAGTGTAATGACGCCCCCGCCGCTGCATCGCTTCTATGGGTTACCCATTCACCAATAGCCTAATTAGCGTTTGCCAGAGCCGCGTTTATGTCGCTCGGCTCAAGTTGGATGCACTATACATGTGAGCAGATAATGTCATTTGCAAATTTTATTCAGGGCTGTGTAAGATGAATAATGGAGGGACAGCATGAATGTGATACTCGACTACATCAATGTGATCCTGTGTTAATCGGCCAATGAATGAACAAGTATGTAACAAAAGAACAATACTACAAACTATCATTGTCAAGATGACGAGGCATTAAATTTCAAACTTACTCCAGTGTCTTGTATCATTTTTGAGTTGCAGTAGCCCCTCAGTCAACACATTGGGTTTTTTAAAATGTCGGTCTGTTGGACGATTGAGAAGTGTCTTCCACTTGATGAGTCTGGGGACAAGACGTCTAAAGCTTGTTTGCCCTTATCAGTAGTCTGCTGGATGAATGCCAGTTCAAACAGCTGTATACATGTGCAGGGGGTCCTGAGTAGTCGTATAGGCTGGCACTGAAATCTCCTATTAAAAGACTTGGAGACATTTGCGGATGGAAAGAGCGATTTGATTTGAAAAGTATCTCACTGAAATCCCGACCGACATATTGGCTGAATAACTTATCCAGAGACTTGACATTCTGGTTTTACAGTAGATACGGACTGCTCACTTGTCTGATGCTTTGGTCTTGGGCATCAAGGCAATTTTGGGCATCAAGGCAATTGCCTCCATTGCCCCTGCCCCTGTGAAGTCATTCCTGGAATTGCATTGAGACGATCAGCGGCTATAAGCCTTTTAGCCTTGGTGCCCCTTGATAAAGTGTCCCATAGACTTTATTATTTTCCAGTGGAAATGCCCTTTGCAAAAATGAAATAATGGCCTGAAACTTTCAAGATGAAACTCTAGGCCTGGTGTAGTATCAGTCCTGTGCTCCAAACAGGACTAGCAATTAGCCTTTTTGAGGTATGGTGGACACTATAGGAGTGCACTGCTTGGTTTAGGTGTATACAGACAAATTTACCCAAACCTAATAGTGTCATAGTATTGCGTCCACCATACATGTATCTCAAAATGGCTTTACCTTTGATCCACACTAGAAAATAATCAGACACAAGTTCTTCAAAATGAAATTGTGCATGAACCGGTCAAATTGTCCCACGATGTTATTGAATGTTTCCACTCTAGAGAGCTTGACCAAAACCAAGTAATTTTAGTGTGAAACCTCAATGCTGGATAAAGGGATTGCATTGGCTCAAGTCAAGTCTTCAGTATTTGAACATTTCTGTAGCGTGACTACATTTGTGGTAGTATGAATTGGCTGGTAATTATCTCAAATAAATGCTGATATTCTAATCTTCACCTTTTTACTTTGAAAACTAATATCAAATCCCTGCATACAAACATCAGCTCCGGACAGTCGTTTCGAGAGATGATTCGCCCTTGTCGATGGACATATGACGTCACATGACCCAAACAGCGCCATCACTGAGATCAATGAAGACCTTTCATTGGCTGAGAGTTGTGCGCGACATGTACACACGTGTATATTTCCATTGTTTGACCACAGCAATGGCAGCCAATAGAAGGGGTCTATTTAGAAAAATATTTTCATACGATCCGCGATTATGTGCTGAATTTTTAAAGATTGCGCAATGGTCCTGTGCATACTGGAATTTTGGACCGGTGATTTTGTTTCACTGCAAATGTTAAATCAATGTGTGTGGAAACCCAAAGTGCCGGAGAATTTTGAACACATGAGAATTGCATGGTTTATTCTCATCAGATCTTGTTATTTGTACCAGGGCCCAATGCTGCTTAAGCATAAAAAGTAGTTGGGCACAACAAATTTATGCTTACCAGATTAAGGGTTACCAGCTAAAACGCTGTGTCATATGTGCAACTTGTGACTGGTATCCTGCTTATGTGCGCTTAGCAGAAAAGCGTTAGAGCGATTTTTTTTGGTGAAATTGCAGCTCTATGAAACTGGGCCCAGAGGTAGATTCAAAATGACAGTGAGAAGGCATTCATTACAAACGGACTTGTGCTACATGTAGCTATACATTTCAAATATTATTAGTTGTTTCTACACTCGAAAAAAACAAAGGGGGAATAAGAACAATAGGCAGATGGAGAGACCTTTTTTGTCAGAGTGTGAATTTTGTTTCCTAAGCTGACGAGTCGTCCATTATTTTCCGGATAATTACTACGTGCAGCTGAAGGCATAGTTTTTAATTTTTTTTAAACAAATCATTAATGTTTATTTTGTGGGGGTTTGAATGTTGACATTATTGTCACATGGTGGTGAAAACAGTTTATGTGCAGCACGTCTGCTCTGTTTGTGACAGATATTACTTGTAATATTTTCAACTGTTTAAATTCTAGAAACCGTAGTGAATTACTTTTGTGTTCATCAAACAGTGTTTGTGCTGGAGAATTTCATTTGCATCAATATAAAGAAAATGCCATGTTTCATTTAATAATAGACAGATTGACTGTCTGTTAATAATGAAGCATAGAGCAAGGACATGGGTCTAATTTCATGGATTTGCTTACCATGAAACTCTGTGCTTACTGTCCAGTCGCTTAACAGGGCTCTGTAAGAGCAGAATTACGTGGTAAGCAGGGCGTTCAGATTAAGCCCCAGAATGGAAGCTGCTGACTTGCTCAGTATATTATGTTGTTACCGCATGTACCATGCTAGGATGGAAACTGTACAGCAGTCATATGATTCAATAGATAATTGTGTAACGCACAATTTTTTGTGAACAAAGAGTAGATGACTCAGTGTTTAGAAGAAGTAACAGTCCCACTACATCTATCTGCAACTGATAAAATTACAGTCTTAAATTGTACTTGTTTATTTAGGCGCGATCCGGTCTATTTTAAGTTGGGAAACAGTGTGGGTAGAGTTTTGGAGACGATCCCTTAAGGTCACTCGGCTGACCTCCCTACATGGTGAAAAATGTATATGGCTTTGAGCTGCGCAAGCTGTGCCCTTTGAGCCCAGTGTGTACTGATAAAAACCTAACTCTATCTGACTGCATACAATGGCACAGTGTACAGTAATACAATGCAGGGATCGTGTCTAAAAAGGTTGCTTGGATGGGTTTTGTTTATTCAGGACCATGGTAAACACATCAGACCAGTGGGAAAAAGTTTTGGGCACCTTTGTGGGGGCTGTTGTTGCGATTCCCTTGTCGTGAGTTTGTGGTCGGACAATATTTTGATTAATGAGGTTGGCTAATTGATCGGGGTTCTTGGAAATGAAGCAATTGTGTTGTTTAGGGAAACCTTTTGTAGTTTTTTTTATGATTTAGAGATTATTTGAATGAAACGAAAGTGTTGGAACATTTTTGTTCATCGTATTTCTCCAATCTGTATTGGGTTAAATATCTGTTTAATCTCAGGACAGGAATATATTTCTGAACTTTTTAATTATTTTTTAAATTTGTTGATAATCATTTGAAGAGTTGTTATGCATTAGACATCATTCTCTACACCGATGGAACAATATTTCCAAAACATACCTGCACAAAAGAAATAATTTCTGATGTTGTAAAACAAAAATGTACTTAAATCAGTTTGTTTGAAATAGATATTGTAAAATGTTTCCATTTTTTAGATGGTTGGAAAACTTCAATTTGAGGGTTAAAAACGTTTGGATTTATCAGTCTAAAATACAACCAATTCTTTGTTCTTCAAAAAAACCTAGAGATTTTCAACTCTGTAAAAAATAAATCCCGAAGTGTTTAAACAGCTAACAAAAGATTTAAAAGGTGTACTGAAAATTATACCTATTTTTATAATATTTACTTAAAGTTTCTGAAGAGCAGTTTGAAAGAAACGTTTTGTGAAAATGGCATATTTTTAGTTGGGAAAAGGTAAAATCAAATCATGAATTCACTCAACACAAAAGAAGAAATTATTGGAAGGACCAAAATAAAACCAACGCCGGCAAAGGAGTGGATGTATTGATCGGTACATTAACTTAAAAAAACAAAAAAATTATGAGAAATTGAGAAGTGTAACTTTTCCTTTGTTGTTTCTGAAGATGAGTTTTATAACATTTTTTTATATTCCCAAGTCTGGTGTGATTTACTTGTGTATTTTTATAAGGATTATTTTTCGTATTGGGAAGGAATATTCAAGGCACACACTGATTCCTGTTGAGGCTGGTGTGTTAACAAAGCCCCGAAGTTACCCCCTTATTTCATTTGCATGTGTAGCCAAAGGTCGCCTTGTGTGCCCACCATTATATAAAAGCAGAACCAGCCTGTACTCTTTTATTGCTTTAGCACTTACTGTAGAATCCTTACACCCTGAATCCATATGCAGTAAAATCGGGGAGAGAGAAAAAAGTCCACAAACAATCCATGCATAGAGATGGCACTGCCGATCCATTGCCACAACCTGCCAGGCAAGGACGGAACTACTTTCAGATGCAAATGAGTGTGCGTGCTCATAAATAAGGCATTAGTCATTCAGCAGGCATACTCTGTACACAGGGGCTAGGCAGCACAATGGCGCTGCATAATGTGCACTGAGTGCAGTTCATGCATGTAGTGCTACCTCCCAGGAGAAACCTACACACACACACACGCTCACATGCACTGTGCATGCATACAGGCAGAAACCAGCCTTTTAATTGGACCTTAAGGGACGGCCTGAAAATCGTCCTCACTGTTATTATTACCGCTAGGCTCTCTGCATGAATATTTTATCATTTTCTCCAATATTTCAGATGGCACAATAAACTCGGTTTGGCATGCGAAAAAACATTGGGCCATGTCTATTATTTCCTTGGGGGTATTCTTGTAGTACCTGGGTTAGGAGAAGAGAATAAGCCAATGCTTGACTTGGATTCACCTGGACTCTCTAGGGTTGGCAACCCCTGTTATGCTAATGCAGCTCGCTGATTTCCTGGATGGCTGAGCGTGACTCAAGTTGGACCTAGCCATTTTTCAGCACAGAATGTGACAGGCGCAAAGTCTGGGAACTGGGGCCCACTGTTTGGGCTTATGGTGGGAATTTAGAGTCGATTTGACTTTCTAGACGGTGTAGGTGGTGGGTGGGTGGGTACCAGTCGATTCGGAGTCTTCTTTTTTTTCAGTGGTTATTCCCTGGTGGATATTGTTGCGCAAATAGAAAAGTAAGAAATAAATGAAAGGAAAAAAAAAACCCATAATGGCCGGGACAATGGAAAGTTAATTTGTCATGCTCTCGGCCGATTGAAGGTCTGTGTTATTAAAACAGCTTGAGTAAAGATACAGGACGGGATTTGCAATTATAACCAAATCTGAAAGCCCACTTGTTATAATTCTCATACCAGCAATTTATTATTATTTTCATAGTAGCAATTCCATAGAAAACAATTTCCATCTAAATTATTGTGTAATTTTAGGAAATATGTTTGACAACCCCAAAAATCATGGCTTCTTATTTAATTTGCCACAATCAAAATAACCCTGATATGAATTTGCACATAATCTCTGACAAAACATAAACAGTTTTGCTCTGTTTTCCTCAAAACATGACCATCAAATTTGATGAAAATGTCATAGGATGCGTTTATGAAAACTGACAGTGAACGAATTTACCTTCAAAAGAAAACTAAAATTCTGAGATTTGTTGGCCAGTTCGGGCAGTATTTTAACGATTTATCAGTGTTGAATACTATCTTCAATTTATTTTTAGGCCTAGGGTTTCACGACGGCCTTCGTTGCCTTGGTTCGTACGGTGTTACAATAAATTGCGAACCGCCCGTAGGAAAAATGGCAAGGACCTTGTCCACTTTGCAGTGGAAATTTTCTTGCTTTTAGCTTCAATTCCTTCAAACACCCACACAACATACACGTTATTATACCACTGCATCTATACAGGCAGGTTTTTCTAACCATGGTCTTAAATCCGGCTTAATACAACAATAAGTGTATGTAGGATTCAGTATTCAAAGGTTTACGTCCTCAACGCAAACTGTAATGTGACATTTGACAACAACTTTCACCCCCTGAAATTTCAATTCGTCTTATTCTACTAGTGGGTTCTTTAAAATGTTATTAACAAGCAGTTTGAAGATAATGTTTAACAATGTAAATTGAGAATTTAATTCGTTGTATCATTTAAGATTTCATGGAGTTCCCACGCCGTCGTTGATTGAAGAGATATGTTGTTTTGGTCTTTTGTGGGAATTTTCAATTTTGTGGTAGACAGAGAGGCAATTGAAGTGTTCGTGAATCAATGAAAGGTAATTGTAGCGTTTGGTTTGGCCAAGTACTCTTGAGACCACTCAAGACGTCCTCATTCAAATTAAATCAAGAGGGCTCCAAGTTTATACATGTAGGCCAAAAGGTGAATGACCGCCTGTGCTACCTTATCACATCATTACACTGGCTCAAGGCTAGTTGTTAGCGCCCCGTCACTTAAAAAAAAGCATCACTAAATTGCTACATCTGCAGTCCAAGTAAACTGCACAATTGGCTCGCATTCTTGTACAGTTGTCTTTGTGTTGATCTATTCTTGATGGAGCAGGGTGGTGTTGTTTTTCTTTTGTTTTGTTTTTTTCGCAGAGGAAAAACCAAACTTGTTTAGAGTTTGAAGAATGTTGAGCAAGGTAAATCAAAGCCATGACTAAAATTCTAGGCTTGTCTTGATTGCGAGATTCCTGAAATGTACAATTACAATTATTGTTGTAATTGTTACAAAAATCTTTTTTTTTTTTTTTACTTGGTAAATGTATGACTGTTATGCTTGGATGACTAATGTATTTCAAACATTATGGGAAGTATTACATTCAAGTAGCTTATGTTGTATTTATTGTGTTTGTTTACTTTTTATTTATTTATTATTATTGTAATTTTTTTTTTAGGGTGTTGAGATGAACTTGCTATGATAGGCTGAATTGAGTAGTGAATAACTTATCAGCAATTTTAGATAAGATTTGATATTTCATCCCTATGGAAGTTTTAAGTACATTGCATCACCGGGAAGCCATATCATACAAAAGAATTTCAAAGAGGTTTTGAAAAGTAACTTATCATTTTAAATTTAAAACGAAGAAGAAATTGAAATGTGGTGGAATTAATCAAATAGGCACATTCTTGATAAACTCCGAAACCGAATCTGATGTATGCCCCATTTGACAAGAAAACAGCAAGTTCTAAAAAGCTATTGAGTGTATGGATGTATACACATCATGGGCTGTAGCTTGTAACGCTCTAATTTGCTACATCCTCGGCAGTGCGCTGGCCAGATGCAGTCCCTTTGCCACATGAACACCTGTCCAAATCAAAACTATTACTTAGTGGAAAATAAGATATTATTCTGAACTGGGCTCGATGTTATGAAGTCTGTTAAGCGCGGAAAAGCATTGCTGAGCAGAAATGGTTCACCAGCCAAAATATCATTAAGTTTAGTTTGTTGCGACTGGTACCCTGAGCATTTTCTGCTTAACAGCTTGTTGGCATTACGACAGGGGCCCATTTTTATAAAAATTCTGCTAAGCAAAAATAAGCAGGACACCAGTCACCATTGGTACATGTGACATGGTGTTCTTGCCGGTAACCTTACGCTGGCAAGCACAATTTGTTTGTGCTTAGTTACTCTTTGTGCAGCTCTGTTAAATTAGGCCCTGGCGTATACATGGCGATGCTTGCTGGGTTAGCGCATAATTTCTGCAGCAGCTAATAAGTGGGCAATGAATCTTAAGTTACGTGAAGAATGCATGCATTAACCAAGAGCAACCAGAACCCCCCCAACCATGAGATTATTTGCCCTTGCTCCACATTGAAATCTGTTTATAAAAAACAATCTAGCGGTAAGACCTTTCTTCATTTTGAATGCGGACATCTTTCTCTCAATTAAATTCCGGGAATGAAAATCCAAGAAATCAAATCTGAGTTTAACTTTTGATCAAGTTGTAGGAGATTTTTGTTCAGATGCTCAGTTGATTCAACAGATCAAACAGATCAAGGCTTGATTCTGCACTCTTGTAATATAAGGGCAGAGCTCTTCTTTTGTTTTGCTTGGTAAAGGGCACCTCCATGCGTTTCTACTGGAACATATTAAGGGGCACCAAGGCACTGACCAGGGACGGGGACAATCGCCCTCATTGCCTCCATAAAATATCAGCCCTCAGATCCTCTGAAATGTAAAAGAAAACTTCTGATGTTCTCTCATAAGTTGTGACTGAGAATAATAAAACAATAATACAACCATTCTGATATAAGCGCATATCACTCTGAGGTCCCTGTGCTTTGTAAAGTGGAAATCAATAATTGTGCAAAGTAAACAGATATGTTTTCATGTGGGTTTTGAATCGTTCTGATGTTTCAGCCCATTTAACAACCTCTGGAAGACTGTTCCATAACTGATCTGCTGCATGTTGGAAAGAGCAGGGAACCATACGACTTGGTTGTGATAACTGGGGGAGTCAGAAGGGATTTATGTGAAGATCGCAAATTTCTAGCTGGTTTATGCTAAACTTTGACAGTAGAATTAGCTGTTGCAAACTGCTAAATTATCACTGGGACATAAATTAGTGTGAACCAAATCACAACTGTCATAACAATGAAGTGAAAACTGTGCTTTTTAAGGACTCACAACATTAGAGATTAGAGAAAGGCTATAATTAAAGGCTTGTACTGTGTACTTAAAAAAGAAATTTAAAAATCTGCTATTAGGACTGATACATCATTCTTGAAGAGGTGGCTGTTGTTCCTTCGTAAAGGGCACCTCTTAGTGAGGTGAGATTGAACAGGGAACATTTCAAGAGGCATCAGGGCCTCTTGTACCTCCATGAAGTATCAGGCCTGGCTAGAGTGTAGGAATTGTTCATAAATTTGTGAGTTAACTTCCCCTGTTTGTTCAAATATCACTGTATTCAAGCCGCTTAGGATTCAAAAGACCTATTATAAACTTTCTGTTGAAGACATTCAGAGCTTACCTGATCGAAACGTCGAGTTGTTACACCAGTGGTTCTTTTCAGAACCACCACAATTCACAGAAAGATATTTAATAGACATTGCTGTACCCACGAACCTTACTAGATCATTGCTTTATATTAACTAATAACCCACAAACTGACCACTAGTAGAAATTTTATATCTTGGTTCTTTCAATGATCAAAATGGAAACTTGTTTCAAGTCAACCCTCTGGTATGATTTTAGTTCGATGTTACAAAAAACAACTTAATTGAGGAATGATTAATCGGTACCCAATTCTTTCACCCAATAGGAAACTGTATTCCTAATTACTGACATGTATTTAAAAATCCTGAACAATACTTTAATCTGAATTACTTCCACACCTGTTATTCATACATCATAAAAAAAACCTGTTGAACTCGTCATAAAAATAAACCCTAATCACTAAATGAAAAAAAATCAGCACATCAAGTTGATTAAAATCACTAACTTGATCATCACATGTTTGTGAATCATCATAACCACATACATGTTCTTTCTAATCAATCATAACTCTGTGATTAATTTGGTGATCGTATTTTTGTTATGGACTCCTGTGGAATTGCTAATGACTGCTTAGTTAAAAGCTGTCAATGTAGCATCGTTGTGTATCAGATGATGGGAGTCTTGGCCCACGCAGCGTCTTAAAGCCCCTTATTCATTTCTCCATTCATGATGTGCTTTTCCCCTGGGGCCATCAAGCGTCATTGTAGGACCCCCATTCTGACAACTTGTCAACAT
Organism: Pycnopodia helianthoides; assembly: GCA_032158295.1. Lineage (NCBI taxonomy): Eukaryota > Metazoa > Echinodermata > Asteroidea > Forcipulatida > Asteriidae > Pycnopodia > Pycnopodia helianthoides. The sequence goes on along the minus strand of CM063252.1, from coordinate 20,914,552 downwards.
AACCGTAAGGGAGAGAGGAAAGAAACCCAGCGTTTTCCCAGAAACACACATTGGTGGTCCGAAAAAAAGAGTAGTGGGGGGTAGCCGACGGAGGGCGGGTTTGACAGTATGGACGGCAGGCTGACTCGGCATGAGTAGATAGGCCTCACAGCGGACGTAGCAAATACGTGAGCAATTTATAGCTTCATCAAGCCATGTGAGTCACCCCTTCCACACAGGAACATACCAATTTTGCCGCGTTGGTTTTTTTTTTCTGTGTGAGGGTTGTGAGTGCTTGTTCATGTGGACCTCTCAGCCTGCTCTAGGCTTTGCTTGATTCATTCCACCCAAGCAGCCGTAGTCAATCTATCTGGACTCTCCAATTCCCATTTGCTGTGATAGGAACGTGCTAAGTCACCAGATTTCCTTCATTTCCTCCCGTTATTATCTCCTCCTTTTTTCCCCCCCTCGTGCAGGATCTCTCTGGTTCTTTAGATGACTTGCCAACCGGAGCCGATTTCTCTCAGAATAATGTGCCGACCAGCTCGCAGAGCGTTGATTCCTACTCCCAGTCCTCGCAGTCGCCTCACATGCATCCCTCTGTGTCCGCGCTCAGACCATCTCCATCACCAGTCGGCTCGCCTGCTAGTCACATGTCACGCTCGTCACTGTCTCCAGCCAGTGTACCAGGTATCAACAAACACTCCAAATATCAAACTCCTCTTTAAAAAACTTCATCATCATCATCGTTTAAAGGAACATTACAGAATTGGTTTTTGCTAACAAAACAGTTGCTGGCAGTGTAAGCACTTTATGTAATCAACGATATACATAAACTGACAAACCTGTAGAAGTTTGAGATCGATCGGCCATCTGGGTCACGAGAAAATAGTGAAAAACCGACTACACATTTGCAAGAAACCATATAGGTTCAACAGATGAATAAAACGCTCACTGAGCGATAAACTCCAAACGGAAAATTAGTTTATTCATTTCTCATCAAATGTGGCATTTCAGACAGAAATATTTCAAGGGATGTTTTCTACTATCATCATCATTAGACCGTGTAAGTTTTATGTAAATCTGTGATCAAAAGTATATTTTACAATTACCAATTCTATAATGTTCCTTTAATGTTTCCTTCGTCTAGTCTTTAAAATTAATCTTCAGATATGATTTGATCAGATTACACAAGTTCGCCAAGAAAAAATGTTTAAAAAAATCTTCAACCCGAAAGAAAATTCTTAATCCTCATCTTGATATTCTCTTCAAGTGTGAACAACTTGTGAAGAAGGCTAGTGACAATTGAGGTTTGGTTAATGTCAATTAGAGTTGAGTCAACAACAATTAATAGTCATGTAGTGAATTTAGAACTTCCTGCCTTGTACATAAACATTGCTGGCGTTTGTTTGAATCTCAGACCAAATCCTGACTCCCCATGTTTAGGATTGTTGATTTATTTGTTTCTGATGTAAAAAACCCACTTCATTTGTACACTTTAGGAGGATCGCTAACTCCCCAACCCACTTCCATGCCGCCACCTTCCAGCCAATCAGAGTCCAGCTCTCATAATCAGATGACTCACTCACCAATGGGACAGCCGGATAGAGGTCAGACACTACATTGATTGGATATTGTTTTGGGAGTTTTCCCCCATTCATCGTGTAATCTGTGATATCGCGCGGAACACCATCCATAATCAATTACTCTAGTTATCAAACCATTACAGTGTGTGTTTCCCCTTTTATTTATGTTACATTGTATCTTTTACAAATTAGGATTGACAAATTGTCCTCTGCGGCGTATAACATGGGACTTATCAGCAAAAACTTTATTTAAATGCACACTGGATTGTTTCAAATTCGTCCACTTGATACAAGTTGATTTCTATGGCTCTCATGGGGGTTTGGAAAATAGTGGAAGTTCATTTCTCTCAAACTGGATGTTTGACAAATTTATCTATAAATTGATTCTAACAGGCACTTGATCCTTCGTATTTTTGATATGAGCATAAATGATTGGAAACAAATGGTACTTGACTCTGTGTAAGATTTGATCTAGCGATATAATGTCAATCCAGGTTACACAGTGGTTGTGTTCAATTTGTTCAAACTTTTGTGAAAATATTCCCACAAGAAGTGTTGCTATCTTTTTGGAAACAATAACTCAGTACGCGTTCTGGTTCAGATTTCTTGCCCCTAAATTTTCTCACACGGGCTGCTCATGCAAAAGTATTGCTTAACATTTTTCTGCTTAAAAAAAATAAGCAGGATAACAGTGACATTTGGTACATGTGGCATGGTATTTTGGCTGGTAACCTTATTCTAATAGCATAGTTTTTTGTGCTTAGCTATGAATTGTGCTTAAGCACAAAATTGGGTCCTTGAAATAGATAAGATAAGATGGAGTTTTTTTTCAGGCAGGAATGGATCAAACAAAAATTAAGCAAACTGGTTTCGTGTTCAAACAATTATGAACTTAAATGTTTATTTTTTTATTTATTGGATATTATTGCAACGCTGTCATAAATTATATGAAAAGTCTGGCATTGCACTACCTTCATAATGTACTGCTTTTTATACAAAATGCTTGGTACATTTGTGGTAGCTCCATTCGTGCATTGTGTACCAGCTTAATAGGAAACAAACAATGCATGACTGACATCATTCCTCTATAAAACTGCCTGAGGCAAAGTCATGTCGTTCGAGACATAAACAGATAGTTATCGAGGTAAACTGACATGTACCTTTTTAAATGTTGAGGTGTTGTTTCCTTTGTTACTGAAAAAAGCTGTAATAAAAAATTTAAAAAATTCTCTTAGATATATTCACAGTGCTCCATCAAACACAACTTCATCTTGATGAATGTATTCAATGATCTGTCAATGTTATGCTCCTGTAGGTTTCAGTCAACCAATGATGCCTGGTGCAGCCCAGATGGGAACAGCAGCCCAGATGGGAACAGCAGCCCAAATGGGAACAGCAGCCCAGATGGGAGCAGCAGCAGCCCAGATGGGAACAGCAGCCCAAATGGCAACAGCAGCCCAGATGGGAGCAGCAGCAGCCCAGATGGGAACAGCAGCAGCCCAAATGGGAGCCAACCAGATGCCCCCTCCGTATGGTTCCCAACAAGGTACACCTAAGATGCACCACGGCCAACCACAATCAACCCACCCACAGAACACGCCCGGAGGACCTCAAATGTACCCTGGAATGGTTGGGAATTACCCAGGGGGAGGAGGGGCCGGGTTTGGGCCTAACATGGGCCCTCAATTCAACCAGCAAGGTAACATCACACAACTCATATTTGCCAAAACTCTAACTATATTACCCAGAAAAATGTCCGACCATGTTCTTACGGAAACAATTGCTTGTTGATTTCAATGATAGAGATGAACAAAAAGTATTCAGATATTGTTTTTCATTCAATATTTGTGCAAATACTGTTTTCTTTAACATTGTAGCAATCCATGTCAGCACTCCAGCAGACTTATTTTGTTGAAATTTGTTTTGCACGTTAGCAATAAAAAACAATATTTGTGCGATGACGTCCAATCTGAATGTCAGGCTTTGAACTTCATTCTGGAAGAGGCAAGGCTTTTGGTAATTCGGTGAAGGGAAACTACTAATTGAATGTAACTTTCATGGGAACATTTCTAGGGAGTCAAAGGCAATGACAAGTAGCAAAGAGAAAGTCGTTTTCCTTGCCTTAGTGAAGTTCAAGACCTGTAATTCCACTTCGCCAAAGGGTTGAGTTTCAAACCAAACGAATCAAATGTTTCAGGAAAAGCACCTGTGAGCGTAAGGTGTGTATTTTTGACTGACAAGGTGCTGGAAAGCTGCGCTTTACGTCCACCATACCTTGACTTGACGGTTGTTCTTGAACGTCACCGTTCCAGTAGGGTCGGCAGTAATTTGATGCTAACTTGTGTTCTGATGCAAGTATTTTATTTGGATTTTCCTCATTAGGGAACTTCCCAAGGCCGGCTGGTATGCAGGGTTTTGGTGGTGGTGGACCTCATAGTAACTTCCCGTCCCATTCCGCGGGTAATGGTGGCAGTGGAATGTACATGGATGGTCGAATGCGCAGTACAAGTAGTAGTAGCAGTGTGTCTAGCATGGAGGGATTTGGCAACTCACAATACCCAGGATACAACTCAGGAAGCATGCCTAATACTTGCGGGCCTGGAATGAGTCCCTCGCATGGTACTCCAGGAGTGAACTCAACTGGCATGAAAAGTCCAGGCCTAGGAGGGCATGGTTATGGTTACAACCAACCCCATAGAACAGAGATGCCTGGTGCGGTCCAGGGAAGCAGTAATACAAGTAGTAGCAGCAGTGGGATGGGCAGTCCAGGAATGATCACAGGTGCTTCTGGGATCCCTGGTGCAACCAGTGAAACGAGTTTGACTGGTGGGACTACATCACCGGGGATGCCCAACCCGACGCCGGGGCTTCTAGGACCAGGAAATAAAGGAGCTCAAGCTGCTGCAGAGGCAGCTGTTATCGCTGCTGCCAACATGGCATCAGCTAAATCATCTTACCATAGAACACTTGGTGCTCAACCACAACATGCACGGCAACAGCAGCAACCTCAACCTCAACCTCCTTATCCACCACCCTATCAACAACAACAACAACAGCAGCAACAGCAGCAGCAGCAGCAGCAGCAGCAGTGGCCTCATGGACCACCAAATCAGGGAAATCCAAACACAGCTGGTCCTGTACCCTACTCTTCATCCAGTCCTATGCCAGCTTCCATGCCAAACTCTATGGGTAGTCCCATGCCTCCTAGCTCTATAATGAATTCCATGCCTAACTCCATACCCAACTCTGGGTATGGTTCCATGCCTGGTTCCATACCAATCTCCATGTCCAGTGCTAACGTTCCAGGCGCCATGCCGCCATTCCCTCATGGAAACAATTCACAACAACGGAATAACTCCTTCATGTCGACGGATCCATCAGGACAAGTTATGACCACAATGGCTAATAGTTTACCTGGTGAGTTCACTTCTACCACAACCTAGAGTGTCTTGAATACATTTTTGTAATTGATTTCGAAACCCTTGAACTTCACAGGGGCAATGAAGACTTGGGTTCTTCTTGTCTTGAGGCTTCTTGAAACATTCCCTGTCTTGCCTCTATGGAAAAAAACACCCAGCAAACTTGATCAAGTTTTAGGTGCCATAATCTTCCTAGTTGCGTAGAATTGAGGTTTCCACGCTGTGATTGTAAATTTAAAGTAATGCAAGAGTCGCAATGGTTTTTTTCGCTGTTTGCTTGTACCCTAGGTATGATGGGAACCACAGTGACTCCCAGTATTACAGCACCAGTGTGTATGCCTTCAGTGACGGCCAGTGGCGGAGGGGGCATGCCTAATATGCTGGACACACCCAAGAACAGCCCGGCGATGTCCAAGGACGACAGCAGAGCGGACACTCCACAGTCGCAGAAAACTGTCAAGGTAATCCATTCACAAATCCACAGCACCATTTATTGAAATCTGTGTGAGAGAACAACTTAGCCGTGGAAATTTATTCATGGGTATTTAATAGATGTTAATTTTTTGCATCGGGGATAAAGAATTTAATTTGATTTTACCCTTACACCGATGTGTATTAAGCACTGTATACTCAGTACTTTCCCGAGCTCTGTGAAAAAAAAATCCACAGGCAAATCACTCGGGTGGGATTCGAACCCACGACCTTTGCATTGCTAGAGCACATCTGCTCTAGCAATGTCGTGGGTTTGAATCCCACCCGGGTGATTTGCCTGTGGATTTTTTTCAGTCCTTCTCCCAGTCTCATCAACATGGTCCCTGCTAGTCCTGCACACAAACCTAAAAGGGTGGGTCTCAAAGCAATTTGAAGCGCCGAGTCGTTGATGGTCGTCGGGTTTGCTCTTGTAATCGGTGATGGTTCCAGTAATGTAACAGGCGCAGTTTGCCCAGCTGTTAACCCACACTACCATAAGGAAGATTGTTGACATCGTTACTAGTTTCAGACAATGGGTTATCTAGAACACCATCTGCATATGTACGGGCATACACTGCCACAAATACTCTGTTATTAGTAGAGTGTGGGATGTACTATGTGCTAGAGTAACACTAGTGTCATGCAATTACTACAATGGTCATATCAATACTGCTGTAGTCATAGAGGCACTGCACATTGTATTGTGGTCTCAGTAACTCTGGTCAATTTAAAGTGTGCCTCATTTGTACCCCAAGTCCGTCCCAATCAGTCCATAATTACCCTAACCCCATTGTACCACATCATCGGCCCTATTTATATTGAATTTGCACTGGCTGAAATACACCTGGTGACCTCTAAGTGACCTCTGTGGAAAATTCAAGTCACAACCAAAAGGAAAAGTTGAAGTCAGTTTTGAACTTGTGTATGCCTTGACTGCGGTTATGGTTTTCTAGAATTTTTGTCCGTAATTTCTAAAATAAAAGTGGTAATAAACAGATTTATATGAATGGCATTACTCTAAGGTTAATACGGTAGTTGTTTGGAACACAATTTGTCCACGTCGTAAAGATTTGAATTGCACAGAAAGTGTGTTTACTGCTTTCAACTTGAACGCTGAGGCGGTACCCATTGTCTGTGCTACATTCAGAGAAGGAAAATTAGCGCTCTACCAAATATCCAGTGGTATGAGCGTCAGTCGCCTTCTTACATGTACGATTGGTTCAAGCCATGTCTGTGTAGAGTATTTGAGAACAAGTGTTTGGATGAAGGAGTGGAATCATTGAGTTATGAAACTGTTGAGTAATGACGGTGTTGTTTGTTTGAAGCAGTCGGAGACGGCCTCTCGTCCTTCGTCCCCTCCTCTTGGCCTCCTTGGAGCCTCGCCGCTCGGATCACCAGGAGCCGTCAGCAAATCATCTCAAGAGGAGAGCGCTCCAAGCCCTTCTCCCAGTCTCATCAACAAGCTCCCTGCTAGTCCTGCAAACAAACCTCCTAAAAGGGTGAGTCTCAAAACAAGGGTGAAGCGCCGGGAGTCGTTGATGGTGGTCGGGTTTGCTCTTGTCATCGGTGATGGTTCATGCACTGGTGTAGAGTCAGTAATGTTTCAGGCGCCGTTTGTCCAGCTAATATCCCACACTATCATAAGGAAGATTTGTTTGACATTGTTACTAGTTTCAGACAATGGGTTATCTAGAACACCATCTGCATATGTACGGGCATACAATGCCACAAATACTCTGTTATTAGTAGAGTGTGGGATGTACTATGTGCTAGAATAACACTAGTGTCATGCAATTACTACAATGGTCATATCAATACTGCTGTAGTCATAGAGGCACTGCACATTGTATTGTGGTCTCAGTAACTCTGGTCAATTTAAAGTGTACCCCAAATCCAGCCCAAGCTGTCCAATAATATAATCACCCTATCCCATTGTACCATATCATAACCCTTCCAACGACGATGTATGAAACCCATATTTTCCCCACCTTCATGTGTACCTTATCCCACATCCCAAATCTTCCCATACCTTTGTACTGTCCTACACCCAAACTTCTCAAACCTGCCCAAGTGCTTAATCCTACACCCCAATCGTCCCATGGGTACATTATCCTACACCCAAATCTAATCTTATACCCACATCCACCCAGATTTACACCTACTCCAATCCCACATGTATACCCATCGTCATCCCATTCCATACTGATCAAACCTCCCCCTCGCAGTACACACAAGATATTCAACTGCTGAAAGCAGCCAGGCCCCTTGACAAATACCCCTGAGTATGAACACAAGCCGGAATAGGGCTCCAGACCTAAGCAGTGAACTTGCACGATCCATGTACCTGTTTTCATGGAAAGTCAAGTTGCATATTTAGTTTGACATTTAGCATACCATGTCATTCAAGATCCCTCCCCCTCCCCTTCAGCACATGTGACCATCGTCAAAGAAACTAGTCAAGATCGCCGCCTGTAGGATTAGCTTAGTGTCACATGGTCGGAGCCGCTCTCAATATAGCCCCTTATTGGTGGGATTACTTCATCAATATAATGGAAGGGTGGTTGCCTATTTTTGCATGCTGCTATGTTAACACCGGGTGCACAAAGTTTTTTCAAACTATTCATGATTGTCGGTTCAAACTACACACAACTCTTGCATTTGACTCCTTTTTGCACTTCTTTCTGTGGATTGTAGGAGGTGGTTGGTTGCATTCCATCCCTCAATAGCATGCAAGATTATTTGGGCAACAATTTTTATCGAGTACATTTTAAAATGTCACACAATGTTAACATTTTTGTTGCTGTTTTTGTTCTATTAACTCAAGTGCATAAATTGTTTTTGTTCTGACATTTTTTCGCAAATCTTGTTTTGATCATTTAAGTTGTATACTTTGATGTTTATTTTGTGTTCCGTGGAATCATCACGTTTCAGAATCGACAACTTTTTAAAACGGGAAAAGAATCGTTGATTTTGCTTTTTGTGTTTCATGAAAGGACAAGATGCTAACGCTCATTTGGAAACTAATTCAAAGTCAAAAGTGGATCAATCTGGGGGTCCGTTGCATGTACACTCGACCCGTGCAGATGCTAATCTTTGAAATCAAGAAGTCAAAATTGACGTAGTATGATCGCTGGTGTTTATTCCATCAAGGGTGTCTCAAACACAGATCCAACATTTTGTCACGACTAAAGAAAACATGTCAATTTAGCTGTCCAAACAATGGCTGCTACTTCCATGTCTATATCCGGCACACACAAACAACCTTCCCATACTTTATGAGTAATGTTTGTGAATTGAATTTGACAAGTGTTTAACTTGAAATGGCAATCCAAACCTTTGTTTATTTTATAAGTTGCAGTATGTCAATAAACAGAAAGGTAGCAGGGTAGATCTCACTAAATGATAAACTTATCATCGTGCAGTACTCTTTTTTATTCCAATATTTAAAAAAAGAGAGGTAAATTTCATCCAGCTTTTTGTATTATTACCTCGCACATCTTTTTCAAACATCAGATTTGACCCTATTTTAATCTGATTTCCAATATTTGTGCTCCAAGAAAATTAGTCTTCTTATTCATGGGCATTTAACTTTTGAGCTGATCAGCTGAATGTTTTAGCTGATCAGATAGACGTTTCGGCTGATTAGCTGACTGTTTTAGCTATCAGCTGAACGTTTTAGCTGATCAGCTTGTTTCCTCTCAATTAAAACAAAAAACATTGCAGAAAACTGACAAAACACGGTACAATGCTTTGTTAGCTCGGCCGTTTTGGCATTTAGTTTTTCAACTTTTAAGTGGTAAGTCTGTATTATTTAGACTTACAAAATGCAATCAAAGCCTTGATCCTATGTTGATCAGCCCTCGTACTCAATAGATTATTCCTTTTTCTACTCCAAGATCAAGTTTCATGCCTGATTCTCAAAACAATTGCCACAGAATGTTTGACAAAAGAACAGGCGACTGCCCCGCTGAGTTCCAAGTCCTTTTTTAAAGGGAAGTTATTAATTTAAGTCATGGACGTCCTGTGGGGGTCTGCTCATGACGGGCCTTTACTGTGATCTGACACTTTGATTGGGGCACCCTTTTTGATTATAGTAAAGCAAGGTGAATAGCAGGTTCATGTACAATTTTGGTCATTCACTTCAAAGTGTTCAAATTGTCATGAAAATCCAACATGGTGTAAAACAACGATAACTATCACTTTGGAGGTGGGGGTCAATATTGCAACTATAGAGTTGTTTTGAGTAAAACATTACAAGTCCAGGAATGTTCTTTTGTGAAGAATGTATTGAAATTTTTCCAAACAAATCTGACCGCCATTTTGTTTCACAAATTTTGTCAACAGAGGGCAGTATTTGCTCCCACTGTTGATAGCTCTTGGGGGTTGAGAACCAAATTAATGATGAGCGGCAGTTCTCAGTTATGCGAGGATCGTGTCATCAGAGCATAGATTGAATTTGATGATCGGAATGAATTTTACATGACCCTTTGTTTTTTGAGGCGGCTTTTGAGTGAGCGATGAATGTTGTGACAATGTGTTGACGCACATGGTGGTATGGCTTGCATGGCACTATGGGAGGGGGCTCTTGCACTGACTCTGTCTCTCTTTTCCTCTTCAGTCCACTTCCACCAAGCCTTCGGTGCATGAACAGGTACGACCATGCACTCATTTTATATGACCTCTGTACTATGTAGCTTTACTAATGGATCAACTCAGGTTTTTCTTAACGTGTGCCTTTCCTGCATTGTGTGATTTTTCAACGTAATTTTCTAGTCACGTTTGTGTTGATTGCAAATAGGGTGGGGGGGTGTAATTTGTGTGCCAATTTGAGACTATCAATAGGTGAGGTGAATCTGAATCCCAGTGTGGAGCAGGCCTGGAATTTCATCTTGAGAGGGCAAGGCCATTTTCATTTTGTAAAGGGCACTTCCATTGGAAAATCTTAAAGTCTATGGGAGACTTTTGAAGGGGCGCCAAGGCCAAGACCAGGGCAACAGAGGCCATGGCCTCGTGGCCTCCGTGTAATTCCAGGCCTGGTGGAGGTTGATATGGGCCCATTCCGTTACTTCACTGGATTTCAAAACGTAAACTTGTAACGATACAAAGCCGAATGTGAAGCATCTGCATTCCGTACAAATGCCGGATATTTCATTATCAGACTCTGAGCTTTAAAGTTTAGCCAGTAGCACCTCATGCACTATCAGCCACACTACAGCTCAGGCATGCAACTTTTCAGCCAGTCAGCTGATTTCTTTGTGTTGGGTGTCTGGGCTGCGCCATTGAAAATTGAACAAAGTCTTGCAGCAACATGCCTGACAGATGTTTGCCAAGTTGGAGTAACATTTTTCATATTTTCATCCAATTTGACTTTCGTATTCTCCCCTCGTAGATTATGTAGTGATAGTTAACAAAAGTGGGAAATATTGGTTGACATATTGCATATTAACTTGCTTGATGATTTGTTTTTGGTTTTGAAGTTATTTGGAGTGAATGGTCAATGACACATTGGCAATTCTTATAATTACTAATGCATGTCATGCAAAATAACCAAGAGATGAGTTACTACTAACAATAAACACCACACACGATTCTGTTAGTTGCGTTTTTCCGTGTTTGCCTGCTCATGTTTGATTGTAATGCTGTGAGTTTAGTAATGGAGGTCTGTGATCGAGATGACTAATGCTTGTTGCCATGGCGATGCTGCCTCCTTCCTTCCTTCACCAGCTGATGAAACTGTATGACCTATGTGACCATCCGGAGCGCAAGCCTTTCTTAGATGCTGTGTTTCGATTGATGGAGGACCGTGGCCAGCCTATACGTACCATGCCACAGATCAGTACACACACCTTGGATTTGTTCAAGCTGTATCACGCAGTGAAGGAGCGTGGAGGTGTAGTCAAGGTAAGTTTAAAACGAGTCTCAATCTGTGCAGGATTAGACGCATACCCCAAGATGCTCCACAATCTCCTTGTGCTACGGGCATAATGGTGAAGCAACCCATGCCGCACTCTCTTGTCATTGTATTTGTTTTTATGGTCGATCAGTGCCACAGATTGCCACTGCAGAAATTGACCAAGGTTGAGAACCTGATCTCTTCCAACAGTGGCCCAGATTCCATTGCAGTTGAGCACAGCTGGTGGCTTCTCCAGTTTACCACTCTCATTGAAACACTTTGGGTGATGGCGCTACTCTCTACATCAGCATGTGTGTGCCTCAAAATGCCAGTATTGTGGCATAATGAGGTATGGGTTGGTTGTCTCAAGAAACATGTTGATAGTAGGAGGGTTAATCAAGTAATCGTGAGTAGAGGTATTACTCATGCTGTCTCATTTACACCAAAACTACTCAAGATTCCTTTGGATCTTCTTCTCTAGTGCTGAGGGTTCAGTTCTAAGATGCTTCTTGAAATCTGTAACTTCAGGGGTCACTAAAAGATGGAAAGATCATAATTTCAACGAAGGAAATGGGGATCTTAGTTTCAGACCACTGCAATTGCATGCACAAGTCACATCATTTGTGTGTGTAATTACATTGACCTACTCCAGTGCACTATAATGCACCAGCGTATGCAGCTGCATGCGGACAGAGGGAAAGCCCGACAAACTGCAGTACAAAGCATACAATTCGCCAATCAACTTTCAGGTTTCAGCCCTTAGGCTTCGGTCTAATGGACTTAAATTGTTACTGGAGTTACAACTGTCCCCAGACACTGGCACCACCACGGACTGCCACACAGTACCATACCTTCCAGGCTAGCACTAGGTGCATGAGTTTCTCCAGTTTGTACAGCTGGTATTATGGGGGGAAAAACCCATGGCTTGTGTACTGTTGACTTAGTCTCCACGGTCTCCTGTGGAATTCTGTGGCAACAGCCAGTTGGGCAGGAGAGTGCCAGTTGGGCAGGAGAGTGCCAGTTGGGCAGGAGAGTAGAGTTCATGTATAATTAATGCTGGTTATTAATACTACCAACACGGTTTTTTGGGGTCGACTGCTACTTAAAGACATTTCCAGTCCTAATATTTAGATTAGATATAAGCTTTATTGTAAAGTCATGGTGTAAAGGTTGATGATTGTTTAAGTAAAAGGGGAACAAATTTTTCCCTCCTGTTTCATTTGTTTTTGCTGCACAGATATGTTTGTTTGCCGGGGTTAGTGAGAACAGTTTATCTTTCAAACCATTGTCTTTTTGCTTGTAGGTTTCTAAGAACAAACAATGGAAGCAGATTGCCATCCACCTGACCGTTGGCAGCTCCAACAGCGCTGCATTCACCCTCAAGAAGAACTACATCCGCTACCTTCTGCCGTTTGAGTGCTTCCATGATCGCGGGGGCGTTGACCCACAGGTCATCATGGCCGAGATAGACACCAGCAAGAAGAAGAGTAGCAGCAGCAGCAGCAGCAGCGCTGCCGCCGCCAGCGATGCCGCGCATCACCATGCAGCACCGAACCCCATGATGGATAACATGGCAGGTAAAGGTATTGTAAACAACCCTTTTTTTCTCTCACTGTCGTGTCGTGACTTGATGCTGATTGGCTGCATCAAGAGAAAATTTCTTTCTTGTGCAAATCTTAAAGGCAGTGGATACTTTTGGTAATTTCTCAAGAAATACATTACCATAAAAACTTGCTTGGTAAGGTGCACCTGAGAGCTACTGATAGTATACGATTCTGTGAGAAATGACTCCCTCTGAAGTGGTATAGTTTTTGAGAAAGAGGTAATCTCTCACTAAAATATTTGAATCTGAGAAAGGTTTCAGGCATGAAGCCTTTCTCAGGCATTTGAAAGCACACAAGTTCTATGCAACAAGGGTGTTTTTTCTTTCATTATTTTCGTGCGACTTTGATGACCAGTTGAGCAAAAATTTCCACAGGTTTGTTATTTTGTGTATATGTTGGGATACACCAAGTGAGGATACTAGTCTTTGACAATTACCAAAAGTATACCCTGCCTTTAATGTGACTAAGATCAAGTGTTATTACGACTGCTTTATGGTGTGTCGTGGTCGAGCGGTCTAGTGCATTGCATTCAAGTTCTGATGGCTGAATCATTAGAGTGTGGGTTTGAGTCCTGGTCATGACACTTGACCATAATTGCTTCTCTTAACCTAGGCGTATAAATGGGAACCTGCGAGGGCTGCGACAGTATTGTGTCGGTTAAACATGTTAGAGCTAATCGACGCACATTGGGGTTGTATGCTCCTCGGGGAGTTGAGAAAGTTTGAGGAATGTCTTAGTATGCCTTATGACCAGGGATAATAATTTTTTAAAGCACCTTGATCTAGTTAGTAGTGTATAGTACAAGAACCAAGTTTTAATATAAGTATTATTATTAACCCTTAGAGTGCCAGCCTTGTTTAAAAAATTCTCAATCCACAGGCCGGTCATTTAAAAAAAAAAATAATAAATAAAAATTTAAAATATTTCGAGTAGTAGAACGTAAAGGAACGTTGGCGGCCTGTGAATGGAGATTCAGTTTGACGTTTCAGAACGTTGGCGGCGCTCGAAGGGTTCCGTGCCGGTCGTGTTTTGGCCGTTCTTTATCCAGAGGGCATTTATATATATATTTTTTGGTCGAGTAGTAGAACGTATGGGAACGTTGGCGGCCTGTGGATGGATACTTTGTTTGACGTTTCAGAACGTTGGCGGAACTCAAAGGGTTAACTCTCCTATTCACTGGTACCACTGACTGCCATTAAGTACCATAACTTCTAGGCAAGCATTGAATGCATGGTTTGGTTGTTTTTTAGTATGGCTGGGTTATCAGGAAACCCTAAGGCTTGTGTACCGTAGGAGAGTTAATAATAACTGTGGAATTTTATGGGTGGGCAGGAGCGTGCACACTAATAGAATTAGGGTTAGTGTTAACATCAAGTTTGATTGTGTACTTCTGTTTGTTTCACCAGGTCCCAATCCACAAGACTATCCGGTGGACCAAGGGATATGTACCAACAACGTCCCCATCCAGGAGGTAAACCCATGAACCAGATGCACCCCTATCCTCAAGCCATGCACAACAACATGGGTAGAGGAATGTCACCCATGCCCAACAATATGATGCCCATGCCCAACCATACTGCGAGCAATAGTGTGACGGTGCGGGATCCCTTCTCCGATGCTGATTTCCAGTCGGCTGGTAACGCCCAAGGACCACGACCCGTTCAGGGTCCGTTCCCTCCCGGTATGGCCCAGAACTCCATGGACGGCGCGTACGGACCCGGTCTGACTCAGTACCGTAACAACTCAATGGGAGCCGGAGGGGACGGGTTCAACGCCATGGGTACCATGCCACCCTCGGCAGGCCACCCTCCGGGGGAACCCTTCCCCAGCGGGATGAGGAACAATTCCATCCCCGGGAGTGATCCGTTTACATCGACGAGACGGGATGCAATAGGAATGCCTGATGGCTTCAATAGAAGGACTAACATACCCGGTAGTGAGCCTTTCCCCGTCAATAATCGACCCGCCGGCTTGCCGATGAATCAAGGAGGCCCTGCTGCTGCTGCTGCGGCTGCTGCTGCAGCTGGACAGTTTCCATATGGAGCGCCTTTTGACAGAGAAAGGTAATCAATGTTCATTCTTATCTCATCTATCAACTTCAACAAAGGTCCGGTAATGTTCAGTTTGATTGTCCAGCAATAGTAAAACCAGCAAGGTAGAGAAATTGTAGACACTAAGGGTTGCTGTAACACCATCAAGTTATCTCATATTGTGGTGTTTCATGCGCTCCGGACTCAGGCTCTGATGTTTCTGATCAGCAGGGTGAGGGTTCGAGTCCCGGTCTTGACCATTGTGTCCTTGAGCAAGACACTTAACCATGATTGCTTTGTCCTTTGGATGGGGATGTAAAGCCGTTGGACCCGTGTGCTGTGTATTGTGTGTAAAAGATCCTGGTACGTTAATATCATTAAAGAGAAGGGGTTTGCCTTGGTGTTTGCTGGTATGGTTGGCAGCAGATTAAGCCACATCACCTTGTAAACCTTTACAAGGTGCTGTTAAAGGCCCTGTACACTATTGGTGAGATCGAAAAACACAATGTTCACAGATTCACACATAACTTACATGATTTAAAGTAAGTAATGGTAGAAAGGGTTCCTTAAAATATTTCTGCCTAAAATGCTATCGTTTCCGAGAAACGAGTAAAACAATAATAATTATCGCGCGCGATAATTTGAAAAAACAGAAAACACATAAGATCTCTTTTCACTATTTTCTCGTGACCTCGATGACCAATTGAGCTCAAATTTACACAGGTTTGTTTGTTCATGCATATGTTTAATCACACAAAATGTGGACACTGATTTTGAGCTGTTACCAAAAGTGTACAATACCTTTAAACGGGCCTCATAATTTAGAAACTTAGCATACCTGCCTTAAACATGCGCTTTTTATTATTCTTATTAATGAGTTGTGGTGGTTCTGAAAAGAACCTGTCCTGTAACAACTTGATGTTTCAACAGAGAAGTTGTCCAGCTCATTGTCATGCTTCTTTTAGTAAACTATCTAGTACTCGTGCCGTGGCTAAGTAAAGTTTGCTTTTCTCAGAGCATACAGCACTATCCTAATAACCAACATGCCTGTATTGTAGACTTGTTGGGCACACTAGTGCTAAAAGTATCTTGCGTATTTTTCTTCACTGTTAACATAAACAAGTTGTTAACACTGAAGCAAAGCTGCATACATTACTTCTGCTAGTAGAAACGTCCAGACATATTCCTGTGATATTGATTTAGTTTTGCAGCTTTGTTATGCTGTCTAATCATGCAGAATGTTTGTAGTATTGTGGCAATAGTTTGATCTTAATGGAAGAGCTAGCGGTCTTACTGCCAAGTTAAACACCATTGAGTGTGAAGCGTTCTCCCTTAACAGTGGTCTGCTGGCCCAAATGCCAGTTAAGACACCTGAGGACCAGTTCAAATTCTCTCCAACTGGTTCAACTGACTTTAGTTCAGTGTTGAAAAGTATCCCTATTTAATATGAAATATGGACAAGTGGAAAAGCTGGTGGACCAGTGAAACTGCAAACTTATTGGTCCTGCTGGCTAGTCACTGAAGAAGTTGAGGGCAAACCCGAGTCAGTATTTGGGTTGGAGACCATTCCATGTTTTGTGATGGTTTGTGGCTTTTCTGGGACATGATAGGGCTCCTTAACGTCAAGCCTGCATCTTTCAGATGAGACGTAGAACTAAAGCACTTTGCATTGGAGACTGCACACATAACACCCATGACACTTATTAGAAAGAGAAGGGGCTTGCCTGGTGTTTCTGGATTGGCTCCATAATGCGCCCTCCTTGAGCATGTTTGGATTATTTTGTGTGATGCGCATTTGAACTTATGGAATGCTCGCAATATGAATGAATAAATTACTTTTATGTTTGCTGAAAGACAAAAAAGCATCGACATCTTCCGTTGGCATCTTCCCTTTCAGATAAACTGATGGCATAACAATTGAAATGCATTGCGCTGTATATTGTTTGCTGCTTAATTAAAATTTATATTTTCATTGTATTTTCCATAATTCAAAGCTTTACATTACTTCACACTTACTGGTGGTTTGGTTTTGTTTTGATGTTAAGATTTGATCAGCAGAGATCGCGAGTATCGGCCAGCCCCGGTCAGCCCAATCCACAAGGCACTCCTGGTATCATCCCACCGTATCCCAACAATTCCATGGACCAAAACATGTATTCCTCTCGGTTCAGTCAGCAGCATGCCGGATCAAGACCAGCCACTCCTAACGACTCCTTTGGGCCGACTCCGTTACCTAATCAGCAGAAACCTCCACCCCTTGGGACTGGGTTGCCAAATGATCAACTGAGACAACAATTCCCTCAGAAAAGACCCGTAAGTACATGTACCTCACTGGGTGTTCCACCTAGCTGTTGTTCCGTTGCCTGCACCAGCTGTTTCGCTGCTCATTCCTAACCCTCGTACTATTGATCAATGCACTCTCCTGCCCAACTGGCTGTTGCCAACAAAATTCCGACAGGAGACTGTGGAGACTAAGTCCACAGTTTTCACTTCTGCATCAGTAATTGCTATATGCAGCTGACATACACGAGACAGGACTGTGGAGACTAAGTCCACGTTTCACTCTGCATCAGAATTGCTATGCCAGGCTTGACATACACGGAAGGCCATGGCCTCTGTTGCCCTGGTCTTGGCTTTGGTAACACCATGTACATAAATCTCTCTTAAGAGTTGCAGTGGTTCTGAAAAGAACCGGTGGTGTAACAACTCAACATTTTGATCAGTATGCGCTGATAAGAATCATTGATAGGGTTTTTACAAAGTTGCTTACTCTATTGATTACATGATGTCTGGAAATTGAAGCATTCGTTAACATCAATGGATTTCTAAAGCTGAAATGTAATTGCAGAGGTTTTTAGCTGTATTTGGGTGATTACATTGGTTCTTTGGGGACTCTAGATGGCAGCAGAGTCGCAGGTAAATTCCTTATTCTCAGAATTGTGACATTTTCAGAATCATGTAAGCAATGGAAATTAACCTGGTTTGTCTGCTGCCACCTAGTGTTCCAAAGTCTCTGATTGGTATTAAGTACTGATGTTATTGAGTTTGTATTGGGCGTTGTGACAGTCATTTATTTTACATTGTAGGGTGAGATGTACGGTCCAGGGCCACCAGCTAAACGACCAGACATCATGACTCCAACTCCACCAATGGCCAGACCCGATGAAGCAGCATTCAGGGGGATGCCGCCCTTTGCTCAACAGGGTCCATACCCACAGAATGCTTACCCAGGAGGTGAACGACCCATGGGGAATCAAGGAGCGTATCCCCCTGGATACAGGGAAGGGAGACCTCCACACCAAGGGCCTACACCGGTGCCGCAGCCAAGTAAGACAGATTTCTTTCCATAGACCTTATGCATTGAACTTCATTTGAGTAGGGCGCCCTCGCCTAGAGGTCAAAAGGAAGATGTTGATTGGCCAATCCTGTGCACCGCACGAACAAATCTGTGCATTTCCATTGTTTCATCATCGGTACCTCTAAGATGGCGGCTGGATGACATCAATGCATAAGGTCTCTAGAAAAAGCATTTTGTTGACTCACTAATCAGTATAACGACTTGTCAGTAGCTGTTTTCTAAAACTAAACAAGTTATTTTGGTTTGAATCTGGGCCCAATTTCACAGAGCTGCATAAGCACAAAAATAAGCTGACCACAACAAAATCATTCTCACCAGAATGAGGTTACCGGCCAAAATACCATGTCACTTGTACCATTTGTGACTGGTATCCTGCTCATTTCTGCTAAGCAGGAAATTGTTAAGCAATATTTTTCTGCCTAAGCAGCTTTATGAAATTGGGCCCTGGTATGAAATAAGCCCTCTTACTAATATTTGTTAAAAACTGTTAGCGAAAAGCATAAATTTATGAACAAAAACAAAATAAAAAGTACAAAACAATCGAAACACAAACAAAGCTCTGAAATTGTCTTTGAAGGTTAATGGATCAGTGCATTAAGGTCACAGCTCACTTTGGCAGATTTGAATTTGAAAATGTAATATAAGATCTGTTCAAGAAGATCGTAGAAATTTATGCGAACACAACTAGGAAACATATAAGAAAGATACAGCATTGTTGTAAATATAACTAGACCTCAATTATATCTCCTTATGTGACCTTGCTGCAGTAATGCAATCATGTATGAAACTTGTTTATTGAGACTTTCCTCGTTAGAGATTCTAGGTCCTACATTTGGCCAATTTGACCTGAAAATAAAGATTTAGATTTAGATTTAAAAAGCTATTTATAAAGATTTAATTTAAGCTTTCATTTAAGATATTGCACTAAAAATTCCGCCAGTGATAAGTGTTAATTGAAAACCCAAAATGAATTACTGTCAGGATCCTGACCTTATCTCAGGTCCACCAGATATGTAAAATCAATTTTGCACTACATATATTTTGTTTATTTTCCGTGTTTGGCGAGGGGTCTAACGCAACTGGAAACTGAGCACGTCGATATTTCTTAAACAGCTCTCGTATCGTTCAGTAATGGTCAGATAATGTCAGAGCTGCCAACTCTCCCTGATTCTGCAGAAAGTTCCCTGAAATTAAACCAATCCTTTCATGTTCAGATGGACAAACTTAAAAATCTCCCTAATTGTGGCAATTGATTGTGGACATTTTTTTTCCCTGTAACGTTGAATGTAATGGTAAAAATCTCCCTGATTGCACGATGCAAATGTTGGCAGCTCTGTACCGTGCCCAAGCTTAATGTTGGTCAGCATGTAGGAATGCGTTGTGTTTTCTTGGATTGAAGATTGATTTGGAGTGTTTGTGTGTGGTTGTCTTTGTAGGTGCCAAGCATGATCTACCTGGTAGTGGAGGTGGATTCATGGCAGAACCTTTTGGGATGAGGGATCGAGCTCTCTCAGGTGGAGGACCTTCCCCTTCTTGGGGAACCATGCAGCAACGTCAGCCAGCTCCGCCCTATTCCAACTCTTCCTTAGGACCTCATACCTTTGTGAGTCAAGCTGGTCCTCCGAGGACCCTTCAGCAGGCGCTGTTAGCAGCTCATCGTGACCGACACCCCCCTAGTAAGATGATGAAAGCATCCCCTCCTCAGATCCACACTACCTCACCACAGAAGAAGGAGATTGTGTTTCCACCCGACTCTGTGGAGGCTTCCCAGCCGGCTCTAACCAAACCAAAGAAGAAAACCAGTCGAGATATCGGTGAGTAGTATCATGTGACACGGTAGACCTGCTCACTTCCTGTAATACGCTTAGACAGCTGGGTCTAAATAGATACCAAAGAAGTACTGTAAACCCGCCGGGGTTATTCAATAAATAAAGCTGTCTACGTACTACCAATTGTGCAATGATCTAAGTCAGTGGAAAGGCCTTCTGGAGATCATGGTGGACCATTTCCGGGCAAGTCTTATCCGAGTATTTGGAACCTTGATGGATATGGAAGTTAATGTGAGAACTCGTAGAAAAGATGTTTCAAATGAAAGCATAATCTTGCTTGCTAAACCTCATTGATAAGCAAAGCTGATTGCCCCCCTCCCCCTCTCCCCCCAAATCAAGATCTTATGAATCTTCTTAGCTAATTGATTTGATTTCAACCTGCGCAAGTTGTGCTGGTGATTATCGATTGTGAAGAAGTATGGATGGTCTTGATGCGTGTTAAACTTTGATCTTGTCCTTGGGTTAGCTCATGATTTATGGTTTCAACACTGCAATGTAAACCCTGCTTGCAGATTGATACCAAACTTACATTCTGGTTGTGCTTTGTCTTTGTAAACCAGGCACTGTGGAGGCGTGGAAACTGATGATGGCGCTGAAGTCGGGTCTCTTAGCCGAAAGCACTTGGGCTCTTGAGGTGCTCAATATTCTACTCTATGACAACAATACCATCGTCTACTTTGACCTAAGTCAGTTGAAAGGCCTTCTGGAGATCCTGGTGGACCATTTCCGGGCAAGTCTTATCCGAGTATTTGGAACCTTGATGGATATGGAAGTACATGTAAGAACTCGTAGGAAAGGCGTTTCTAATGAAAGCAGAGCCTCACAGAAAGACTATGATTGTGTGTGCAGGAAACATTTAGACGGCAGTCAGAACTATATGAAATCGGAACTAGAGTTGATCCAAGAAGCATTGGGATTGTTTGACATTGAGAAACTGAAAGGAACCGATAAGGAGAAGCCCATTCGGATAGATCCAGGTATGGATGGATTCTATTCTAGTGTGAAGGAATGGGATTGTCATGAGGGCTTTAAGAGCAATCATCAACATTGGCAGCTGGGTGGGGGAGATATGACCAAACATGTGGTACATGTGTTTGAGAGCGATGGAATCCTGGCGGATATCATGAAACGACAAGCCAAGAGAAGGAAGGGAGAGAGAGAAAAGCTTGTCAAAAAGTTCAAGAAAGCCAAGCAGATAAAAGAGGAGAAAGAACGCAAAATTAAGGAGGAGGAAGGTGATGCTAGTCAGGATGGCTTGATGGAGGAATGTGAACAGGAAGAGGAATGGAGAATCAAAGAGGAAGCAGAGTCTGAGGAAGGAGAGGAGGATAGTGGAGATGAAGAGCAGAAGAATGAGAAAGAAGTAGGCTTGGGTGATTTGTGGCTAGAGGCATGCAGTGAGGAACTCCGCGCTGCTAAAGAAAAGAAAAATGTGATCGCACTGTATGAAAGACGACCCTCCCTTCCCTCTCCTATGTCACTTCTTGAAGATGAAGGGACATGTAATGACCACACAGCTCTTGTCACGTCAACCGACGCACAGCATTCGCTAGCTCAACGCTGTATCACTATTTCTAACATCATCCGCAGTCTGTCTTTTATCCCTGGCAATGATGTGGAGTTATCCAAGCATGCCGGTGTCCTCGTTGTGCTCGGAAGGATACTCCTATTGCATCATAAACACACAGAGCGGAAGCAACTCCCCCAAACGTATGACCGAGAGGACCATGACGATCTAGACACTGAGTGTCCCATTACAGATAAGGACACGTGGTGGTGGCATTGTTTAAATTGCTTACGTGAGAACGCCCTGGTTACCTTGACTAATGTATCGGGACAGTTGGATTTATCACTGTATGCTGAGAGTGTTAGCCTGCCTATCTTGGATGGGTTGCTACATTGGGCAGTGTGTCTATCAGCCTGTGCAATGGATCCTTTCCCTACACTGCCTGCCACCTCTCCTCTCACACCCAAACGCATTGCCATCGAAGCCCTTTCCAAACTCAGCATTCAGGAAAGCAATGTGGACATGATTCTGGCCACTCCGCCATTCCATCGATTAGAGAAGCTTTTTTCCACCTTGACGCAGTACCTGAGCGATCGCAAAGAGCCGGTCATGAGGGAGTTTGCAATAGTACTTCTATCCAGCATTGCCCAGGGCGAGAGCGTGGCGAGCCGCGCCATCGCCACCCAGAACTCCACCATCTCTTTCCTACTCTGTTACCTGGAGGACTCTGAATATGCCAAGTCATTGGAGAACGGCAGTAACGCGAAGCAGCTGAGCCAGAACCCAGACATTCAATCAGTCAGTCCCGATATGATGCGGCGGACAGCGATCCTCTTAGCGTCACTAGCTAAAGTTCCTGATAACCGACCGCTGTTTCTCCAACACCAACACAGACTCCTAAACCTGTCCATGTCTCACATGGTGACAGATCCCGTTAAATGTCTCATCGCTGATGCCTTGTATGAGATCTCCAGGTCATGAGCTCTGACCTCTTGACCTCTCAGTCCCCGTCGTTTAGACTTGGGACAGCTTGAGTTGTGTGTTCACCAACATCTTACCATGGATTATTAACACATTGGTGGAGACAAACAATCTGGTATCATCACTTGAGCCACTGAACTTGATTAAACACTTAAATCTGTGCAAGGAAGCGTGTGATCTCCTTGTGAAACATCTCATTTGTCATTTTAATTCCCCGTTAAATACTTCATAAATGTGGGGCGTGAACCATTTCATCCTAGATATTCAAATGAATAAGCCATGTGCCTGTGCGTTTAACAGGATTGCGATTCAATCCATCGATAGTCACTTTACATTCGTTGTTTCCATATACAAAGTCACTGACTGTTTCTGCAAGTTGTGTTCATTGTAATTTAAGGCAATTTTTTTTCCCAATACATGGTGATGCTATGTTGTGACGACTTTCGTACAGGTTCTTTGCATCTTAAAATGTCAAACCCTTTGAGTGGGTGGGGTGGGGAGGGGGGGAGCAGTCGCGTGTTGTTTATGATTGTTACTGCATCACTGCTCCCTTCATGTATTGCTGCTGGTGTAAACTTAGTACTTAATCTTGTATTAACTCTCCCTTATCGGTCACTTTTCTTCAAGACAATTAGAGATTTCCACTGCGGTGTTGTTTACGTCTTACATTGACACAACTTGACCTTTAGTTAGTGCTAATGTACGCCATGATGACTTGTTACTACCTACATGTTAGCACACTTGCACCTATTTCTCACACTCGTCACATTATGAGGTTAATTTTGTAGTTATTGTGTAAACATGTGGGATACTGCAACTAGATTTTTTTCAAGATTGGGCCATTTTTCTGGGTTTTTTTATTTTTAATTTTTTTAGTAATAAGATCATGCTGATAATTTTGTGTAATATAAATGCGGGAGTACAGCCTCCTGCTTTACCTTGGTGTCCCCAAATTACTTGATTTATTTATGAATGTTTTGTAAGATGTGCTACTTGTCTTCACATTTATCCTAGGGTGACCACATTTTGATTGTAGTTGATTGATACAATTTACAAGTTAAGCGTAGCTCACCAAATTGTTTCTTTGTTCAGTTGATGTTGGTTTCTAGTTGGTAAATTTATCACAATCTTTTGTCAAATTATTAGTTGTATGTGAAAACACATTTTGCATTTTCTACTCGAGAAATCAGACCGGCTTGCAATTATGATGCCCTAGGTACCAGACCACTGACTAAAATTTAATCTATGTTACCATGGTGATTGTTGTGTTAACGGTAAGAACTTCAGTAGAAGAAGAAAGAAATCAGTTTCACTGCAGTGAAGATGTCACACTGTCCATATGTTGAGGTTGAGGGCGCTATTATGTTAGCAGAGGATTGAGGTCTGCTAATGCAAATGCCCTTTACTTAAATCTGTCTATGACACAAAAAAAAGAATCCAATAATGTAGGAATGAATTCATGGCTTATTGCTTGATATGATTAGGATCAGATCAAGTCTGAACCAGTGGCGATCAGTTACCATGGCAACATCAACAGGACACCCTCACTGGCTAAATATCTCAGAATTAATAAATATGTCAAAATAAAATACAGTAGTTTTCTATGTAAACACTTATTTATTTTACAACATGTAAAAATTATGAAAAAGAACTGGTCCAAGCACGACAAAAGATGTTGAACCCAAGATGTTTCTTAACATTGCATTTGATGCTGAAGGAACAAGGAAAGCTTAAGTGTGATCAATTTGTGTTCAAGATGATTCTAGATCCCTATGAATGGTTTACATTAAATCAGTACTTTAAATCACTCTTGTTGTTCAGGTGGGGAAAAAACAGGTGTAATTGGTTCATTTAGTTGGTGAACATCAACCCTTTGAGTTAACATATTTTTTGCTTTGACGAGGTGAACATTTCTGTTGTCGCTAGCGTCACTTGTTTGAGGTATTTGGCGATTCGATGTAAATTGATTTGATGGCTTGAACCTCAAGCCATTATGATTGTAGTGTAATGTTTCTTGAGATGTCCTTTTAAAACATTGCAGTCTTATTTTTTTGCTGTAGGTATAATTGAAAGTTAAACATTGTATTGTTCTTTCACTCCGTTGTGTTGGGCGAAACCCTATGGGGAGTATTTTGACCCAAGTTATGTGGACTAATTGGTGCTCAGTTATTGTTATCGAGTAATGTCTTGTAAGACAACATACTTTTTCTTTTTTTTGCACTCCTAGTCGTATTGCTGTATTGCAATAACTGACTGACATGCCTATTATAGAATATAAACTTCCTTTATAAATTAGTACACAGATTTGGAGACGCTTTATTCAAAATAATGAGAAGAATAATTGAGGTGTCAGGGGCAGACAGAGTAGACGCCGATGGTGAATGCATTTCTGGCACAAATGTTTTTATGTACAGCTTATCGGCATAAGTGGGGACTTAAAACAAAGACAGATTACTTCCCATGTGTAGTTTTGTAAAAAAGAAAACTTGAAGAAAAAAAATATGAAAAAAAACTATTAAAAAAATAAATAAAAACAAAACAAAAGAAAAATGACTATCAAAATATGAATTGTATCAGTGTCATTGGTGACCTAATTTATGGTCGCACATATTTATGCTTAAGGACATTTTCACAATTTTTGTATATCTTATCTTGTATTAAATTCCATACTGATAATTGCTTGGGTCCCTGCAATGCCAATGTTGTGTGTGACCACATTAATACAACATATTTAAGACTATAACTGGTCATTTTTGCTTACTTTTTTTGTTCTTTTTCTTTTGGACACGTCTTAAGCATGCAATGTTGTTCTCTTTCTTGATGACTCAATATTATTATCATGTGCAAGAATCTTTATTTGTCCGGCTTTTTTTGTATGGTTGTGAGTCAAATCAAAGAACGTTTGTTTTGACTGAATATTACTTGTATATGTTCACTGTACAGTCCAATTTAGAAAGTTTTGGTGTAGCTTATTAAGAGGCATCAGACTTGGTTTAAATTAAAGAGAAACATGAGGTAAAGTGACAAGGTAAATTGTCTAAACTAGGCGAGAGGTTTCTCTTAATATTGTAGTATTTTCTAGAGCATTAGGCTTAACCATTGTAAAATGTCCTTAAAATGGTTTATATACAAGTGTCTATGAAATAAAGTGTAAATAAAGAAAGTGGATCTTCACAATATGATGTCATGGGCCTTGAGATTTCCTTATTGGTGAAAATGTGTCATGTACAAGTTTAACCCCTTGCATTTTTCCTTTTTTTTTCTTTGGCCAAACATCCTGGCTCAAAAATGCAAATTTTTTAAATCGGCATTAAACAATTAGATGGTCCGAAAATGTTCAAAAGTACAAGTTCAACTTTTAAACAAGAAATCTTTGTCCCACTGTTCTCTACATACAAAGGAATTTTTTCAGTGAATTTTGAGGCAAATCAGAGAGAAATAAATTTCAAGGCTGAATTTGGTAAAACTTTCCCTTGCCGATTTCGGCCGAAAATTTTGTTTTCAGAATCGCCTGATATTTGATACAGAGATGAAATGGAGTCCGAAGAGAAGAAAAATCTTGGTTTGAGTTGTCTATCTTGGCAACTTTTGAAGATATTGGCATTTTTTCGATATAACGGTGCCTCAAAATGAAGCTTAAAATATATTTCTTGTCCAAACCCCTTGTCCAAAACACCTATAATTTGGCGACTGTCCTTAAAATACAAAGGGCTTTCTTTAAAAAAAAAATTGAGGCGAATCGGAGAGAAAAAATTTTCGAGGCTGAAAAAGTGGCAAGCTTACCCCCTTGCCGATTTTTCAAAAATCGGCCGAAAATTTTGTTTTCAGAATCGCCTGATATTTGATACAGAGATGAAATGGAGTCCGAAGAGAAGAAAAATCTTGGTTTGAGTTGTCTATCTTGGCAACTTTTGAAGATATTGGCATTTTTTCGATATAACGGTGCCTCAAAATGAAGCTTAAAATATATTTCTTGTCCAAACCCCTTGTCCAAAACACCTGTAACTTGGCGACTGTCCTTAAAATAGAAAGAGCTTTCTTTAAAAGAAATTTGAGGCGAATCGGAGAGAAAAAATTTTCGAGGCTGAAAAAATGGCAAGCTTACCCCCTTGCCGATTTTTCAAAAATCGGCCGAAAATTTTGTTTTCAGAATCGCCTGATTTTTGATACAGAGATGAAATGGAGTCCTTAGAGAAGAAAAATCTTGGTTTGAGTTGTCTATCTTGGCAACTTTTGAAGATATTGGCATTTTTTCGATATAACGGTGCCTCAAAATGAAGCTTAAAATATATTTCTTGTCCAAACCCCTCGTCCAAAACACCTGTAATTTGGCGACTGTCCTTAAAATACAAAGAGCTTTCTTTTAAAAAAAATTGAGGCGAATCGGAGAGAAAAAATTTTCGAGGCTGAAAAAATGGCAAGCTTACCCCCTTGCCGATTTTTCAAAAATCGGCCGAAAATTTTGTTTTCAGAATCGCCTGATTTTTGATACAGAGATGAAATGGAGTCCGAAGAGAAGAAAATTCTTGGTTTGAGTTGTCTATCTTGGCAACTTTTGAAGATATTGCCATTTTTTCGATATAACGGTGCCTCCAAATGAAGCTAATACACTGCAGCTCTTTAAACAAACAACATGAATAGATTCAATTTATATAATTTTTAGTCTAGTCTAGACTTAAGATATCAGACTCTATTTATTTTACAATTGCCAAACTGCCCGCGTTTTAAATAGCTAAAAATTTGCAAAATTTCTAAGAAGAGTTATCGGTCTAGTGGAAGGACTCCTGACGCTGGATGCGATGGTGCTGGGTTTATTTCCCATCATGCGCTATTTAGTTTGTTTAGCTTGGATGACCTAATCACAGGGCGCGGCCCGTCCAACGGTCACGTAATGTTTGAATATATTTGCATTTATTATTTTCATTGTGTTCTTCGGTGCAGAGTCACTGAGACGTGTCGCTATATAAATAGCATGATCCGATCCGACAATTCAGTTCAGGCCAATGCATTTCTGCTGTGTGCACCAGTTTTCAGATATATCTAATAATGTCAAAAGAACAGACCACGCCAGCCAGCGAATTCAACCCGGAGGTTTTGTTAGATAAGTTCAAAGTATACTTCAACCATAAGTTTGAGAACTTACAAAATTCCAAGGAAACTGTCAGTCTAAAGGAGATCAAAAACAATCTAGACTCAAAAGAGTTAAACAAAGTAGGCAATGCAGCTCAATATGAGTTCTGCGGTAGACTAGAGATTTCACTAGACAAAATTAAAATCTGCCTGTTAAAGAATGGCGACACCGAGACGGCGATAGAAGCAATCCAAGAAGCGGAAACCCTGGTTACAGAAAGAAAGAGAAAGATAAAGATCGCCGACAACAGCAAAGCAGGGTGGATCACGGTTCAACACTTGGAGAAAGGCGGTGACGAACACATGACGGGTGAGCAGAGAAAACGAGTCCACGCAGCAGAAGAAGCAGCTCTGAAAGAACTTGAGGGAAAGAAGAAGTTGAAGAGAAGGCTTTGGGATGATGGCTCCAAATCATTGCTGCCTACTAGTAATCGCAGTCTTTTTCGAGGTAACCCACTTCCCCGAATACCGATTCTTTGTCGTGGTTCATACAGAGCAGACTAATGCCGGCCCTCTCCCATGCTATACCAATAACAATAAATTTATCAGAACCATAAATTTGTGTCTAAATTTGTGATCATTGGTCTCCCAATAGAGGCAAACTGTTTTTCATGCGTATGAGCAAAGCGAAGGAGCATGAAAAATTATTTTGTATTGCTTGGTCTATCCGAATGGTTTAAGTTTAAACCATAAGTTAATTAAGAAGAGTTGGAGGTCCAGTGACTAATGACTGTGGCTCTTTGCATCACTAATAATGTGTCCATTGTTAAGGTTTAAATTAACATCAAATACACTTTTCTTGAGACGAGTTGGTAGTCCAGTGGTGGGACCTGTGACTCTGGAGTAAAAGGTCCTTGGTTCAAATCCTACTCCTTTCGTTTTATACAGCAGCTGTCCCTTAAAAAGGGTTTTAATTAACTACAAATGCAACTTTGTGATTAAGATATTAAGTGTTAAGTGCATTGATTTCCACTTTATTATTCATTTTCATTGCTTGTGTCCATTCTAAGGGTTTTAATTAACGTCAGACACAAGTTTCTTAAGATGAGTTGGTGGTCCAATGGAAGGACTCAATGACTCCGGATGCTATGGTCCTGGGTTCAATTCCCCACTCTGTTCTTTTCCTTTTCTTTACCTGTGTCCATTCTCAGGGTTTTAATTAACGTCAGACACAAGTTTCTTAAGATGAGTTGATGGTCCAATGGAAGGACTGAATGACTCCGGATGCTATGGTCCTGGGTTCAATTCCCCACTCTGTTCTTTTCCTTTTCTTTACCTGTGTCCATTCTAAGGGTTTTAATTAACAACAGATGCAAGTTTCTTAAGATGAGTTGGTGGTCCAATGGAAGGACTCAATGACTCTGGATGCTATGGTCCTGGGTTCAATTCCCCACTTTGTTCTTTTCCTTTTCTTTACCTGTGTCCATTCTCATGGTTTTAATTAACGTCAGACACAAGTTTCTTAAGATGAGTTGGTGGTCCAATGGAAGATCTGAATGACTCCGGATGCTATGGTCCTGGGTTCAATTCCCCACTCTGTTCTTTTCCTTTTCTTTACCTGTGTCCATTCTAAGGGTTTTAATTAACACAGATGCAAGTTTCTTAAGATGAGTTGGTGGTCCAATGGAAGGACTGAATGACTCTGGATGCTATGGTCCTGGGTTCAATTCCCCACTCTGTTCTTTTCCTTTTCTTTACCTGTGTCCATTCTAAGGGTTTTAATTAACGTCAGATGCAAGTTTCTTAAGACGAGTTGGTGGTCCAATGGAAGGACTGAATGACTCTGGATGCTATGGTCCTGGGTTCAATTCCCCACTCTGTTCTTTTCCTTTTCTTTACCTGTGTCCATCTAAGGTTTTAATTAAACGTCAGATGCAAGTTCTTAAGACGATTGGTGTCCAATGGAAGGACTGAATGACTCTGGATGCTATGGTCCTGGGTTCAATTCCACTGTGTGAAACTCTGGCCTTTAAAAAAAAAAAAAAAAAAAGAATTTTAATTAATAATTTCAAAAGTTCTGTTTCTAAGTTTCTAAGTTTCTAAGTTTCTAAGTTTCTAAGTTTCTAAGTTTCTAGTTTCTAGTTTCTAAGTTTCTAGTTTCTAGTTTCTAGTTTCCTTTAAAGCTCGGACCACCAGGACTTGAACCTGGGTCAGTCGCTTCCTAACGCACGGTCTACCCGGTTGGGCAGTTGGGTCCCCCCGATAAAATGTGCTCGTTTCTAATATATAAAGAATAAATTTGTACTTAGAAATTTGTTCACACTTTGCTCAGTGCATTATGTATACATCAGGCAGAGGAGTCTGCTGACTAGATATTGGGACCAGCCTATGGGGAAAGTTTGGACTTAGAAAATTTCACTCACTCAGCTCAATGGTAACTAATTGGGTACATGACTGGACATTGGGTAGGGTGGGGGTAGGGTCTGGGTAGTGTCTGCCAAGGGGAAGTTTGTACTTCATAAATTTCACTCGCTCAGCTCTACAGTAACTAATGCAGTGAGATGACTGGACATGGGGTAGGGACTAGTAGTGTCTTCTAAGGGGAACTTTGTACTTAGTAAATTTCACAAATGGAGTGTAGTGTAGGGTAGGGTTGGGTAGAGTAGTCTAGGGTAGGGTACGGTTTGGCTGGGACTGGACACTGGGTAGGGAGTAGGTAGTGTCTTCTAAGGGGAACTTTGTACTTAGTAAATTTCACAAATGGAGTGAGATGACTGGACATTGGGTAGGGATCAGTAGGTAGTGTCTTCTAAGGGAAACTTTGTACTTAGTAAATTTCACCAATGGAGTGAGATGACTGGACATAGGGTAGTGTAGAGTAGTGTCTTCTAAGGGGAACTTTGTACTTAGTAAATTTCACAAATGGAGTGAGATGACTGGACATTGGGTAGGGAGTAGGTAGTGTCTTCAAAGGGGAACTTTGTACTTAACAAATTTCACCCACTCAGCTCAATAGTAACTAGGTGGATGAGATGACTGGAGACTGGGTAGGGTAGGGTACGGTCGAGTAGTGTAGGGAAGGGTAGGGTATGGTTAGGAAGGGTAGGTATGGTTAGGTAGAGTAGGGTAGTGTAGAGTAGGGTAGGGTAGTAGGTAGGGTAGGGTAGGGTAGGGTAGGGTAGGGTATGGTTAGGTAGAGTAGAGTAGGCTAGTGTAGTGTAGTGTAAGGTAAGGTAGGGTAGGGTAGGGTAGGGTAGGGTAGGGTAGGGTAGGGTAGGGTAGAGTAGAGTAGGGTAGTGTAGGGTACGGTAGGATAGGGTATGGCAGAGTAGTGTAGGGCAGGGTTGGGTAGGGTAGAGTAGTGTAGGGCAGGTTTGTGTAGAGTAGTCTAGGGCAGTGTAGGGTAGGGTTGGTCAGAGTAGGGTAGGGTATGGTTGGGTAGAGTAGGGTAGGGTAGGGTAGGGTAGGGTTGGGTAGAGTAGTCTAGAGTAGGGTAGGGTAGGGTAGGGTTGGGTAGAGTAGTCTAGAGTAGTGTCGGGTAGAGTAGGGAAGAGTAGGGTAGGGTAGAGTAGTCTAAGGTAGGTCAGGGTTGTTTAGAGTAGGGTAGAGTAGTGTAGGGTAGGGTAGAGTTGGGTATGGTAGGGTAGGGTAGGGTAGGGTTGGGTAGGGTAGGGTTGGGTTGGGTAGAGTAGTCTTGGGTAGGGTAGGGTAGGGTTGGGTAGAGAAGTGTTGAGTAGGGTAGGATAGGGTTTGGTAGGGTAGGGTTTGGTAGGGTAGGGTTGGGTAGGGTAGGGTAGGGTAGGGTAGGGTAGGGTAGTGTAGGGTACGGTAGGGTACGGTAGGGTAGGGTAGGGTTCTGTAGAGTAGTGTAGGGTAGGGTAGGGTTGGGTAGAATAGTGTAGAGTAGTGTAGGGTAGGGTAGGTAAGTAGTGTAGTGTAGAGTAGGGTAGGGTAGGGTTTGGTCGAGTAGTCTAGGGAAGGGAAGGGTAGGGTAGGGTTTAGTTGGGTAGAGTAGTGTAGAGTAGAGTAGGATAGGGTTTGGTAGGGTAGGGTAGGGTTGGGTAGGGTAGGGTTGGGTAGGGTTGGGTAGGGTTTGGTTGGGTAGAGTAGTGTAGGGTAGGGTAGGGTTTGGTTGAGTAGTCTAGGGAAGGGAAGGGTAGGGTAGGGTTTAGTTGGGTAGAGTAGTGTAGAGTAGAGTAGGATAGGGTTTGGTAGGGTAGGGTTGGGTAGGGTAGGGTTGGGTAGGGTAGGGTTTGCTAGAGTAGTGTAGGGTAGGGTAGGGTAGGGTAGGGTTTGGTAGGGTAGTATCTTCTACGGGAAAGTTTGTTTTAAATATCTGAATGGACACAAGGCATATGGGAAAAAAGACAGTGGTTTATTTATGGTCCTGTAACTGGTTTTGCATTATATCAACATACCACAATTTACAAAGGCGAATAACTTCATTAAAAAGATAATTGACCCTACAAGTGTAAAATATCAAAGGAAACTCATTCTAGGACTCTTTGTATAAATGTGCGTCTCAAGTACAAAATATTAATACGTGTACTGTCTTGTTCTGTGTATACACATTGCCATTGCTAGTTCAAATTATCATTTTGTATATTCAGACCTCATTTTGATTGCATTAATTTAAATCACAGAAAATAGTAGGATAGGGTTGGGTAGGGTAGGGTTGGGTAGAGTAGTGTAGGGCAGGTTTGTGTAGAGTAGTGTAGGGTAGTGTAGGGTAGGGTTGGTCAGAGTAGGATAGGGTAGGGTTGGGTAGAGTTGTCTAGATTAGGGTAGGGTAGGGTTGGGTAGAGTAGTCTAGAGTAGGGTAGGGTATAGGGTAGAGTAGTGTCGGGTAGAGTAGGGAAGAGTAGGGTAGGGTAGAGCAGTCCAAGGTAGGTCAGGGTTGTTTAGAGTAGGGTAGAGTAGTGTAGGGTAGGGTAGAGTAGGGTAGGGTAGGGTTGGGTAGAGAAGTGTAGAGTAGGGTAGGATAGGGTAGGATAGGGTTTGGTAGGGTAGGGTTTGGTAGGGTAGGGTTTGGTAGGGTAGGGTTTGGTAGGGTAGGGTTTGGTAGGGTAGGGTAGGGTAGGGTAGGGTAGGGTAGGGTAGGTAGGGTAGGGTTCTGTAGAGTAGTGTAGGGTAGGGTAGGGTTGGGTAGAGTATTGTAGTGTAGGGTAGGGTAGGGCAGGGTTGTGTAGAGTAGGGTAGGGTAGGGTAGGTAGTAGTGGTAGGGTAGGGAGTAGGGTAGGGTAGGGTTTGGTTGGGTAGAGTAGTGTAGGGTAGGGTAGGGTTTGGTCGAGTAGTCTAGGGAAGGGAAGGGTAGGGTAGGGTTTGGTTGGGTAGAGTAGTGTAGAGTAGGGTAGGATAGGGTTTGGTAGGGTAGGGTTTGGTAGGATAGGGTTGGGTAGGGTAGGGTTTGCTAGAGTAGTGTAGTGTAGGGTAGGGTAGGGTAGGGTTTGGTAGGGTAGTATCTTCTACGGGAAAGTTTGTTTTAAATATCTGAATGGACACAAGGCATATGGGAAAAAAGACAGTGGTTTATTTATGGTCCTGTAACTGGTTTTGCATTATATCAACATACCACAATTTACAAAGGCGAATAACTTCATTAAAAAGATAATTGACCCTACAAGTGTAAAATATCAAAGGAAACTCATTCTAGGACTCTTTGTATAAATGTGCGTCTCAAGTACAAAATATTAATACGTGTACTGTCTTGTTCTGTGTATACACATTGCCATTGCTAGTTCAAATTATCATTTTGTATATTCAGACCTCATTTTGATTGCATTAATTTAAATCACAGAAAAACAAAATAGTTGCTCGGCCTTATACACTTGGAAGTTAATGTAGCATAATACTTATGAAAAAATAAATCTATTTGAAGTTTTAAAGGACATGAAGTAACATACATTTTAATTCAAATTTTGAACCTATTTCAAAAATACCAATAACCCCAGAAATAACTGAAGTATCTTTATGGTAAACCCTGGTCTGTGTTAAAAAGAAAAAAGAAAAAAAAGGGACTTGTTTTCCAAAATAAAGAGAACACCGTATTTCAGTTAGAATTCAAAGAACTTTGTTCATTTCAAAAATTCTCTAAAGACAAAATATACAAAAGCCTGAAACAATACATGAACTTTATAAGTTCATTAACTAAGACCCAATTTCTTAGAGCTATTGAAGCAGTAAATTTTGCTTACAAATTTTCTGCTGAGCAAAAAATGAGCAGGATACCAGTTACAGGTTAGTGTAACCTTGTACTTTGGCTGGAAACCATTATGTGGTAAGCATAATATTGTTGTGCTTAACGTTTTGTGCTTAAGCAGCTTTACGAAATTAAGCCCATGGACTAACCTTTGGATCTTGAATGAATACACAAGTAGTGGTGGGATGCTGAGAGCCTGGATCACATTCTATGCAATCAGTTGAACTAACAGTTAAAAGAGATGACATAGCTTAAATTATAACACCCCTTACAAAAATTCTGCCTTTGATTGGTTTAGAGCGCGTCACATGATATGTCTTATTTGTACTGGAAAACCGCGCGGTTCTATACCCATAGCAACCGATGTACTATCCCATGGAAAAAGTTCAAAAGTGTTGAAGTTAAGAAAAGTCGTCTGCTGGTTTGATTTATTGTAGCATGCAGGTCTCTTAACTCAATAATACAGTATTAGGAAATGTATGTGATGTTATAAAACAAATATTGACTGCTTTCACTCATGCTAAGGTTAAAACTACGACGCCCGAGGTGATCCCCGGCGCGTTCTATTTAAAATAGAACTTGTCGTGGATCACAGAGGGCTTCGTAATTTTAACCATAGCACTCGAAGCAGTCAATATTTGTATTCTATAAAGCTGGGACTTATTTGCATTTCCATTTTATCTTGCCGGAACTTAAGTCCAGTCTAGCGGATCCTGCAGCTACTAGTTCTAATGCTCTTGGGTATGCGATATGTTCGGCCATCTTGACACGTTCTTGAAGAGTGTCAATGGTGTCTCCTGGTATGACTGGTACTGCTTCTTGGACTAGAATGGCTCCCGCATCAACCTCCTCCTGTATTCAGGTTTAAAAACGCCAAAACATTGTCAATAAACATTGGGGAAAATCTCAGGAAAGTAATTTTGAACTATTTTATTTTTGGTCAATTTTTTAGAATTCGCCTTTTGGGGCCAGGATTTTTGGAAAAAAAAATGCAAATGGTTAAACTTTGGGGGGGGGGGTCAAATTTCAAAAATATGCCTTTTTAGGCAAGGATTTCTGTGAATAAATAAACTGTATTTTCTTTTTAGGTCAAATTTTGAAAAAATGGTCCTTTTTGAGCCAGGATTTTGGGGTAAAAAACTTTGAGGGGTTAAAACTTGTATTTTGGAGTAATTTAAGGGCTGTTTTATTTCTAGTCAAATTTTTAAAGTCTGCACTTTGGGCCAAGTATTTTTGCTAAAAAAATTGCCCAAGCACATTTCTGGTTTGTTTATCATTCTTCTTTAAAGTCTTTTTAATGTTTTGGTTAACAAAAATGTGGAAGGGGCTAAACAATGGTCTCCAAGATAAATTCCGGACCATTTAAATTGTGGCAAAGGATTTGGGGGGCCAGGATTTTGGGGGCCAAAAAAAAACCCTGAAGAGATAGACTTGTATCTGTGAACAATTTTGGATCATTTTGTTTTTGACTAAACGTTTAACATTTGCAGATTTAAGCCAAATGTTTTGGTAAAAAAAAAAAAAAAAAAACACACTACAAGTGTAAGACTTCTTTTCTCATCTGATGGTCTTAATCAAAGAAATTTGAATTTTTTTTGCCAAAAGCAAGATGTTATAAATAAAAGGTTCAAATTTGATATAATAAAAATATTTTGTTCAAATTAACAATGAAACAAAAATAAAACTTGGGACGAGGATGCACATTTATAGAAACCCCATTTGCCAATCACGCCCGAATTTGTGCCTTCATCACTATAGGTTCAATGACAACATGATCGTCAGTTGGGCAAAATTCTGAATTTTTCTTTTTTTATACATGTAACCGGAAACAGTGGTCAAGTCTTATTCTCGGGTTTCCTTCGTTAGTTTGATTGATTTTACTTTCATACTGTTTATCACTTATTAGTATTACATTCCCAACAACATAATTTTCATGGTCATAAACTACATTAAACTAAAATAATTGACAAAACAAAAGCCCACGGTAAACTCCATATTATGGTTGGGCTCACAATGGTCCCGGAAGTTTGAATTCGCACGAGACTAAACGCCATGTCACACAGGTAAATTTTTTCAGGCAACTTGGAGGCAACCAACTGCACTGCATGCACAAGGAACACTTCAGCAGCACAAGAGGCATGCTTCTGGCTGTAACTCACTATCCCCAAGAAAACAATGAGAGAACTGAAAGGTGAATAAATTTTCTTATCGGAGATTGAAACTGGAACTGGTTGCCTGAAACTGGTTGCCTGTAAATTGTCATCAGTGTGACGTGACCCTTACAGTCTGTTATCGCACTCACCACAACGTAATGAACAGTACATCCAGACAGTCTGACTCCGGCCTCTAACACCATCTCATGAGCATGCATTCCTTTGAATGATGGAAGCAATGAGGGATGGACGTTGATCAAGCCGCCGTTCCAGCGTCGTACAAACTCCCCACTCAGTATCCTCATGAACCCGGCCAGGCAGATAAACTCCACTCCTGACGCTACCAGCGCTGCATGGACAGCCATGTCAAAGTCGACACGCGACTTGAACTCTTTGTGGTTAATCACCTAAGTATGAAAATCAATCACAAAAACACTCTTCAAGATTGACATAAATAAATCTTACAAACACTCCAGATTGTTCCTCAAGCTCAACTAAGTTAAGTCACTTCACGTCCAATGTGTCTATATCCGCTACATTTTGTCTAAACTGGCTTATGTTGGACGTTTTTTCTGACCTGAAACAACTCCAGAGCCCCCCTCAATTTTGAGTGGTCTGTCGGACTGCTGAAGTGAACATCCACCTGTTCATTCCATTGTGTAGATTAGACAGGCATGCATCTACCCTGCTATGCTTCATTTCTACCGTTCAAAAGGAACAGAAGGTTGTGGGGTGTTGTGGTTGAGGGGATAAGAACACCGGACTCAAGCTCTGGTGTTTCTGTTCAGTCCGACACTTGTGTCCTTAAGAAAGACACTTAACCATTATTGCTGCGTCCTTCGGATGGGACGTAAACTGTGTGTTGTGTAATGCACTTAAAAGAACCCAGTGCACTTATCGAAAAGAGAAGGGGTTTGCCCCGGTGCTCCTGATTTGATCGGCAGCATATTCCGCACAGCACCTTGTAAACCATTACATGGTGCTATGTAAAGAAATAGGTATAATACTTCAAAACGTAGCTCCACATTACCGAATACTGAATGTTTTAAAAGTGCTTAGAGGCTGGCCTGCAGTAAGCGCTATACAAATACGTTATATTATTATTATTATTATTATTATGGAATTTATGATGACAAATCTCACAAATGTGAGATTTAAATCTCAAATTGAACTTGCTCATTGTTTTTTTGGAAGAATTAAGTTTATTCCCCATCCCCTAGTCTTTAACAAACCATCGATAACCAACCTATGAAGATCTCAAATAAAGTAGTTCCGTTGAAGTGAAGAACAAAGCAACCCTCTATTTTGTCTTTAAGTCCCTAGACAGCGGCTACAGCTAGATTTCTGCCTCATCGTGCATTGAAAAATAGTACATCCTTGGCAACAACCATAGCAACAGTCGTAGCCGTAGCTGCCAATTCGGTTACAGCCTTACCTTGGTGGGTATCCCAGCTTCTCTAGCCCTCTCCAGTCCCAACACACCATCCTTGTTAGAAACAACCAGAACAATCTCAGCTCTGCTGTTTATTGCTGGATCTTTAGTATGGTCAATCAAGGCTTGTAGGTTGGTGCCTATAGAGGGCGCAATACAGAAGAGATTCGAATAAAAAACATTACTTAATATTGTATTGTCGGAGCATGAAAAAAAGACGCGTTACCAGACCTTCTGCTATGGCATGTGCCGCAGGACACTGTGGTTAGGAATGCAGAGGGCGCTATTGTGTGAAACTCTTCTTAACGATAATAATCTGCCGGTAGGGGGTTATGAAAATGTAGTTGCTCTACAGGTAAGTATAGTGACATAGACTTGGGAAATTTTTGGTTGACTAGTCGATCTTTCTTTTTTAACTGAATTTTTAAAAAATTTACCCTCTCAGTTTCCCTTGTGGTTTAATATTTTTAATTCTGGTTATAAAGCAAAGGATTCTCAGTAAAGCGAACTTCATCACTCTACTAGCCAAGGTTCCCATGGAGAAGAGACAACAACGGAGGTTTCAGTTTTAGATGTGGAAGGAAATCCTCAGAGAAATATTCGAGAGAAAACCCACGCAATCAGGTAGGGACTGAAAACCCAAGCAATCAGGTTGGGACTGAAAACCCAAGCAATCAGGTTGGGACTGAAAACCCAGCCAATCAGGTTGGGACTGAAAACCCATGCAATCAGGTTGGGACTGAAAACCCAAGCAATCAGGTAGGGACTGAAAACCCACACAATCAGGTAGGGACTGAAAACCCACGCAATCAGGCAGGGACTGAAAACCCAAGCAATCAGGCAGGGACTGAAAACCCAAGCAATCAGGTAGGGACTGAAAACCCACACAATCAGGTAGGGACTGAAAACCCAAGCAATCGGGCAGGGACTGAAAACCCAGCCAATCAGGTTGGGACTGAAAACCCAGCCAATCAGGTTGGGACTGAAAACCCAGCCAATCAGGTTGGGACTGAAAACCCAGCCAATCAGGCAGGGACTGAAAACCCATATGCCAGTTAAAACACCCCAGGACCAGTTAAAATTCTCTTCAATTAGTCCGGCCTACCAGTTCAGTGTTGGAAAGTATCCCTATTTAATATGAAATATGGAATGGTGAAAAAGCTGGAGGACCAGTGGAATGACAAGCTAACAGGTCCTGCTGGCCAGTCATTGAAAAAGGGGCAAACCCTAGGGATTAGAACCAGGGTCCTTCAGGTGGAAGGGGAGGACAGAAACAACTACGCCAACCCGACCACCCTCTTGACTTGTGAAATTAATACAGTATTCCAACTAGCCCCTTGTCCTAGGGGACCATCGTCTAGTTGTAAGACATCTGCTCTGGAATGGCACTAGGGGTCATTTCCAATCCCACCCAAGTAATATGCCTAGGTGGATTATATTTTTTTTTCCACAGGACTTGAAAAGCACAGAGTATACAGTGCTTGTCACAATCACAAGTAATATTTCCAGCGGCGTTTTTTGTCCAATAAATAATCCTCAGTGAAACATTGAAGGAGGAACTGAAGTTACCTGTTCCAGATATGAGGACAGCCACTTTCATTTTCTCTCTAGTTTGATCCTGTAAATCCTCCTTCACAGGACAAGAATTGATGAGGGAAGAGGACAAGTTGTCGATGGTAACCGCTGGAGAACCTGCAAGAAAGAAATTCAATCAATTTTGGTAAAACAAAACAAAACAATTTCTTGCATCGCTGATACTTCCTGGAGGCAATTGCCCTTCCTCATGCCCTGGTCATTGCCTCCATGCCCCTGGTCATTGCCTCCATGCCCTGGTCATTGCCTCCATGCCCTGGTCATTGCCTCCATGCCCCTGGTCATTGCCTCCATGCCCCTGGTCATTGCCTCCATGCCCCTGGTCATTGCCTCCATGCCCCTGACCGCTGCCTCAATGCCCCTGGTCACTGCCTCCATGCCCCTGGTCACTGCCTCCATGCCCCTGGTCATTGCCTCCATGCCCCTGGTCATTGCCTCCATGCCCCTGGTCATTGCCTCCATGCCCCTGACCGCTGCCTCAATGCCCCTGGTCATTGCCTCCATGCCCTGGTCACTGCCTCCATGCCCCTGACCGCTGCCTCAATGCCCCTGGTCACTGCCTCCATGCCCCCTGGTCATTGCCTCCATGCCCCTGGTCACTGCCTCCATGCCCCTGGTCACTGCCTCAATGCCCCCGGGTCATTGCCTCCATGCCTCAACTGTAAGGGGTAACTTTTATTTTTGAATAATTTATCGGTTCCGGCAAATTTTAAAGGGGCACTGTCGTCATAATCAGAGCAAGTCTGTGCACAGACGTTAAATTCTGAACTTTCACCCAGTTACTGCACATGACGTGCGATAAGAATGACGGGGCCCTTTAAAGCTTTTGTTTGTGCTGTGAAGGTCAACGCGCGCATGTGTAGTAACTGGGTGAGAGTTCATGTTTCCATGTCATGCCACAAGCAGACTATGATCACGACGACAGTGCCCCTTTAAA
This sequence comes from Pycnopodia helianthoides, assembly GCA_032158295.1. Taxonomy (NCBI): domain Eukaryota; kingdom Metazoa; phylum Echinodermata; class Asteroidea; order Forcipulatida; family Asteriidae; genus Pycnopodia; species Pycnopodia helianthoides. Next base: position 20,874,511 of record CM063252.1, on the reverse strand, counting down.
AATGAGCAATTTTGAGGCAAAGTTTTGGGTAAAACAAAAAGCCTGGTGTTCAACCTGTGTTTTCTCTACTCTAATTTTAAGCAAACTTTGTGAAAAAACATTGTCTGTAATTTTACCTTGAACCAAGTCAACTACTCTGCCAATCTGCCACACTGTCTCCCCGCCGTTCCCCACTGCCTCTATCATCGCGTCTACGTCCCCTTCTGCTACCACCATCACCCCGCCAATCCCACAGTTAAAGGTCCTTGCCATCTCACCCTCACCAATCGCTCCAGTGGAAGCAATCCACCCAAACACCGATGGTACAGTCCAATTGTTGGCATCTAATTGGACGGCCAGGGATTTTGGGAGAACCCGAGGGATGTTTTCTGAGAGGCCTCCTCCTGTGATGTGAGCAAACGCCTTGACTTTGCCTGTCTGGAGTGCTGGCAAGATGGTCTTGGAGTAGATCTTAGTTGGAGAGAGGAGGGCTTCACCTGAAAGGGAATTAAGAAAGATAATTGGATGAGAAGAAAGTATTGATCAAGATGCATCAAAGGGAAGGATCCTTATATCATGAATAATTGAACGATCTGATAAATGTCTGTTTGAATAACTACTCACTCTAACAAAATTCAACACCATATGGTAACTCAACACCCAAACTGTTGGACTCTGATTATGGTGGTATGCCTGATCCCATGAGTGATTTACTAGAATCCTTCCTTACTCAAACACAATTCAACACCATATGGTAACTCAATACCCAAACTGTTGGACTCTGATTATGGTGGTATGCCTGATCCCATGTAATGCATGATCAGTTTACTAGTGCAGTCCTCAGTCAAACAAAATTTATTTAAAACATGCAGTTTGATTTCAAAAGGTTGTGGATGGTTAGGGCTGATGTTCACCACATGCTGTTTTTATTTTGTTGGGTATAAGGTCATTCTACCAAACTGCTGAAACATGAAAACATGAAATCAGTACGGAGCTCACAGCAGGTAGAAAATCTTGCGTATTAAGTTTATTTGCCAATCAACACATAACAGGTTACCAACCATGACCAATGTACGTTACATGACATTTGAGCCGGTAACCTAAATTAAGGATTCCCACAACTCAAGCTTACCCAACATTCGATTCTCTTGGAAGGGGCAAGGCGACGCAAAGCCAAGGCCGCTCTTCTCCACGACGCATCTCACCAAGCTAAACCCGTTGCTATGGATACCGGACGATGCAACGCCTACGATTACGTCGCCGGCTATGATATCGGATGTTCGGGGGAGTGATAGTTGGCGCTCTACAGCGCCGACGGCAAAACCAGCCAGATCGTAATCCCCAGGTTGATACATCCCCGGCATCTCTGCAGTCTCACCTCCTATCGAAAAAAAAAACCCCAAAATAATCAAAGCTCAGTCACAAATAATACTCTTGGTCTTGTGATGAAGCTTCCTTAAAGGAACATTACAGAATTGGTAAGAAAAAAACTTGTAAAAAAATACTTTTTGGATCACAGATTTACATAAAGCTTGCACGGTCTAATGATAATGATAGTAGAAAACATCCCTTGAAATATTTCTGTCTGAAATGCCATATTTGATGAGAAATGAATCAACTAATTTTCCGATTGGAGTTTATCGCTCAGTGAGCGTTTTATTCATTTGTTGAATCTATATGATTTCATGCAAATGTGTAATCGGTTTTTCACTTTTTTTCTCGTGACCCAGACGGCCGATCGATCTCAAACTTCTACAGGTTTGTCAGTTTATGTATATGGTGGATTACATAAAGTGCTTACACTGCCAGCAATTGTTTTGTTAACAAAAACCAATTCTGTAATGTTCCTTTAAGAGACAGGATTCACATATGGACTGGCAATGAGGTCACTAGAGCACGTCTATTCCCCCCGAGGGACTGTGAGTTACCAGAAGGGGGACCTTTTCCCCGAGGCCGAAGTCCGAGGGAAATAGGTCCCCCTTCTGGTCACTCCAGGTCCGAGGGGGGATAGACGCGCTCTAGTGACCGAATCATGCCAGTCCATATGTGTTTTATAACACACCTCGGTCTGAAATATGACATAAGAAAAGAAACTTTTCTTGAGGGCGCTGTAACCAGTCAAACATTTTAAGTCTAGTCTATTTTAAGTCTCCCGCTTCGAGAACTATTTCCCGACAATTACGTGCGTGGGATGTCTTGATCTCATGCACTAGCCTGCATTAGTAAACCCCACGTGACCGTGTTTCAGACAACCAGGGCCCAATTTCATAGAGCTGCTAAGCACAAAAATTTGCTTAGCATGAAATTTCTTCCTTGATAAAAACAGGATTGCCAACCAAATTTCCACGTGATTTTTAGGATAAGCAAACAACAGCTGAATACCAGTAACAAGCAATATGCAATAAGCTTGGGCGATACCACGATATTATCGAATATCGCGATACTAGTTCTGAAACGATTACGATATCGGGTCACGTTTTTTTTAATCGTGATATCGGTAAATCGCGATATCGTTAAGTATCGCGATGTATTTCCTAGCCGAGACGATCTTGCAACAATAAATCTCCTTGTCGAGACGATATTTCAACAATAAATCTCCTTTTCGAGACGATTTGCTGCAACAAAGAGTTGCAAGTCACAGACCGCAACCGCAAGGTTCCCAAACAGATCCGATCCGACGGGGTTTAGTCTTCGGAAAAAAACCAACATCAAAGCCTTAGCGGTCAGGCGGTCTCACACAGACGGGTGTTATCACGTGCAATATCACGTGCGTGTTGCGGACGTGCGAGTAGCGTGATCTAATTAGCTATGCACACATAAAGAACAGTCTGTCATGCGCAGTTAACACACACACATTAAATGTGTGTAAGTAATAGGCCCAGGTTTTCATACCATAGGTTTAGAGTAAAACCCGAAGAATAGGTGATTGGAACAACGATATAAATGTTAGGTCAATCATAGCCAAAACTCACACCGTGAGATTTGTAGTAAATTGACGTCATAAAAAAATAATCGCGATTATATCGAATATCGCGATATATTCTTGACGATATATCGTGGCTGAGAAAAAGCGATATCGCCCAAGCTTAATATGCAACACATGGAAATTTGGTTGGTAATCCTGTTTTTATCAAGGAAGAAATTTCATGCTCTTAGCTAAGCAAATTGTTGTGCTTAGCAGCTCTATGAAATTGGGCCCTGAATACAAAACTAGCAAGAGGTGTGTTATGATTATATATTTCAGAGATTTACAGACTCTCCACATCACCACTACTAGAAAGTCTTTGATCTCTAGAAGGTGAGTTTGCCCTTTTCATGAAAAAACAGAGTTTATGAAAAAACTTGGTATCATAAAATCTTGAAAGATCACAGGCCTGACTACAGTCAATTTATTGATACTTTCATTAAAAAAATTACTATTACCGACAGATTAGAAAGTATTAATGATTTAACTTTGTTGTCATTTTTTTTTGGATGAGGGGAGGGAAGAGGTTCAGTTTCAACTTATTTTACCTAATAATGCACATCCTGCCTGTCTGCAGCCTTCGGCCACCCCACTCACGACATCCCTAGCCACGCCCACATCCAGCTTGCCACACGCAAAGTAGTCCAGGAAGAAGAGGGCCTCAGCACCGTGCGCAAGGATATCATTGACACACATAGCCACCAGATCAATGCCCACTGTCGTATGCAGACCGCAGGACTGTGCAATCTGAAATATAACCAAACAATGTATACATAGAAACTCAATGGTCTCATCAGGTAGACATGTTTACACACATATTCGTGTTTGTGAACTGAGAACACCCCTTTGTTCTCCCAATGTTTGGACGTCCCCATTGGTTTTGTACACAAAAGCAAAGCGAGGACTGTCTCTGGTATGTCACCAGTATAGCTTATTTGTTCAAGGATACTTTATGACCTTTTCATATCAAACAAACATACTGCAACTAACAAGATTGCCATAAACATTATTTTGTATCACGGACAAATGTTTTTGTTACTGAACCAATAATAATAACAGGCATTGAACGTGCACTTTTGAAATTTGTGTCGCACTATTACTTCTCCTGTTCATTGGGCGTCAAGCATTTCTCAAACAATCTCCACTCCTTAGGAGTATGCAGCACCGGCCGCCAAATGGGCGCACAGGTAGCTAATCATTCACATCAACAATCTCTACTCTCACAGGTACCCATTTACCCCTGGGTGATGAGAAGCAATGACATCTAAGTGTCTTGCCCAATGAGGCAAGTGTCACGACTGGGATTCAAACCCACACTCTGATGACTCAACCATCAGGACTTGAGTATGACGCTCTAGACGGCTTGACCAGGACATGTATCAACATACTCTGGACAAACCAGGGAAGTGCTTTGGCGACCCCGACTTGAAACATGGTTGAGCTTCAGTCATTGGCTAAAAATTGATTCTGTGAAATCCATTCAGCTGTAGCTGTTTTGAGTTGTCGGCTTGCTTAGACTAGGTTTGAAGATGTCATGTTTTACAGACAAACAAAATTGTTTCAGTTCAGGTTCACCAAGACTCACCCCATGGTCAGGATTTGAACAAACCTTTAATTTAGTGCCAACTCCATCCGTGCCAGACACCAGGATGGGATCTTGAAAACCGACTGCCTTCAGGTCAAACAGTCCACCGAAGCCTCCAAGAGATGCGTGGCAACCAGGTCGTGATGTACTCACAGCGAGCGGTTTGATTGCTTCTACTAGGGCATTACCAGCATTGATGTCTACACCACAGTCGGCATACGTCAAACCACACTTGGACTTGAAAGACCTGCTGGGAAAATGATGACAACAAATTCACTTATACTTTACTACACATCCAGCATGGCGTGTTGTGGCGAGCGGTCCAGATCACCTGGCCCTAGCTCTGGTAATGTCAGCAGCAGAGTGTGGGTTTGAATCCCGGTCATGACAAGTGTGCCCTTGAGCAAGGCACTTGACCATAATTGCTTCGTAAACAGTTGGGAAGGTAGTGCATTCTGCTCTACCAGCCAGGCTCCTAGTGGATGATACCCATGCCTACATCCTTCTGGACTGTGAAGGGGGTAACCCTGTTTCAGCCCAAGGAGTAGGTGGCAACGTGCCCCTGGTGAAAGTTTATTTGAATCGACAGCCTAAATCAGTTGTGGCCCTCACCTAGGAATGGCCGTCTGGTCTTGTGAGTTAAGTGATATCTAATTTTTTTTTAATAAATAAAAAAAAACAAGTGCCAATTACAGGATGAATAAGAGACAATGAAGACGAGTTTAGTTTTCTTTGCTCGAATTCAGGTGACAAGCATTTTTGAGATTTTGGGTCTCATCAAATGGTTTTATTGAGTATACAGAACTTTCAAACTGTGGCTGTGAAATTAAAATATTGAGTGGGAGTACTTACTTGTTTTTCTGGAGGAAATCACACCCCTTGAGAGCTATGTCTGTCCGATGGAATCCCCCCTCAAACTGAATGGACTCTGCTCCTCTCTGCGCTTGCCCTGCAGCCGATTGGAGATCTGCTGCCATGGCTACATTAGCTAAGACACGCCCACCCGAGGTCACGACCTTGTTATCCCTGACAGCTGTGCCGGCATGAAACACCATCTGACCTAGGTCATGAACCTTGTCCAGACCTAATGAGATAAACAATTTGAATATAACGAATATGACGATGATGATTCACATCTGTCTCTTATATAATATTAAAAGTTTTGTCCAAACTCAAAATGTGCTATACAAAATATATAGTTGTTTCTTTAGTTAAAGGAACATTACAGAATTGGTTTTTGCTAACAAAACAGTTGCTGGCAGTGTAAGCACTTGATGTAATCCACCATATACATAAACTGACAAACCTGTAGAAATTTGAGATCGATCGGCCATCTGGGTCACTAGAAAATAGTTAAAAACCGATTACACATTTGCATAGTGAAATCATATAGATTCAACAAATGAATAAAACGCTCACTGAGCGATAAACTCCAATCGGAAAATTAGTTTATTCAATGCTCATCAAATATGGCATTTCAGACAGAAATATTTCTAGGGATGTTTTCTACTATCATCATCATTAGACCGTGTAAGTTTTATGTAAATCTGTGATCAAAAGTATATTTTACAATTTTTTTTCTTACCAATTCTGTAATGTTCCTTTAACAATGTTTCCCTTTTATTTGTATCGATAACTGTTTCATTGCCAGATTATACAAATCATTATGAATGCATCGCTGATCTTGCGCCATATATCTGTTTCAGAAACATTCAATGGCACGAGATAGCACCATATAATGGTTTACAAGGTGCTGTGGCGCAATATGCAGCCAGTAACCAGGAACACCAGGGCGAACCCCTTCTCTTTTCGATAAGTGCACTGGGTTCTTTTACGTGCATTACACAACACACCCACCAACGGCTTTACGTCCCATCTGAAGGACACGGCAATAATGGTTAAGTGTCTTGCTTAAGGACACAAGTGTCACGACCGGGACTCGAACCCACACTCTGCTGAACAGAAACACCAGTGCTTGAGTCCGGTGCTCTTATTCGCTCAGCCACGACACGCCACATATGAAAATATGTAAATCGTTCAAGTAGGATTTGAAACTTTGCATGGTGGAAATCACTCAAGCACATTTTGTCAATTCGTTTCTCGGTAACATTGTCCAGTGAGTTGACCAACCATTTGAAAACATTCAACTGCAAGGAAATTTTGTCTGGTGGCACAACTGTGCACAGAACTAACTGTGTACATGTGTGTACTGCATAGATGCATTCACTACATCACCTTGCAGACTGGCTTAGTTAAAATCTATCATGCAAAACCACAGTGGATGATATTGAATGGTCAGACAGTAGACTTGAAACCGGTCTCGAGTCCATTTTTTGTGGACTCAAATTCAGACCTGGTAACTGTTGGCTTAGAAATGTAACAGAAAACAGAAAACACCACTAATCTGGTACTTCCAGACTGCTCCAAACGGACTATTTTACCTGTTATTTCAAGTCCCTTCTTGTAGGAGCCAGGGTACCCTCCACTAGCCTTCACCACAGCTACAGCGCTCATGTTGTCATGGAAACTAGGCAGTGCATCGGGTAGGTTACCACGGACACACGCCTTGCATGTGACATACAAATCACTCTTGAGCAGCGGGAGGACCACCTGAACTTCGGGGTCTCCAAATCGACAGTTGAACTCTAAGACGTGAGGTCCATCAGATGTTAGCATCAGGCCTGCATATAAAACCCCTGTAGTAAAAAAGTGAAGAAAGTATTCTGTTTAAATACCTACTACCATTGAAAAGTCAGAAATAGCAACACCTTATGTTGTGGCTTATGGTCAGCAACGCACAGTGCAAGAACGGTACATTACAGGGTCAAAAATATAAAGGCAGAGGCACTTGTAAGGCAGCCTACATTCATCATCATCATCATCATTTAGGCTGTGTTCATCCAATGTAGGATGTAGCCCTCCTCATGAAAATGCCATTCATTTCTATTCTTGCAGTTCTGGTCCATGTTGTTCCTGCATATACCCTGATGTCATCTCTCCATCTTCTTCTCTGTCTACCTCTTTTCCTTTTCCTCGTCCTTGGTTGCCAATCCATTATTCTTGTTGTCCATCTATTGTCATTTCTTTGGGCAGTGTGTCCAGCCCATCTCCATTTAGCTTGTTTTATTGTCCTTATGATGTCTCTTACTCCAGTTTGCTTCACGTAACTTGTATCTCAGAAGACAAAATTCTTTGCCTAACACCATTCATGTAGTTGTAGCAAATAGGCGACGTGACCTTAAAAGCAAAGTATACCTTAGGGTTTTTTGAAACCGTTCAATTTATCTTGTTTTTATCTTGTATAAATGTAGATACATACATACAAAACTAACCTGTGAAAGATTCATATAAAAAGGTGGTAGCATTTTTGAGATATCGCCGAAAATCTGGAGCGGTTATGTCCACGCAGGAAGAATAATCCGTAATTGGAACAATTACCAAAGGTATACCCTCCCTTTAAGTTAATTTTTGATAAACCGTTGATAAAATAGCACCCTCTTTGCCTTTTTTTTGGTTTTGGTCTCTTTTTTTCAGAAATCAGATTGTTCTGATTTTGTACGGTTTTAAAAATTGAAAATCTGGACAATTGGCTGGAATATATAGTGAATCTGTAGAGCGAGCCTCAATTCACAATCTTGAGAATTCTCGTTCCAACTGAATTGGAATTTTTCGTTTTCTATCGACCGCGTGGCCTGTGACACCGCATGTGTGCAAAAGTGCCACAGAGCCTGGACTTCCTGCAGCAGGTGGAGTGTCGAGGTCGAGCAGGGCCCGGTGCCCCGGGACTCGGGTTCTGGTGCACGGACTCGGGTTCTGGTGCACTGTTCGGTCTGCAGGAGGTTCTGGTGTCGAGGTCGGCAGGACTCGGTGGCACCGGACTCGGGTTCGGTGCACGGACTCGGGTTCTGGTGCACGGTCTCGGGTTCTGGTGCACGGTCGGGTTCTGGTGCACCGGACTCGGGTTCTGGTGCACCGGACTCGGGTTCGGTGCACCGGCTCGGGTTCTGGTGCACCGGTCGGGTTCGGTGCACCGGACTCGGGTTCTGGTGCACCGGACTCGGGTTCTGGTGCACGGACTCGGGTTCTGGTGCACCGGACTCGGGTTCGGTGCACCGGACTCGGGTTCCGGTGCACCGGTCTCGGTTCTGGTGCACCTGTCCGGGTTCTGGTGCACTGGGTCGGGTTCTGGTGCACCGGACTCGGGTTCTGGTGCACCGGTCTCGGGTTCTGGTGCACCGGTACTCGGGTTCTGGTGCACCGGACTCGGGTTCTGGTGCACCGGCTCGGGTTCTGGTGCACCGGACTCGGGTTCTGGTGCACCGGACTCGGTTCTGGTGCACCGGACTCGGGTTCTGGTGCACCGGACTCGGATTCTGGTGCACCGGACTCGGGTTCTGGTGCACTGGTGTCGGGTTCTGGTGCACCGGACTCGGGTTCTGGTGCACGGTCTCGGGTTCTGGTGCAACAGCCTCGGGTTCTGGTGCACCGGACTCGGATTCTGGTGATGTCAGAGTGTGGGTTCTGGTCCCGGTCAGTACACTCGGTGACCTCCAAATTGTTGATGACATTATCACATGTGAGTTGCTTGTGTGTTTATCAAAAAACAAGTGACTTATTTTCCCCTGTCAGGCAAACTTCAAGATATTGTTACCTTTATATGGTCTTCCCTCTGCCTTTAAGCCTGCTACTGCCTTGTGTAGTATGGCCTCATGGATGCGTCGGAGTAGATCACCAGAAACCTTCACAAAACAAAACATCATTTACTAGATAAACAATTTTAGCTTGTGCCGATATCAAAACTTATCATCGCTAGTGTGGCCAAGCGGTTAGAACATCAGACTCAAATTCTGGTGGCTGAGTCATCAGGGTGTGGGTTCGAATCCCAATCATGACAATTGTGTCCTTCTTGAGCAAGACACTTTACTATAATTGCTTGTCTTCTGGGTACCTGGGAGGGCAGAGATGGTTCTTGTGATTGATTTAGTTTGGTGCGCTAGGGCAGGACAGGCTGTATACTCCCCAAGAAGTTGAGATGGTTTAAGGAAATAAATTAATGGCCCAGTGACCAGGGGTAATAATGTATGTGAAGCACATTGAGAATTCTCCCCGAGCTTAAATGCGCTCTAAAAGAACGTCATATTATTATTATTATTATTAATACATCATCAGAAGTATGTTGGGGTATTTTGTATTATCATTCAACTAATTGTTATTTGGGAGGCTAATCATCCTTACTTGCAACTGAGAAGCTAAATTGTGAAGGATGCGGCTACAACGTGTTCCAGAAGCAGGCATGCAAAGGTTTTTTGGCAGCCAGCCACATTGTATTGTATGTTTGCCGAGGACAAAAACAGAATCTGAAAGTTGAAGAAAGGTGTAATTTTTTGGCTGAGGAAATCCTGACGGCTATCCCGTTAGGAAAGGGTTAACACGGAACTCTGCGCCTAGGCTTGTAGAATCACACACTGTACAAAGTGCTGTAAGCGCAAATCTTTGTGGTAAGCAGCAACATGAAATTAGGCCTAGGTCTGATAAGCCATGATGAGTTGCTAAAAGTGTTTGTTACCTGTGGACAGGGGCAATACGCCCCCATGCCTCCAGTATTAGGACCCGTGTCCCCCTCCCCAACTCTCTTATGGTCCTGAGCGGGGGGCATCGCTGCAAAATGTGTCCCATCACAGAATGCCAAGACCTGAAACGACCAAAAGTTATAAAAACCCTCTTAGACACAGACCAAACAACAAAAACCACATCAGGATTTGAGATACGTCAGTCAGTATTCCATCGGAGTAGGACCATAGCTACCGTTCCATCAATCAGGGCTCCAATTCTACACTGGACCGCAGGCCCGAGGCCAGTGATTTTACCATCAGGCTCATAAACTCATTACCTGACAAGTCCGTCAGTCTTGTATTTTTCAATTGAATTTCAATACCTCACTGTGGTAAGGAAGAGGGGGTATGAGTGCAGTCGACTAAAGTCACCTATGGTAAGGAAGAGGGGGTATGAGTGCAGTCGACTAAAGTCACCTATGGTAAGGAAGAGGGGTGGTATGAAAGCAGTCGACTAAAGTCGCTTATGGTAAGGAAGAGGGGGTATGAGTGCAGTCGACTAAAGTCGCTTTACGGTAAGGAAGAGGGGGTATGAGTGCAGTGACTAAAGTCGCTTAGGTAAGGAAGAGGGGGTATGAGTGCAGTGACTAAAGTCGCTTATGGTAAGGAAGAGGGGGTATGAGTGCAGTCGACTAAAGTCGCTTACGGTAGCAGGAAGAGGGGGTATGAGTGCAGTCGACTAAAGTCGCTTATGGTAAGGAAGAGGGGGTATGAGTGCAGTCGACTAAAGTCACCTATGGTAAGGAAAAGGGGGTGTATGAGTGCAGTCGACTAAAGTCACCTATGGTAATAATGACTGAATATCTTAAACAAAAAACTAATCATGAACTAATGTTGACTTTGATTCTGATAAATACCATTTAATTCTATTGAGTAAACAGACAGCGATCAACAGTGTGCTGTGTAAACTTATTGCACAAAGCAGGTAAATCAACAAATCAAATTGCTGATAATCGACTACCAAAAATATATAATCAATACACGATCGTGTAGTTTCACAACAATAAAGACACGTAAATGAGTTTGAGAGATACTTACAGAGACTTCTTGACCCTCTAGAAGCTCCTCGATCACCACCCTCTCACCAGCTTCTCCAAACAATTTATCCTGTAAACAAAAATAAACACTGCCTTTACCCAAACCACCACCAGGAGTTTTCTAAGCGGCCTGCTAATACAGCAAAATGCAACACAGTTTTATTTCTTCTTCTTCTATTTCGAGTGGTGTCTCGGTCAATGATGTCACGATAGAGTTGTCCCCAGATCTTTTTGTCCCTCATGCATGTAGATATTCATCTGCTGTCACAAGTTTTATTTATACCAGTCACAAATTGTACATGTGACTACAATGTCACATGTACAATTTGTGACTGGTATCCTGCTGTTTTCTGTTTTGCTGAAAATTGTTAAGCAATACTTTCTGCTTAAGCAGCTCTATGAAATTGGGCCCTGGTCACAACTGCTTTGCTTCTTTCAGGGAAATGTGTAGGCTCTGATAAGCCGACTGTTGACCGATGTTCGACCACTTGTCCGAACTTGTTCTTAGTCCTAGGATAAGCTGACAAGTTCAGCTGTCTTGGACCGTCTTGTTATCAACAACAAATTGTCCCAAACATCAGTGATAAACTCCGGTTCATACTTCCTGCACTGCGAATGCGAAGTGATTTTGAGGTTTTACAAATTCGCAATGAACAATTCGCAACAGTTGATATGTGCTCATTCGCAAAAAAAACAGAGCTGTGACGTCAAAATTCGCTTCACATTTGCAGGAACTATGAACCAGGCTTCAGAGAACACAATTCAACTCTGGAGAGTCATCTGTTACCTGGATGATGTCCTTGACTGCTCGACACGCTTCCTCCTTGGTACTGGCCACAATCACACCTTTACCTGCCGCTAATCCACTGGCTTTCACCACTAACGCCTTGTACTCCGCACTGGATAGGAAATGACCCACAAAATGATCCAAAAAATTCAGAAAATAATACTGGGGGAGGGCACAGATTTGTTTTTAGAAAACCGACGTGAAGTGGTTAAGAAATAAGAAAGGAGAATGGATCCCAAACAACTACACAGAAAAAATCAAACTTGGCGTACCTCATAATGTGATGACAAGCAGACTCAGCGTCAGAGAAAGCTTTCCACCTCGCCGTAGGAATCCCATGTCTGTCCATGAACCCCTTAGCGTACTCTTTACTGGATTCAATCTGTGCTGCTGCCCTCGTCGGTCCAAAGCAGTCAATGCCAGCGGCTGTGAGTGCATCAGAGATGCCAGCAGCCAGTGGAGCCTCAGGTCCAACCACAACGAGGTTAATGTGATGGGTTTGACACCATGATATCAACTGCGATGAGTCGTTCACTGATACATCACCTAGTTTAGAGATGATTCATGTCAAATCTCAAGCTTGTATGGAGGTGGATTCATATCAGTTTGAAGGACACTATGTGGGTAGTTAACCCTCCTACTGTCAGTGACTCTTGGCAACATTTTCCATTGAGTTGACCAACCATTTGAAACCATTCGACTGCCAAGGGAGTGTACGGTGGCACAACTGTGCACAGAACTAACTGTGTATTGTGTACATGCATTCCCTAATGGTATCATATTTCAGGCAGGCATAGTTTATCTATCATTCAAAACCACTTTTGGTATTGAATGGTCAGACAGCAAGAGGGTTGATCTCTATTCTTGAGACGGTTACCGTTCCTCGTGTTAACAAAACTTTGCTCAGTAGGGTACTTAAGCTTGCACTTTAAGGCAAAGTATAACCAGGGTTCTGCCCAGGATTTCTTTAGTGGTGGAAAAATGTTTCCCTGGAAAACCTGTGAAAATTTCATTTTAAAAGGTGGTTGCGTTTTTGAGATAGCGGAAAAATCTAAAGCAGGTTATGTCCACGCAGGAAGAATAATCCGTAATTTGAATACACAATCTGAGAAACGTTTCATGCTCTCAGATTGAAATGTTGTTGAATCCCTCTCTCTTAAACCACATTCCTTTGAAGAGAGTCATTTATCAAAATGTTATACATTATCATCGACAGCTGACAGTGCTTCTTAACAAGTAAGTTTAAGGTCATTAATTTTTGGAGCTATTACCAAAGGTGCATCCGCACTTTAAGTTTCAAGCACCCCGCTAACTCAAGTTGGGCACTTAATTACCTATTCAATAAAACATCCAAGTACCCCACTTATCTTAGCACACTGCTTAAGTAGTTTCAAAAATTAAACTTGTTTGATCACACTTGTGCATGTGCACAGCTTGTTTGTCAACTGTTCTGCTGGTGACCAATTAAGGCTGTGACGAGAACCCGGGTACCCGAGTACCCGACCGATAATCCGGGTACCCGGTTTAAAATTTCAGGTCCAATTACCCGCTAAAAAATGTGGCCGCACGTTTTTTTCAGGGGGAAAAAAAAACTAACACAGCGATGGTTGCGGCTAGTTTTATTGCCGATAGAAAAAAACTCACACACACAAACACGATGTTTTAAAAACGGAAGTAAAACTTGTGCCAGCAGTGCCTTCACAAGCTTTAGTTGTTTTATTTGTTTTGGCCGTTCAGATTTTCCGTCTGGTGTCCGCCAGGAGTTTATTTAAATTATTGTGTAAGGTTTCATTCACGGTAACAACAAGGCAATCCCTCACTGCTTATGTCGAGTTGTCGGCAGTGTCAGCAAGTAGCCATTTGTAGTATTACTGTTCCGGTTTAAAGTGAGGCAAGACGGCAACGCCCATCATGAGCTAAACGCAGCACATCATTGGCTGCTCTATTTTGGCTAATAGCCAGTGAAAAGCACCCGCGCACGTGTGTGGCTATAATCGCCACAAAAGGAATGCATGCAGCATGCAACAAATGCTTCAGTTCACACGTGGTGCGTGTGGTTTGCAAGAGGTATGATGTACATGTACTGTAATGTCGTAGCGTATTACATGTACATCTCGCCGGCCATGTAGGGGGAATTTGTGGAATAAAACCTTCCATGCACGTGTATGGCCACAGCAGGAAAATCAACCTCGGCAACAAAATTGTATTGGTTCAGCACGTGCTGTGTGGGGAGTGGGCTTAATGTACAGGTGTATTGTCATTGTCATATTGCTCCATGCATGTACATAACTAAGTAGAGAAAGGACAGATCTATGAGAGACCATAGCGCTGTTTTTCTGTTGTTAAAGAATGACGAAGCCCCCAATAAACTGAGAAAAAAAATTGTTTTCCGAGTAATGGAATGGGCGCTAAATGGACAATGGCCGGGAGCCGAGTACAAAATATAAGGTAAAAGTAAAACATTGTGTTTTTGCTATAAGTAATGCTTGATGACTTTACGCACTGTATTTAAATCATCCGTTTGGGACTGGAATTGCAGATTTCCAGTTTCGTGTTAAGAAAAGTTTTTGTAAATAAAACGTCTTGCGCTTTTCATTGTTGCATTTCTAAAGAAATTTGTTACGGTTGAAGTGCTTTTTCTTTGTGTGCTTATATTTTGCCATCAGCGGTTACAGCGTGTGTGTGTGTGTGTGTGTGTGTGTGTGTGTTTCTTTTTCACGGGCATGCATATTGCATATCGGTTCACTTGCGTAGGTGTTTAGTACAATGAATATTCAGTACTTCCTGGCTTTCTATTCGGGTACCCGGGTACCCAACCGGTATTCACTTCGGGTACCCGACCGGTATTCACTTCGGGTACCCGGGCCTAAAACTACCCGTGGATGCACAGCCTTATGACCAATCAATCAGTCAATCAGTCAATCAGTCAATCAGTCAGTCAATCAGTCAATCAGTCAATCAGTCAATTAGTCAATCAGCCAATCAGTCAATCATTCACTTAATCAATCAATCAACTAACCAACCAATCAATCAATCGATCGATCAATCTACACTTACTTGTATTAAACACCTTAGGGACTGCTTGAGTGCCAGCATTGCCAGGTGCAACAAAGACTTGAGTGATTGCGTCCGACTGAGCCAACTTCCAGGCCAAGGTATGCTCTCTGCCTCCATTACCAAGAACAAGGACTGTCTCTCCCATTTCAGCTACATGAAAACGGAGGAAATGTATTAGGTTCAATAAAGAGCAAGCTCCGCCCATTAATGCTTTGACCAATCGCAATCACACTGCCCCAAGTTGTCACATTCAAATCTCAATAGTGGCATGTCGTGGCCGAGCGGTCTAGTTCAGCTCTGGTGTTGTCAGCAGCAAGGTGTAGGTTCGAATCCTGGTCACGACACTTGTGACCTTGAGCAAGGCACTTAACCATAATTGCTTTGTAAAAAGTTGGGAAGGTAGTGCATTCTGCTCTACCAGCCAGGCTGCTAATGAATGATACCAATGCCTACATCCTAACGGACTGTGAAGGGGGTAACTTTTTTAGATGTTGATCTTAGTTTTGGCTTTTTCTACTAATTCTCTCAAGTAATTGGTAGCTTCGTTGTTAATTGTTGACCTTTTAAACAAGCAGATTTCACGCGCCGGAGTTCTCGCACACACTTGCCCCGAGAAACTAAAATGTCCTTTAGCGAGCGGCGCAGTCAAGACTGCTGGAGACCCGCAAATAGCATATTCTGTCATGATTCTGAAACTATGTCATTACTCAAAGTTCCCGTTTATCTCTGCATACATTCTGTAAATCTTCCTTAATATATGACTAATTTAGACTTACTAAAAAAGTAAGTCTTAGATAAATATGTAAAAATATGTATAGCGCCCTCTATTGTAGCCTTGAAATCATGTGTACGTACAAGCAGCCATCGTGAATGCTTCTAAATACCAGAGTCTCCAATAAACTTCTAACATGACATGAACTAATTGTGTCACCGGTTTTTCAATCAGACAAGGGTTAAATTGCTCAGAAACAGAAAACTTAGCGCACTTTTGAAAAACCATCTGACCCATCTTTTAACTAATAATATTAACCAGAAACTTTCTTCAGTTCATAATCTGTTGAAATCCTAGAAGTTGCAGTCTCAGTTTCAAAAGATCATCCGCCATTTAACAACAGCGGTACATCATTCGCGGTGTCCATGCACCGTCTCCCATTTTTAATCAGTTTATTAGGCAAATTTACAAATTACTCCTAGAATTATGAGGTTCGATCCGCTATCGTCTCCACGAACCTCATACTCATAGAGCTACATGTACAAAATCCAATACAAAACTTTTTGCCCTTCACGTTTATGCACCTGGAGTTCTCTTTTGAAACCAGATCTTTCCTAAATTAGACTCTACGTGTTCCTTGAACTCTCATTGAGCGTTGCGCTATTCCAGAAAAACCACTCCGCAAATCAAAAAAATTTTAAAAGCGATAAATTATTTCCGTAATTCAGATCCCATTCAAACAATGGCGGTGGAGTTGCATGATTTGTGTACAAAACCAACCCACCGTTGCTGGGACCAGCGTTGCTGCGTCTGGAGTGCTAGTTTGTTTTTCCTACGACTGTTTGCTGCGCTCGAAAAAATTCTACCAAACAAACTGGTACTCTGCGCAAAGCATCGCTGGTAGTGGTAGACTTGGTAGACTCTTTTAATTCAAGACTCTATCTACTGGTTGTTATATTTAGTGAGACAAATTTCTTAACCACTTCACATCAGATGACGTGTTTATCTGACATATTTGGGGCGACAGACTTAACCCTTCGAGCGCCGCCAACGTTCTGAAACGTCACACTGAATCATCTAGATCTACAGGCCGCCAACGTTCCATTACGTTCTACTACTCGACATAAAATAAAAAATAAAATGGCTGGCCTGTGCCTGTGGATACAGAATTACTAAAAATACTAAACGAGGCTGGCACTGTAAGCTGGTAGTGGCATAGTTGCGATAATCGTAACCCTCCATCCTCCCGACGGTCGGAGACCGGAGGGTTACGAGTCATGCAGTGCAAAAAAGTGGCGAAATTAAAATTTGGACTATTCTGGTCAGACTAGTCACCAGATTTGCCCAATTTTTACCACTTTCAAAAAACATGACACACATTCTAAGAACATGGATTTGATCTTCAGTGTGTCATGAATCCATTCATAACACTCTAAACATCGTTGAAAAATTATTTGAAGAAAAAACGAACAAAAACTTACCAGAAACTGACCGAAATGTCCATGGACTGTACTTCCCCTAAATCAACCAATCAGCGTAAACCAAACCGTTGTGTAGGCGTGGCGATCGTCTCGTGTGCGACTGTGCGTGCACGCAGTTAATGTATTTAACGGATTTGCGCCATCTGCAGTTTGCGCTGATTAATTGCAGGAACAGCATTCCAGAATGCGCGCTCAATCTGGAATTTTTTCCTCATAAATATCCTGTGATTGTGCAACTCAACAAAATGTGCACAACGACGAGTCCGCTTACGCTGATTGGTCGAGATGTTGCTAGGTCACGAATCGCGAGGTTCGAAAACCGGACCTGAGATTGTCTACGCTTCATGGGAATTTCGCTCAGTTTCTGGTAAGTTTTTGTCTTTTTTTCTTAAAATATTTTCTCAATGATGTTTTGAGTAATACGAATGGATTCATGACACATTGATGATCACATCCATGTTTTTAGAATGTGTGTCATGTTTTTTTAAAGTGGTAAAAATTTGGTAAATCTGGTGACTAGTCTGACCAAAATAGTCCAAATTTTAATTTCGCCACTTTTTTGCACTGAATGACTCGTAACCCTCCGGTCTCCGACCGTCGGGAGGATGGAGGGTTACGATTATCGCAGTAGTAGTGGCAAGGGTTAACTGGTTTTTTAACGCCCAGAACAACTTTGGATCTTCTTCAATTGTTTGAGTGACAGCCAGATGGCTGACATATCCACCCAGAAAGATGATTACACAACAACCACAAGGCCCCAAAAATTTCCAAAATATACTGTCAGGGCTTCCTACCTCTGTCCAGTCCATATGGGGTGAGTGGGCACGAAAATTCATTTGTTAAAAAAAAAACGAAAAAGAGAAGCGGTTGATTTTAAAATTGAATATAAATAATATAAACTATAAAAGTATAACTATAAGTTAATTATATTTAATTTAACCATCTGTGTTTGAGCAAGGACTCAGGGGGCTGAAAATGAGTAATGAATGCATGAGTAATGCATGGCATGCAATGCATGCGTACCACCATACGGTCACCAACCATCCAATTCCAACCAAGTACCAATCCAATTTTCCAAGACCAACCAAGTGAACAATTTTTTAAATGAATGATTGTAAACACATGAAGATATGCTTTTGCTACCTTTATGAAGCCGCACTCCACTATATCTCAGTAACTGTCTCCGTTTCTGGTGGTATCGCTGCTTACCATTAAATTGAATTTCTTTGATGTTTTCAGTCGAACTTGCTGGGATTTCGCGGCAAAGCACATGCAAAGCCGCGCGCACACCGACCGAACGTGAACTGTCTTTTCCTTAACACATGGTGGCGGTATTTCGCAGTCGTAATTTTTTTCCCGGGACAGAATGATGATGTCACTTATCATGATCATAAATGGGCGTGTTTTCTGCTAAAAATAAGTCTTCGCGCGTGCGCACTTTGCACATTTCGCTACTTTTTATCCTGCCTCCTGTTGTAACTTTTTAGCAATGGCGGCGTGTGCTGATATGATGCGCCCCGCAGGAAAACCTTGCCCTGATAGTTTTGAAGCTTTCCCTCAATTATGATAGATAGGCCTTATTTGTATAATATCGTTAATGCTCAAAGTAAAGAGTAAAGAAAATCTACAGTTTATCATTTCTCTAGGTCTACATGGATCATTTTTCTATGTTCTAAAATTGAGAGACGTTTTTTTACCCTGGTGATGAAGACATCTGCGGTTGAGCTTCAAAACTTAGTGCGCTCGAAATGAACACATTGATCATCGCAATAATTTGGCTTTCACTTGGCTGTATTATTACTGTACTGTAGTACTCACTAGGCCTAACATCATCAACTAACATTCCCTAATGTCTTCCCTCATAATATTGGCACGACAATACAATCCCATGCAGTCTTGTGGATGAATAGTTAAACCTTTTAAAGGCAAAGTATACCTTGGGGGTATTTGGAACCGTTCGATTGTGGGTTTTTTAAGTTCCTGTATCTATATTGTACACAAATTATAATAAAACTAACCTGCAAAAGTTTCATTTCAAAAGGTGGTAGCATTTTGTTAATAATTATCGCCGAAAAACTGAAGCTGTTATGTCCACGCAGTAGTCCGTATTTTGAAAAGAAATCTAAAAATAATCACCCCTGGGAATGAAGCTGACTGGTTATTTCATTGGATAAACGTGCAGTGACGTAAACCCTGTTGGCCAATAGTGGGCAGGATCGGTGCCACCACGGTCTGTTGCATGTTGGTCCGTACTTGAAGCGCATTAATAAGTTTTAACTGGGGGATTCCCCTAATCCCCTCCCGTGCATTAGAAATCGCTGTGCCCTTTGCCCGATACAGTGGTTTCACTGAACCTAGAAAGTATGAATAAGGTGTTCTGCACTTCCGTTTCATTTCTGGAGCTGAACTGACGTTAAAAGCTTATTTTTGTACAGAATGAGGAACATTGACGACTCAACAAGGATCAGTGAAAGCGCCAGAGACCATCGGTGTACTGTAAGTGTAATTGCTGAGTGGAGGAGGTATTGCTGTTTATTTTGTGGGTTTAACAAGTGATCGGTTAATTAAAACCCTGCGAGGTGCCGCACCCCTGTTATATATACACGAGAGCCATTGGTTACTGCAGCCTGCAGTATGTTGGGAAAACGTGTATACAATATCGATTTCATACTTTTGTCAAAGCTAATAACCTTTCCAGACGTTGTAGTGATTTGGAGGAGAAGGGAAAACAAATAAATTTATTCGTTTTTACACTGCAAAACCTCAGAGTATGTTATGTACACGTCAAGGAAAGCCAGTCATCGTGCCACCCCCCCCCACCCCACAGTAAGCTCACCAAAGCTGCCAAATTCCAATTTCTACAAATGGAAAAAAGTACAGTAGTGAGTTTCAGATGGATTCGAATTTGTGTAATTCTTTTTTTGTGTGTTGTGAAGTTGTGATAAATATTGTTTGACCTATCAAAAAATATGGTGAGAGGCAATACTTTGCGTAGTTCTGTTTATTGTGTGTGGTGTTTTTCTTGGGCAGAAATTATAAAAATATCAATTTTTCTGCCCTCTGCTGATGTCATTTCCCGTACCGCTAATTTCAAATATAAAGTTCAAAAATTAAAAAAAGGTTGTTATAAGTCTACTTTTTTGGTATTGGTTAATAATTTGTGATTGTCTATCATTACTACAATACAGGGTAAGCATAATGGCTTCATATGCACCACCAGCGACGGTGTCACCTGCAACAAAAGACGAGATCGAGCTGGAAAAATGGATATCGAAGCATCTGTGTGTGTGTGGGGGAAGCCTCAGCTTGAATGCTCTCGAGGAAGCCATGGACAAGGAGAATGTGATGCCGATGTCAGTGTCCTCTCTTCAGAGTTTCTTAAATGAGTCTCCTCACAAAATGTTCCAACTGGATAACGATACCAAACCTAATGAGTGCACTGTCAGGTATGGTGACATTGTAGGAGGCATTGTTGTATTATCTCCCCTTCCCTTTTCCCATTTAATTGGGGGATTGGAGGGGGGAGAGGGGATGGTTGGGATGGTGTATTCTATTCAATATTAAAGGAACATTACAGAATTGGTAAGAACAAATTGTAAAATATACTTTTGATCACAGATTTACACAAAACTTACACAGTCTAATGATGATGATAGTAGAAAACATCCCTTGAAATATTTCTGTCTGAAATGTCATATTTGATGAGAAATGAATAAACTAATTTTCCGATTTGAGTTTATCGCTCTGTGAGCGTTTTATTCATTTGTTGAATCTATATGATTTCATGCAAATGTGTATTCGGTTTTTCACTATTTTCTCGTGACCCAGATGGCCGATCGATCTCAAACTTCTACAGGTTTGTCAGTTTATGTTATATGGTGGATTACATAAGGTGTTTACACTGCCAGCAACTGTTTTGTTAGCAAAAACCAATTCTGTAATGTTCCTTTAACAATCATGCAACATACTTGAAGGAAAAGTTTCATGTGGTAAAAAGATAACCTTCATTTTGCAATTTTGGCTTTTTAAGGATTAAGACGGATGCAGGTAGGTGTGATCAGTTTGACCCCAAGAATAGTGATGGCTGTCAAGGTTGCGAGGATTTTCATCTCTGTCAGCACTTTGTGTCAGGGGGATGTAAGCGTGGTAAGAAGTGTTTCTGGCCGCATCAGCTCAGGGGTGAACAACACAATGAAAAAGTCTTGAGACTATATGGATTGGACACCTTAAGGATAGCCATGTAATACAGGTAAATTCTATTTCCAAACAGTTGTTGGTGGTTGTTTTTTCCTTGTTTGGTATGACTGAGGAGCCCATATTCAGCTTACCGATCCATCACTTGGTGTGACTGCTGAGGATCCCAGAATCAGATTAAACCAGCTACACCCCATCAGTTGAGTACTGAGTTCTGTTTTGCCTCCTTCAAGACTGGCGTGTCATGGTCTGTGCCAAAACAAATTGCAATAAATGGCTGAACAATCCATACTAAAACCTCTGGCTTTAAAAACATCCCAATTCCATTTATATTAATAAAGTAACCTCTTTTATTGTGATTTGTTCAAACTGGTATTCTTTTTTATATGAGATTTTCTGTGTAAAGTGTTTGTTCTTTGTGTTCCGCTCTTAGAAAATAAAATGTAATTTGGCCTCCCGTTTGTAAGGTTTGAAAGTTTTTGAATAAACCCTGGCTTAATTTCTTGTAATAAAGCCAGTGGGTCTTTTGTTTATCAATGATGCTTTATTAAAAAGAATATTAAAATCAATCAGAAGATCAGGTTTGTGATGTGGTCACTGTAATGCAAGTTTTAAATCTTTGTGTACATTGTTTTTTAGGTGTCCGCCCGATAGTCCGAAGGTCCGTTAGTCCGAAGGTTCAATAGTCCGAAGGTTCGATAGTCCGAATGCACAAATTTCCCATAACAAGGGGTGCATTAGTCCGAAAATGAAATAGGGTTCGTTTATCCGAACATTTGATGCGATAGTCCAAAGGTTCATTAGTCCGATAAGGTCCGAATCGACGATTGAACCTTATTGTCAATTCGGACTATCGGACCTTATTGTCAATTCGGACTATTGAACCTTCGGACTAACGAACCTTCGGACAAACAAACCTTCGGACTATCGAACCTTCGGACTATTGAACCTTCGGAATAACGAACCTTCGGAATAACGAACCTTCGGACTAACGAACCTTCGGACCATCGAACCTTCGGACTATCAAGCTGTAACCGTTTTTTAAACTCACTCGGTCATCAACTTTTAATACTTGAATTAAATTTATGTTCATTGTTTCTGTGATTCTCCTTGTGCTTTTACTTACTCTGAATTACAGATAATTAAGCAAAGCTGGCTTGATATCACTGTACCAGATGTCTGCAAACTCTATAATGGGCCTACCAAAGGTTGTAAGAAAAAAAAATGTAAATTTCTGCACATTTGTGGGTAAGTTAACTGTAAACATTGCAGGGCAATAACACTCCTCTGCCGTTTTACATGTGTCCAGTGGGTGTTAAACCTTAAAGGAACATTACAGAATTGTTTTTTTTCTAACAAAACAGTTGCTGGCAGTGTAAGCACTTTATTTATCCACTATATACATAAACTGATAAACCTGTGGAAGTTTGAGATCGATCGGCCATCTGGTTCACGAGAAAATAGTGAAAAACCGATTACACATTTGCATGAAATCATATAGATTCAACAAATTAATAAAACACTCACTGAGTGATAAACTCCAATCAGAAAATTAGTTTATTCATTTCTCAGACAGAAATATTTCAAGGGATGTTTTCTACTATCATCATCATTAGACCGTGTAAGTTTTATGTAAATCTGTGATAAAAAAATATATTTTACAAGTTTTTTCTTACCAATTCTGTAATGTTCCTTTAACTTACATCATGAAAGGGCACGACAAGCTCTTTTTTCCTGGTTTAGTAGCACAAATTTAAATTGATGGTTATACATGTAAGAAAGCTGCACTATAATTAATATCAGGTTTTGAACATTCGTTAAAACAAATTATGAAGCGGTCTTGGATATTTGACCCCCCAAAATTGTTGGATGTAGTGGATTGCACTTTCTCATCAACTGGAAACATTGTGTTTTGTTCGGCAAGTAAAAAACCCAATCTATATCTAGCAAGGGTACATAACAAATCCGTCATCTAACTTAGGTTTTTCAGAATTGTATGCACAGTAGATAAGTTGTTTAACCTGACATGTGCAATCATTGTGTTCAATTAAATCCAATATAACCAAGCTGAGGTTTGTGGAAGGATAAAAACTAAATAACTCTGGTCCCCCGACATGAAAAGTAGATTTCAACTGAAATTGTCAAGTGATCTGTTGTCTGCAAAACGCGCACAAACTGGGGGACAGGCCCTTTGCACATGCTGGACCATTCCTTTGGAATCAGTTACCCTCAAATATTCGGGATAGTAGCACCGTGGACACATTTAACGACAGATTGAAATTTCATTTGTTTCAAACAGCATTAAAGTAGACTTTTCTTACTTCCCTTAATCTTACTGTTCCTTCTTCCTTCATGCGCTTTGAGCACCTTATTAGGTGGATATTGCGCAATATAAATATTCATTATTATTATTATTATTAACATGGTATACAAGGAATCTGACAAAATGTGACCAATGGGTAATAAGTGTCTATTGCCTCATTTTTGTAGCCATTACATTAGAGAAGATTGCAGATTTGACATGAAGTGTCGATACTCACATGATGTCAAAGATCAGCAGCCAATGACAGTATGGAAAGAGTATCATATCGATGCTGAAAACATGAGTCCAGAAGAGTTGCTTCGCATGGTCCGGGAGAAGAAAAAAAAGGAGAATGCAGAGGTGGTGGAGAAGCAGGTAGGTAGAAGATTAGTATTATTATGATATTATTATATATTTCTGGTAATGAAACCAAGGATACCTCAAAAGTGAATTTAATCACTGTAGCTGGCAAGCCTGAGGAAACCAGTAAACAAGGGTGCTTGCTGTGTGAACCGGAAACACTGGGGAAACCACCACTCTTCCAGTGTTCAAGTGTTCTGGGTTATTTGACGTGATCTACCAATCTTAGTACACAGGACCTATGGCTTGATGTCCCATCCAAAGGACAAAGCAATTACGGTTAAGTATCTTGCTCAAAGACACAAATGCTCAAGGAGACCGGGGCTCGAACCTGCACTCTGCTGATCAGAAACACCAGAGCTTGAGTCCTGTGCTCTTTCAAACCGCTCAGCCAGATACAAAAATTTGCCAAGTGCAAAACTGTCCTGCTTACCAAAACAGATTACAAGCCTTTATACCATGTTACATTTAATATTATTTTTCTGGTCCCCAACTTCTTTTATTCTGAGAAAAAAAAAAGCAAAAAAGAACTAAAAACAAAACAAAAAAGGTACAGCGAAGACATCTAATAAAAAGTAAAAAACAAGTTTTCCGCAACCCCTTATTTAATTTCTGTCAGGGAAACCCCAGCACCTAGCACCAGAAGATGATTTCAGAGTAATTTGGTAAATGAATGAAGGCTAAAAATTGACAGCATCTTTTACTTCAGAGGGGATCGCATCCCACAGCCTGCGAAAACCATAAAAAAAGAGATTGAGTGATGGGCAGCATTTATTCTTGCCCTTTTGTGTTAAAATTTCACTACATCTTAACTTGAGGGTTTACAACAACAAAGATATTTGGCAAGTCTTAAAGGCACAGTACACGTTTGGTAATTGGACCCTACTGATTGTGTTAATCCTATATAAATGTA